>JAKSZT010032012.1:9496632-9606132 GCA_026826555.1 Tolypeutes matacus
TCTGTGTGTGCCTGTGTGTGCCTATGTGTGCCTGTGTCTGCCTGTGTCTATGTGTGTCTGTGTGTATCTGTGTGTGTCTGTGTGCCTGTGTGCCTGTGTATGCCTGTGTGTCTGTGTGTATGAAATGTTAGAGTAACTGCAAAAAAGCTTTACTTACAATATGCAGAAATAAGAAATCTAGGGTAGTTTTCAAAATCATTAATAAAGTAAAGCATTCCCATATACACTGGACAGATGCATAGTTTGAACAATGAAAATTAAAATGAGATTATTCTCCCCCACCGAAAGTCTAATCTTATAAACTGCACGGCTTGTTTTCAGTCAGCATCTTGGACTAATGGGCAATGGTTACATACTTCTCATTTTCTGTCCTTGACTTTTTGGAGCTGGTACTTGGGAGGCTGAGGATTACAAAATTATGGCTATGAAGTCATGCAAATTATAAACTGCATTTTACTATATGTATCTAAACGGGCACACAAAGTGCAAACATGAACAAATCTAAAAACTCGGAGGTTTATCCCGATGAAGCATTAAAACATGAAACAATATTTGCCTAAACTTTTTTCAAGTTTAACAAGAAAATTGAGTGTTTTGAAAAGATGGAGGGTTATGACAATGTATTGCTGGACTATTTCCAAATAATTCTATAAACATAAGTGTCTACTGGCCAGAAAGGTGACACATCACTTCTCTGTACTCCCTCCATACGTACATCACTTCAGATGACTGAGCATCTGGAAATCCACAATCTACTTGTCATCAGAAAATGCAATGAAGACTGTTGTCTTTTTTCTTCAAAGTTTTAAAGCCTTTCAGTGAAGTCCAAATTGAGGACATACCAAGAGAGAAGCTAAGGGAATAAGGTGGCTAATATGAATGCACATGTAAGACGGTCAAATGCTGCCAGTCCAAACAGCGAGGCCATTTAGAGAATACCTAGGTGGGTCTCCTTGGCAGGATGTGTTCGAACTTTAAGGAAGCCAACAGAGAGAAATATAATGATGAAGGAAAAGACAAAAAAGAAACCTACTGGTCAGTTCAGGTAGAAGGCAGAAACTGCTGCAAGTTACTGGAAACATCAGCTGCAGTTGAGAACCGAAGTATAAATCAACTTCAGGTCTTGATGGAGGCTCCAGAAAGCAAATAAACTCCACTAGAGTCTGTGGGACCCAATGACCCAGGTGACCTCCAGAGTGAAGGAAAAACAAACAGGCCTGCTTGGGACCTGGCTTAAGAGAGCTGTTTCGGGAGCTCTCCTCCTGGCAAGGTGGGAAAGGCTTCTGCGCAGAAACGACCGGCAGAAGCCTGGTCCCCTGGGGTACACAGAGGGAACCCCAGAAGCCCTAGTCTCCTGGACTCTGAGCTCTGAGCCACACCGAATGGGAAAGTCACTTTGGGGACAGAAAGGGCAAAATGCTGTGCCATCTCCTCAAAATAAATAATACGTAAGTTTTCATTCTGGCCCAGACACAACTGTGGTACTGAAACGCAGTTGTCCCCAGCAGAAAGAAAAGTAAAGCCATCAACAGAGAAAGGCACTCTTGAGTCCCTCCTCCCACCACATGGGACCCGGCTCTCCCCGGATTTCAAGTCCAAAAGGTCAGGAGCCTGCCGAGGAGCGGCGCAGCCTGCAACTTTGGGCAACTCGGAACGAGGCACCGCACGCCTGCATCGAGACTACTGAGCACCCAAAGTACTTCCCGAGGGTGCGGCGGGACGAGCCGCCCGGCTCTTCCCATGCCCTCGGCACGTGTCCCGCACCCCTCGGTAGCGTTCGGGAGGGAAGGGGCCAGGGGCGAGCACGAGTCCCCTCCTCCCCGGACAATGCATTCAGCCTTCACACGAAAGCCTCCAGAAGCAAACAGGCACAGCAATAACAAACGTGAATGTTTTTCTTATTTTTCACTTAAAAAAAAAAAAATCGAATCGGAATCTCTTACCATCTCGCCTGAGGCTGGCTTTGCGCAAAGCTTTGATGGATGCGCTCTGCTGCGTTGCCCAAGTGTCCCGAAAGCTGCAAAAGTTCGCGCAGGCCAGAGTGTAGACGAGGATGAGCCGGTGCATTGGGACCGGCGACCCGGGGTCAGCGAGGCTCCGAGGAAAAGCCGCCGCGCGCCGCCGCCCGCCGAGCTCGCCGCGAACTTCCTGCACGCTCAACTTTGCCGGCGCGGGGGGCGGCCGCACTTCCTTGTGGCGCTCGGAGCGCAGCTCTGGTGACGGGACCAACAACAGGTTGCCGTTCCTTCGCCCCCCCCCGGTGGCCGGCAGCTGCAGCACAGGCCGCAGGGGGCGCGCGGCGCGGCGACCCGCCCCGCAGGCGACACGGGCGGCGGCGGCCCCGAGCTGCGCGCCCCGGGGCCTGAGCGGCGGCGTGCGGGGGCGCTGCCCGGGCCACTGAGCATGCCCAGTTAGACGGCGGTGCGGGACTGGTCCCCCCTGCCCTGGCTCTGCTCCAGCCCCTGGAGGGAGCGAGGTGGCGGGGACACGTGGGAGACGGTTCTCCCCCAGAGGTCGTTGGCGCAGCCACCTACCAGCCACAGCGCATTCGGGGTGGTGGCGGGGTGTGGGGTGTGGGTCATTTCACAGCCCACAGCAGACTCTCGTTGGTCAGGATTTCACCTGGTAGTGGGGGGAAGCGGGGGCAGAGGAGCTCGACGCCGAGCAGCTTTGGGGGCTACAGCTGGTGTGGCCCTCCTTGAGGCCATGTTTATTTCCCGGGGAGGAGGGGGCGGACAAGCAGGCCCGCCTGTTTTACAGAGAACCCATGTGGTGCGCTGTACTTAGGTGCTCTGGGGCAGTAAGTCTTTCTTCAAGGTGTTTGCATGTCCCCACCCCCTGCACAGAAGGGGCTAGGGAAGACCTTGGGGTTGAGGAGGGACAGATTGGGCAAGGTGAAGAAGTTGAGTGAGACTGTTTTATCCCGTTGACTTTATAGTGCTTAGGAAGAGGCAGGGGACATCGAGACCTTTGAGATCCTTCCCACTCTCAGTATATGGCAGCTCAGCTGTCGAGAAGGACCGCCTGTGCGTTCCAGAAACTGCTACTTCATGCGTCTAACTTCCCGGTTTAAGGAACTATATTTGGACCAGAAGTGAGTCTAGACTCTGCTGCTTTGTCACTTTGGGCGAGTTACCTTTTGAGCCTCAGTTTTGTTACTTGGAATTCTTAGTTTATTTGGTTGTGGTGAGGATTATATGAAATCATTGAAATATATTGCTCTGTTTGTGCCTAAACCTGGACCCAACTTTCAGCCCAACTTTCTTAATTCCTCACCATGTCTGGAATGAGATATAGAAAACAAACTTCCTCTACTCTTTCAGGCCTTCCAGCTTCTGAAAGTCTGATACCCCATATAAGGAGAACTAGAAGTTCTTGAAAAAGATAGAATGTTCAGGAAAACAGACTTGACAAGTTATGATACTGTGCAGTACTGATACATGTATTCCTTCGACATGCACAAAGACTAATGGTATTTTTTGCCTAAAATAGTGTTTTAAAAACTGCAGGTTGTGGATCATGGGATCAATTTCAAGACCAGTCCTTTTTTTTTTTTTTTTTTTTTTTTAATAAATAGAATGGAATATCATGGATTAGAAATTTAATTATCAGGGCTCATTGCAGACAGTATGGTTAAGTATTGTTTCATGAATATTTTGTTTCAGATACAGAAACACATATAGCAACAAAACAGGTATTTCTGTACAGCATGATCAGAGATGTTTGAGAGCCACTGAGATAAAAGATCTAGTCATATTGTCTCAAAATATAGTCAGCCACTTTTGAAAAAGGCTCCAAACAGAGGCATAAAATCTGGATTTGCATTCAGTCATTTATTCATTTGACAAGTATATATTAAGCATTAGATTCTCCCTTTGTGAGTAAGAGTGAATAGGGGAAAAGAGAGCCAAGGTCTCTGATCCCTTGGAGTTTAAATCTAATAGTGACCATAAATAAACAAATATATTTCTATACCTATAATAACAATAAGAAAATATTGATTGGATGGGTATAGGAGCTAATTTAACTATATAATTCCTTTTTTCCAGAAGTGATTGGAGATGTTCATTAAGTTTCACACCTGGCCTCTGACATGAAAATATAGAAAAAATGAAAAATCATGCAACTGATTTATGTTAGCATGACATATCAAAATTCTAAAGAGGATTATCTATCTCAGTATCTTAAATAAGATATTGAATATTAGTATTCAAAGTAGTATTGTCTAGAATTCTTCACTTTAGGATGTCCACTCCATCCAAAAAGGCATCCTCTCTTATTCCTCCTCTGTGGTCGATTGAATTATGTACCCCAATTTATACACGTTCTTAATCTCAATCTGCATTCCTGTGGATGTAAACCTATTGAAGATGTTAATTTTAGTCAAGATGCCCTCCAAAATGAGGGGTGGTCCTTACTCCAGATTACTGGAGTCCTTCATCAACCGAAGAAATACAGACATAGTAAAGGAACACCACGGGGAGAGCTGGAAGCCTGAAGTCAATGGCTCCTGGAAGAGAAGGAGGAAACATCACCATGTGATGGGAAAGCCAAGGAACCCAAGGACTGCTGGCCAGCCAGAATGGAACTAATCCTTTGCCCCTGAAACCATGAGCCAGTAAATTCCTGTTGTTTAAGCCAACCCACTGTTTGGTATTTGTGATAGCAATTCCAACAGACTAAGACATCCTCCAGTGCACTAGAGCTCAGAAAAAGCAAAGCAGTGTGACATGACATCCTCATCTCTGCTCTGCCAGTAGACTCCCAAGCTTGATCAATATTTAATTGTTAATTTTTATGAGACATAGACCCCTCCCTGTGCAATGGGAGTGCTTTACTAGATGACCTTCAAGACTTCTTTCAGAATTCTGAATATTGAGTCTTATTTCATAAATCCTGCCTTCACTCATAGTTTTTCACTGTGTATTAAATGTGTAACTTTATAACACCCAAATACATTTTAAACAGTTGTTGATAAGACGTCTGGTTATATACAAGAATAAAAGGTTTCTCCAAATTTTAATGAGCAGATATTTTGAAGCTTAAATTGCTGATATATACTTGAATGATTGCTCAGCTGCTGGTTTACCTTCTAATATTAATGGAGTTGTTTTTATTTTCAAAATTTTATTTTCTTTGAAAGAAAGCAATGGTTCACATATATTAAAATCTAGATAAGAAGAATATATTTTCAGTGGAAGAAATAATTGCATAGTTGAAATGAAGTTTATTAAAATTATGATGTAAATTTACAAAAAGAACACGATTGGTGATGACGCTTTAGGCACTTAGATAAATTCTTTTGACCAACCATTTGACTCATAACTGGATCAAATCCAGTTTATTTTCAGAATTAAAGATGGATGACTATTCTGGGTGCCAAATAATGACATTAAATATCCTTCAGATTCAAATGATTTGAATGAGCAACAATATTAGCATGGTTATAAGAATATTTTGTATCAAATATGTGGAAAATATGTTATTACATTTCATCGAATCATCCACCAATAGCACGTTGTTATTTCTAGCCAAACCAATGACTTTGTGTGGAAAATTAAAGTTACTCATTTTGTTGGACCGTTTCATATTCTTAACTGACTCCTTTGACACCTGTATCACATTTATCCCTTTATTTTCACTGTTATTAATAATAGAATAAGTTATGGAAAGATTTTTAAGCATCTTTTCTTAAAAGCATTCCATTCTCTGTGCTATGTAAAAAAGGGAGAAAATGATTCATAAATTTAGGCTTCCTGGGGACTAAAACTTACTTATTTGATTTGTTTGAAAACAGCATTAATTTATTTTTTTTCCAGTTATTGCCAGGCAGCCCTTGTCTTGCGTATTGCCTTTCCTCAACATTCAATGGCACTGGTTTCTTTTTTGGTAAGTGTTTATCTTTAAAACTTCAATCTGAATTTCACACGTTTACCACAAAAATACAAGCCAGTCAGTAGTGATATCTATTTCTGCTTGATGGACTCAAATGTTAGCTTATTTCTATTTCTGGGTCCTATCTCGAAGAAAACCATAGTACATGTCAATACAATAAAAAAAAAAAAAAAAGAAAAAGAAAAAGAAAAAAAAACAGGTGTTTTCAGTTTACACTATTCTAGTGTTTACTCTATAGATAATGCCTATACACAACCACCACATTCTGTCTAGAATCCTACACAGAAATGTCAAATAGAATGTATCCAGCAATCGTGCTAACACATTTTATGCACAAACTTCCAGATTTGATCATTTAAGTTTGATTGAGGGTGAGATTCTCAGCTTGACCTTTTAGACAACTAGCAGATCCAATTAGTCAGTCAGATAGTTTGTTCTGTTGAGCATAGTTTTCCTTTTTTTTCACTGAATTAACCAGTGGGTTGGCTTAAGAGAATGAGTCATTAAGCTATTAATTTATCACGTTAAAAAATCCGCACATCTATAATTTTTCTTCAGCTACTAGTATTTTTATTTCCATCTTTCAGCTCTTGAGCTGCAATATCTAAATTTAAGGTTTGTAAGAAGAATATGCTGCCTCTAGTGCGGGACTGCTTCCTTAATTGGTCTGGGATATCTGCCAGTCTCCTTGAGAATTCTGTGCTTTTATCCTTATAGATTGGCTGATGGCCAGGTACTGTCATCTTCTGAGTTCTCCTCTTACCTTGCCATTTTTCAAGCAAGAAATTGGCACTCGGGTCTTTAAATGTTCCCTTCCTTGAGAAAGGACTTTTAATTCAATTAAAAAAAAAAATGTTTTTCTTATATTTATGTCCCTTGGAATTCTGTATTACGCATTTATTCTCTTTTTCAGTGGAGCCGATATTGAATTTATTAATTGGACAATATTTAAAACTTGAGTGGCTATCTAACCGTTAAAAATTACCAGATTGTTTTTTCTCTCCAACTCATTTAACCCTTCTTAACATATATCTCCTCCACCAAAAAGTTGCTTTAAGAGTTTGGAATTGAGGCTATCTTATATGTTCTAAAATCTCACTTACCCTTTCAGATTTCCCTCCTTAGATTTAGTCTATTAAAAAAAACAAAAGTTATACTGTGGAAGAGAAGGAAGTTTTGAAAGTGTTATGGGAAATGAGTAATACAGTTCACTTTTTATACGCTAAATTGGGGTAGAAATAAATTATATGTATATATTGATCCTGATTCTACTCTTAGATTTTTTTATTTTTGAGGGCCACAAGAAAGTTACTTACTGAGGAAAGACAAGAAAAGTCCCTCATTTGAAAATATTAAGCTCCCAGAAAAGAACACACTTCATCATGAGTAGGCAGTGTTCACTCATCACAATATAATCTTAGGAGTGTTTTCCAGTATCAAATAACAGATGATTAATTAAGGAATCCTCAGGTGACCCTAAAGTGAAATATGATGTGGCATCTTAGAAAGGTAATAGCGTAAGTTTCATGATTATGTGTTTTATGCTTAAGCACCATCACCATTTTCAAGCCTATGAACAGCCACCTCTGGTTCAAACAGTTTCTTGGCAATTCTTGTGTTAGACTAGGCTTAAGGGAAACTCTGAACCTCTCAGGAAACTTGGAAGGAATGAGCAAGCTTATTGACTTCATGGAGAACAATCGATGAGATACAATCTCCAGAATGGACTGGACAAGGTGGAAAACAATAAAAATGTGACAAAGAAAGGATGTGGGAAACCATAGGAAGTAAGTAGGTCATTTCAAGGTAATGAAGAAAAACCTTCTTTTCAAGTTATAATTCCTTAAATGGCTTCTCTTTAAAATCTGTCTAGAGAAATAGAAAAAACAATCTTCACACTGATAAAGTCACAAGAACAGTGAAGTATCTGAGTGGAAACCAGGTCTTAAGAATTATGAAGATAAAAGCTTGAGATGAATGGGGTTGGAGGGAGAGTCAGAGTAGAGATGAGAGGAGCAAAGAGGTGTGGAAATGTCTTTACATATTTGAAGATGTGGTGATCTATCATGTGGATGAGTAAATAAACTTGTTACAGTTGCTGTGTTTATAGAACTAATCGATGGGATCTATTAGGAGGCATATTTCCAATTAACAAGCTCTTTTTGGAAAAAAAATTAACTTGAGCTGTTTAACATTAGAAAAATTGCATCTTAAGTTATGAAAAATTTTTAAACAATGAAAAGTATTACAATGGGAGCTGGAAAAATATCAGGAGCCTTGAAAATGAATCTCCTTCGTTGAGGGGAAGTTTTGAAAGGCCCTAAAGGTTTTTTGCCAACTCTAGGATTTTGTGACTCTATGATCATATCACCCCCAAGATGATTTATTTTTTGAACAATTATCCTGCCATTTACAGGAAGCCAGGGATCTGTATAGTTCTGTGTCACATGCTTTTCAGATGTTTTTACTTATTAGAAGAAGTGTCTAGACCCCATTACAGCACGGCAGTAGTCTTAATATGGTCCTAAGGCCGTACAAGGAACATCGTACTGAGAAACAAAAAAAGTGCAAATTATCTCATTAATCTAATCAGGATCTTAAACAATGCTCTGACTACACATGTAATTTCCCAAATGCATCAAAGTTTATGCAATTGTGTTTCTAACACAATATTGATTTTAACAAGATATTGAAAGTTGTTAACTTTGCTTTGAGGCCAAATACAATTTCAGGAAAATATGAAAATATTAAATATGAAAATATGAAAAATATTGGTGTAACTTTTTTTCACATTGTTTCAAAAATAATTAATTCAATAACTTGAAGTAACTAATAAAATTGAGAAGTAATATCTGAGTAGCCAAACTAGGTGTTCCAAGGACCGTTCTGAAAAATGTGAGCATTTTACTCTGTGGAAAACCCGGAGGCCTTGGTTTGCAGTCTGCTTGGCCTTACTTTGCACATAATTCTAATCAACTCAAATGCTTGTTTTCTCTCTAAGTAACAATTTGGAGATTGGGGCACCAAGAATAATAATAAGGGAAAATTGAGAGAAACAGAGGATTTTTTTTTAATGTGTGAAACAGAGAACTGAAAATTCAATGTGGCTGTCTGGGGGTTGTTTAGGTTTATTGTAAATAGTCTCATAGATCTCATTGGGGCTCATGGATACTTTTAGAGGGTTCTATTTATTGAAACATATAATAAAGGTGCTAAATTTAAAATTTCCATTAGCTATATTGTATTTAATATGGCAAAGTTTCATAATGCCTATATGGTAATTTAAAACTCTTGAATAGAAGCAATGTGACACACACACACATATAGACACAAATTAAATACAGATATATATATATATTTTCCATATAGCTATATTTATATCTATATAAATATATTTTAAAAAGTGTGTGTGTGTATATATATATATATATATATACACACACACAAGTTAAATTCAATTTCAACTCAAGCAGTGATTGGTTAGCATTTGTAATAATACCTTTGTCAGAAATCAACACTCCAAATGTTGCATGCTGAATGCTTCACATATCTTTGTCCAGATATGCTCTAGAGGATTTTGTTAATTTACGTAAGCAATATTAGAAATGATCTTTCATTAGTGAAATGAACAGTGTCCAAAATATGTGCCTGGTAAAACACCTTGTTCAAGGCTCAGGCTCTTAAATGAGTGAGGTATGAAAGCTCAGCAAGTTCAACAGTTGGGTGTCTTTGGGGCAGAGCACAGTCTGGACCAGAGCCTGTTGAACCTGTATCCTCCCACTTTTCAGAGTAGCTAGTCTCCTGACCCAGTCACAAAGCCTGATGGTCCTGTTGCCAGGATAGCCCTGTGTCATCTCAGAGAGGACTTGACATGCAAGGTACTGGTTGAGTGCCTGAGCAGATTGAATTTGCCCTAATTGTAAGAGTATCTGTAAGAATCAGCTGTTTGTTTTGTTGTTGTTTGCTAATAATATTCATGTTTGGCAGAATGTAATCTAAGATGTGCTTTCATTGCAACATAATTACTGCTAGCAAATTTATGGCGAGGGACTATTTAGCCACCATATCTACCTTAACTGCTAGAGAATATCAACATATTCGGTTAAAAAGGGTTTTGTGGTCAAATAATTTTCATAGATGCTACATAATTTGCCACTTTTAGACCATCACAATGTTTACAAATATATTAGAGGCTCTGAGAAAGTTGTATTAAAGAATTTGGTTACCTTTGTTTAATCCAGCTTTTCCACAATGTATTAGACATTAATTTGGGAAATGCTGAATTAGAAGGAAATCCAACCTTGACTTAAATTGAATTCCATGGTCCATATTTGAAAAGGAGCTAATAGGTATAAACTACATATTTTAGAAGGCTATGAGAAATGTAAGAGAAGTGAAACATTGAAATACTAAAATAGTTAACAATGTAGAAAATGTGAAAATAGGCTTTTTATACAGCAAATTTAATCCTGGGTAAGAGAAAATAACTGCAAAAAACCTACTTGAGTGTATTTGACAAGTCGTGTACCATATGTCATCAATTCTAAGATGCATTTTTTTTCACATTTTAAACAGCTCTTACATCAAACATTGTTGGCCAAGTGGCAATCGTGACGTGGTTGACATCACTTGTCACCTCTGGTAAGATTAAGTTAAGAAAGCCCAAGCATCAAACTTGCAGGATGGGTGTTAGCAGCTCTATGAGTCAGGGTTCTCCTAAACCAACATTCGATGTAAACATGATATTTGTTATGGACTTGGCTCATGTGATTCTGGGGATTGGCAAATCCAAATCCTGTAGGGCAGGCCACAAGTTGGGAATTCCAATACAGGTTCTTGATGAATTCCTCTGGAGAAGCTGGCTGGCAGAAATAGAGATGGGAATTCTTCTTTCTGACTGCTGGAATCATAACTTCTTCCTTTAAAGCCTTCAGTTGGTTGAATGAGACTTTTCTCATTGCCATTCCTGATTGTAGATGTAATCAGCCATAGATGCAATCAACTTACTGATGATTTAAATCCACAAAATATCCTCCCAGTAACAATCAGGCCAGTGTTTGCTTGACCAAGCAACCAGAAAAGTTGAAAGATGAATTTACCCATCACAGTGGCTTAGGAGAAAACTTCAAAGACAAAAGTGGAGTGCTCATTTAAGAAATGCTGTATCATCAACTCTCCGTGGTATAGAGAGCAACATGATGTGGAAAAACATGCAATTCAGTGGTTCTCGGCCAAACAATGATTCAGGAGAGTTGGATTTTGAGTCGGAAGAAGTTTAGGAATATCTCAAACAAAATTCTTTACTTATAATTTCTTTTTTATTTATACACAGAAGTGATTAAAAAACTATAAACAAGTCTGAAAGTGTTTTTTGAATAAGCATAAATTTTCTAAATGATAAAAAAGACTTTGATTAGTTTAATTGGCAGCTTTTAATTTCTAAGATACATAAAATAATATTATCTTAAAACTGCATCTTAGATATGATTGGCCATGTGAATACTCCAATGAATGCTAGAACTTTCAAATATCTATAATGACATCAAATTCCTCAAAGGAATTCAATGACCCTTTTATTAAATAGTTTTTTTTCCTAGTGCCTGAAAGATTAGTCTACGTGTTCAAAGTTACCATTTTTAGGCTGATCAAAGAGAATGGATCAGATTGAAAGATGTCTATTCAATGGCTGAAATGACAATACATAACCTAAATTATTTGCAATCCAGTTGATTTTTTTTAGCATATTGGTTGACACACGATAGTGCTGATAGTGAAAACAATAAAGTTGGCCAACAACTGCACTGAAGAATTATTGTATTATGAGTCCAAAATTATACAATAAGTTCTTGGCTGAAAATCCGATGCATGAATTTTTTTGGTAAAATCTGTGATGAGATTTTGGCCATACTGAAGCATTGAATGACTGAATAGACTGAATCTGCATCCAGATTTTTCATTTTTTCATTCTTTCTCATCATAGACTCTTGGTTGTACAATATATATAGTTCAGTAGATTTGGCATCCAATAGTATAAAATTATGATCTCAAGAATAAAGACATTATTTTTCACTTATTATATAATGTATTTTTCCTCTTTTGTAAATCAGCACCTTTAACTTTTTTTCTTCATTGCAGAGATTTATTAAAATGAGATTCCTACCATATATTAAAGGAGTTGTGCTTCAGTGCAATATGACTATAAAATCCATCTTCATCTTTAAGAAAGGTAATGAATTAATGAGTGCCTTCTTTCGTAATCCATTTCCCCTCCCCCCTCTTCTAATAAAAAAGCAATGAGAACATTGTGAGTGTCAAGCTGTCTCTAAAAAATAGGGCTCTACAGAATCAACCTTACCAAGTTGTTGAATTATACAGGAAGAAAGACTTTTATTTTGAGAATTATGAGCATTAAAATATTTATTAAGGATTAGAAACTTGTTCTGCAGACATGGTACTGTCTCTTCATCAGCAATGGCTGACTTTAGTCAATCTCTGCAATAAGAATATGATTCATTTGTAAAATATTAAATTAGCATGATTTTTTACCTTTTCTGGTAGTTTTCTCCATTAATGTCAGTTAGCTTATCTACAGTCTTTTTGATTAAAAGCAGGGGAAAAGTATCATAATATAAATGCAGATGTCAGTGTCCTCTAAAATTGGTAGCATTTTAAAGTTTTGTCTTTATTGTACCATCCCTATGGCCCTTTGAATACATCTACCTAACAAAACTTTAAAGGGGAGATTCTTGGCGGAAATGTCAGTACCTTTAGACTATGCAAATTACCTTGCCAGAATTATGACCTAATGATTCCATTTGGAAGCAATGAGTTATCCAAATTTTCTGTTTGTATTGGATATAACTATTAACACTGCCTTATATGCCCCATTAAAAAATGTGATTGGAATTTGAAGTTTGTGTTGATGGTTCTGGGGGTGGAAAATAGAGAAAGGAAAAGAACTTTCAAATCAAACTAAAATCTACATGGAAGGGTAAAGTCATCCCTCTACCAGGAAGTCCTTAGAAGTGCAAATTTAGGGCGAATTTTAAGATGCAACTATTAAATGAAAGAGCAAAGGTGGATGCATATGAAGTAAATCTTAAGAGGGTAGTGCTTCATAATTAGGATCTGGAAGTGTTTTGAGGTTGGGGAAATTGTGTGTGAAGCAACATGGTTCGGCAATGGTGTGAGAGGGTTGAGTGAGATTTCTGGAAAACTCCCAGCTTTCAGGGCAGTCTAAGAAGGATGGTAGACTGAATTCTGTATCCATTGTATTTAAAGTCTCTTGAAGATATGTTTTTAGTAAAGGTGTGGCCAAACTGAATGAAGGTGGGCGTTAATCCAAATTACTGGAGTCCATTAAAAGGAGAAGAAATTCTGACAGAAAGCCAAAGCCAGGGGAGGAGCCTCAGAGCCGGAAGCCGGAAGTCGGGAGTCAGCAGAACCCGGAAAAGAAAGAAAGAAAGTGGCGCTGTGATGCGAGGCAGAGGTACAACTGAGGTAACTTCAAAGATAGTGGGCAGGCAGCACCAGAGTGTTACAGACTGAGAGGAGAGCATCCTTGCCGATTCCTTGATTTTTATCTTCTAGTGTCAAAATGGTAAGCCAATAAATTCCTTTTTCTAAAGGCATCCCATTGCGTGGTACTTATAGCAGCCTGGCAAACTATGACAGTCATTAAATGTGATCCAAACTCAATCGAAGAATAGTTTCCTCAGCTGTAAAATGGGGAAATAGCTTTGTCTTGGAGGTTGTTTGTGAGTATGAGTGTTTGTCATATAGGAAAGCACTATAAAAATGAAGACTACTATTTTATAATAAAATAAGTTAACAGAATAAACAATATTAAGGTAAAGCACAGAACACTTAATTTGGTCACATGAAGACATTTGGTATATATTCATTTGAGGGGAAAAGAGATTGGAAATACAAAAGAGAAAAATAGAGAAAATATTAAAAGTAAAATGGGTGGATTGTAGTGCCCTGGAACTAAAAGTTTGTTTATTAAGTCATTCATCCAGTTTTTTCTGAGTGCCTGCTATGTACTAGCACTGGTTTAGATGCTAGGGATGTAGCAATTAAAAAAAACAACACTCCTGGAACTAGAATGCTTATATAAGAGACAGATTTAAAATATTTAGTAGGTTAGAATAAAAGCCAATGATAGAAAATAAACCAGGGAATAGTGTTATGAAGTGCCAGTAGGTAAGAGTGGAGTTGGTCAGGGAAGGTTTCCCTGAAAAAGTGACTTGTAAGTAAAGAGCTGAAGAATATGAGGAAGCAATCCATGCACATATCTGAGGGACGTGCATTCCAAATAGAGGATACAGACATTGCAATGACCCCATAATGGGAATGTGCTGGCATGTTCCAGGAGCAGGGAGGACACCAGTGTGGCTGGAGCAGATGAATAACTGGGTAGAGGTAGGAGAAGTAGTCAGAGAATAACTTGGGGCCAGATTATTGTAAGGCCTTGGCAGCATAGGTTGGAGTTTGGATTTTACTTTGAGATGAGAAGACTTTGGGTTCTGAGGCATGACATAGTCTGCCATGTTTTAATAAGGTCACCCTAGCTATCATAATAAGAATATCTCAAAAAGGGACATGTGAGTGGAAGGAGGAAAATCATTGAGGATGCTTTGAATAATGCACTTGAGGAATGATGGAGATTTGGACCAGAGTGGTAGAAATGGAGGTAGTAAAACATGTTCAATTTATAAATAATTTTAAGGAGAAGCATAGGATTTGCTGATGGATTGGATGTAGGGTATGAGAGAAAAAGAAGAATCAAAGATAATTCCAAGAATTTTGGCCTTAATAACTGGAAGATGGAGAAGACTGGAGGACAGTTAGGTTTGGAGAGGTATCAGGATCACAGTTTTGTACGTGAGTAATTTGAGATGATTTTTAGACATCCAAGTGGAGACGCCAGGTATGCAGGTGTATATGCAAGCCAGGAGATGGATGGGGTCACGTAGGGAGTGACTTTGGATAGAATAGAGAAATATCCAAGAACTGACACCCGTGCATATCAATGTTCATAGGTTGGGGAGATACGGAGGAACCAACAACAAAACAACAAAGGCTACTGAGAAAAAGTGCCCAGAAATGTGAGAGGAAAAGTAGTCAAGTACATATTCTGGAAGCCACATGAGGATGGTGCTTCATATTACCTATGTGAGTAAGAAGAGAACAATGTCAGGGGAAAGAGAGAGTGGAGCATGTAAGAACTTTTTGAAAATTGAAGGAAAAAAAGCTCTGTGCTAAGTAGAAAACAATTAGAGGGAAACATGACAAACCTGGTCGAAGGCCCCATTATCAACGAAGTCACAAAAAGAATAAGGGACTTGTAGTGTTTTCTCAAAATGTCCTTGTGCAGTCACTTGTATCAGAGTCACTTGATCATTAAGAATGCAGATTCTTATGTCAGAAATATTCATGGTGGATCCAGGAATGTGCATGCTTCAAAAACTCCACAGGTGATTCTTATGCACATTACTAAAGTTAAAGTAAAATGTAAAATGGGAAAATAGAAGGCTTTTCTACGTTTGTGTGTGTAAGTGTACGTTTTGAATTTGGAGATGGGGCCACCAGCGTATGGCGCCCATGCTCATGATCTATATTTTCATCAAAGAACAGGAGTATATTATAGCCATGTAGAGAAAGGATGAATTGCTTTATTTTCACATTTGAAATTTCAAGTTGACAACATTTATTTGTCCACTTTACTTGCCTGTGCTGTGAGGAGGAATCGAAACTTGAAATTTGCAAGGCTTCCCATGGGTCTGCCTCTGAGGCACGCTAAGTCAACAAGTGCAGTCGAAGCCATTATTACATTGCTTACTATTCAAGTTTCGGTAACTTCCATGTCACAAAGGAGCCTCTTCCTCTCTACATCACACAGCACACACACTAACATACACTAACAGGCATGCACACAATTCTGATATATAAGCAGCAGCTGCAAAACCCCAAATAGGATTGTACACTGGGTTCATGAGTCCATCCCAGTGTTGAGTATTCTCAGGTGCTCATGGCAGAGAGAGTTTTTACCCCTCTTCCTTAGGGTTGCAGGAGTTCTCCACTGTTATGAAGTTGGTCAACAAGCAGCACTGAGTGTCCTCAACAAGTACAGCTCTGCAGAAGCAGCGTTTCTTCAGTGAACTCTATATTGGGGGAGAATGGAAGGGATGGAGCGGGGCAGAGTAAACATTCAGAATTAGGGAATATGGAAAGAACCTCTAGGATTTATCTTGTGCCTTCTATATTCCAAATTCTGTCCCCATTATTTTACATTCAGCATCTCATTTTATCCTTTCACTTCTATCAGGTACATGTCATTTCCCATTTTGCATATGAAGAAGCTGAAGCGCATTCTCCCAAGGTAAATAAATCACAAAATTAATGTTCATATGTAGGTCTGTCACATGGTAGTTTCCATTTGTTTGTTTTTCACTGCACCATCCAGAGTATTTTTGAAATCATTGTTACCACTGGCATTGCTGACCTGCCCTAGTGATCTTGCATTGTAATTATATGTTACTCCATTCAGATGCTAGCATGGCAAGCATGTGGGAAGTATCTATGAAGTATATCGTGGCAGAATAAAGATGGAGAGCTATCAATCTACAGATACTTGAGGGGAAAGGAAAACTTACTGTTGTATAAGGAATCTCAATATAAAAAACATTGGGAAATTAGCGTCCCAGTGTCCTTATAGATACACTTTCATCGTCTTACCATCTCTAGCATCTTCTCTGATATCTACCCCTCCCTTCTAAGCTCTAGGTCACTTGCTCCTGTTCTAAAGAATGATCCTTTCTAGTTATGCTGCTCCAGATACAACCCTTGGCTGAACTTGCTCTTAAGAAAATGGGTGCTTTAAAGGGTTGTTCCTCCAGCCCTCCTCACTATACCTGGACTCTCACTGATTCTTTTCTTTCTTCCTGACACTGAGTTCTGTCCATCAGTGCTCACATTTCCAATTGGTGGTCTTTTTTGCCATTCTAGTCTCTCCCTCACTAGAGGCAGATTTCTTCCTGCACATTAGGGTTTCCCCGCACCTGTGCATTCCTTCTTCTGGCATATTTTTTGTCCAGAATGATGATGATGATGCTTCAAGATTAGAGGAGGTGTCCTGGGACAGTGGAAAATGGACAAGAACAAGACAAAGAGATTAAAGTCCAGTTCCAACCACTAACCCCTCATTGGCTCTTTGGAGGTCACATATCTTTCCTGGATCTCAGTTTACTCATTTTTAAAACCAGGTGTTTTTGACTGAATGATCTTGGTAGTACTTTACCAATCTAAGACCTCATCACTCTGTGATGATTCCTTGCAAAGATGCATCCAGAGAAACACTATACTTTCCTTGCCTTCATTCTGTCTATAGCCAAACGAGGTGTACTAACAGTTAATTGTGGAAATGACCCATCATAAACCATTTTTATACAAAGCAAGAAGTTGTTGGATACAAACTTTCATTTCTGAATAACAATTGTCTTTTTATCTGATTATAAAAATGATCCATTACTGTTGGGAAAATTTTGAAAAACAGAGGCATATAAAGAGGAAAATCAAAATCAAACATAAATTTGCAACCTAGTTATACCCACTGCTTACATTTTAATGTCTTTGCTTGCTTCTTTTCTCTCTTTCTTTGTTTTTATCAATAAAATTGGGGCCATGTTTTTTTATACTGCCTTTTATCCCTCAGGACAATATCAAAGATTTCTTGTCTCATTAAACAGTCTTTGAAAACATCACCTTATTTCTGCATAAAATTCTACAGTATTTTGTACCATGTTAATGCATTCATCTCCTACAGTTGGACATTTAGTTTGCTTTGAATATTTTACTACTATAGACAATAATGTATGAATACATAAATATATACATGCATATCTTTGTTCATTTTTTCATAAACATCAATTCCTGAAGCTAGAATTACTGGGTCAAAGATTATAAATATGCATTAAGCCTCTCGGTAGAGCTATAAAATTGCTCTCAAGTAAGGTAGTACCCTTACCTTCCACACCTACCAGGAGATTTGAGACTATTGTCCCTCACCCTTCTCTCCAACACTGTACATTGTCATTAAACCCTTGTCAATTTGATAGGTAAAATGTTTTCTCGTATTTTAAAACTGGATTTTGTCATTATTGTGAGGTTATTTTAAAAACATACTTATTGTCAGTGTGCATTTCTCCCCAGTTGCCTCAAGGCCCTGCACTATCTTTCTTTCCAACCCCCTTTCCTAGCTTACTGCAGCTCAATGGGCCTTGCTGGTCTTCGTTTCCCTCTCCTACCTGTTGATTTCCCCTCCTGCAGTTTATCCCTGCTTCCCATATTTGTAGGGTTCACTCTTCATTCCTTTCTTTCTGTTCAAGTGTCCCTTCCTCAGAGAAGCCCGCTCCCCATGCAAATAACTTCTTCCCCCATTACTCAATAATCCATCTTCACCGTTTTATTTGTTACAACATTTGTTTATCACCTGAAATTAAGTTGTTTATTTATATAATTGCCTCCTATATAATTTTTTACTGTCTGTCTCCTTCTTAGATCAGAAGTTTCCTGAGGGGAGGGGGGGTTGACTGTCTCATTCTCTCTTGTATTAACTCTCACCACATGGAACCATCTCTGGCGTACACTGGTGCTTAATAAATATCTTTGGAATGAATTATCTGAATTTTCTCCTTTACCCATCTCTCTAATGGGGTGTTTCTCTTTTTTAAATTGAAAAGATTGCATTAGAATAAGATTATAAATCCAATTAATCCTTGGACCAATTTATATGTTACTCATATTTTTCCTAGTTGGTTATTTGCCTTTTGGGGAGAGGTGGGGGATTACGCACTTATGCAAGTTTAAAAACTTTAGAAATTCGTATTTTTAAAAGTTCTTTTTTATCATTTCTTTCTATACTGTTATATTCAAAAAATCTTTCCGCAGCCCAATAACTGATAATTATTTAGGTTACTTTTTCCAGTTGTTTTATATTTTTTTTATTGCTTAATTCTATGTCATATCTCATTTGTCTACCTCATTTTGTTAAATTGAACATAGTGAAATCCAGAAAGCATTTGAGCAAACTATTTACTGACCTATAGTTTCTTTTTTTTTTTTTTTTTTCTGATTAGAGAAGTGTAGGCTTACAGAAAAATCCTGGTGAAAATACTGAGTTATACCACCCTATTGTCAACCTTGCAGTAGTGAGCTGCACTTGTTGCACTTCATGAAGGAGCACTGTTGTAACTGTACTGTTACTCACAGTCCGTCCTTCGCAGTGGGGTTCACTGGCTGTGTGGTGTACCCCTGTTTAACATAGCTTCTTACTGTGCACACATCCCTGGGCAAATCACAGGAAAGTCCTGAGCATGGAAAATTAATTTTCCTCCTGTTTGCATATCTGCTACTGATTAGAGACATATTTCTTCCCCAGTAGCCCCCAGAACCGTTCTGAATAGTGTGCAGGGATGGTAGTTACCTACATGATAAGACTTGAAAAGCCCTGAGAACCTATTTTTTAAAACACAGCTGCTGCTCCTGGGGAAGTATTTGAATATTATTCTTTTGACTGAAATGAGACCCAGCACGTGTGACCGGCTTTGCAGATATTATCTCACTTGGTCCTCTCAGACAGTGACAGCGAGGGACTGATTCAGTTTTACAGGAAGTGGTGCTGTCATTCCCAAGATTACACAGCTAGCAACTCGCACAGTTCCAGCGTGTTGGGTATCAAGGCCAAGGAGCAAAAGCTGCAGTTGACATTTTTTAGCGACTACTGTGTGACAACACTGAACTTAGTGCATTTCACAACTTATTTTGTCGAATACTCACAATTCTTAAGAACTGTCATTGGGGAAAAATAAATTTTTCCCACTTAAAAAATACTGGAATCTAAAGTGTTTTATGAACATGTAAGGATACTAATTTTTCTTAAGTCAGTAGTGCCAACAGTGTTGAAAATAGACTATTTAATCATATAATTTTGGTTTTTCTCTTATAACTAATAGTAAAGTTGTATTTTACTCTCCATCCCTTTCAACACTCAAGTGCCTAAAAGACTTGGTTTCAAGTGGCATTGTCTCCATATGCCCATATTGTGGTAACACAAGGAAAAAGATGCTGTGTATTTCCTAACAACCAAATATTAACATTTGTACTTTGTTTTAAAATGTAATTAAAAATATATAATTTTTTAAAAAGCTGCTCCTTATTATACCCATTTAACAGATAAGGTACTTAAGTTTTAAAAACTTACTCAAGTTTCTTGTAACTACCATCCTACACTGTTCCTAAATAACACTGCTTCAGAAAATCCTAAACCTTATGGGGGGAAAAAATCAGTTAGAGATCTGTATAAACTAAAATAGGCTCACTCTTCTCACATTGAGGCCCAGAAATATATAATGGCTCAATTTCAAGAACGTTGTTTCTTCAAAAAATTCAGTGTATCCACTTCTAAAAGATCACCTTCTACAAAATTGCGCATTAGTGGTAGCAGGGCTTAAGGGGAAAATGGGGTTGAGACAGACCCCTCAAAATGCCTGGAACATTGTAAACAGAACACTAAGAAAAAACAAGAAAAAATACCGCACATTTTAAAAGACCTTAAATTCCTATTAGGTAAGAAAAAATTGGATGTCACCTTTTAAAAAGGGGTAAATAAGCTTGATGGAAGGGAGTAAGGAACAGTTCAGCTGTAGAGTTACGGAGACAAAGGCCAGAGCAGGTCACTCGGAGCAAGTGACCACACTCTGAACGGACATGGAGCAGGTGGGAAAGTACAGCTCTCTCTTCCTCCATGGCTCATGCTGCTCAGCCAAATCAATGTAATTCGTGCTTTGCTGCTGTTACTTCATGGCACGAAACATTAACATGCTGGGAAAAATCACATACGAAGTTGCACCACCTTTGCATTATCCTAAATCATTCCCTATCCAGCAGGTCATTGCAGAAAATGTAGCAGAATGGCCGTCAGTGGTATATTTCTTCCTCACTTAACCATACAGTTCTGATGAACAGATTGGCAGGGTGCTCTGCCCCAAGCAGGCCTTTAGTAACCTAAGCTTGAGGAAGCTTCCCACCGGCCTGTGGGTGGTCTCCGTTTCAGCCAGTCAGAAGGGGAAAGAGCTCGCAGCATCCAGCGTGAGAGATTTTCCTGCACCAGTACACGAAGAGGTGCTTACCATTCCTCTCACATCCCATTGTCCAGAACTCAATCTCGTGGAGGCCAGGAAATGCTGTCAGTCCTCTAGCTGTGTGCCCAGGAGGGAGAGAAGAACATGGGTTTTGGCGAGTAGCAATAATCTCTGCCACAAAATTATAATTAAATACTGATTTTATTGCAAAACCTAAATGTGGTTTTGCAATAAAATCATCAGATGACTTTACCTGTGGCCCTAGAAATGTGGACTGTCTCTAATTGGGTCTGTTATAGCACTGCTTACCTAGTAAAGAAGTGGTGAGGAGGTTAAAGCCTCATGTTCTTAGAGGGATCAGTTATTAACCTTTGCACTGCATAAGTGTTTAATACCTAATGTAAAAATAAAATGTGGCATGCTTGCCTTTAACATCTTTTGTTCTTAAGGTTTTGCATTCTAACACCTTAACTTTACTGCTGTGACTTGAGATGTGAGGTGGCATGGTGGATGGAAAGAGCATGAGCTTAGAATGGAGAAAGTGGGGTTCAAATTCTGGCTTCACCAGCTTCTACCTGTGTGATTTGGGACAAAAGGATTGATTATTCTGAACCCCGGCTTCCTCATCTATAAAAATGGAGATGATGATACTCCATAGGGCTATTGTGCAAATTATATTGTCCCCTATATAAATTAAAAACTCAATGGAAAGTCCAAGGACTTTGGAGTCAGAAAAAATGAGAGTGTTAATCCTGAATATACTTTTTATTATTCCTGCAAACTTGGGCAAATTACATAACCTCAGTAAACTTCAGTTTCCTCATCAAAATAAACCAAGAATGCAAATATTCTCGCTGTCCTGATTTTGTGATAATCAGGGTAGGCTAAACATTTGCTATATTAGAAACCATGTATGTGTCCCCAGACCTAGTTTTTCTCCCTAGAATTTTTTTTCTCACCTAGAATGCTGATGATAAACTAAGCCTGATTTATTATATGACCATCCTGTACGGGAATTGACTGTAACTCTAGGTATCTATCAACCTTAAGATATATAGCAGGGGGATGGATGTGGCTCAAATGGTTGGGTGTCCATCTCCCATATGGAGAGACCTGGGTTCGAACCCCGGGACCTCCTGGTAAAAATTTAAAAAGAAAAATATAGAAGGCGCGTGGGCCACCAGGCCCTGAGCGCAGGTGTGCCATCAGGCCCCATGCGCGGGTACACCATCAGTCCCCGCGAGCCACGCAGCAAGATGATGACGTAACAGGAGAGAGTGACACAAGGGAGAGCCAAGACAAGACGCTCCAAAAAACCAGGAACTGAGGTGGTGCAGGTGGTAGGACCCCTCTCTCCCACATCGGAGGTTCCGAGGATCGAGACCCAGTGAAGACAGGAGGAGAAGAATGAGAAGAGAGGGCAGGAAACGGACACAGAGAGTTGCCCAGCAAATGGACACAAAAACAGCAAAACTGGGGGGTGGGGGAGTAAAAATGGATAAAAGTAAATAATTAAATAAATAAACCCTCAAAAAAAAAGTATAGGGGAGTAAGATACAGACTATAGTTAGTAGTAATTCTTTGACGATGCTCTTTCATGATGTGTTAACAAATGTTTCATGACAATGCAGGGTGTTTATGGGAGGGTGATGTGTGGGAGCCCTGTATGATGTTATGCATGTTTATTTTGTAAGTTCACAATATTTTCTGAACACTTATTGTTTGTGTATGTTCATGTATGAATGATATGTTTCAATAAATTGTTTTTAAAAAATGAAAAGCAGGAGTAAACGTAACATTGTGTACCCACTATTAGAGTGCATCTAGAGTACCTAATAATTTTCCCTGTGTTTCATCCATTTAACACATATTTATTGGTTGCCTACAGTTCTGGGTGTTTGGGAGACAGCACATAAAAGAACAGGCAATGTCCATGACTTCATGGAGTTTACCTTCTACTGGGATTGAGGGGAGAATATGGGGAGATAGAAAAGAAGCAAGCAAACAAGGAGAGAGAGGGAGAGGGGGAGAGGGAGGGAGGAGGGAAGGGAGGGGGGAGGAGAGAGAGAAAGAAACTTTCCAAGAGCAATTAGCAATAAAAAAAATAAAGTGAGTAATGAAATGGGGGTAGGGGAGGGCTACTGTCCATAAGTGGTCATGGAAGTTAGCTTTGAGGAGGCCTTATTTTAGCAGAGAGCTGATTGATGTAAAGAAGTAAGATAAATGAAAATCCGGAGGAAGGGTTTTCCAATCAGAGGAATCATAGATGCAAAGGTCCTGAGGCTGGAAAGAAAAGGGCAGTGTGGCAGAAGGATATTTTCAAGTGTATAAGAAGAGAGATGGGAAATGAGACATCTCCTATAGTCTGAGGTGATAGTGTCTTGGACTGGGAGAGTGGTTGAGGAGCCCAGAAAGAGTGAACAGATGCATTGACAGGTTTTTGAGGCTATTGATCTTGAGTTGTAGGTGAGAGCTGGAAGAAAGAGATGAGTCAAGGATGTCTACTAGATTTCTTACCTGAGCATTGTGAAATGATAGTGGATTGAACATGGTAGGTAAACTTTTTAAGTGGTAGCACCCATATTTTATGATACATAAATTTTTTTGTAAATGAACACTTTATTAATCAAAATAATCAGACCTTATTTTTCTTCTCTGAATCATTCTCCACCCTCCCTCTACCTTCATTTTCCCCTTTACCTATTAAGGATCTTTCCAAGTTCATGGCATCAAATATTTGAGTTTCGTTTTCGTGTTACTTTCTGTGGAGATCTGGGGGTGTTGTGGGGTAGATATGGTAAAGACAGGTGGCATGAAAATAGAAAACATTGGAAGAAGGTCCTTCCAAGGACACTGATGCCATGCCCTTGACTGTGGAGTCCACCAGGCATCCACACCTGAAGTTAAAAGTTAAGAAGTTTAAAATGTCGTGGTTCTTGGTTCCTCTCTCAGCTTTGTAAAAATTATGCCTCCACTGGGTAGTCTGACATGTTCATAAGCTAAACACTAAGGTGGTCTAGCACAATTCTTTCCCCACCCTCTCTTTGATAATTGCATGTCATTGAAAGAAAGGGGAATTCCTCTACGTGTATAAATAAGAAATACAAAGGGGCTGTGGGGGGAGTGCCACCTTCGATGATTTTTCCCTTCTGCAAATTTTCCATACTACTCCATGTTTTATAAAAGTGCCAAATTAGAGATAATAGAAAGCGATTTTCAGGTTCCAGAAAACTTTGGTTTGAAAAGTCGAACCCTTGCTTTTACTATGCATCTATGACATGCTATTTCCTTCGAAAGAACTTCATTATGTAAGATTTCTTCATCTCAAAAACACATGTTCTAGTATTCAGATAAATAAAATTATAGTCAAATGCGGAAAGGGACAAAAGGGAATAAATTGTACTTAATTACATCAGGTAGAATTACCTTATGACCTGAAGTCTTCTCCTTATAGTTTACTAAGAATAAAACAATCATAAAACACGCTCACATAATTCAATATGAGCCTTCAAGATCAATATAAATTTCAATATAGCAAAGTATTAAGCTAACTTATTTTAGCAAGTTTAAATGGGGAATGAGCAAGCCAATTGTAAGCAATCATTGCAGAAATAGCCACAGATATGTTCAGCCATAAAAAACATCACCCAGAAAATGAAAATTAAGTACTTGTCTGGTCCTGATAATGGTAGCACTTAACATGCCAGAGAGTCAGTCATTCAACTTAGATGAATATAAATTATTTATACCTAACTCAGCTCGAGTCTCCAAACCATAAGCATCATCTTTAAAATTGTAGTTTATTCATGGGGAAAAATGTATCAGCTTCAAAGCTTTGCATGTTATAATGCTTCCTGATAGAGTTAGATGTCTGTATTTTGTGTTAGCAGTGCTACTGATTATTTTACCCTGGGGTTATTCTGTGGTCTCCCAGAATTTCCTATTAAGTATCTTGGCATGAATCTTAGCAATTGCTATTTATTTCAGAAAAGTTTATTCTTCTTATCAAATCACATAAGCAAATTCCTCTTATTGGGGCAAGGGGAGACCATGCTTTTGATAAGTGTGAAATCCCTCACAAGTTATCAAAATTTTAAGGCCCTAAAATATCTAAACTTAACAAAAGGTACGTTCTGAACATATGATGGCCACCTCTTTACTGTGGTTTTACTCTATTGCCTAACACTACTTTAAAATCAGAGAGAAATTGGGGTGAATGGCCCCTGGGTTGCAGAATCAACAAATGTCCAACAAATGTCCTCACCTATGAGGAGAGTCACTGGGAAGTGTAAGAAATCCTTCTTGCCATGTCGATCCCAGTAAATAACCGCTACTGCAGTTGATTGTGTGTTTGTTAACAGAATCATCATCCTAGCAAGAGATGGGCTCTCAGAAGGTGATTCATCCTGTTCTGTGTCGATGTACCTAAGAAAACTCGAGTGTGGCCACTACTGCACTAAGTGATTCATTCGTGACAATTGTAAAGTTGAAAAGTGAAACCGATAGCACTAGAAGTGCCCGGATAAAAAGTCCTCAATTTACACAGTTTAAATATAAATGCCCGCCTCAGCGTGCCAGCCAGCCAACCCTTCTCCCACAAACAGCTTTATAAAAGAAAAACTTTAAGGTTCTCTGATTTGAAATGCAAAACTTGCAATCCCAGTTTTCTTGCTTTTGCTGATATTATTCTTTTGGCACCCAAGGATATTCTCATTTAGATTCGGTGCTTCTTTCCTCCAGTCCTTAAGCTCTGAGTGAATCTGAACCACAGGAAACTGCATGCGGAACCCTGTCTTCTCATTCCAAATATGAAGTGAGTGTGGAGAGAAGGAGCCCTTCTCTCCTGCTAACATTTTAAGGCATTATGTTTCCCCATGGCTGAGTATGTAGATGGCATGACGGTGCTTTTCTGTAACAAGAAAATTGCCGAGCAGTAGATCTTTTTTTTTTCCTTTTCCTTCCTTCCTTCCTTCCTTCCTTCCTCCCCCCCCACCTCCCCCACCCCCCATCTCTGCACAATCCAGCACCCACCTGCTGGCCTTGGTCGATTGATCATTGATCATTATATCTTAATTGATTTGTAAAGAGCTTTTCCCACTTCTTCGTTTCCCAATATCTCCCTCTCCTCTTTAGAAATTGTGATGGAATTTTGCTTTTAAAACATCAAAATATTCTGCTTGTTCTATGATTTTGTTTTTAGATATTAAAAAAAACCTGTGTCCCAACCTTCAACCAAGGTTCTTAAAGCTAAGGTAATTATTCATGTCCTAATTAGAGGGCTTTTGCAGGTGCAAGAACCAGAGGCTAATTTGAGCTGGCTCACAAAAGGGGAGTTTATTGATAGGCATCAACAGTAGACAGTCTCACTCGTACAGGAGATCAGGAGTGAAGTGTGGTCAGACCTCCCGAAGACAGACGCCAGGACTTGCCAGGCAGCAGACTCTTGTCCTCCGGGGCCAAGTAAACGCCTCTTGCTTGTGCCTGGGCTGGGCTTCCTGATCTGTCTCCCAACCACTTCCTTCTGAGCGTGAGCTCTTCTCTAATGTTGAAAAGCTCGGGGTCTCATAAATTGCCTCTTTAGACTCCGTTCCATAAACATTTTAGAGCAAGTGTCCATCACTGACTAGCTCTTCTCTTGTTCTCACTTGGCTCCAGTTGCTCAGAGACAATCCAGTTGGCACATCTTATCTTTTGGAGCAGCGTCTCAAGAGTTAAAGGTTAGGGCCAGCCCATATGCATGGGACTTGTTTGTTTAAAAGTGTCTATTTTGGAATAATCAGCTGTGGCTGGGGCGGGGTTGAGGCTGTCCTGAGTGGTGAGAGGGGTAGAGAAGTGGCAGCAGGGGTATTTGTCCTATTGTCTGCTCATTTGGGAAAGTGGGCTGGGGTTATTTCAGAAAGGTAAGGTCAGAACTGGAAATAGGTGGCACTTCTAACTGGAAGTTTTTAAAGTTACATACTCAAAAATGTGTGGCAACTGCACCATTTCTTTACACTTTCTTTTATAATAGAAGACATAAATTTAAGTTTATGTTCTATTTAGTATACTTATCAGTGTACAGGACTAATCCATATCCACAATATATTTTTGGGGAGAATGATAAACTATCACTTTCCTTAAGTTCTTTTTACTGAAAATGGTGTTGAGCTGAGCACTTGACATCATAGTAATTGCCAGTATTTTACAAATGATCATATACATAGATCAACCCATGTTGGCATGAAAAGTAGTAAGATAAAAGCCCTTTATATGCGTGTTAGTTTGGGAAAAAATGGTGATATATTTTGCATGTGTTGATAGGTAGGTCATTTGAGATATTTGATGCTTTGTATCAACCTTGCTCTGACAAAATAATATCAGGGGACTGCGCTTAAAAAGTACTGGCAGAATGTACTCAGGTACCAGACCTCAGAAGGCCATTAACACCTATGCATCTTATGCAGGTAGCGAGGACTGTGGAACTGGGACTGTGGAGACAGCCCCCAGGTTTGAATTCTGTCTTTTCGCTTGTTAGCAGTATGGTGCCCTCAAGGGAGTTAAGGAGTCTCCCCTTCTGCTTCTGTGTTTATAAAATGTGTCAATTTGCTGTGTGTGTGGAAGCACTTTGCAAGCTACAAAGCACTACTCAAATAGTAACTGCTTTGTAGCTCGAGTGACCCTGGTAAAATAGACTCTTTCTGCCTAGTCTAATGCTCATGCACGTATATAGACATATATAGATAACCTTAAAATGATTAGAAAGATCAAATGCTATAATTAAACCCATGACTTGCTGTGAACTCATTTATTGTATCATTTAATCTTGTGGAGAATAGAAGGGTTTGCAGTATGAACCTTGGGTTGATTTTTAAAGTCGATGGAATTGTAACCACATTGTTCTGTGAGAAAAAGACCATATAACAGAATAAAAGATGTTTCCTTTCATCTGGCTTTTTATGCTGTCAGAGAAAAATGTTCATTTCTAGGCCGGTGGGATCAGGTAAGTGCTAAATAAATGGCATGCTGCTTGGTTGGCACCAGTTTAATCTCTTCTCCACAGAAACCTAGAATGTTCAAATACATGGTTTCATTTCTCAAATTTGCATAATTTACATGTCAAGCATTATTTCTAAAACAATTACGACTACACTTTTTGGCTAGAATTCTTTGGAGCTAATACTAGCGTCAAGAACATCCCTGCTCTAGTGCCCTCTCTCCCGGTGCAGTTTGCTGAGTTGACTTAGCCATCATTTGTTATGTGTAAGCGTGTAATTCAGGACACGGGATTAAACAAGTGTTAATCCAAACTTGATCCTTCCGCTGATTTGCCCAGTATATCGCCTGCATAAGCAGTAGATAGGTGCCGGTTGTGAGGCACTGATCACTGTTTAACTGAGTGTGAGTTGTGGGTCAAGCTGTGTCTGTGGGGCATGGACCACCCTAGGTAGACATCAGTGGGAGCTTCTCGTGGAGCCTCAGATAAGGGGCAATTGCCCCAGTGCCAGCAGAGCAGAAATGTTGAGCTCCATGACCTGAACCTTCAGCTTGTGGTGACAAAGCCTGCTGAGCTGTAAAATTATGGAGGTACAAAAAAAAAAAAAAATTAACAAGTTGTTTCTGCTGCTAATGTGACTTGGGCCCCCAGTTCTCGTGCCTTTGGCACGGTGGCTCTAGACCCTGGGCTGGTCTAGAGTTACTTAGCGCCTGTTCTTTTAATGAAGGCATGAAAAGAACTCCTGGAGACATTTCTCTTCGTGCCATCCCTCTCCTGCTGTCATCAGTTCTATATGTCAGGGGTGAATCTGTTTTTCTTCTTTGATATACGTTTTGTGCTTGAGAAGGATTGCTGAAGAAACATTTTTTTCAAAAGCATCTTTTTTTGAAAAGTAGAAATAATAATTCATTTCTGTAAAACATAAGCATGGAAACTGTGGTCTGAGAAGAAGGTCTAGCTGGCTGCTTTATTTCATGCAGGCTGGATTTCTAAAACTGCAGACCTATGGTTGACCTTTCCATTTTAAACAGCGACATTGTTAGCTACTTATTCAAATATGTGCGTGGTGGGGTGTGGGTGGTAGGGTAATATTTTTATTGGCGTGAGAACTGGCCAAGTAGTGAGATATGTTCGGCTCTGTACTCTGTTTACTGTTTCTGTGTGGCCTGGGTCCCCTGCCGTTCCCTCCCACCCCCCACCGTGGGCCTATGATCTGTAATAATTAGGAAGACGCAAGTGGAAAAATTGCCTTCTCTGTTGGTGATGTTAAAAACAGCCAGGCTATTCGAGCTCTAACTTGCATTGAGAATCCAACATGTGCAGCGCACTAGCCTAAAAAATACTGACAAGGAGATAGAAAAAGCAGAGAAACCACGTCTTGGCGTAAAATGCTTCAGTGCCTTCCCCTTGCACTTATAATGAAATTGAAATTTCCCAGTGTGGCCCAAGGCACTGCACCATCTGGACCCTGCCGTTCTCTGACGGTATCTCATCTTCTTGCCCTTGATCTCGACACCTTGGTCTCCCCGGCCTCCTTTTCTTGGGGTGAACATGCCAGCCTTTTACACACCTGGCGACTCGCACGCTCTGCTCTACGCTGGGTGAGCGCTCTTCCTCCCCTCGTGAATTGGCTTGACTTAGGTGCAGTGTGGAGAAGTTGCCTGCCTAGCAGCTGAGTAGATTCGACCCTTCTCTTCACCATTCTCCTTTACCTTGCCTCGATGTCCTTTATAGCACTGCCACTATATTTTATTGCTTTTCTGCTTTGTTGTGCATTTCCCCTCTCTGAGAGCTAGTATAGTAGTTCAGATTGCAGGGTTAGGCTCAAAGCCCAGGCTTTCCACTCAGTAACCATCAGATCTTGGGCAAATGTATTTCATACATTTCATCTGTAAAATGAGGACAATAAACCTCATAGTGTCGTTGTGGAGATGAACGAGTAAATGCATGCAAAGCATTTAAAATTGTATTTTGTATATGGTAAGACCTTAATAAATTTTAGCCATTGCTCTCATAGTATGTCCACCTGAGGGTAGGATTTCCGGTAGCTTGGACAACGTCTGGCAATCAATAAAATTTGTGAAATGAATGCTCAAATGAAGAAATGAATACATGAGTGAATGATATATAAATCAAGAGAGTGGTAGAACAGCTCTGGGTTGGCAGGCATAACGCTTGAGTGCTAAGTTATTTTATACCACTATGCTCTGTGACCTGGGGTAGGTAAAATTAATCTTCTTTCACATCAGTTTCATAATCAATAAATGATATATTTGGACTAGATGACCTCTAAAGTCTCTTCCAACACAAACATTTTATGATTCTACACTAATTTAGTAGGCCGTGAGTTTAGCATTTTGCTCTCCTTAGAATTTAAGAATTCTCTACAAGGTCTTAAAACATTCATTCTCTTCTGGTCCTATTGACTATCTGAATGATTTATAATTGTGATGGTTAGGCTCACGTGTCAGCTTGGCCAGGTAATGGTGCCCCATTGTTTGGTCAAGCAAGCACTGACCTAATTGCTACTGTGAGGACATTTTGTGGACTTAAATCATTAGCAAGTTGATTGCATCTATGGCTGACCCCATCTATAATCAACTGAGGAGATTCCCTTAGCAATCAGAGGTGTGTCATCCAGTCAGCTGAAGGCCTTTAAAGGAGAAGTGATTTCAGTAGTTAGAGAATTTCCATCTTTAACTCAGCCAGCTAGCTCCTCCTGAGAAACTCATCAGAACCTTCATCAGAGTTCCTGGTTTGCAGCCTGTGCTATGGAATTTGAACAGTAGACTTACACAATAACCCCCTGGAGTCTTTGCCCAGACACTCAGAGCTCCAGCTGACTTCAGTCCATTCAAAGAACAGGGGTGGCTGAGGTCACCATACATGGCGAAGGAGGAAGAAGTAATATATTCCAAGGGGCTTCCAGTCTCTATCAAGGGCCTATTTATTATATTGATAATGCAACATCCCTACAACATAGGCATATTTATCCCCAATTTATAGATGATTTAACTGAGACATTAATTAAGCAACTTGCCAAGGTTAGGAAGTAAATGAACCCTTGGGAGTTTTATGTTTGTGAATGAGCAGTGAATAAGAAAAAGAAGGAAGGAAGGAACTCATCCACTTTAAATGATGAAAGCAAATTTTCAAAGAGAGGCAAAGCATCAAATTGCATTGCGTTCAGTGACTGCCTGGAAGCCCATTCTTCTCTTCCCTTAGCCACTCCCCTTCCTTTGAGATGATACTTGGGCCTCATATCAGATATTCTCTGTCAGAATTCTAGCAGTGAAGGCACCAGAAATGGTATTTTTCATGTGTTTTAATGATTCTTGTACACAGTATAATTTGAGATGTATTCATCTAGTCTTTTAGTTTCTTACTCCATTTATTTTTCCCTTCACTCCCCATCTGACCTGCCTTAACATCCCTATCTACTCAACCTTGAAGAAATGGCGCTCTCTGCCACTGCATGTACTCTCATCACTACATGCATTCAGAGTTTCGTGCTTTGTTCTTCTGTTGCATCCTCTCATAAAATGCAGAGTCACTGTCACCAGGCTTGTCTTACTCCTACACCTGGTTCCATGGATGTGATTTGGGAGGATGGAATCCCCTGATAAGCTTTTATAGATCCTTAATATATTCCCCTTCGTTGTCTATAAATTTTTAATGCCGAAACATTACCATTCTTTTTAAGCCTCCAACATCTCTGCTGCATTCTTTTTTCTCTGAAAGTGCTGTGCTTGCTAACCCCAAGACCTGGCCCACGATGCTTTCTCTGCCTCAGTGCTTACTTTCCTGGATCATAGCTACTTGAACTTCATATTCATTTAAACATTACCTCTTCAGGCAAACTTAACCACTCTGTCCTTTGAGACACCATTAAAGTTTCTATCATAGCACTTGAATTTATCGTCTAAAATCTGGGGCACTTTAGGAGGTGAAAGGATGCTAGTAAAAATTGCACTCTTCCAACAGGCTTAAATCGGAACTGTCCCAAGCAAACTGTGTGGTGCCTCTCTTTAGACCTCATTTATGTGTTCATGTGGTTATGGGTCTTCTAAGAGCTCAACTGACGTATAGTTCCATATTTATCATTTTACCCCCAGCTCCTAGCATAGTTCCTACCACATAGTACCTAGGTGGTTGAGTGGATGAATGAATGTATACTGAACCTGCAGAGATTACCAAGGGAAAATTAAAAAGCACAGGGACTTAGGCACGGTTGTGGATCAGGCTGCATCAGGTTTTCTCCATTTTCTGCCCATCCACTTTCTTGTTCTTCCTCTCTGATCTGGCACAGGACTCATTCTGTTTGTTCCTTATCAGTCTGTTTTTGTTGTTTGCTCTTAAGCTGAAGATCAGGAGTTGAAAAAGATATAACTAGAGATAGCTCATAAATTTCAAGTAAAAGTTTTCCTAAGGGTTTTCATAACATTGAATATTTTCTTAGTTTAGTTCTCCTTCTCCAAATATTTTAGAAGATCAAAATATTTCCCCCTAAATTGCCATACCCAAATGTGTTTATTTCTCTGTTTGTATCAAAGCAAAATGATCTAATATATCCAGTCGATCTTGATCTCTTAATTCATTGCCAATCATACCAAGATGAGTAAATAATTAGGAAAAACTTAAATTGCTCCTTTTTTTTCCCTCTTTCTCTTTTTATGCTACCATAACACCTCATCCATCCATTCATTTAACATGCATCAAGTGTCTGCTGAAGGTCAGGCATTGTTGTAGGTGCTGGGGATTCAGAGATGAATGGAACATGGACTCTGCCCTCAAGGAGCTTACAATCAAACAGGTAGTCCCCCCTGACGGCTTAAACCACTCGCCGCAGAACTCTGTACTGCATGGTCATCATTCACATAGACCGTGCAATGACTGGTGCCCCCTGGGGTTGTACAATGACTGGCCTTCACAGCTGAAGCCTGTGGCCCCATCTGGAGCTAAGGAAACTTTATGAACTTGCCCAAATTACTTCCATAACTGGTGAGAGGAAGAGTTGGGATTTGAATGCAGGCACAGTGATTCTAGATCCTGTGTGTTTACCACACTAAACTGTGTGCTAAGTTAATAAGCAGGGACCGTGGCCTAATGTATTAACCCCCTCAGCTAATGGATTTTCATTTTAATTGAGCCTTTATGGAAAAAAATTGTTACTCATGGGTTAGACCAGTGATTGGCAATTTCTTTTCTGTAAAGGACCAGATAATAAATATATTAGATTTGTGAGTCATAGAGTCTCTTCCATAACTACTCAACTCAACCATTGCAGCTTGAAAGCCACCATCGGTAAACAAATGATCATGGCTGTGTTCCAATAAAATTTTATTTACAAAAACAGACACTAGGACCAAATTGGTTCACAGGCAATACTTTGCTAATTCCTGGATTAGATAAGATTTTAGGACAGTGGAAGATATACTAGTGCAGGTTGATGTTTTGAGCACACCTCATCTACAGTTCAAATAGCTTTTATGTACATGTGTTGCTTCTAGATTTACTGCTGCTTCCCCAGCTGTAGGCAGGTATTTTAGCCATTCTACTACTAGATCATTCTATTTTGGATCCAAAGAGTTTTAAAAGTTAGAAAACTGCAAGGATGCAGTGGTGATTGATAAATGTCTATTAAACAGCTTCCCCTGATGGATTCTAGATGAGTTGCTATTATTTGTAAAAGGAGTTAAAAGTCTCAAGCATTAATGAAGGCTGGGGTGGGTTTGCAACTCTCTTTCCTTTTTCAAATAAAAATTATATATAAGGCCAAGTTTTAAAAGTTTGATCATTTTCTAATTTAATTCTGATCACGTTGCTTCACTGTTTAAAATCCATCAGTGTATGTCCATTCCTTCTTGGAATGCTGGCCAAATTCTTTGGCACAATAGTTCTCAATATTGGCTGTACTTTAGAATTACCTCGGGACCTATTAAAAGATGCTCATGGTTTGGAAACAATACAGATCAATTAAATCCTTCTGGTAGTGGGGTCCAAGCATCAGAATATTTCAAAGCTCTCCAGGTGATTCCAATATGCACCCAAGGCTGAAAACCCCTTAACATGGCTTACAGTTATGGATCTTTCTCCTGGTTGTTTCCCATGGTAAAAACTTTGGATTTTAACTCTAAACTTAATGGGAAGCAACACCACCTGCCTTACATTTTAAAAGGATCACTGGCTGTCATGGGGCATGTGGACTGTAGAGGGCTAAGAGTGGAAGATAAGTGGATCAGTTAGGAGGCTACTGTGCCATTCAAGGGAGAGATGATGGCAGAGTGGACAAGAGTGTTAGGACTAGAGGTGGTGAAAAATCGTCAAATTTAAGAAATGTCTTTCTTGGTTTTGTTGGAAGGATATGAGTTCCTTAAAGGAAGGTTGAGGGCCTAGCTTCATTCGCCTAGACGGCTGCACAGAATGGAAGTCACAGTAGGGTACCCCGTCATGAGGATAAGCATCCGCAGCCTTAAAGCTCATAGAAAGCCCCCCATCGCTGATGGTGTCACCTCCCTGGGATGATGGTCCTGTCAAGGAAGTTACTATGAATACCACAAGAACGTCCATGAAACAGTGGAAGTCCAGTAGACGTGTCTTTCCATTTTTCTGATGCTATCAATCAGGCACTGCTGTCTGTGTGAGCCCAGATTATCCTGTAGGGAGATGTAATGTATATTTTTGTGTAAATACAGACCTCTCCATCAGTACACACACACACACACACACACACAGCATAGCCATTTAAATCTAAATCAGCTAGAACAACCAACAGGAGACCTTCATAGCCTAGCAGATTGCAAGTTCTCCATTTTTGTGGGAAAAAGACCACTTACAAGATTACATTCTGTGGTTAGCATATGTTTAGTTTCACCTCTAGATTAGTCACTTCTGTGTTCCAGTCGACACCTAACTCAGCTTTGGCGTGGACCTCTTTCTTCAGCTCAAGGGCACCAGAGGCCCATAGACCCGACTCTCTTCCCTAAGGATTCACTAGCACCATCTTGGATGAGTCTTAGTCCTTGAGGTTAGGGGACACCTCTCCCTCTTTTAAATGCTTGGAAACTACTTTTATATGCTCGAAATCATTTTTTAAAGATCAAAATTATGCCCTTGAGGCATTGCGACATCATTAGTTGGTCAAATAAAACGTGACTTATTCCTTAGATTTTGCGTGTTCCTATGCCCTAGACTCTTAGGTCCGATAGACTTTTCATGGCAAATAAGACAAAAATGATCCCTGCACTCACTCACTTAAAAGCGCAAACACAGCACATTTACTTCATAAAATGTTATCGTTAAACAATTCCACTTAATAAAAATTTCCTGTGTTGGAAAGAGCACAAGCCCTTTGTTTCGAAGGCCTGGCTTAAATTTTGGCATTATCACTACTGAACTTTGGAACTCTGGGCAGACCACAGTTTCCTCGTGTGTAGAACTGCGTGGTCAGGCTAGACCAGTGGCCAGCGTTATGTCTCACAGAGCACTGTCTTCTAGGCTATTAATAAATGTTATGAAAAATAGCATGAAATTCATCTGTTTAAAAACAATGGGTTACACGAAGTTCAACCCAAGTTTCTTCACTTCAGAGTTTCTCAGAAAAGTGCAGCATGTTAATATGCATAATGCCTCTGTGTGAAGGAATATAGAGAGTGTACCATTTCCCAAATGTATTTGACCATTGAATCACTTGGAACATTTTATAAAAGTATTGTTCTGAGACTCATGCTTTAGAAAATGCTTAATCCCAAAGCTCTCTAATGTCAGATATAATTGTAACATTTAATGATTCTAGAAAAAAAAATAATTGTTTCCTACTTAATTCTCTGCCATATAATTCACTTAATGAGTAAACCACATTTTAGAGCTATAGTAAATTTCATTTTTATTTTGCATATATGTCACATTTGTCATGCAGTTTATTCTTTTTAATTATTAAAGGACCTTATGCACACTGAGCATTGAACGCTTTCTGTAATTATGCTAGACTTGCAACCATCTCTCATGTGCAATCTGATATAGCCACTGCTTTATAAACTTTTATGGAGCATTTTAAAGCATGTAAAATTTAATATGATTTAAAATAATCACTTTCATTAAAAATTTTAGTAGTTAATATGTGCACAAATTAAGGTTTATTAGGAAGGTAAATGTCTAACAAGCAGAGGGGCAAAATAAAATATTGCTGAATTAAGAAAGAAGCAGTTTTATTACACATTTCATTATGTTTGTATGGTATTGGGTGACTTTGGCACATGGATGCTTGTAGCTCGTCCTCCCAATTCTTAAAGACCTGCCAAGAGGTGTGGTGTAAACCGTTTACTGTCTTTGTCTCCAAACCTGAACGAGGCTTCCTCTAATTGAAATAACTCCGTGGGACATATGAATATACCACCCATTTACTCACCAAACAAGCATCTATTTTGTGTGCTACTGTGTGCTATGCCCTTGCGTTGACAAGATAGCACAATCTCTAAGCCCTGATGGAACTTAGAATCTAGAGGAGCTACAGTTTGGTAAATTCATGCATTTAACAAACACTTATTAAGGCTCTACAATATACACTATTTTTTTAAGAGTTTGGATACTTAAAAAATGGATATACACAAAAATGTCCTTCTATAAAATATGACATGGGAGTTAAAGTAAGTGTGTGAATCGGTGTATTATAAAGTCTAAAGTGTTTTTTATCATTAAAACATGAACATATCAAGTGCTTATGGAGAAGGGAGAGATTACATCAGCAAGAGGGTTCGGAGGGATTGGGTAGGATTTCATGAAGTTGAAGACATTAGACATGGACTTTGAAGGATGAGAAGGATTGTGCATCTAGAAATAAGGTGGGGACACCTTCCCTTAAAGCACTTATACAAAGAAAGGCAGTAAGGTAGGAGGGAATAGAAATAAAGGGGCTCCTGTATAATTCTAATAAGAATGTATGACTCAAAATGCACTTATTTCCTCAGAGGCGCTGCACATTTACTTGAAAAATAAGTGTAGGCTAGCTCATGAGTGACAGTGTTTTGGAAAGTTCAGCGCCTTAAGGCAAGGAACTCTCTGGTTGCAAAACAGGATATGTCCAGAATTAAGAAAAGCCAACTCTTTGCCCCTCAGGTATCCACTGAAAACTCTGGGTTTGCTTAAAGTTGAGCTGTTGACGGTAGGCTAATATTTCTCAATTAGAGAGGGCTATTTACCACCCTTGAATGCTTTCCCTTCTTTTTGTTTCCGAGTGTGGATTAATACTACATTTATCCTTTAAGGCAAGGTAGTTGCTATTGGTTCTCATCAGTCCTGCCTGCAGTAGTGACCTGGAGAGCTGAGCGGCGTGCAGTCTGCAGCCGTCCGTGCAGTGCTGCCGCTCGGAACACGCTGCACCTCCAGGCAGTCCTAACAGTCACCTTCTGTGGAGGGCTTTGATGTTCCGGCCACTCCACTGAGACCTTTACCTCTGAGACTTAATGTCTTCAGTCCTCACCTCGGCCTGCTGAGGCATATACTGATATTTGTCTCTTTTTACAAGCGAGGACGTTGAGGCTCAGGCACTTTGGATGTCTTCACGGAGATCATACAATTAGGGTACGGTCAAGCTGGTTATCCCAGCAGGTCTTGCCACCTCAGAAGTCAGCGCTCATGCCCACCGCTTTAAGCTGTCTCCATAGGAGTTAAAGCACTGCGCGAAGCTCCACTCACGCGCCTCTGTAAATGCTCGTGCTTAGTGCCAGCAGTGCCCAGCTTCCCTCATGGCCCAGGATTGGATCAGCTGCCTCAGCCATTTTCTCTGGGTTCAGCATCTCTTGGACTCTGGACCGAAGCAGAAAGTCTTTAAGGCAGTGCAGCATCGGGCAGAAATCATCACTAGCCCAGCAAACCGATGGCCTGGATGGGGGCAGAGCGCAGTCCTCCAGCAAGATTCCAGCAAGGGCAAGCTCAGCGAGCTGAACCTGAGGCATGGGGGAGGGCACAATGTGCAAGCCCGGAACGCTGGACAAACGACGGCTGGCAGCGGTCTGTAAGTCCACATCGGAAGAGGTTTTATAATTCTGGCATGTTACTTCTCTGAACATGACACGTCAGTTTTCCAGATAGCGGGAATGGTCAGTTCACACAGAGGCCACTAATAAGGAAAGGTTAGAGGAGAGCAGACTAAGTCATCATGGGCATACATGAGCAGGACCATGGCTTGGCATGGAGCAGAGGCCCCAGGCCAGAGCACAGGGAGACTGTACTAAGAGCAGCAGCCAGCAGCGTAACCGAGCCGTGCATCCTGGCCCAGTGTGCGAGAGAAGGGCATTTGGGGAGCAGTTCTGCTCTGCCGCTTCTCAGCTTCCACTTGGCTGGCTATCATGCCGTGTATCTCTCTGTGTGGCAGACCTACTGAAAACAGCCCAGCCCAGACTCTACCGTTTTAACCCTATTTCTGAAGAAGCTCAAGGGCTTTGAAGTCAACACGGGTTAAGGAAAGAGATTGTGTAAAACACACACATTTTTAAAATTGGAATTTGTCATTAGGAAAATATTTTGGAGTCTGAGGTCAGTCTGGCAGTAGAATAATCATAAAGACATCAGCATTTCCATGTCAAAGAGGCACTCAGAGTTAATGAGAGGAATTTTGCCCCATTTCTGCACTGCAATTTTACAGAACTGAGCTAACAACTGGTTATGACTCCAGTGAGGTCATTTCTGAGTTCATGTGGAACACCAGGCTGGAGAGAAACAAACATATGAGAAAGATGTTTTTTATGTTCCTAGAAAATAAGATACTACACCTAAAATTAATAAACTATTAATGATTATAAAAGGCCAACGCATAAATAAGCAGTACCTAAATGTAGGAACTGTTTCTGTGTGTTTGAAGGTAGAAATGGGCTAACACCAAGTGCTGTTGTTTTCTAATAGGATACATTAGAACAGTTTGAATTGAAGCTTCCCTTGAGAAAAGTGTATAAACTTGTTGGACAATGACTAGGAGTGTCCTGAAAACATTCTGATATTTTTCTTTGACCATAATTATTACAATATTACATTTAATATGAAATCATAGTTCGTTGATAACATCTTAAGAACTTCAAGTATGACTTCACAGGCTATTGAGTCTTCATGCAGTGAAAATTCTGTCATTTTTTTTCTTTTTTAAGAACACACAAGGTGAGGAAGCAGTTGTGGCTCAAGCAATTGGTTCCTGCCTCCCACATGGGAGATCCCGGGTTCGGTTCCTGGTGCCTCCTGGAGAAGACAAGTAAGACGGTCAGCTGACGCAGTGGGCAGGAGCAGCAAGCTGATGCAATAAGTTGACGCAACAAGGAGACATAAAGAGGAAAGACAAGGAGAGACACAACAAACCAGGGAGCTGAGGTGGCTCAAGCGATTGAGTGCCTCTCTCCCACATGGGAGGTCCCAGGTTCGGTTCCCGGTGTGAGAAGACAAGCAGACACAGAGAGCACACAGTGAATGGGCATAGAGAGCAGACAGCAAGTACAAGCAATGGGCGGGGGGGGGGGGTGGTGGTACTAAATAAGTAAAATAAATCTTTAAGGAAAAAAAAGGAACACACAAGGTATCTTCATGCTTTTACTTCATCCTAGAAGCATAGAAACTTAGAACTTTTTCATCCCAGACATTGAGGGATACAGTGGTGAGCGAGATACAGATTTTGGCTTCAGGGCTTTCAATACAGTGAGAGATATGGCAAGGGACGAGAAAAGTCAACATGTGGGTTGGACATCTAACAACTGGGGCATCTAACTCTGGGTGAAGGTACATGTCAGGAATCTTTTACTGTCAATGCGCTGAGTTAGAATGGTTTAGCTAGAAAAATACGCCATGATTTTGAGCACCTGTGTGTTGAAAGGAGCAGTCTGTTTACCCAGTAGTTAATAGCTTTATTTTTCTTACCAGCATCTCCCCAGTTTGAGGAATTTGGCCACCTGCTGCTTATCTGTGCTCTCAGAAGGTGCCAGAGGGCTGTCTTGAGGTGCTCCAGATGTAGTGGTAAAGAAAAGGCTATTGGAATTTGCTAGCCTGTCTGCCCAGTTCTGATCCTCCTTTTGGAGCCTTCCTAGGTTATGTTAGTCTGTTTGAATTGTTCTAGTAAATCAATGATGTAAGGCATGGCAATGTCATGGAGACCCTCAGCAGTTATAGCATAAACATTGGTGTGCCCCAGGCTTTACACTAATTTGGTCCATTTTGTTTCTATACACATAACCTATGGAAGAGTATTTATGCATTTAAAATTGTAGTAGGGGGCAGATGTGGCTCAAACGGTTGGGTGCCCGTCTCCCATATGGAGGGACCTGGGTTTGCTCCCCGGGACCTCCAGGTAAAATAAATAAATATATAAAAAATAAAAATTGTAGTAGATGGTAATTATATAGCATTTTGATTAATATCAAATGTGATAATCAATCCATATGTTAGAGAAATGTATTCTAGTCTCTGCTTAAGACTTATTTCTTGGTCTTAGAAAGAGGTAAGCTGAAAGAGATAATGTATGAATACAAATAAACAGCATGAAAGCTACATTATTGTTTGTTCCAGTCAAGTTACTTATAATAATGATGAGAAATACTAGATACCAATAATGCATGCAAAGCTATTTTGCTTTTTTGTACCCTAATTATTTTTAGGTTGCATAACTCATTAATAATGGACAACTGGTATACAAGATTCAAACAACTCTGGCATTGTTTATATTTGAATCATGAGCTCTAACAATCTTTGTCTTGTGATTAAACATGAGAAAATTTATTTCTAAATAGTGTTCCTTAAAAAATGATCAAAGAGCATCTTTGCAAAATGGGTCTAGCCAAGTATGAGACTGTCAAAATGAATTTTTCCAAGAGGAGCAAGAATATATAAATGATCTGGCTGGCTAGAAATCTACAAGTTTTGAAAAAATTATTACCTTTCAAATCAAAGAAGTTAGAAAAGATGCAAAACTATTGGGTAGCATTTCAAATGAATTAATTCAACGTAATTCAAATTACATATTAAGCAAGTGTCTTGTGCTGAGTGCTGAGCTCATGCCAACACTTCTCTCTGACATTTATTTGGACAGCTTGGTTTTAAAAGGCCCTACTTCTTCACAGCCTTACTAAAACAAGAGAGATATTGAGAGATTGGGTTTATTTTTGAAGGTCACCAAGAAATTTAAAATAACTGGAGAAAACTGTGTCGAATAATAGAAAAATATTGTCACAATAATAACAACAATAAAACCAATTAGAACTTCTCTTAGGAGTGCAGCCCTATTGCTGTGAACCTATGGTAGTCTGGGAAAACCCACCCAAATAGCTCTGTGTTAAGAAAACACAGGGGATGTGAGGGCGATCTGGCTGCGACATCTGTCACCCCATTGATCGCCAGGGTTGATTCGGCTGATCTGGCTGGCTAGGCGGGTGTCCCCTTCCTCCCTCACCGCTCCATGTGCGTCCCTCCCGAGGCTGCGCGCTCGGTCGAAGAGGACGACCTTCCCCGCTAGAGGAGGACCGTTCTTCGGTCAAGGGTGTGCGAGTCGCTGCGCTCCCCTGCTAGAGCCTCCAAACAGGCTCTCAGGGTCCATTTGTAGGAGAGCGTGGGGTGGTCAAGCTTCCAAGACTCCAGACACATCCAAATGAGGTGCTGCATGTGGCAGTCTGCCTTTCTTTAAAAAAAAAAAAAAAAAAAAAAGAAAACACAGGATCCAAGAGTCCACTTCTGAAGCAAAAACACCCTGGCATAGACAGTTTCTTTTTTCCTTCATTTGTTAATACAGTCTCTAACCAGAGAATCATGTTCTCTGCTTTAGGCTGAATTTTATTGCAGTAGCAAGTATTGAAAATCTAAGATGAATTCATTCCAGAGACTAGTAGACAACTCAAGGAGGTCAAGAGCCAGACAGGAATGGCCTGGGGAGCAAAGAGGAAGGACAGAGTAAAGAAAATAGTTCAAGACAATTGCTCTGGGTCCTGATATTAATTTTATTGGTGGCCTTTCCTTTTCAGTATAGCTGTGTTTAAAGGCAATGGTTGAATTGATAATTGAGCCACTTAATGTTACTTTTTATTATGAAAATCTTTTACTTAAATCAAGGGGAGTGCTTGCTCTTCACAGAAAGAGGGACATATATTACCTAATGAAAACTTTTTAGAAATTAAATCCAGGTGTGTCTGACATATGATAACCGTCTTCCCTGAGTCTCTAGTTTGATGTGTACATCTTTAAAACTAGGCAGATGTTCCTTAAACAAGATGCACAGATGTTCTCCTCCATTCATTGATTAATTCAACACAAACAATTCAGTGCCTCCTTTGGGCTAGGCTCTTACCCAGGCCTCAGGAATTGGGTGGTAGCCAAGGTGGACGTGTCCCTTCTCTCATGCGGCTTAAAATGAACCACCGGATCTCGATTAAATGTTCTTGCCCCAGTTATTTACAGGCCCATATGCTGGATCTATTTTCTCTTTATTCACTTTAAAATTCCTTTCTAAATCAATGTAATTATCTATTTGACTTTGCATAATCCATTTGGCTTTGGTTGTAGGTCAACCAAATTGCTTAAAAAAAGTTTCTTTGGGAAAACACGTAGAGAAGAAAGTAATAGGAGATGGTTGAATTTCATAAGGCTCAAAGGAAAATTAAACTAAATGCATTCCTGAATTGTACTCCTGAATTTATTTCTCAACCTGTTCTATGAGCTCTACCGAAAGGTAGAATTACTTATGGATCAATGATAAAGTTCAAGAAAGATGGATGTTAATGAAATGGATGACTATATATAAAACACTCTAGAAACTTCAATAATGCTGTAAATATTAATAAAAATATCATATTTTGTGGTGAAGTATACTGGCAGAAAGAATTGATAGAGTGCATTTTTAGGTGATTATTATAAACCCCACGTTTGTCAGGCAGTGCTCAAAGTCCATCACTTCTTTGAAATATTCTCCTAGCAATTATGTTACAAAATAGAATATGCACATAAAACCATCAAGAACAATCATATCTTTGCCTCTTGATGCAAGCTATGGTGGAATCCTCACATGGGTAAGACAGAGTGTCTTGAAAATACCAAAGCATTAAACAGCCCTCTGTGTGTATTTAGACAGAGACTGATGAAGAAACAATGGGCATATCCAGACGAGGCATGGTCCAGAGGTTCACAACTATTAAACTTTGCTTGTTTCTTAGTGTGCATGGCCTAAGCTCAGCTGTCCCCAAGATCCTATTAGCCATCTATGATCACAAGGAGTCCTTGGGTCATCAGCAGAGACTGGCTTAAGTTAGGTCCCCAGAAGCAGACACTGAGAAAATGGTTTGAGTGCCAGTAGTTTGGGAGGTAATTCCTGGAATACTTAGGAGGGGGTGGTGGTGGGAAGTAAAATCAAAGTGCATGTTAGATAATAGGTTGCAGGGGCTCCATCCCACTGGGACACCTAACAGACAATGCAGACCATGTTCTAGAGTCACTCAACGGAGGGGTGAGAAAGTTGGATAACTTTCTCCAATTCCCCATCCATCATTGATTTGATGGCTGCTTCCTGGGACATCAACTGCCTGGCACTTCCGTGCTCCCTCAGCCAGAAGAAAAAATCCCTTATTGTAATTGCAGTAAGAAGACTCCATTGTTTAGAGTTGAGTTCTGAGGGTATATAGGCAAGGGTAGCATTTGCCACAGAGCCCCATAGCTGAAATATATTTTCCCGGTAAGATGTAATGGGAAAAGGATGGATTAGAGTTGGATTTGAATCCTGATTTGGTTGCTTACCATTTATGTGACCTTAGTTAAAGTCTTTAACATTTTGTAGCTTCAGTTTCTTCATTTTTAAGTAAAGACAATGCCTGTATTAAATGACACTCATAAGATTAAGTGAAAATTTAGATATACAGATTAACACTGAAACTGGCATTCACTAGTGTCTAATGACTAGATATTTGTTGTTTATTTACTCAGTAAATATTTACTAAGTCTCTACTGCATGCCAGCACTGTGGTAGATGTTAGAGATATAATTTTGAATAAACCAAGCCCCTCATGTTCCACTGGGGGATACACAATAAATAAACACTCATGAATAGTTAACCTACTAAGAACCTACTATTCTTAAGACCGTTTCTTGTGGCCTCAGTTATCAGGCAAAGTAATCGCTGACTCTTCCTTGCCCATCCCTCTAAGATGCTTCTCCTTTGCTGTCCCCTCCCCATGCAACTCCCTGGGGCCCGGGGCTGGCCCTCTGCTGCCCAGGGCCCCTCCAGGTGCCCACCCTGGGCCGTTCCCTGAGTGGAGGTCTCCCCACCCCCTTCTAACAAAGTGTATGTGTGTGTCTTATTTTGTAGGGAAATACTTTCAGCTTATGTTCATAGCAGAAGAGTTGGGGGTACTCCTTCAAATATGTCATTGGATGATATAGTTTAATACACTATCTTCCTTACAGAATTTTCTGTGTTTTGAATATCAGGTTCCTGGTTTGGGTTAGTAGAAAGGACCATTTTGATCAGGAAGTCTTTTATGGTGACCCTGTCTGAAAGAATGGGGAACAATGTTTTCAAGCGTGCTACTGAATGGGCATTTTATCTTACTCAGTTCTCGCAACCACCCTGTGAGATGTCTGTTAGTACCAATGTTATATGGATAAAGAAGCTGAAGCTCAAAGAGTTGCCCAGGGTCACTCAGCCAGGAACTCTGAAGATCAGGATTCAAAATCAGGTCTAACTGTAACATGTGCGTTTTCTCCCCTGTGCATGGCATCACCAGTCCACCAGCACCTGGTGAGAGCTTCTGGTTTAACGTAGCTATTCAGGCAAGATGATTACATGTCGTGTCTTAAGGTGGGGGACTGAGGAGAAAGTGGGACCTCTGGGATGCGTAAGTGGGGCACTTGCTTTTGGGAAGGGGACACCTCTTTCTCTTGCTCATGTCGCTGTGATGCTTAAGAAAGAACACATCTCTGAAGAGCAAAGCATTGTCCAGCAGAGATGAAGGACTTGGTGTTGGTTTTAAGAGGTTAGATGGCATATATCCTTGTAGAGAATGGCTATCATGTGGTTACATTTTGGAGAAGTAAAACTATTTGGCAGAAGACATGCAAAGTGAACAGGAGAGAGTCTGTTTCCTGTTAGTACCAGAGATGTCATCTGGGTGTGATTTTTAGCAAGTTGCTGAAAACAGCAGTCAGACCTCCCAAAAAACCCCACTGGAGAAGGCCTAGCTGGCTTAGGAAATGACAGGGTTAAATGACATTTTCTAAGAAAGGCAGTTTTATTATCTCCAAATACATCTGCCGGTACTACCAGTAGGTGAACAGGTAAGAGAAAGAATATGAAACATAGAGAAAGACAAAATTCAGTCTAAAACCATGCTCATATTTTACAAGCTTTGTAACCTTGGGAATGTTTCTTCAACTATTTTGACCTTTATTTTTCTATAAAATTGGTATTATACTGTGTACCTCATAGTCTGTTATGAAGACTAAACTTAAAAACATGTATATTATTGAAATATTCACCAGATTTGGTTAAAAATGAAACAAAATGAATATCGAACAGGACTTTTGCTAATTCTTTATCTCCCTGACAGTTATTTTCTGCAGTTTTCCTAGTGGTGTGAATTGGTTAAGCTACCACATGCTTTTGGCTTCAGCCTTTAGAAGCTGCATCTGCCAAGTGCTGCTAGCTAGCATTTGATAGTCTAATTGGAGTGGGAGGAAGATGACAGCCCTTTAAAATGAGCTTTCCTCTTCTGAATTGGTTCAGTTAGGAAAGTCCAATGTCAGGGTGGATGGGCTCTGAATGTTAAGTAATTAATGCTCACCAACCATCACATCCATGCCCACTCATTCCCTCCAAATCATGTATCTTATACCCACTAAGTTATGTAGTCAGGAATGACTTTTCATGTACTAGAGAAACTCTCCCCCCAACCCACCCCCCCAGAATGTTCTTTAAACCCACCTTATGTAAAAGGACTCTATGGAATGAACCTGGGCCATGAATTCTACCAATAGCCAATCTCAGAACAGTAGTCTGGGCTTATCTTGGGAACCCTCTTTCATATTTAATTGACAAATAGTGGTTTCTCAGTAATGAAAAGTTACTTCTTGCCTACCCTTTTATCAGACTCAGTGAAAGCGTTTCAATGCTTTGTCTAACAGGTCCCTTCATGCTCTGGTTCCATAGCCCTAGTTCTGGATCCTGAGGACCATGGGGGCCTTGAAGCATCTATGAATTTTCAGATTCGCCAGTGGGTGTCTGGAAAGTAGATACAGCATGGAGAAACGCCTTTGCATACACCCACTAAAGTAGGAACATGCTGCTGCCAGAGAAGTTCACTGAATGCTTGAGGGTTAGCTGCCCCTCTTACTGAGTCCTTCATTATCAGTATTCATTGGTTTAGCAGTCCTCTGCTCCCTGCTTTTAATAGATCTTGCAAGGTAAATTCTCATACAGAATTTGATCCCACTCAAATTAGGAATTATTGGATATCTCTGATGAACTGCGCTTTCTAGGTCATTTTTCTGTCTCTGTTTCAAGTACTAGGCTTTAAGGATATGTTAAATGACTTTGTTATTTACACTATTTGAAAAAATGTATTTATCAGGTTGTCTTTTCAGCTGCCTTTATCCACCCTTCTTGGTTTTGCCCAGTTGTCTAAGAATTTTTGAAAGACTAAAGACAGTGAATGCCATGGTAGACAGTGAAAGTGACCTGGTGTTGAAGATGTGTGGTTGAGGAACTAGCCTTTTTGCAACAAAAGTAATAATAAAAATATCAACAAAAGCAGCAGAGGCCATCATTTATTTAGAGTTGAGAAAGAGAAGGAGGGTCCAGTGTCTTTCTTCTTCCTTTGCTCTTGGTCTTGCACACCACCTGTTCCCCACCTTTGTATCTTCTCCCTTCCCTCACATTTCACTTCAAGTCACAGCAACAGGCTCTTTTTTAAATGTAAATCTTCTCTTTCACTTTCAACTCTCATGTACTAACCTTAAGAAATTCTCTCTCCAACTTTTTCTACCTAATTTCTTTTCTCTTCTAGACTGATAAAAGACACCCCCCCCAAAAAAAAAAGCAACCCCTGTCATAGTTTATATGTCAATTTTTAGTTTCCTAGACTACTCCAGCAAATCTCATGGAATGGATTGGCTTAAACAATGGAAATTTATTCACTCACAGTTTGAGGCTGGGAAAAAAGTCCATTTCAAGGGGTCTTCAAGTCGGTGCTTTCTTCCTGAAGACTGTGGTATTCTGGGGCTTACTGCCGGCGATTCTTGGTCCTTACGTTCTAACTTGGCAAGGCTCATGGCAACATCTTCTAGTCTCTCTCTTCTCTTCTTGGTTCTGTTATTTTCAGCTTCTGGCTTCCTGTGACTTTCTCTCTATTTGTCTGAATTTCATTCCAATTATAAAGGACTCCATTTACAGAATTAAGACCCATCCTGAATTGGCCGGGGCATATCTTAACTGAAATAACCTCATCAGAAGGCTCTACTTATAATGGGTTGACACCCGCAAGAATGAATTAGATTTAAGAACATGTTTTTCTGGGAAACATATAGCTTCAAACCCCCACAGTCAATATAAAGAAAATAAAAGAATAACCACGTATTCTGAAATAAAATTCTTATACAGAAACATAACTGCATCCCCATCTTCTCATTCCACCTAAAGTCTTGGAAAATTCCTTGATGATTCCATCAGAATCTGCAATTCTTCAACTTCCTCATCCTCATCCAATTAAACACATCTCCAAAGACTCTCTTTAGAAATAGATATCAAATATATTATTTGTTCTGTTTTTTGTTAACTTAGTTACTACCATTGTGACTTTTCCTACTATTTTTCAAGGAATAATGTACAATATTTTCTAAAAGAATTTTTGACATACCAAGTAACTTAATCAGCACTTATGAGATGATACTGTAGTGGAATACTACTACTCTAACCACCAAATGCCGAGTATAACTCAATTGTTACCTGTTACTGGTCCACTCACTGGTCCCATAACCTTGGGCAAATCACATCTTTGAGCCTGGTTTTGATCATTTGTAGAAAGGAAATTGAAATGCCTACATAACTTCCCCAAAGGTTTCTTCCAGGATGGATGAAAATGATTGTGAAAATGCATTGGAAGCCATGACATGCTAGACAACAATAAGGGGTTATTATTGTTTATTCTGTGGGGAAAGGCCTTCCAAGTTCCCAAGAATACTCATGTAAAGAAACTTGCAAAAGATAATCCATTTGTATATTGGGAATTTCTTATATATAAAACACATTTTTATATAGATAAAATTATCAGAGTAATTCATGTATAAGTCCTGATAGGGAAGTTGGCACGAAAATATTTTTACTCTGGCTGTTTATATATTTTTTGCCTGAATTCATTTTCAAATTAGATTTGCATGCCATTGAAATGGAGAAGTACAGAGAAGTGAAGCTATAAAATCTGTCAGTGCAAAGATTTGACTTCAGTATCACAAGGACTCTGCATAGTGCTGAGTATACAATGCTCAACTAATGAATGTCTTTCATGTAAGGCAGCACAAGTTTAAAGTCACAATTATATAGCCATGAGAAACCTAATAGGAAGTCTAGGAGTAGTGACTGATTTTTTAGTTAGCTGGGCAGCAATAGCAAAATGAAGCAATTAGGCACATTAAGGGCTCAGCACAGCCTCTACTATCGACAAATCCATGTTCCTATTTGTTATTCCTCACTGTCTTCATGTTCTGAATCAAAATTATTTTTGGGGTACCTATGCATATGATGTGCTGCATACATCATGAAGAATTTTTAGACATTACTGAATACTAACGAGGTCCTCAAAATGCTACTTTATCAATAAAGTTGGATGTCTTTGCAAGAATCTGTCTGAACCATTTGTGAAGGCTGAGACCAACTTTTAACAACCTGGCCAAAGCTTTGAGTACTTTCATTGTTAAAGATAAAATGCAGGCTTGATTATCTACTCATTCCTAAAAATTCTGATTCCAGAGGGATCTCAGGTAGAGACAGGGAATAGTGAATTAGCGATACTAGTCAAAAGATGTGCTAACAATTAGCCAGTATCACCACCATGATTATTATCATCATCCTGATTGACCATCTAATCAATAAAACAGTAGGTGGTTGTTCTGGGTTATACAAATAGGTGTTTTTCTTTAAATATAAAATCCAAAATTAGTTTACTTTCAGATTATAATTATAGAAATTCGGGAGATAAGTGACTTTTATTGATTTCATATTGTAGTGAGATCAAATTAGCTGGAAGTTAAAAGGGATAATGAAATTTTAAAATTTAGCTTTTGTGGAAACACTCTTTCCCAGGACAGCACCTTTCTTGAACTGTTTCTTTTAATTCTTTAATCCCTTTGCTTCCTTCATCCATTCATTAAATATTAATGTTATGGTTCAATATCTCACATTCTCCATCCTCCATATCATTTCTCTAATGCATTCCCATTGTTTAACTTCCTTTTTATGCTGATGATTGCAAAATATCTAGATCTGTCCTAGGCATCTCTCCAGACAAGAATATTTCATTGGCCATTATGACTCTTTATAATGCTTCAGGTATATCAGTTCAACCTGTCATTAGTTTAAGTGGATTGAGCACACTTGCATCTCCTACCTTGAATTCCTAGAAATGACATAAAAGGTATTTAAATAGAATCAATCCATTTTAATGTGAAAAAAAGTAAGAGAATAATATCAACAGTGCAGTTTAAGAAATTTCTGAAAGACAGAAAGCAGATGGTCTTTGATTGACAGAGTGATACCTACTGAAGTGAATTGTTGAAAAAGGCCAGAGAGAGTTCTGAAAGTGAGACAAGTCTAGACAAAAAATATAAAGGACAGGAGAGGACTAAGGGCAGTCTACATGGAGATTGTTTGAAGACTTCAATTCGAAACAGGCAGTGATATTGGGGCTTTTAATGAAGAAACTCATAGAATGAATATGAGACTGAAGTCCCTGGATTGGAAAAACAGCAGCCACTGCAAGGACCAGGGCAGGCACCAAGCAGTAGGAATGACTCAGCTTCAGAGATGGCACTGTCCAGTTAACACGGTTCCACACATTTCATTATCCTTGACTCCCTTGTGTTAATATTGAAATTCACAGAAGGCAGTTTGGCCTAGCTTAGACCCTATGTCCACCCATTGGCTAGGAGAGGATGAGGACTTTGCTTTACGATTCCACAAATGGGGGAGAGGTGAGTGCCCAAAATGAATCAACCTGTTAGGAAGCCAAAATTGAACAGGGTGCCATAAATACAACAAATACCCACCACAACCAGGAAGTGAAAATCTGATTGTCGGTATTTGTATTAGGTTTCTCCAGAGAAACAGGACTGACAGGAGGAGATTTATATGTAAATACTAAGTGAGTTTTTATAGTAATTGGCTCATGCAGCCTCGGGCATTGGCAAGCCCGATATCTGTTTTGCAGGCCACAAGCTGGGAACAGTAAAGTTTTCAAGAGAGAGTCTCTGGCTGAAGTAGAGATTAAAATTCTTCTTTCTGGCTGGTGAAAGAAGCATTTCTCCCTTTAAGGCTTTGGACTGATTAGATAAGACTTCTTTCATTGCTGAAGGTAATCTCCTTTGTTGATTGTAGATGTAATCGGCCATAGATGCGATCAACTAATGATTTAAATTCATGAAATAATCAGGCCAGTGCTTGCTTGACCAAACAACTGGACATGGAAACCTAGCCAAGCTGACACATAAACATAACTATCACAGTATTATTTATATATATACATATATATATAAATGGATGTGCTAAAGCAAAATGAACACAGCTTAAGAATCAATTTGTGAGCTACATGATTGAGCCAAGGAATTCACCCAGAATGTAGTTTTAAAGTGCACAGGGATAAAAAGTAGTAAGTTTTGAATGCCACCTAAGAGAAGTTATAGAAAAACAGTAACAGAGAGATTTCTGGGCAACAAATAGTATAAGCATTAATAAGCTCCAGGAAGACAAATTTTTTCTGTTCACTCATGTGTCACTACTGCTTTAGTGGCATTTCACAAGCATTTTGGGTAATGTTTTCATTATCATTATTTCAATATATTTCCTAATTTCCATCATGATTTATTCTTGGACCCACAGCTTATTCAGGTGTTTCTCTAATTAGATTTCTAGTATCTGGTTTCTAGCTTAATTGTATTGTCGCCTGAGAATGATTTCAGTTCCTTTAAGAGTGTTGAGACTCTTGCTTTATGGAATGCTACCACATTTTATAAATGTTCTCAGTGAGCTCTGGAGAGAATGTCTCCTCTGCAGTTGTTGTTTGCAATGTTCTATATATGACAAATATGCTACATTTGTTAATTGCATGTTTTTTATTTATATCCTTACTGTTATTTTTATTTGTTGTTTATCAGTTACCAAGGGAAATATGTTAAAATTTTGTCTCTATATTATTTGTGTATTCTAGATCATGGGTCTTACTTGATTTATGTCAGATTTATCTGTATGTATTTCGTGTTTTTATTGCTATTGTAAAAGATATTTCAATTTCACATTGTTCATTGCTAGTATATAGAAATGCAGTTGATTTTTGTATATTGATTTTATATCATGCAAACTTGCTAAACATATTTATAAGTTCGATAGCAATTTAGTTGATTCCATGAGATTTTCCAAGTAGACGCATATTATCTACAACAAATTTACTTATTCCTTTACAATATGGATGCATTTTATTTCTTTATGTTGTCTTATTGTACTGGCAAGAATCTCTCTTACCATGCTGAATAGAAGTTGTGTGAGTGGACATCCTTTCCTGACCCCTGATTTTGCCATTAAGTATGATGTTAGCTGTAGATTATTTTTTGTAGAGATGCCCTTGATTGAATTGAGGAAGTTCCCATGTATCCCTAATATTCTGAGTTTTTATCAAGAGTGGGTGCTACATTTTGTCAAATGATTTATGCATCTATAGGCATGATTCTATGGTTTCTATATATAATGAGTTATATTAATTGTTTTTCAAATATTAAATCAAAATTGCATTTCTGGAATAAGCCACAGTTGGACATAATATATTATCTTTGCATATACTGTTGGATCCTGCTTGCCAAAATTTTGCTAGTCTTGCTGATATTTGGTAACCATTTATCTGATAAGGGCCTAATACCCAACATATATAGAAATAATACATCTCAAAAATAAAAAGACAAACAGCCCATTTAAAATTGGACAAGAGATTTGAATAGACACTGCTCTAAAGAAGAAATACAACTGGCTAAAGAGCATATGAAAAGATGCTCAACTTTACTAGCTATTACTAAAACTACAATGAGATATCATCTTACATATATTAGACTGGCAGCTATTAAAAAAACAGGAAAAGGGAAGCGGCTGTGGCTCAATCAGTAGGGCTCCCGTTTACCATATGGGAGGCCCCGGGTTCGGTTCCCGGGGCCTCCTGGTGAAGGCAAAGCCCGCCCGCACGGCGTGGTTAGCTGACCCAGCGAGCACAAGCAGCAAGGGGGGGATAAATGAATAAATAAATAAAATCTTTAAAAAAAAAACAGGAAAAGTGTTGGAGAGGATGTGGAGGAATGGGAACTCTTATCCACTGCTGGTGGGAATATAGAATGGTGCAGCCAACGTGGAGGACAGTTTGGCGGCTCCTCAGGAAGCTAACTGTAGAACTGCCATATGATCCAGCAATTCCACTGCTAGGTATATACCCAGAAGAATTGAAAGTACGGACATGAACAAATACATGCACACCAATGTTCATAGCTGCATCAGTCACTATTGCCAATAGTTGGAAACAACCCAAATGTCCATCAACAGATGAATGGATAAGCAAATTGTGGGATATATGTATAATGGAATATTACTCAGCTGTAAGAAGGAATGCAGTATTAACACATGGGGCAACATAGATGAATCTAGAAGACCTTATGTTGAGTGAAGTAAGCCAGTCACTGAAGGAGAAATATTAAATGACCTCACTGATATTACTCAAGCAAATTGAGCAGACTCAGAGCTAGAGTCCGGAAGATGAGTTATCAGGAGACAGAAAGGGTGTAGAGGGTGGTGAGCCAATGCTCAGTATGGGCAAAATCTGTGATAAGGTGGAAGGGAGTGGTTGGATAGTGGATGGGGGTGATAGTGGTGCAGTGATGTGAGTGGGTTCGATGGTGCTGGAATGTGAGGGGGAGTGGGTTGGACTATCTATAGAACCGGGGGGAGGGCTGGAGGAAGGAGCCGGTAAACTCTGGGAATGTGTAGGTCTGTGGTTAAAACTACAATGCTGGGAATGTTCTTTATGGCAAGGGAGGGTTACTGGTGCAGGGGGTTGTGGGTGGGGGGATATGTGGGATAGGGCGTACCTGGGGCATGCCTCTATGGAATATGAAAGTGTTCATCTTGTCATGGTGTGTTATCCCATTTGTTCTTTATGCCTTTTTTCCTTGTCTTCTGCCCTCATTTATTATTTATTATTTATTATTTTAGTGATTGCTTTTGGGTTTATACTCTATATCCTTAACTAATTTGCTTTTCTGTGGTAGCATACTATTTGGCATATATAATGTGATGGGTGGACAGTTTATATCGTTGAAAATTCAGTTTTAGGTGAGGCAGGGAACTAGCAATCCTTGCTCTTTCATTTAGGCTTATAGCATATACTACAGTTTCTTCAGGAATGGAGACAAAATGGGAAAGCATTTGATACTGTAATTGCATCAATTGAGGAAGTACTTAAAGCTGATGTTTTTTGCTGGTAAATGAATAAAACTGTAAATATCATGTTCCTTCTTTCCAATTTATTTAAAAAAAAAAAAACACCCTGCTCCCTAAGGAAATTATTTTTAGAAGGTATTGATATGAGCAGACTGTTTTGTACATTAAGAACTTATAGACACAATTATGTTTTTTCTAGAGTGTAGTTGAACTTTTTCTGAAATGCATACTCCCTTGTTCTTTTTTGTCACATGTTTTCCTTTGCCTAAAATTTAAGTGATAATGTCTGTTGAAGTGTTTTAGTATTCTGTAATCACACTTTGTTTGTTCCTAAGACAAAATAATAATGCTCAAATAATATGTTTTCTACTTTTAAGTGCTGACATATTATGAAGCCAGTGAAAGATGTCAACTATTAGAGTAATTGCCATGTTATAGGTAACAGTGAGGAGGTAAAATGGCAAGTGGACATTCTTGGTTCTCTCCTACTTCAAAACTCATGGATCAGAGAAGTTAGGAATATGGGGCCTTCATAGCTTTTAAATCTTTGAGAAAAAGCACACCTTCCTTTGATTTCTGTATCTTCTCCTGCTTCCTGTATTTCCTTCCTTCATAAGGCACTTGCATATATGATATATTTATATTTAATACTATAATCTGACTTTTTAATTTTCCCTTTGAAAAATTGATTTAGGTCTTCAAGAGTAGGTTCCATGAGATAATTAGCATCCTGACTTTATGATCTGAGCCAGAAATGTTTGACTGATTTCAGCACAAGGAGTAAACAACTCATCAATTTTATTATGTTGCAATTTCATTCCTAAAGCTATTTGCTTTTGGTTTTAGTAAAGGCTCTCTCTTAAAAATGACCTTCAGTAAATAAACATTTACAAAGATTTTGTAGGAATATTTATTCCAGTTCTAAAAAATCTTGTGTTTCACTTTCAGAATTTTATGTGACTTTGATTAGTGTGGAACTATGCATTTAGTTGAAAAGAATAAAACTTATTTTATTTTAAACATTTATTTCATTTGATAATATCAACCTAAAGCAAATATTTGCTATTGGTAAGACAAAAGGAGGGTGAAAAAGTAGTCCCTAGATGAAGAAGCGTACAATCTTTCTTCCCATCTTATATCTTGAGGAAAAAAGTAAAACAATCATCACCCCCATACTCACTACATAAATATAGAATATGACATTATTCAAGAAATTATGATTATTTAACTCTGCTAATAAGTAAATCAATATTAAATGTTTCCATAGTGAAATAGTGTTAATGGCCTCAAACAGTTGACATGTTAGCACTTAACACAAAAAGGAGTGCTTTAACCACAGGTGTAAAGGCAGTGGCCACCAGAGGTTCTGAGGGATGGAAGAGGGAAGAATAGGTCTAATATGGGGGCATTTTCAGGACATTGGATTTGTCCTGCATGACATTGCAGTGACTGATACAGGCCATTGTATATTTTGTCATAACCTACAAAATTGCACGGAACAGAGTGTAAACTATACTGTAAACTGTAGTAATGCTTCAATATGGGTTCATCAGTTGTAACAAATGTACCACACTAATGAAGGATGCTGTTGATGTGGGAAAGTGTGGGAGGGGGAGGGAGTGCGGTGTATGGGAATCCCCCCCCCTTTGGTAACATTTATGTAATCTAAAGCTTCTTTAAAAAGAAAAAAAGGAATTAAAAAAAAGAAAAAAAAAGTTTTATTTTAAGAAAAGCCACCCCCCCCAAAAAAAAAAAAAAAAAAAAAAGAAAGAAAGAAAAGGACATCTGAAAAACTATAAGGATTTTTGAAAATTATAAAAGACATGTTTGAAATTCTAAAGTGTCAAATTGTAACATTTTGGAATTTAGTAAAATGGAGAGTTGTAATTTATTAACTTATTAAATACATTGTTTGATGTTTATGTCATCATCATAATAGAAAACACACACAGTGCTCTCTGTGTTCCAGGAGGCACTTAGAGATGTTTTAAGCGCTTTGCACATGTAGATCCTTTATTCCTCATTACAGTCCCTGTGACAGAGCTGCTGTTTCTACCCCAGTGTCACACTGGAAGCTGAGACACAGAGAGCTTTTACGCCTTGCTTGGGAGGAACCAGGAAGGGCCCTATATTCTTTGGGTGATGGTCTATGACAGAAGTAATGAACTTTCCTGTTCAAATTTCAGTGAATGAAAGTCTATGATTATGTATTCCTACCAAACCATCTTTATTAATTATTAAAGCATGCTCTTCCATTAATTTGGCCCCAGAACTGTTTATTAGAGTGGCCCCCACTGGTTCCTACTCAGAGCTCACTTGCTCTCCCCTGAGTATTCTACGTCGGGATCAGCATTCTATAGTAGGTCTGCCTGATTTCGACTTCTGGTATATTTCTAGTCCCCTTGGTTTAAATATTTTTTGTACCTCCCTTGACTTTTAAGCCCAATAATAAGCATTGAGTCTTATTTACTGCATGGTTTTGTGCAAGTCTCTTTGTCTCTCAATTTCTCCCTCTTCATTAATAAAAAGGAAATAACATTTACTTCATAGAGTTTCTGTGAGACTGTGAGAATTAGTTGATATAACAGATTTTAAAAATGCGCTGCAAATAAGAAGGTACTACATCATAATGTATCAGTTCCCTGTGGCTGCTGAAGCCGATTTAGTGGCCTAAACCAACGCAGTGTATTATCTTACCGCTCTGGAGACCAGAAGCCCCTAGTGACTTTGACTGGGCTAAACTGAAGGTGTGCGCAGGATTGGTTCCCTCGGGGGGTGCTAGCGGAGAATCTCTTTCCTTGTCTTTTCTGGCTTCCAGAGGCCACCTGCATTCTATGGCTCGAGACCTCGTTCTCTCATCACTCTAATCTCTTGCTGCCGGAATCCTCTTCTGTAGTGAAATGTCCCTCTTCCTCGTTCTTATGAGAGCACTTTTGATTACATGTAGGGTCCACCCTGAGAGTCCATGATAATCTCCCTATTTTAAAATCTTTAACCTGATCGTATCTGCAGAACCTCTTTTGCCATATAAGGCAGCATTCATGTTTCCCAGGGGTTAGGAAGGGGATAGCTTTCAGGCCATTATTCAGCCTACCACATTGAGGTTTTGTCAAGTCCCCTCTTCCTGATCATTTTAAGTACAAATACAGCTGGGTTTTCTTTAGAGTAGCACAAAAAACACTCATCTCAGTAAAGTGTCACAGAATGTTCCAACATACTCTTTTTTTTTTTTTTGTGGGTGTATCATTTTATTTTATTTCATTTATTTATTTATTTTATTTATTTTTTATTGTGGGTAAAAATCAAAATTTTCACAATACATACCAATATTTGTAAAATGACATATAAATATATATGCATATATGTGCATTTGCTTACAAAAATGTTTTATATATTTTAAGAGGTGCTTAGATTACCTAAATATTACACGGAACCTACCGGGATTCCCATGTTGCCCACCTCCCACACCTCCCACCACCTCCCACACCTCCCACCACCTCCCACACAAACATCTCCCACAAGTGTGGCCCACCACCCTCAATGGACTTACACATCCTGGGGCCTTGCCACCAACCATAGACCACAGTTCACACTGTAGACCACACTCTCTCCCACTCAGTTCTGAGTGGTGTGTGCTGATTTAAAATGGCCTACATCCGTTGCCACAACGGCACTCAGGACAACCTCCAAATCCTGAAGAAGCCCCTGTATTTCAACTGCTCATCCCCTCCCTGCCCCGAAAGTGTCCAGTGGCCACTGGCTCCACCTCACTGTTATAATTTCTTCCATTGCTAGAATCACCATATGTGTACAACATACTCTTTTTAATACACCCTTAAAATCATATATGGGATGTCTTAGGCATGTTTTTGTTCTGTATTCCAAAAGTTAGGAATGTCTACTTCCTAAAACCCATGTTCATATCTTTATATGATAATCAGCACATTTATCTAAGGGGATATTTGGTATCAACAGCACAAGATATAGTAGGGGCAGGAAAGCCAGAAAAGATAGTAGAGTGACTGTAGAGTTTATCATCCAAATCAGGACACCCTTAAGAGTAAAAGAAGAGGTATTAGTAATCATTGTGGCATAATAAACTTAAATCAAGAATATGTTGGACAAGTTAACTTCCCTGCCCTAAGGTTCCAGTCATGTGAATTTGTCTGGTAAGAAGGAATATGCTTGAGAAAATCACTTGGTGCTCTCCTTCTTAGGTTCTTTGGCATATTTGGCAGAGATCTCTTATATTGGATACCAAAAACACTAACTGTAAAGAATAGGATGAATTAATTGGATTTAATCCAAATTAAAAACTTCTGCTTTCAAAAGGCACTCTTAAGAAAACGAAAAGGTTAACCACAGACTGGGAGAAAATATTCACAACACATGCACCTAACAAAGAACTCCTGTAACATCATAATAATACAATATAGTTTATAAAATAGACACAAGATTTGAGTAGACACCTCACAAAAGAAGGCATATGACAAGAAGCCCAAGAAAAATGCTCAACATCATTAGTCATCAGAGAAATACAAGTTATAATGACAATGAGATATCACCAGAATGGGTAAAATTAACAAGATTGACAATACCAAGTTTTGTCAAGATGTGTAGCAACTAGAACTATCAAACACTGCTGATGAGAGTGTAAAATGGGTTAACAGTTTGTCAGTTTCTTATACAGTTAAACAGTCATGTACAATGTAACCCAGAAATTCCACTCAGTATTTTCCCAAGAAAAATTAAAATGCATATCCATACAAAGATTTGTGCATGAATGTTTTTAACAACTTTGGGGCACAATCCTAATGTCCACCAACAGGTGAATGGATAAACACTGGTTTATTCTCACAATGGAATATTATTCAGCAATGAGAAGGAATGAACTACTGACATTTACGATGACATATACAAATATTGTGCTGAGAAAAAAAAAACAGAAACAAAGGAGTACATCCTGTATGATTGCATGATTCCAGTTATTTGAACTAGGAAAGAAGAATCTAATCTATAGTGACAGAAAGCAAATTGTTACTTGAGGCTGAAGTAGAGAGTTATTGAGTGGAACAAGGGAACTTTTGGGGGTAACGGATATATTCTATACTGTGATTTTGATGATGGTCACAAGGATTGTACAAATTCATGAAAACTTAGCAAAAGGTTCACATAAAATGGTTGCATCTTATTTTTTTAAAGATTTATTTTATTTATTTATTACTCCCCACCCCCTTGTTGTTTGCACTTGCTGTGTCTGTTCATCTTCCTTGTTTCTTTAGGAGGCACCGGGAACTAAACCTGGGACCCCCGAAATGGGAGGGAGGCACCTAATTGCTTGAGCCTCTTCCATTCCCCGCTTTGTTGTGTCTCTCATTATGTTTTTCTTCTTGTGTCTCTTGTTGTGTCAGCTTGCCACACCTGCCCATTGCGCCAGCTCTCTGTCTTCTTTAGGAGGCACCAGGAACCAAACCAGGGACCTCCCATGTGGCAGGTGGGAGCCCAATCGCTTGAGCCACATCTGCTTCCTGGTTGCATCTTATTATATGTATATTATACCGCAATAAAGTTTATTTCAAAACATATTTATAACAATTCAAAAGTTACATATGTTCGTTGTTCTTTGTGGAAAATTTAGAAAATACAGAAAAGTAAGGAGAATGAGAGAAAAATAACCCATCTTCCAGAATAAATGCTGAGGTATGATCTCATAGTATTAGAAATACTATGCCTAGGCACAGACTGTGCCTTTCTTTACTCGTTATTCCCAATACATTGGTTCCTGAATTGTGTTAAATTTCCATCGTAACTTCCTAGGGTAAGAGCCCTTCCTATTTTATTGCACTGATGTCATGTTTTGCCTTAGCAAACTAAAGGCTAGCTATAATTCCCAAGCTTAACCTGTAACACACTCCCTCGTTTGTAAAATATAAGTAATGATACTCAGTTTATATATGTTGATTTAAAAGCATTAGATTTACTCCTCTCAGAGAAACTCTCCTGAGAAGATCTACCTCCTGACTTTCTAGTCTGCTTCTGGACTTGATTCTCTCTAATTCTGCCTCACTTTTATGTTTGGCCTCGTCTCTCATCTCTCGTCTTTGGTGCTCAAGTTTGGTCCTTCTCTTGTTCCCAATAGCCTCACACTGCAGTTCCCTCCATTTGTTGCAGACATGTAAAAGCTACACTGGAAGCCCTCTTCTGACCTGATTGGGCTAATCTTCCATTCTTACTCTTGGAATAAAATTTCTGGCCAAACACCAGATCCCTTTTGTTCTTGGTGAAGTCCTTTTAAACTGCTTATTTAGACCATGAACCTCTCTTCCTCTCTTAGAGATTCTGTAACTTCGATCCAGTGAAGATTACTCTCTCTTTCTATAACTGGCCTCTGACTAGTGGAGTCAGGAATCTCTGTTGCAAGGGACGCGTCTGATCTATTAAGCTCTTTGTATGAACAGCAATACTTCTCTTTTGTTATCAGAGAAGTTGTAAGTACACCAAACAATCAAGCATAAAGTGCAGGATTCCCCTGCACTGTCCCCCCCACAACACCGTGCATGATGTGGAACATTTGTTACTGTTGATGATAGCAAATGTTTTTATAATTATACTTTTTTTTAACAGTAATTACCTTTGTTACAGTGGAGGAAAGAGTATTAAAATTATTCTATCGTCCATTATTTACATTAGTTGTATTTTTCCCCATATACCACCTGTTATTACCACCTTGTATTAGTAGCATACATTTGTTATAATCCATGAAAGAACATTTTTGTACGTGCACTATTGTCTGTAGTCCATCAACTACAATGGGGTTTCTTGTGTTTTACAGTCCTATGTTTTATCTTTTAATTTTTATTGTAGCAGCATATCCATCCTAAGGTTACCTCTTTCAGACATAGTCTTCTATACAGTTCAGTGCTGTTGATCACACTTCGCAATAATGTAATGCCATCACCACCCTCCATTTCCAGACTTCACCCTACCGGCTTGATGGGTGATGAAGCCATTGCCAGGCACATTTACCTGTCATCACGTTTACACCTTCAGTTATTTACTTTGTTCTGGCCTCTCATTTCGCTGATGACTCAGTGGGTTCATTCATGGAAATAATGCAAACCTTCTTCTGGGGAGTCTTTTCCAGTCTTGATGTCATCTCCCATTTTCTTACCCCGAAGCTTAAGAAAACATGGTGGAAAGGTAACTCACACTACTTTTTGGATACTTTACAGCCAAAATTGCTTTAGTTAATTTGCTGCAAAGCCTGGTCCTCAGTCCCCTCAGATTCTAATAAATAGTCAATTTAAATAGAGTCAGCTTCTGTGGAAAAAAAATTGAGCATGAGGTTTTGCAACCACTGCTTTATGCACAGACCAAATTGTTACTTCCAGGAGTATGATCTTTAATACTATCTTTATACTCTTCTTTCCTCTATAATACTTTAACTGCTTAAGTCTATCCAGACAGAATAACTTTTAAGTAATGATTCAGAGCAGTTTTTCAGTGGAACTATTAGGAAGCAGAAGAAATGTGAGCTATGCATAGTATGTCTGTTTGTATTAGAATATATGTTTGAGGAAGTATGAAGGAAATAGTACCATACATTTATACCCAGAGTTTTGTTTCAGTTGAAAAGACTTAGTTTCCTTCTCTGTTAAAAGAAGAAGAAGAAGAAAAAAAAAAAAACCCACCAAGAACTTGTCACTCTTCTGTCAGAGCATTTTTGTGGGAATCTAGTAAGGTGTAGAAACATCTGTAAGCACAAAAGTGCTATACAAATGTGATTTATTATTATCATATATAGTGAGCTCTTGGACCAGCACCGGGTGAGAATAGCTTTATTTATCATCTCAAATGTCACTACAGAGTGAAAATTCACCCAGTTCATGGGCTTATAGTAGTCTGGGCATACATCACTCACACTTGCCTCTGCACTGCCATTATTTATGTAATTGTTCATGATTCCACTATATTGTAAGTGACTTGAGGGAATGAACAATATCTTTTAATTCTGTACACCAGTACCATCTCAATGAAAATTATAAATAGCTTGAATTTTGTATTTGATGCTTTTCCTAATTAGAAGGAAGCATGAGATAATCCTGACTTTCAAAACAAATTATTCTCTAAGAGCCACGCTTTTCAAAGAACTTGTTAATAAAAATGTAGCTGAAGAATTCATGGAAGAATGTGGATTAACATACCTGGGTTTTTATCTTGTTGATTCATATTAGTTGACATTGAGAAGATTGTTAGCTGCTCTGTTTTCTTGTCTTGTCCTATGGAATGGAAAAAATTAAAATTACCTCTCAGTTTTCTTGTGTGGAGGGAATGAAATAAAGTGAACATGAAAGCTATATTTAAATTAATATGAAATAAGATATTAGTGTATTTAATAATAATAGTAATAATAATATAAATTATGAAGAAATTAGTTATATCTTAAGACAATTTGGACAAAGAGAACAAATATATTTATTATTTAATGAAGGCCTTGTTCTTTTTGGCCTGAATTCTATATTTTGCAACTCTTTTTCCACTATAAAAATATAATTTCCTGAATTGACATTATTATAATACCTGATACTGAAACAGAATTGTACAGGAAATTGGCAGTAATTGTTATAAAAATGAAAGCTAATTACTATACTCCATACTTTTAGTACAATGTTGAAAAGTCTGACAAAACAAATTAGGAGGTTTTTCATCACCACAGTAACAATTTTCAAGTTTGTTTTGCTTTTCAGAAAATATATTCTGTTAAGAACACTTAATTTAACTTGAGCAGAGTGAAAAATTGATTTATTTATTTTTGGTGATGCAATTAGGCCTTTAAAAAATAAAGTTAAATCATGATAAACAGTTTGATTTGTTTACAAACCTTTAGGAAATTTATTCTGCGTTATATTAAATAAAGAGATTACTATAAAATAAGGAAAATGATTTGGCTAATGCACAGTCATTACTTTTTATTTATTTTTTTATTTATTTTATTTTTTTTATTTTACCGGGAGGTCCCGGGGATCGAACCCAGGTCCCTCCATATGGGAAACGGACGCCCAACCATTTGAGCCACATCCGTTCTCCATTACTTTTTGTTGTGTCATTCATTTGAAATCAAAGGTGGTTGAAATTAATTAGTAACATCCTTTGCTTGTGCTATGACCTCAGTACATGCTTCCTGACTATTCCCAATCTATTAAAGTGACAATTAAGATGATTCATTCATCTCATTTAAAATAACATGCTTTTTCTTAAAGAAATCTATATCCTCTAAATAAAAGTTAGGGATGTGTGAAATTAGGAATCTTGAAATTCTGTTAACATAATCAGCAACTGTAAACAAATAGCAATACTTGAACATGCAATGATATTATGAGTTCAAAAATTATTTTGTCCAAAAAATTTTAAGTGTATCCTGGCACTTTCATCTTAAATTATATGAGAAAAAGTAAAACACTGGATATTTTTATATTAAGTTTATTCATCTTATATATTATAGTCACTAAACTTCCCTTGCTTTTTCAGGTTATGTATTCATATCTACATTACACAGCCTCACTAAAAGATTTAGTCCATGATTATAGGATAATAGAATGCTTCCCTTGCCCCCACCCCTTACCACAGCATCAACAGGGCTTATATGTAATGACAGGATTACAAGGGAAAGAACTTAAAGGCTCACACAATGGGGCAATACAGAAACAAGGACACCAGAGAAAATTTTAGCCTCTGGCACCAACAGCTGAGGCAAACAGTAAACACATTTGCACTCTTTGTCAGAGGGCCATAAACCTCACACTAAAATCCAATCTCCTCAATTCCTTGTACCTAGTACATCATGTCCAGTTTTTAATAAAATATTTCAAGGCATACTGGAAGGAAAAAACACAGTCAGAAGATATAGAGCAAGCACCAGAACCAGACTCAGATATTGCAGACATGTTGTAATTATCAGGCTGGAAATTTAAAATAATTATGATGAATATGCTAAAAGTGCTAATGGAAAAAGTGGGAAGCATGCCAGAACAGATGGGTAATATAAGCAGAGAAATGAATAAAAAAGAAATCCTAGAAATCAAAAACACTATAACAGAAATGAAGAATATCTTAGAAGGACTAATCAGCAGACTAGACACAGTTGAGAAAATAATCAGTGAGCCTGAGGATATGTTAATAGAAACTTCCAAAGTGGAAATGCAAGAGAAAAAAAGTGAAAACGACAGCACAGACTATCCAAGAACTGTGGAACAAGTACAAAAGTTCCAATATATGTATATGTATAATTGGAGTACCGTAAGGGAAGGAAAAAAAGAGAAATATTTGAAATAATTTTCCATTATTAATGACAGACACCAAACCACAGATCCAAGCAGCTCAGAGAATAGATCGATGGAACAGAATAGAGTCCAAAAATAGACCTACACAAATATAGTCAACTGATCTTTGTCAAAGGAGCAGAGGCATTTCAACAGGACAGTGTTTTCAGCAGATGGTGCTGGAATTGGGCATCCACATGCAAAAAAATCGAATCTAGACACACACCTTATACCTTTTACAAAAGTCAACTCAAAATGAATCATATAAATCTAAATGTAATAATGAAAACAATAAAACTTCCAGAAGATAACATAAGAAAAATCCAGGAGACCTTAGGTTTGTTGATGACTTTTTAGATACAAACCCTAAATCATGATACATGAAAGAAAAAATTGAAAACTTGGACTTCATTAAAATAAACCTCTACTGCTCTGTGAAAGACACAGATAAGAGAATGAAAAGAGAAGCCATAGACTGAAAGAAGATATTGGCAAACCACATGTTTGATGTATCCATAATATACAAAGAATTTCTAAAACTCAATAAATAAGACAACAAACATCCCTATTTAAAATAGGACAAAAGAGTGGAACAGACGCCTCACCAAAGAAGGTATATAGATGGTAAATAAGCACATGAAAAGATTCACAACATCATATATCATTAGGGAATTGCAAATTAAAACAACAATGAGATATAACTACTCTCCTATTAGAATGGCTAAAATCCAAAACACCAACCCCACCAAATGCTGGAGAGGATGGGGCGCAACAGAAACTCTCATTCATTGCTGTTGGGAATGCAAAATGGTACAGCCACTTTGGAAGACAGTTTGGCAGTTTCTTACAAAGCTAAATATAAGCTTACAATAAGATTCAGCAATTGTATTCTTAGTTATTTACCCAAAGGAGTTGAAAACGTGTGCTTACCCAGAAACTTGTGCATAAATAGCAACTTTATAATGATTGTCAAATTTGCAAACAACCAAGATGCCCTCCCATAGGTGAATAGACTGTGGCACATCCATGCAATGAAATATTATTCATCAAAAGGAAAGAAAAAGAAATGAACTGAATGTGAAGATTAAAAAAGTGAAGATTATGCCCTAGAAATATTACATTATCATGTACAAGAAGATGAAAAAGCAAGGAAATAGATGTTAGAAAGTGGCCTGTATTGAGAATTTTTTTTTTTCATTCTCAAATATAAAAGAAGATAAAAATTTAGTTTAGGTTAAAGATGCCATCATTGTTATTCTATAATTTCCATCCAATCAGAAAGAGAAAGTAACTTTACCTGGGTGGACATCAAATGACAGGAATATATAGGAGTCATAGTAATTGGAAGAATGGAATCTTTACTACTATTTCTGTTAAAGCGTCAATTCCTGCTGAAAATGATTTTTCTTAACTAAATAAACACACATTCTTATATGAATATAACAAAAGAGAATTAAAAGTCAAGGTTTAAAAAAAGAAAGAAAGGAAATAATGAGTTATCAAGCCATGAAAAGAAAAAAAAAAAAACAACCATCACCAAATCATTGGGAAACGTCAATGTATATTACTAAGTGAAAAAAGGCAATGTGAAAACACTCCGTACTGTATGATTCCAACTATGTCACCTTGTGGAAACAGCCAAACCAAAAAGTTAGTGCAAAATCAGTGATTCCAACAGGTTAGGGTGGTGGTGACGAGGGAAGGGAAGACTCGGTGGAACAGGACATTTTTAGGGCAATGAAACTATTTATGACATGGCATATTTAGTACATGGCATTATGCATTGATCAAAGCCCAGGAACCGGTATACACAGAGTGAACCCTAATGTCAACCGTGGACTTGAGTTACTAATAATGTGTCACTATTGGTACAATTGTAAAAAAAAAAAAAAGTTACAAAGATAATGAAAGATGCTAATAAAAGGGGAAATTATGTATGTGTTACTGTGTGAGTGTCGTATGGGAACTGTGTACTTCTGTGTAATTTTTCTGTAAAAATAAAGTTTATTTTCAAAAGAGATTAAAAAAAAAAAAAAAAAGACTATGGACTTTAGTGTCGGCCCAAGGATCAAATCCTGACTCTCTTACTTCCGGCACGACCAGCATTAAGTGACTCCGCTCTTCTGAGCCCTGTGTCATTGTCTGTACAACAAAATAAAAAGACAATAATATGTCCCATGAGGGTTTTCTCGAGATTGCTAGGACTTGGACTACGTGGGGCACTCAGGAATGGTAGTTTCCAACTCCCTCCGACTTCAGAATCAGCTCCGTGGTTGTCTCATCTAATCAAAATGATGTAATAACATGAGTTTAGACAGGGAGAAGTGTGTTTTTGTTTTTATTCTGGAAGTAATTTGAGTTTTACTGTCAGGCAAGAACATGCTAGATTTCATTTGCTTGGTGTGTCAGTAACGATTGACTGCGGGCTCCACATCGACCCTTTATCAGTAGAGGGTGCTGAAGGCTGCTGGAGGAGGAAGCTCTTCCTCCTGGATTCGGTGTGTGCTCCTTCTAGCTGGGCTCCTGGGGGGTAGAGCAGGGTACCCTATGTGGAAGGCCACCCAGAGCCCAGCTGTGCCCCAGCTCACACCTCAGCAAACTTCCGACACCAGCAGGCCACACCTGCCCCTTCCTGTGCTGTGGGTTCCAGGCCTGGACTCTTGCACATTCGTCCCTCCCTTGGGCTCTGCCTCTGCCCCAGGGCTTGAGGCTCCTCCCCGAACCTGCTGTGGCCTTTAGAGTTCTGTTTACCGCCTCAGTAGTTAATTCCTGATACTGCTTGTAATTCTTATAGTAAACCTTCCTTGTTCAAATAATCTTGGTTTCTGTCCCCTTCGCAAATGACTGCGTTTCATTGGCTCATCAAAGTTCTTTGGCTTTTGCTTTTTTAAATCTCCGATATTCAGTGAGATTCACTCGAATATGCTCCTGTTTTTCCTTGGGAAACCATACTTGGTCTAGGCGTAGATTGTTTTGTCGTGTTACAAGGAAGTAATCTGGGACTGAAAACCCAAGAGAAAATGGATGGGAATGAGAGCAAAAGCAGAGGTAGAGGTAGGTTAGAATCAAAGATGATTGCGTGAGAATCAGATCGGGCCAACTGACAGATTTCAATCAATAGTTCCCAACCTGGGGTAGTTGTAATCATCATCTGGGAAATATTTGAGTAACACATATGCCCGGATCTTAAACCACACCAACTGAAACAGCAAGTCTGGAACTGTATTTTGAAAAGCTCTTTAGGTAAATCCGAAGTCCTACTCCCTCTCCATCCCCACAAATTAATAAGTAAGAAATGGTTCATGGAACACTTGTTTGCACTCCAGTAGACAATGCTAGTCACTGTAGAGTGAACCACAATCTTGCAAACAAAGCCTGCATGCTCAAGGAGTTTGCTGTCTATTGGAAAAGAAAGAAAAGCACACACGTAACTAATACAAACATCCTCTGCTGTGTGCCAGGCATTGGGCTGAGCATTTTACTTATATATCACAATCTTGAAAACACACAGAGTCAGTTACAATTATTAAAATATTTTACAGATGAGGAAACTGAAGCTCAGAGGTTAAGTACCGTTTCTCATAAGAGTTACATGCAAAGCATTATCAGGATAGAGATGAGGAAGAGAGAGAGTCCTTCAAGAGGAACAGGGCACTAAAGCTGGGATACTGATATTTTCTTCTAAGAAATGGGAAAGTTCTTCAAAACCTAGCTTCTTGTTCTTTCCTTTACTTTAAAAAAATTCATAAAGTGTTATGTTTTTTAAAAAATTATCCTGGTACTCTCTTTGAATTTTTACCTTACATGTAGTCACAGATCAAAGGTCTGAAAATCAAATGACTGTTGGGGAAGTACGGATAACTTTAAGTACTAGAGGGGGGTGGGCATAAACCACAGTGTGAGTGAGTGGGAGATGGGAACGGGACTGGACCATGCTGAGAATGGGGAATCCTGCTCTAATGATATTCAGTTTCAGACTGAAAGCAACTGTGTGGTTCTTACAAAAACTGTCCACTGGCAGGTCTGACTGAAAGTGGTTATTTACAGAATGTCATCTAAGATAGCCATTTCCCAACATCACACTCAATTTGGTTCAATTTAAATTTCGGCCGTTTGTGGGTTTTTATTGTAGAGCACGCTGCTGCTATAGCCTATTCTGTGGGGAGAGGGGAGTGAGATGTAGCCGTCGTGGGTGGGGAAACAGCACAAAGGTTCACAAGACCTTAGTCTGATCTTGATGCCCCTTTATTAAGGCTTTAGCCTGCCCTCCTCATTCATGCAACTGCCCAAAGGCAGAGACAGTCAACTGATACCACGAAATCAGGATGAGGGCCTCTATGGCAAGTTCTTTGTAGACTGAGGAGGGCTAACCAAACACAAAGGACATATTGAAAAATACCAATAGATATAGAAAGCCAAGAAGCTAAGAAGCAGAATGAACTCAGAGAAGGCAAGGTAATTTTAGGTTAGGGAAAACAAGAAAATCTTCAAGGAGCCTTTGAGATGGACTTGAAGGGTGAATGAGCTGTGCTGGGTGGAGTTTAGATAGAATTAGAGGCAGAAAAATCAGGAGAAGCAAATGGACAGAAGAAGAAAGGCCTGGGCCCAGTTCAGAGGACAGGAGGTGGTGCAGCATGTGTGAAGCAGCATCTGTCAGGAAGAGAACTAAAGCCATGCGAGTCAATCGGAATATTCGCAAGCACAGGCCTAAGAGCTGTTGAGCAGGGACTTAATGTGGTCAGATCTGCTCTTTAAGAGGAGCAACCAGGAGCTGGGCTTCTACTGGAGCATGGAGAGAGTGTCCTGGTTGAGGTATGGAGGCCTGCATCAAGGGGTGGGGACCACCGAGGCACTGGAAAGGACCCTCCAGCAGCCATTTTAGAAGCAAAGTCCATAGCACGTAGCTGCAGAAAGGGTCACACTGAAAAGGTATCTGAGGAGGGGAAGAGGAGCTTGACAGAGGGGAGGTGATGAGCTTTGTTGGTGCTGCATTGAATTTGAAACCCCCCTGGAGAGACTCCCATTAGGGGGCCCTAAATGTGTGTCGGGGGATTGGGGAAGGGTAAGCAGGGCTGGAGAAATAGATGTAGGAGTCTTGAGTACAGAGAAGTTGACTAAAATCTTCACAAGCTTTGAAATTATCAAAGGGATTATTGTAAAAAGAGGAGATGGTAACAATTAAAGTTTGGGGCTATGCCTGTGTAGGGATTTAGAGGAGGAAGTGGAGCTAGAGAAGAGAGTGAGGAAGCAGTCTTGGAACAGGATGAGAAGGCAGTGCGGTGTTAATGAAGCTGGGAGAGCACAGGGTTTTATGTTGGGATTTGGGACCAGCTGTTGCCTTTGGTGATATTTGAAAATGCAGTTTTAGCAATTGTGAGGGTGGAAACCAGATTGCAAGGGATTAAGTTTGCATTGGGGCAGTGGACGGGGTGGGGGCTGGGGGGGTGGAGTTGGAATCAAAGGCTGGGAGAGGAGACTGATGTATGAAATGTAGGGGAGGACGAGGGCAAAAGCGTGGATAGTTTGCACCATCAAGGGAAGATGCACTTAAGATAGGAGGGATCTGGGTGTGATAAGGGACAGAGAGGTACTTTAAACAACTGGATTGATGCAAGAGATAAGTGAGGCCTATAGTGGGGAATCAGAATAGAGTTTCCTATGGAGGGATAAATTAAGCCCAGTCCCCAAAGCCTTCTTTGAAATCAAAAGGGAAGTCTGTGTATACTTTGGCAAATACCTTAGAATGTTCAGCTTATCTCTTTTTCTTTCTTATGTAAGAGCATCTTTTTTTTTTTTTTTTAAGAAATTGGGCAGGGAGGGAAGAGCTGGGAAGGAAGGTAAGAGATGAAGGAGGAGAGAGAATAGTGAAGATAGAAGACTAAAATATTCCAGAAAATGCAACATATAGAGCTGGACCCTTAACAAAAGAGACTTTGCTGCTCTTTTAGCTGAAACTGGGAGGAACCTTAGGACACTCTTGTCTGATTCTTAGAAACTTCACAGGAGAGCCTTCTTCAGGAAGAAGTAGTCAAGCAATGGCATGGTCATCCTACCCAGAGGGATCTTGGCAGAAAGAAGTTTAAAAAAATTCTACAATGATGTATTTATCATAACTAACCATATCTGGGGAGTACTTGAAATGTAATGTCTGTGAATACAGTGATGCCACAGTGTTTCAGCCAACGTAGCATGACCTTCACTGCCCGAGCTTCATATTAAAATACAAAACTCCCTTCGCGACCATTCTGAATACGATGAACCTGCTGTGTTACGGGATGCTGGTGTGGCCCTGGACTTAGGACTGGCCGTACGCCTGTATACAGACCAGTGAAACATCCCTGACAACAGAGGGAGACTTGAACTTACAGTTAATTACTTGAAACTTCCTTCAGGTCAGTAGAGAGACACCACTGGTTGGCAACTGATGCGAGTACAGGATTACATTGCTAGAAATCTTAGGGTTTCTTGAAGGTTGCCTTCTTACCTAGCAAAGTCTGTGGGATTAACTGGAGGAAATTTTTGGTTCTCCTCAGGGTTTGCCTTAAAACAGGAGTTCGTGTGTGTGTGTGTGTGTGTGTGTGTGGCATTTATTCTATTAAAAAGTGCCATCACTTACGGTTGGCTCATATTCACCATTCCTCTAAATAGGCCTCCTTCACAGAGGTCATAGATTGGCTTGTTTAGCCAGAGTATGGAGGCGGGCAAGAAGCCACAGAGAACCATGTTTATTTGATCACTGCATTTGTGAGGAAACCCCTCATTAGGAAGGCATGCTGTCATGCACCAGTGCCTACTTCGGTTTTCCTTTTCTCTTGGGAGTATTTGGGTGAACTTTTTCAGGTAACAGAATTGTGTGAAAGCCCACAAGAGAGGCTCCAGATCGGATCTCCAGAGGAGATCTCAAGAAACAGGAGGGGGAAGCGGCTGTGGCTCAATCAGTAGGGCTCCCGTTTACCATATGGGGGGCCCCGGGTTCGGTTCCTGGGGCCTCCTGGTGAAGGCAAGCCCGCCCGTATGGCGTGGTTAGCTGACCCAGCGAGTACAAGCAGCAGGGGGGGGGATAAATGAATAAATAAATAGAATCTTAAAAAAAAAAAAGAAACAGGAGGAATTGCAGGATACCAGTCGGACAACTGAGGCAGCACCTGTGCTTCATGGGCGTTATCAAGCCAAATGGACACGCCTCTTCAAGCCGAGAGATTTGACCTCCATCCCCATTCTGTTTGTCTGTTTGCCTCCCTTCTTTTTATGTGTTTGTTGTGTTGTTGTCAGCTGCATCTTCTTTTGGGGAATCTCACAGTAGTATCGAGTTTTTCTTTAACTCATGTCCAAAGCCTCAAGATTCTTATTTCTTTTCAAATCCTTTTCTTCATCTCTAGCTGAACTCTTTTTTTTTTTTTTTACCGGGAGGTCCTGGGTATCGAACCTGGGTCCCTCCATATGGGAGACGGACGCCCAACCATTTGAGCCACATCCGTCCCCCTCTAGCTGAACTCTTCAAAAAGTTGCCACAATATTATATAGTTCCAAGACTCCATTCTCTTTCTTTTCTGCTATCCTCAGCATGTGCATTTGTTCTCATGATCACCTCATGATAGCAAGATGACTGCCAATCTTATTTCCAATTCTATTTCCACCTTCATTCAGGAATAAGAATGAAGAAACCACATGGAGGAAGAAATGGCTCTTATATCAGGAAAACAGTGCTTTCCCAGAAATCCCCTGCACATTGGCTCAACTGTATCCCAGGGTCACTCCATGCAAGAGAAGCCGGGGATGCTAGATTTTAGGTAAGTGTATTGTTACTTCAAACAAAATCAGAGTTCTTTTAATAAAGAAGGGATGAGTAGCAGTGAATGATATGGCCAGTATCTTTTTATAAAAATATCACCACCAACATTTTTTATTTAGCTAATAGTTAAAATGAGGATTCATAAGAACACTGGGAGAAATAATTAAATAAAAATATGTCAGAGGCTTTGATGATGCTCTATTAGATTACATTGGGCAACAAATTGGATTAGACACATCAAAACTTATGAAGATACTGTGGTATTTGTTTGCTAACTTCATTTGTGACATATCACTTTTTTGTAACATATTTTGGTGCCTAGCCCGAGGGACTTTCTGGTTAAAACTACATTATTTTGCCCTTGAACAGAATTTCCTCTGAATTCTTAATCATTTCCTTGACTTCTGAACATAGTAGTTTTCAGTAATGGCGTTCAACATGTATAAGCCCTTTTACTGGATTTAACTGAGATCAGAAGTTGGTCCATTATTTAACAGCCTTATTAAAATAAGAATTTGTAAACATTATGCATAATTCTGTAAAAACTAATTTGAACCTAAAATATGCACGTGTACATTAATTAGTCAAACTTTGGAGGAAGGGTCAGGCATTTTTATTGCATTTGGATTGCTTGGAATTCTGTATAGCCTTTGTGACAAAATTCATAACCAAATCCATGATTTTCAATTTCATAGTTTGTAAAGTCCACAATCTGGAGGCAGAATCATGAGTTTAATCTTTTTTTTTTTTTTAAGATACTTAGATTACATAAATGTTACACAAAAATTATAGGGACTCCCATATGCCCCACTCCCCACACCTCCCACACCCTCCCACATGAACATCCTTCATTAGTGTGGCACATTCATTGCAATTGATAAATACATCCTGGGGCTTTGCCACTAAGCATGGACCATAGTTCACATTGTAGACCACACTCTCTCCCACACAGTTCTGCATGTTATGGGATGATATATAATGGCCTATATCTGTCATTGCAACATCACTCAGGATGATTCCCAAGTCCTGAAAAAGCCCTCCTATTACAACTGCTTTTCCCTCTCCCTGCCCCCAGAACCTCCAGTGGCCACTGGCACCACATTAATGTTGTAATTTCTTTCATTGTTAGAATCACAATATGTCTATATTAGAATACCAGTAAGTCCACTCTAGTCCATAGCTCTTCCCCCAATCCCGAGGATTCTGGGATGGTGACGTCCACTCTACCTCCAATTGAGAGGGGGCTTATATCCCATGGGGAAGATGGATGGGACTATCCTGCCTGCAGCTGCAGACTCTCTCCGTTCCCTGGGACGGCCATTGTCCATCATCATCTCCCCGCCAGTTGTCCTGGGTTAGTCTAATGAGCTGTAGAGTAGGTGTTATAAGCTTAATCTTTTAAAAATTCTTTGTATTTTTAAAATTTCTTGCCCACACCTAATTTTACACTATCTTTTTATTTCTTAAGCAACCTGGCTTTTAAAGAAATATCTCAGTCTTTCTAAAGCATTTACCTTGGTGTTCATGGCATGAAAAATTCTCTTGATGCACACATTTCAGTAGCTTACATTGGCAGTTCTCGAAAGCTCTGTGGTCAAAGACCAGATTTCTTTTCCTTCAATCCAGTCCAGAGTGATGTTTTCACAAAATGCAATGAAAATAAATTACTAGAAAAATTAAAGTACACTTTTGAATAAAGTTCAAACCCCAATTTATATTATTAGATTTAACAGATATAAAATTACATTTCATACATATAACCAGAACAAAATACCTTAGAGGAAAAAGAAAAGAATTATAAAATCTGTACAATCTATCCATTGAAACTGTATATATAGGCAAAAACATTCATAGAACAACCAGCAAGATGGCGGCAGAGTAAGGAGCTCTTAGAATCAGCTCTCGCTACGGGGCAGTTGGTGATCACCCAGAGCTATCTAGAGCACTTGTTTGGGAGTTCCATGAGACCAGAAGTGTATCCTGCAACCTCCTTGAAAGAATGGAAAGAGGAGACTGCCTATCTGCAGAGAAGATTCATAAGTAGAACCCTCCACGCCACAAGGCTGGTGCCCATCCTCCACTGGAGGCACAAGCCACCTCGGGAGCTGATCTGCAGCTGGAATTGGAAGCTCCACTTCCCAAAAACAGGAGAGGAAGAGACGGTTGGGCACCAGCTTCAGCTACTGATTAGTAAATTTGGCTGGTTAAAGTAGTTATACTACTTTATAACCTAAGAACAGCTAAAGTTTGAGCCTGTCCAAGTCAGAAGGAGGCCTGTAGCTGCCATTTTTACTCCACCCCCAGCATGAGGGAAAGCGAGGCTGACTGAAAATCACAGTGATGGTAGAGACCAGTTTCTTTCACCCAGATTGGCCTGCAGCCCTAGCCTAGGCTTCATCCCCACATCTAGCTGGGAGGAAGCTGATGGGCCCTGCATCAGCCTATCCAGATAACTGCAGATGCATTTGGCTGGCACAGACTAAATAATCAGAAGTACTGCATAGATTTCTGCCCACACCTGTGGCTCGATCCGCACCCTAGGCAGGGGAAAAAGGGCATGAAGCTTCATCAGTCTCTCTGAGCAACTACAGTCTAGGCCTGCATGAGTTGGATTATTCCACACAGCTGTGGCTCTCTCCCTACCCCTGGCAATGGAGAAAGTTGGGAAAAGCTTCATTGGTCCTTGGGGCAATGAGGGCAGCTTGAGCCTCCAGAGCTTATAGTACCAACTACATCCTTGGCTCCTACTACACAACCAGCAAGGGAGAAAGGGCAGGAAGCCCTAAATTAAAGGGAAAATCTGCACCCAGAATAAATACTCTAGTAAGCCAGATGCCAAGACACCAACAAAAAATTAAAATCCACACCAAAAAACAGGAAGATATGGCCCAGTTAAAGGAACAAGATAAGCCTCCAGATGACATAAAGGATTTGAGACAGCTATTCATAGATGTTCAAAGAAATCTCCTTAATAAGTTCAATGAGATGGCTAAAGAGAGTAAGGATATTAAGAAGAGATTGGATGAGCACAAAGAAGAATTTGAAAGCATACATAGAAAAATAGCAGATCTTATGGGAATGAAAGGTGCATTAAATGAAATTAAAAATACAGTGAAATCATATAATAGCAGATTTGAGGAGGCAGAAGAAAAGATTGGTGAGCTTGAAGAAATGGCCTTTGAAAGTGAACATATAAAATAACAGATGAAGAAAAGATTGGAAAAACTTGAAAAAGTTCTCAGGGAACTAAACTACAGCAAAAGACATGCAAACATACGTGTCATGGGTGTCTCAGAAGGAGATGAGAATGGAAAAGGGGCAGAAGGAATATTTAAAGAAATAATGGTAGAAAATTTCCCAACCCTACTCAAGGACGTAGATATCCATGTCCAAGAAGCACGACATACTCCCATTCAAAAAAATCCAAATACACCAACTTCAAGACACATACTAATCAGAATGTCAAATGACAAAGACTAAGAGAGATTTCTGAGGGCAGGAAAAGAAAAGCAATGCATAACATATACATTATGTTATACCCAATAAGATTAAGTGTTGATTTCTCACTAGAAACCATGGAGGCAAGAAGACAGTGGCATGATATATTTAAGATACTGCAAGAGGAAAACTTCCAGCAAAGAATCTTATATCCGGCAAGATTGTCTTTCAAAAGTGAGGGTGCGATTATTCACAGATAAACAGAAACAGAGAGGTTGTAACCAAGAGACCTCCTTGCAGGAAATACTAAAGGTTGTGCTACAGCCTGAAAAGAAACAACAGGAGAGAGAGGCCTGGAAAAGAGTCTAGAAATGAAGATTATATCAATAAATGTAACTAAAAGTATCAAGAGTGGTGAAAATAAAATATGACAGATAAAACTGAAATATTCAGGAATAAACTTAACCAACGATGTAAAGCACTTGTATTCAGAAAACAACAACTCATTGTTAAAAGAAATTAAAAAAAAAAAGACCTAAATAATTGGAAGAACATTCCATGCTCAAGGATTGGAAGAATAAATATCATTAAGCTGTCAATTCTACTCAAATTGATGTACAGATTCAATGTAATCCCAATAAAAATTCCACCAGCATTTTTTAAATAAATGGAAAACATGATTATCAAATTTATTTGGAAGGGTAAGAGGTCATGAAAAGCCAGAAACATCTTAAAAAGGAAAAGCAAAGTTGGAGGACTCTCATTTCTGGACTTTAAGTCATATTACCTATTTACAGTGGTAAAAACAGCATGGTACTAGCATAAAGACAGACACATAGACCAATGGAACTGAATTGATGGTTCAGAAACAGACACTCACATCTATGGTCTAGTGATTTTTTACTAGACTGTCAAACCCACCCAGCTCGGGCAGAACAGTCCATTCAACAAATGGTGCTGAGAAAACTGGATATCCATAGCAAAAGAAGGAAAGAGAGAGTACCCCTGTTTCACACCATAGACAAAAATTAACTCAAAATGAATCAAAATCCTAAATATAAAAGCAGGAATCATAAAGCTTCTAGAAGAAAATGTAGGAAAATATCTTCAAGACCTGGTGGTAGGTGGTAAATTCTTAAAGAAGATAAGAGGACTGAGATGGACTACTGATATTTAATGTATGTAGAAGTTTTAATTAGCTTTACTGTAAAAGTTTGGAAATGTACAGAGTTGATGGTAACACATTACAGTGAATAACAGCTGGTTTAGAAATGGGGATGTGGCTAAGCTAAAAATGGTAGTCTAGGGATGTGGATGCCGATTGACGGGAAGCTAGAGAATAGTCTAGGGACTGAATAGCACAGTGGGCCCGGAAGTGGATGAGAATAGTGGTTGATGGTACAGCTGCAGGAGTGTCCTTTGTGAGCTAGGGCAGATGTGCATCACTATTGCGGGGTGGTGGGAACGTGGAGAAACATAGGAAAAATACAACTGGAGTGACCTATGGACTGTGCTTATCAGTAATAATGTAATATTCTTGCATCTATGCCAAAGATGTACTGTGTTGATAATGAGGGAGTATGGAAAATGTGTGCCAAATGTACGCTGTGGACCTTTTAATAATCAGATGATATTATCTCATAATCTGTAACAAGTGTTCCACCACAGTGTGGTGTGTTGATCGAGGGGTGTTGTTTGGGAATTCTGCACATGTGCACGATTGTTTTGTAAGTTTACAACTTCAGTCATAAAAATATATTTAAAAAATAATAGAGTGGGTTGGGGGAAAAATACACCAAATGTAAAATAAGGACTATAGTTAGTAGTAAAATTTTCACAATATTATTTCATAATTTATAACAAATGTCTCACGACAATGCAAAGTGTTGATGGAGGGTTGATGTATGGGATCCCTATATGATGTTATGAATGTTTGCTTTATAAGTTCACAACTTTTACTATACACTTATTATTTATGTATGTTCATGTATAAATGTTATAAAAATAATAATAATAATAGGGTGGGTTGGGAGAAAATACTTGGGTTACTAGTAATATTTTGAGGATGCTCTTTAATCATTAGTTAAAAATGTTTAACAACAATGCAAGGTATTGGTAGGTTGAGGTATGAGAGCCCTGTATGATATGTATTTTTGTTTTGTAAGTTCACAACTATTGCTATACACTTATTGTTTATGTATGTTCATGTATGAGTGATATATGTCAATAAATTTTTTAAAAATGAAACTTTAAAAAATAAAGTAAAATAAAATAAAATCTAACTACAAAAAATAACATAACTTTTTTAGCATTCTGCAATTACAACTGAGCAAAAATTAAAAAGGAAATGATAATTTTCTATATCAAATGCCTAGATAGATATACCACTTTAATGAACACCCTATATATCCATACTTAAAGTTTAGTGTGACAAATGTGCTTGCTTCTTGTTTTAATCTAGTTTGGATTGACAGCAATACTGTTCATAGGGAAATGTATAGCTAAAAGTTTCCATGTTTTGTTTTTTTTTTTTTTTTTTTTTAGATTTTATTTATTTATTCATTTATCCCCCCCTTGCTGCTTGTGCTCGCTGGGTCAGCTAACCACGCCGTGTAGGCGGGCTTGCCTTCACCAGGAGGCCCCGGGAACCGAACCTGGGGCCTCCCATATGGTAAATGGGAGCCCTACTGATTGAGCCACAGCCGCTTCCCCATATTTTGTTTTAATAATACAAGAATAACAAGTGATTTCAACTTAACTCTAGAAAACTCAGCATATTCAATTTTAACTTTTATCCAAAATTTGCAAGTGGTGCTGTATTTTCAAAATCTACTCTTCAATCCTTCACCCGTAGCAAGTTCCAACAATTTCTCCTGTGAAGGTATCATTAAATTATCCTTCAAAGACTCCATATATCCATGAATTTCCATGAATCTTATTTGAATAAAATTCAAAATGTTCTACTATATTCATTGGTGATAACTTTTCACAGATGTGCAATTTTGAAATCACCTAATTTATTAATAAATATTTTTAAATGTGGGATTTACAACATCTCTAAAATTCTGAAGCTTCTAACTTATGCTTTTGTCATTCAATTAGCCCTTATCTGTCATTAAGAAACATGTTGCATTCCTTCTTTGCATGGAAGTGTTAAGATTATTAAAAATCCAAGAATACCAGAAAAATAATCATGTCTTTATCCACAGTTGGAAACAAACTTTAAAAAAAACTCTTATGAATCAGTAAGAATTTATTTTCTAGTTCAAACATTCCCAATGACACTTTTCTTCTCAATGACAATTGTACCTCACCAGCATTAATAATTTTTTAAAATTAGCTTCCATATTTTCAAATTCAATGTGCAAGACTGTTGATGAAGGAAGCAGTACATTCACGTGCTTTTTGGCACAAACTCCTTAATCTTGGTAAATACTTGAAATGACTCTGAGCCATCAGAATAGATTTTTTTCAGACAGCATAAATGGTTAACCACACTGGCTGACCCTTTTCATATGTTTGGCTGTTGTGGCAACAGCAGTTGTGAGAAAACATTCCAAACACTAATTTTTAATACACTTACCTCATTTCTAGCCAATAATCATAATACCAGAGCAACCAGTGTAAATTACACTTTCAGTAGCACTGGTTTACATAATATTTAAATAAACTACCTGATTAGAGTAACAAAAATCACAATTGGCCCAAATCTATAAGGAAACATACAACTATCAACTGGTCAATATAGGAGGGGACTTTGCTTCTACCTCTTGATGAAAGGAGAGGCAAAGAATTTGGGGCCACTCTTAATTCATAACGGAATGCACCCCAGTAACAGTTATTTACATTCCTCCTACTTGGAAAATATACTGACCCTTTCAGGACCCCCCAAATTCTCATCCCTTTGTAGAATCGGGCTCAGAGTCTGGGATTTTTATTGTCGAAATCAGTGCAGTTGTGAGGGAAACTCCTCTGGTTCACATAACCTAAAATAATCTACTTTCCACACACGCAGGATAGAATGGTGTGACAGGCACAGCATCACGGCAATAAGCATTCCCGTTAAAGGAGAAGGGGAATGGAAGGCATGGAGCAGCCACTGTTGCATGGCAGTTATAAGTCTCACAGGGCATGCGTTATAAAGCCTCCTGCTCTCGGGGCAGCGAATGTTGCTTTACTAGGGCCCATTTCTGTCCCTCGTAGTAGTCCTCTAATCATTGTTCTCCTTAGCTTCTTACCCCACCTCTTGGTTCTTGGTTCTTCTCCTGAGTTCTTCCTTTTCCATGGGGAATCATCCCATGTTTGCAGATAAGTAACTTCCTCTGCTCCCTGTTCATATACATTTAAAGGCTGTTTTAGTTATCTACTGCAGCAAAAGAAATTGCTCCAAATATTCGTGGTTTAACACTATTACCTCATGGTGTCCATGGGTCAGGATTTGGGAGTGACTTAGCTGGGAAGTTTTAGCTCAGGATCTTTTATGTGGTTGCTGTCAGACTATCAGTAGGGTTGCATGCATATGAAGGCTTGCCTGGGGACGGAGGATTCGCTTCCAAGATGAGTCACTCACATGGCTATTGGCAGGAAGCCTCAGTTTCTCACTGACTGTTGGAAGGAAATGTCAGTTCTCCAACACACATGTCTCTCAAAGACTACTTGAATGTCCTGATGACATGGCACTAACTTGTCCCAGAAGAAGAAATCCAAAAAAAAAAAAAAAAAAAAAAAGCCATGGAGGAAGTCTCAGTGCCTTTTATGGCCTAGTCTCTGAAATTGGACACAGTCACATCTGTTTTGTAGTCTTTGTGAGAAATGAGTCACTAAGTCCCATCTACTCTCAAAGGGAGGGGAATTAGGCTCCACCACCAGAAGATAAGACTATAGAAGAATTTGTGGATATATTTTATTACCACCACAGATGTCCTGCGGTCTCCTTTATTGGAGCCGTCTCTGTCCCTTTTACATCAAGCAGGTACAGATTCCTTTAAAGTTTGTGGGATTCCTATGAATCTAATTTGGATTCCTATGAATCTAATTTGGATTCCATCTATGCCCTAAGAGCCTGTTTATTAATTTTTCAACCCAGATCTCTTCCATTTGGTTGAAATGTGAGTCTGCTATGGAACAATGCCCTTAGGATTTTTAGTGTACCTACTAGGCACCACCTTCAGTCTTTCAGATTCTTAATTATAGTCATAACCTTGATTTGAATTTTACTCTAAAGATACTTCTTATTTGAGACTATTTTATCTTCAAATAGAAATGAAGACCAACCCACACTGCAAGTCCTGAGCCAATCTGCTTGCAATTGAACATTTATTTCTTTAGTTCATTGATCTTTTCCAGTGCATGATTGAATGCAATTAATGGAAACCAATTTTCACTTTCAACATTGTGCCTGGAAACCTCCTTAGTCAGTTCTACAAGTTTATGGGGTATATTTTCTATATTTCAAGTTAATGAAGGTAACAGTTTTGCCAATTGTTTATCTACTTCAAAACACAGGTTGCCATCCTCTAGCCTCCAATACCAGTTTTTTCATTGCTCTTCTAATCTCCACTAATTGTCTCTTTAGCACCCTTCCAGCCTCTGTCTGATCCCAATTTCCACAGTCAATGCCCCATGTTTTAAGGTTTGTTATGGTAGCACCCTGCTTCCTGATATCCATGTATGGTACTATTTCTCTCCTAGGATTTACAGGTGTGGGAATCAAGGGGTGTAAATCTTAAAGACTTCTTTCTCTATTAATTGTAATAATCCACTAGCAAAACGTTTGCTTATAAGGTGTAATTCCCATAAGAAATCCCTTGTCCTGTAACACTCATGGTGACACTGCTCCCTTGACCTAACACTAACTGATAGAGCAGGTTTTGAAATGGATGCAGCCGCATAATAGACGGTAGATTTTAATGACTCTCCCTTATCAAAAGATCTTGACAGATTTGAGTGCCCAAGAGGGTCAGATACAAACACATTTTTCTCCTCTTAGAGGAAAAAGAGAATAAAGCTATTGTGATAATATATTTAGAGTTGTGGTTTTTATGAAAATTAAATGGAAGCTTCTTTATAGCATGAACCAAATCTCTTTCAGTTTTCATTAGTGATATAAGAAAAGAAAAATTACCCTGGAACCAAGGTTTTTTGGTAATGAACAATATTTGTTTAGAAAGGTACTTAGAAAAGCTGTGAGTTGTGAAAATAAGACCCTGGGGCCTGAGTAGCCCTTAGAAGAATATCTAATGGGCACTGAGTAAGAAACAAATGAGAATTTTGGAGTCAGTTTGGGAGGATGGCTGAGGCGAGAGCACAGAGAAGAAATAAGACATGAATGTGTGAGAAAATGACTAAAGCAGCATGGGGGAACTGCCAAAAGACGTGTTTGAGCAAATTTAGTTAATATTTAAGTTGTTCGCCTCAATGTGAGATAAAAACCCTCTATCTTGCCAAATTTTCATGAAGTCTAATGCACAAAAATGCTTTGTATGATACTTCATTCAATCAGTGAGAAGTAAAAAAAAGATGGAATCTAATAATAGTGACAGTTCTGTAGAAGCAGGTCCTTGAAGCCCAAATAACCAGGAGGATGTAACTCTGGTAATACACAAAGAAGCATAAGAAATAGCAGGTCGGAGCTGTTTGCTGGGTCACAGATTTCCCTGCCACAGCAACCCGCACAATATGTAGCCATCAGAGATATTTGATAATGTTTGCTGAATAAATTTATGAATTAAAAGCATTGATCTCTATATGGTTTAAAGCACTGAGAAAAATTACTTTGCAACTATCAAAAGTATTACTAGTTATTCTCCAGGGATTAACCTTTGTACCATATTGTGTTGCATTATTAATTTAAACTGTGTGACATATTTCTTTTCCCATTCTATAGGGATTTGTTTTGTTTAAACAATTCATTCCCTCATCATATAATGCAGAACTGATTTAGTAAAAAACTGATTATCCACCTTTGGTGAGGTGGAAGCTTTGTCTCTATTTTGCGCTAAAAGTATGTTAAGACATACTTTTCTCTCAGTGAAATGTATGCAAGAAAATGTCATTTTTTAAAACAGCAGTACACTGTGTAATGAATTATTTTCAGAAATGAAGGCAGTGTTTACTTTAAAGGATCACAATTTTTGAGGTTGAGACATCTTGCATCTAGATTCATATACCAGCTTATCAATACATAACTCTTGGCTTGGAAGGACGCAGACCTTTTTCCTTTGAGCCAGGAAGAAGGAAGAGTAATTTTCTGTTTCCACAATCCCACACCCTGAAGATAAGTACTATCTCCAATTTTTAATTTTTGTTTCTAGGCTTCCCCTTTTTCGTTATCTATTGCTTCTCAACATACTCCTACTTTCCCCTATGTAGCAGAAACACAAATATCTTAAAAATATTTTGCATCTTTTATCCTCCCGCTCAATCGTTAGTGATTTAAAATCAAACTGGTTTATTATCAAAGGCAACTCAACAGTCAGTTGAATTACATGATGATTTCAGGTCACTATTCAATGAACTAGTTCTTAATGATGCACAAATTGAAAAAAAAAGCAGGTTTATACTGAATAGCTATATCATAAGGTTTTATAAAGCCTATGCCACTAAATGGTCAGAACTATTACATGCAATTTTAGTAGCTTATTCTGAATTAAAAGAAGGAGTTGGTAATCAAATGTTTTTTTTTTTTATAAAATTGGCATAGATTTTAGTGATTAGCTGGTACTGGGAATCTGTGCACTTAAATCAAGCAAGTTGTAATACAGAAAGAAATGCTCACCAATTATGCAGAAATACTAACTCTCGTTTAGTAACGAAGATGAAAATAAGTGAAGTAAGGATTCCCACTGGGAAATCAGTGCTAACAAACATTAATTCACATCTGTTACCTAGAGCGGTTGGCCTGGAGACTGCAGCAGGTGTGTCTTTATTCATTGCTTGAAGAGATTGAAACGAATTGTTTTGTATCTTTAAGCAGTTTGGGGTTAAAAACATTAACCATCAAAAAGCATTTTATTTTTTCCCATTTTTTTCTCATCAGTTTGTAAAATTTGCACATTTTCAATAATGACTCAGACTACATTTTTTCAAAAGGGATTGAAATATGAGAACGAATGGCTTCTTGTATTTATGGAGCATTTTATTGAAATAAAATGAATTTGAACAACCAAAGCTGTCTGCACAAGAGCCTATTGGATTACACCAGAGTTAATTGTATTTTAACTTGTGAGGCAATGAAAAAATAATTTGCATTTATCTGTGGAATTGTCTGCAGTGAAATCTGGGTAACAACTATAAGGATATTAATTAGTTGTTTTGTTTCTTGGGAACCTTTTCATTACTCTTTTAAAACACTGCAAGACACCTTGAAAATGCCTGTTTGGGATACAGTGAAAGATGACATGGAATTGGAATAGAGAAAGAAATAAGCAGTTTAGGGAGCATTCTAAATTAAAGAGTAAGCAAAGTAAATGACCAAAAATAGAAGAGATGATTTGATGTATTAATACTGATTAAACTCCTATTTTATGCCTGTCCCTATACTAATTACATCCATAAGGAAGAAAAATGGTAGCCTTGCTAATGTAATATCAAGCCTCATCTTAAGCATCCAAATGGTGAATGTAAGTTGATGGGAGGATTTTAATATTTAATTCAAGCAGGTACATCATCTGAGATAAATATAATTTGGAACCTGTTTTGTTCACTTAATCTAGCTATTTTTCAAAAGGAAGTTGATTGCTATTCCCAAGCTAGGATAATATAGCTGTTTATTTGCCTCGATATCTTTTTTGTTTTATGTAAGTATAATTTACATACAATAAAATGGATACTTGTTAATTATAGAGTTAGACCAGTATTGATGAATGAATAAAACTATGCAAACATGACCATAATCAAGGCATAGACTATTTCCATGACCCCAACACTTTCCCTTCTATCCCTAATACCATTCCTGGCACCAGACAACCATGGATATGTTTTCTCTAAATACAGAATAGAGTTGCTTTTCCTAGACTTCAGTATCAATTGAATCTACAATATGTGGTCTTTTGTGTCTGGCTTCTTTTGCTTAGATAATGTCTATGAGATTCATCCATGTTGTGTCTATCAGTAGTTCATTATTTAAATTGTGGTGTAGGATTTCATGGTGTGAATATACCATGGATTGTTTATCCATTCATCTGTTGATGGACACTGGGGTGTTCCCAGTTTGGGGCCATTTTGAATAAAGCTTCTATGAACAGCCATGCACAAGTCTTTGTGTAAAAATATTTTCTCATTCTACTTAGGTAACTACCTAGCAGCAGAAAGGCTGGGTTGTATGGTCAGTGTAATATTGTAATGTTTTAAATTTTTTTTAACCATTAAGCATCTAGAGGTATCTCTTTGTGGTTTTAATTTATATTTCTTGATGACTAATGATGTGGGCCTTTAGTCAACATGATTGTTGTTTCTTTTATTTTCTTCTGTGAAGTGTTTGTTCAATCTTTTGTCAATATTTTAATTGGGGTGTTTGTCTTCGTATTGATAGGTATTACAAATATTTTCTTTCATAATGGCGTTTGTCTTCTCATTTTGTCAAAGGTATCTTTCAAAGGGAAACAGTAATTTTGATAAAGTCCATTTCACCTTTTTTTCCTTTTAGGATTCCTACTTTTGATAACCTATTTAAGAGAGCTTTTCCTATCCCAAGATCAAAAGATGTTCTCTAATGTTTCTCTCAAAGTTTTATGGTTTAAGTTTTCACATTAGGTCTGTGATGCATTCAATTTATTTTTTGTATTTGGAGTATTGCAAGGGTTAAGGTACACTTATCCCTATATAAATATCAAGTCGTCTCATTGTCACACCGTTTGTTTAAAAAACTATTCATTCTCCATTGAATTATGTTGGCACCTTTATTTAAATTCAGTTGAACCTATACGTGTGGTTATATTTTGGGCCTCTTTATTCTGTTTCAATGATCTATATGCCTATTCTTATGCTAATATCACACTATCTTCATTAGAGAATTTTGAAATCTGGTAGTGTGTTTTCTCCAGTTTTGTTCTCCTTGTTCAAAATTGTTTGGCTATTTTAGATTCTTGGCAAGTCATATAAATTTTGGTACCAGCTTACCAGTTTTTGTTGAAAGGCTAGCTGATATCTTCATTGAATTTGAGTTCAATCTATAAATCAATAGATGGAGAATTGACACCTTAGCAATATCCATTATTCTAATTGATGATCAGGGTGTGTATCAATATACTTAGATTTTTAGTCATTTCTCTTGGTCTTGTTTTGTAGTTTTGTTTTACAAGCCTTGCCCATCTTTTGTCGTATTTATTCTTATATTGCTTTTTGTATATTGACCTTATGTTCTGTTTTCTTGCTAATTGCACTTATTCTAACAGCTTTTTTTTTTTTGGTAGATACATTGTATTTCCTACATAGTGTCATTTTATCTGCAAATAAAGAAATTTTTGTTTCCTCCTTTCCAAGCAGTATATCTTTTATTTTTTTTTTCCTGCCTTATTTCACTGACTAGGACCTCGTAAAATATTGATTAGAAGTCGTGAGATCAGATAGACATCGTCACTTGTTCCCACTCTTAACAAGGAGATAATGGCTTTTCCATTGTGTAATGTGAAGGTTTTTCATAGATGTTCTTTATTCAGATAATTTCCCTTTTATTTCTTGTTTGCTGTGGATTTTTATCATAAAATGTATGAATTTTGCCAAATCATTCTGCACCTATTGAGATGATCATGTGTTTTGTCCTTTATCATCCTTAATGATGTTGAATTATGTTGATTTTGGAATGCGAAAATGACCTTTCATTACTGGAATAAGCCCCCACTTTTTTATGATGCATTATTCTTTTTATTTATTGTATTTCATTTGCTAATATTTTTTTGAGGATTTTTGCATTCATTTTCATGGAGTGTTGATCTGCAGTTTAATTTTCTTGTAATGTTTTTGTTTTGTTTGGATATCAGGGTAATGCTGGCCTCAAAATGATTTGGGAAGATTTTCTTGATAAGTACTTAATTTCTATAATTATTTCTATTTTCCTGAGAGCAGAGATGACGTTTTTGGATCAGAAGCAGACTGTTATTACTTAAAGTAATAGCCACATTGGTCGCCACATCCCATTCTCCCACTTCAGGACAACAGAATGAGAGCCAGATGCTTAGGTTTGCATGTCAGAAATGAGTTGTTGTGCTACAAGAGAGGAACTCCAAAATAATGAATTTGGAAATTTATACAAACTATGCACTATCTAGCTGTCCATCCTAGGAGTAGGAGAGAAACTTTATATCCCTAACACAAACAAATCTTCTCTGGGAAATGACTAGGAAGGTTCCTAGTTTAAAACTCTTTGGAATATAAATGAAAAGCTCAGGTTCTCATCTCCCTCTAAATGTAAACACCTACTTCTGGGTCTAATACTATTAAAATGAAGAGCTAATGTTTCTAGGGGACAATTGGAATCAACCTCCATCTTTAAAACATGCCACTTTCCATTGTGCAGGACGCTGGCACTCTTCACTAAGAGCTTAGTTGCCTTCACACATTTCTCCTCTTCTATTTTCTGAAAGAATTGAAGTAGGATTGATAGATGATTTCATCTTAAAGATTTATTTTCCAGTTATTTGAGTTTTTCCAGATATTTTCTCTGTAATTGTTCTGAATTCAATTCAGTTATGGTCAGAGAACTTATTCTGTATGATTTCAATTTTTAAAAATTTATTTAGACTTGGTTTATTGCCAGCAGTTTGTCTGTTTGGTAGAATTCTTCTTGTTTACTTGAAGATAGCATACATTTTTCTATTAATGTTTGGGTATTCTATAGCTGTCAAGTTGATCAAGTTGTTTGATAGCATTGTTCATATGCTCCCTTGATTTCTTTCTACCTCTGGATTCTAGCTTGACTGCTCTCTACCACTGGACATTCATCTTTCCTTCCCAATGTTAGACCTGTGAATTCGAAGCTTCAGCATCAGCCAGGATGACAGTAGCCTTACAGAGACTGCTTATCCAGCTCCCACAGTAGCATAAAATTTCCCAGTAATTCTACTGCTCTGATTGAACCCCGATTCACACACCTGGTTTCTCTTCATGCTATCTTATCTCTGGATTCCCTCTGTCACTTTTTAAATTGTACCAAACATGTTAGAAAATTATTTGTGGAAATAATTTTAGGTCTAGCGTGGATTTAGTGTTTTTTGTTTTATTTTGCAAAGCAGAAGTTTAGTTCCTTCCTTGGGCTTCTCTACTTTCAATTTGACATCACCCTGTGGGTGTAACCTGGCTGGGTTCCAACTCATAGTGTTCACCAGGACAACCTACGCCTGATAAGCCCTGGGCTCGAATCCTTGTCCCCAGCTTCTCAAGCTCTCAGTCTCATACTCCTGCTCAGTCCCGCTAGAAAAAGAAATCCCCATAGCTAGTTTACAGCTTTGGGCCTCTGTCCTGCCACACATATTGGCCGAGTAAGCATGCACTATCTTATTGGCTATTTGATGTCTTCCTATAGACTTGTAAAAATTATTTTTCAGTTTTACTAAGTGCTCTTTGTCAGAATTTTAATCCAAATTACCCTGCCCATTATTACTAGAAGCAGAAGTCTTATCTACTTGAATTCATATTAACTATGTTGCATATTACACGGTCTTTCTAAATGGTCTTACATCCCTTTTGTTTTTAGATATAAGTAAATAAATAAATACAAGTAAATAAATATAGGCAAATAAATAAGAGTGTAAGCTCTGAACACAGATTGTCTCTGGTTTTCTCTTGGCTCGACTACTAACTAGCTATGTGACATTGCCCACGTTATTTAACTTTCTCTGCCTCATCCGCCTGAGGTGACTGTTTTGAAGATGAAATAAATACCACTTAAAGCTTGATAAAAATATTGCCTAGCACAAAGTGCATGATAAATATTAGGTGCTATTATTTGGCACAAGTTGATGTTAAATCCAGCCTACTCTTAAGTAAAATCAGTAGATGGGTCCAAAGTAGTAGGCTCGGAAACTCATTTACTTTCATTATTGATATAGCTTAGAGAAGAGCAAATATTCAGGTTTTACTAATTCATTTGTTAACTCTTAACTATGCACCACGAAGAATTTCCAGGTGGCAATTGTATATGTTCTGAATTATTTTATTGGGAATTGAATGTATTACAAGTAAGATTTTAATTAGTCCAAACTCAACCTATTCCCTTTGTTTATAATGCCTTGGCTGCAGATATCTGTAGATCTTTTAACCACTTTCTGGACAGTAAAGGCTGAAGATTAAAGACAAACCTTCATGTAGACTTTCTTCATATGCCCACTTTCTCCCTTAGTAGTTTATCAGAAACAAACAAAAAACCCTGTATTTTTTTTTTTTTTTTTTTTTTTTGGCCATTTTTCCTCTTCCGTATAGAAACTGAACATTTCTGATTTGATCTGAGGATCATCATGGTCTTCCAATGTGTAATGAAGAAAAGCTCTGATTGTTTGGCCAACAATTGCAAGTAAGAGATCAGAAGGTAGCTGTATCAGAAAGTAGACATACCAGGACATGTCTTAAAATGTGGTACAATGGGTTATAAGGAACAGAAATCAGAGATTAATATAAAAATACTAATAATAAGGATAAAAATAGCTTATTTTTTCTTTCATTTTTACTGTGTTAAACAATGAAATGGAAATATAGTCCTATTTCTTATGTGTTCTTATTTACAATATAATTGAGCATCTGAATTTTACCTAACAGTTTTATTTTGAACAAACTTCTAAGTCAACAGAAATTTTCACTCTTAAAGAGCTCATCCAGAAATTTACTGTTGAGCAATGAAAATTTACTATAATAAGAATAAAGCTCAGTATGGATCCTGTATGGATTCCCAAGCTGCTTGCAAAACAATACTAGGCTTTATTTCATATTTTGTACAAAATATATCTCTTGAGAAGTGTTGGCCTGAATGATTTCAGATGAAAAATATTTTTACAGTCATGTCAAAAAATAGACATATCTGAAATTACAAAGAAACAAATGATCTGGCATTTTCTTCCAGTCATACTCCTGACAGACAATTTTTCCTATACTGACCTGAGTTTGCTATATCATGTGTATGTAATATCAATGTTGGAAAAAAGCCGAGTAGAACAATAGGTACTATTCAGGTAATCTCCTCTTTATGTCTTTTCAAATGAAAAAGAAAACATTTTTCTTGAAATTGGCATTCATGAGATATCAACAGTGAAGAAACTCATTTTGCCCTAAAATCTTTGTTTTTGTTGTGAAAGTTCTTTATACTGGAAGTGGTTATCTAGGGGTTGCTTGTTTCGCATCTGAAGAGTTTGACAACCTCTTGTGGTCATCAGTGTGCTTCTGGTTGTGTGATGCAGACACACCACCAGGAAAAGAAGTATAGATCTAAAGTACATGTTTCCCCCACTTAACAAAATGAAGGGAAATGGTGGCTGTAGCTGCACCTGGAAGGTGAATGGGATCAGGGCATACATAATGCCAATATATTCTCCTTGCATTTCTTATTCTTGATCCTTCTTGAGACAGATTTATTTCTCCCACTGTAAACTGGCTTCCATATATGGCAACTCAATTCCAAACTTACATATTCTAGTTTTGTCTCTCAGCAGACACTGAGATCTGCTTTCTATGTTCTGACAATCAAAAATTAAAGAAGTTGTGGTAGGTAATATCTTCAAAATCTTTATGCCCAAACCATGAGCAAAAAAAGAAAAAAATAGATAAATGGAACCTCTTCAAAATTAAAAACTTTTGTGATGCAAAAGTGTTTGTCAGGAAAGTGAAAAGGCAGCCTACTTAATGGGAGAAAATATTTGGAAACCACATATCGATAAAGGTCTAATATCCAACATATGTAAAGAAATCTTACAACTCATTAATAAAAAGACAAACAACCTATTTAAAAAATGGGCAAGCATCTTGGACAGACACTTCCAAAGAGGAAATATGGGTGGCTAAAAAGCACTTGAAAAGATCCTCAACATCACTAGCTATTAGGAAAATGCAAATCAAAACTACAATGAGATACCATTTCATACCTACTAGGTAGGCTGCTATTTAAAAAAAAAAAGAAAAAAACCAAAACAACCCTACAAGTGTTGGAGAGGATGTTGAGAAATAGATACACTCATTCACGGCATGTGGGAATGTAGAATGGTGAAACCACTGTGATGGACAGTTTTGTAGTTCCTCAGGAAGCTAAGTATGGAATTGTCATATGATCTGGCAAACCCACTACTAGGTATATACCAGAAAAATTGAAAGCAGGGACATGAACATATTTATGCACACCAATGTTCATAGCGGCATTATTCACAAATGCTAAAAGATGGAAGCAACCCAGGTGTCCATCAATAGATGCATGGATAAACAAAATATGGTATATACACACAATGGGCAATTATTCCGCTGTGAAAAGAAATGAAGTACTGACACATGCACCTCAAGAACTTTATGTTGAGTGAAATAAGCCATATACAAAAGGACAGATATTGCATGATCTCACTGATATGAACTAAGGATAGTGAGCAGACTCATAGTGGTAAGGTCTGGAAGATAGGCTACCAGGAAATAGAAGGGAAGTAGAGATGGGTGAACTGATGCTTAATCTGTGCAAAAATTATAATTAGGTTGATTATAATGGTTTGAAAATGGACAGAGGTGACGGTAGTGCAGCAAAGTGACTGTAATTAACAGCGCTGAAGTGTGAGTGTGAACCGGATTGAAAGGGAAAGTTTTGGGTTGTCCATGATGCTAGAAGGAAAGCTAGAGGATAAAACAGGGGATTGTATAATGAACTCTGGGGTAGCTGAGGGTTGTAGTTAAAAATACCAATATAAGAATGTTCTTTCGGGATCTATAACAAAGGCATGTCACTAGTACTGGGTGTCAATAGTGGGGGGATATATAGGGGAAAATGCACCTAAAGCATACTTCTTGGGATATGAATGTATTCGTGCTGTCATAGGTATGTTTTCTTAATAGATAGAGGCCCATACAGTACTAACAAAATATTAAACTTCCATCCTGAGGAAGTCCTGCTGCTTTCTCAAATAAAATGGCAAAAATCTTTGGAATATGTAAGCTGTGCCTAACAAAAGAAAACAGCCTATCAGGCCAAGCTCTCAATCTTGATGCTTGTACTTATGAACCTTATTCCTGAAAAATCAAGCTTAGCCTAATTAGAACTGACGCTAAGAGGTACCTCTTGAAAGCCTTCTTGTTGCTCGCCTGTGGCTCTGGGCCAGGCTCAGAAAGTGAACTCACTACCTGCTCCCGACGTGGAACATGACTTCCAGGGATGAGCATTCCTGGCACCGAGGGATTGCAACCAAGAGTTGACCACTGGTGCATTTGGAGGGGGACCTTGACCAAAAGAGGGAAACATTAAATAAAAGAGTTTTTATGGCTAAGAGATTTCAAAGTGAGTTGGGAGGTCCTTTCAGAAGTTACGCTTGTGCAGGTCTCAAGCGGATTTCACTAACTTCCAGAGTAAACAAGGCCTCAAACAGAAGTGTGTGAAATCAACACCCCCTCGGCAGACCCTATTTGGGAATATGTGACAATCTGGTTCCCCAATATAACATAGTTATACTCATTTATTATTCCCCTAATCATGGTTTTTCAACTCCAATTTGAACCTATAATTTTCAATATACCTGTTAAATATATTTCTCAGTATTTGGATTGTTCATATGCCACTTGAACCCTGAAACCCAGCAAAATTACAGCCAACTCCTTCTCTCCAGTTCTTCAGTCTTGCCCTGGACAACTAAAAAAATGATGATGATGGCCCAGTCCCATCCCCAGAACAAGGAGTATCTTCAACTGTAAGCAAAACAATTCCTTCCTTGTGCCCCACAGTATCTAAGTCCCCTCTCAGCCTGAAGCAGTCAGGGTGGGCATCACCCCAGATCTCTCAAGATTGAGGATGGAACAGATGTAAGGGGAGAGTGCAAACATGGACCAGAGCAGATTTGTTGCTATTATGGTTATTATCTTGTGTTAATAGATTAACCTGTAACATTCATATAAAGATACTGGTTGCCAGATGTTCAGAGGGGAGGGGTAGGGATGAAAAGGTGGAACATGGCACTTTTTAGGGCAGTGAAACTGTTCTATGTGATACTATAATGACAGATACATAACTTTATACATTTGTCAAAGCCTATAAAACTGTCAAGCACAAAGTATAACTTTGGTTAGTAACAATGCTTCAATATTGGTTCATCCATTGTAACAAATGTACTCACACTAATGTAAGATGTTAATAATAGGGGAAACTATGTGTGGGGGCATATGGGACCTCTCTGTAGTTTCCATGTAATTTTTCTGTAAATCTAAAACTTCTCTAAAAATTAAAAAAAAAATTAAAAAGTGAAGGGAAATGAAGACTTTCTCAGACAAAGTTTGAGGGAAATTGTCACCTGTAGACCTGCTTTGCAAGAAATATTGAAAAGAAGCTCTTAAAGTGAAGGAGAATGATATAGGTCAGAAACTTGGATCCAGGTAAAGAAAGGAATCACATTTGAGAAAGAATAAATGAAGGTAAAAGAAATTGTTGAATTTTTCTTATTCTTAAGTGTTCTGATAGATAACCACTTGTTGGAAAACAACAATAGCAACAATATATTTGATGATTATAGGTTATGGATAAGTGGAATGTATGGCAACGGTGTTATAAGGGATGAGAAGAAGGAATTGAGAAAACTCTGATAGAAAGTACCTGCACTACCTCTTAAGCAGTATAGTATTACTTGTAAATGGACTGTGATTAGTTGTAAATTTATATTGCAAACTTTAGGAAATTCACTAAAATAATGAGAAAAGAGTATTATTTATATGCTAAGAGATAAAAGAAAATGGAATCATATGAAATGTCTAATTAAAATCAGAGAAGGCAAAAATGAATGGAAGACCAAAAAAAAAAAAAAAAAAAAAAAAAAAAAAAAAAAAACAAGGTCAATGAATATAAAACATTTACACATATGATAGATTTTAATCCAACTATATATTTATATACAAGAATAATCACTATAAATGTGGGTGGTCAAAATAGTGTAGTATAAAGCCCCAAATAGGTGTAGTCTACAAGAACCTCATCTTAAACTTAAAGACACAGATAGATTAAAAGTAGAAGGATGGAGATTCTTGACACTAATCAAAAGAATGCTGGAGTAGGCAATTAATTTCATTAAAGCAGATTTCAGAAAAAGGAAAATGATCAGGAATAAAGATAAAGTGGCCAGTTCTCCAAGGATACATAACAATTTTGAATATGTATATGCCTAACAACAAAGCTTCAAAATACATTTGGAAAAACTGATCGACCTGCAAGAGGAAATAGGCAAATCCATTATTATAGTTGGAGTCTTCAAAATCCCTCTATCAGTAATCCATCAGGCAGAAAATCAGTAAGGTTATAGTTGAACTGAGCAGCACCATCCATCAACTAGCTCCATTGGACATTCATGTAATATTTCAACCAATAACAGCAGGATACACATCTTTCTAAAGCTCACAAAGAACACGCACCAATAATATAATATAGGTTTTGGTTTACAAATTTCTTTATGTATGATTGCTTATTTGGTCTCTTTACCAAAACCCTGTGAAATAATCTGGATCAGTATTTAATTAGAAAAATTAAAGTGCAGAAGAATTAAAACATTGCTTAATTTGACAGAACTTGTGAACACAAAGCCAAGTCAAATCCTGGAGCTTCCTCATCCAAATACAGCACCATCCCCTCAAAGTCATACTGCTTCCTTCTAATGGTAAAATGGAAGCAGATACACTCACAAGCTTTTACTCAGTTTATAAAATAAAAGTGATAATCCATATTGTAGGCGCTCATGAGATGAAATGAGATATTGGATTTGGAAGAATTTAAAGTTTGATGTTGTATGCAAATGAACTAGTATGATGATTTGTTTCAGGGATATAGAGATCCCCCCTTTTCCCCACATTTCATCAGGTCTATATTTCTATTTATTTTTAAAGCAGTTTTATTGACACATATTCACATACCATATAATCTAGCCAAAGTGGATAATCAATGACATTTAGTATAATCACAATATTGTAAGAGGTGACTACTAAGGGGTGTGCAGTTCTTCTTTTTGGAGTAATGAAATTGTTCTAAAAATTTTATGGTGATGAGTGATTAACATTGTGATCTATTTATTTTTAATAGTTTGGAAACCAATTATTTGTTTTCAAATTATGAGATAGTTAACAAATTAAGATTCAATAAAGGTTATGGGAAAATATGCCTATATATATCGAAGAACCAAAAGACCAAGAGCCTTGGGATCTTGATCTGGCTTTTCTTCTTGTGTGATTTTGAGCCGCTAATTTTACCTTTTGGGGATTTAAAATTCTATTTAGGGGAAAAAAGAAAATAGACAAGACTATTTTCAGTTCATATATAATTTTATCCTAAGGACAAGTGTTATTAATTTTTCCATCTATAAGATCCAAGTTTTGAAAGACTATTTCCAGTAGGAAAATTATATTTAGGAAATACTATTTATTATTTCTTTCATCTTCTAATTAATCACATAATATATAACACTATGTGAGTATGAACTATATATACGCTGTCAACTATAACTTGTTGCAATAAAATAATTAGTCACAGCACTGGGGAACATAATTCCAGCTTTAAACTAACAAACGACTTATATTTTTAACTTTTCAAGGAATACAATTGTAGTAAATGTTAGGCAGATTAAAAATCTATATCCTGCTTATCATAGTCTTTTAGGTTTTTCCATTATAAATTTTTGCTAGAGTATATCGATCTTATATTAAAATTAGAAACTCAGTGGACAGGTGAAATAGAAGAATAGGCACAACTGAAAATGAATTCTGAACTAGAAAAGCAAAATAAATTACAGGGAATGCAACGCAGAGAAACAAGGAGGTGGAATATAGGGAAGAGAGATTTTTTGGGCGTATAGGTTAGACTGAGAATGGCTCATAAACATTTAATAAGAGTTCCAGAAAGAATTGATGGAGGAAATGTGGAGAGAGGCAGTATTAAAAAGCTTCAAGCTGGGAATTTTCCAGAATTCATGAAAGACAGCAGGAATCTATAACAGGTGAACCATGACCTGCTTCTCCTTCCCCTTTCCCAGCTTAGCATGATGGAAACTCCACTAGAGGTGGATGAAGCCAAGAACACAGCGTTCCTTATTCCTCAGCTCATTTGAGAGCCATGATGTCTTCCTGGGAGGGGCCAGCCACTGGCATTTCTCTTTTCTCCCAGTTAGCGCTGCTGAAAAGACATGGCCCTCTTTTTCCACCCAGACCCCACTCAGAGGATGCATGCTCTACGTCAGGTACAGCACCTCTCTGAGAATGGGGGTCCTGATCAATCATAAGGCAGAGATCCCTTGACAGGAGTATCCTTACAATGTAATAATAAAGAGACAAGGCAATTAAAAAATGGGCAAAGGATTTCAATAAACATTTCTACAAAGAAGATACAAAAATGACCAATTAGTACATCAAATGATGCTCAACACCATTAGTCATCAGGGAAGTGAAAATCAAAATCAATATGATACCTTTTCACAGCCTGTAGAATGGTTATAATAAAATATACAGATATTAATGTATTGACAAGGATTTGAAGAATTTAAACTGTCACACATTGCTGGTGGGAATGTAAATTGGTGCAGTCATTTTGGAAAATAGTCTCAGTTCCTCAAAAAGCTAAACCTAGTTTCTGTATGATCTAGCAATTCCATTCCTGGGTATATGTCTAAGTGAAATGAAAACAGGTATCTACATTCTGTATATTATTCATAATAACTAAAAAGTAGAAAGAGCCCAAATGTTCATCAAGTGATGAATTGATAAATAAATGCGGTATAGCCATACAATGGACCATTGTTCAATAAAAATAAATGAAACACTGATAGATGTTACTGCATGGATGAACTTGGAAAACATTATGCTTTTGAAATAATTAGATTTTTCTCAGATATATTATTTTTTTTATTTCTAATTTAATTATGTTGCTACCAGAGAAAATACCGTGTATTTCTTTTTTTCAATAGCTTTATTCAGTTCTAGTTAACATTACAGTGCACATATTTAAAGTGTGCAAATTCATAAGTTGTAAATATGTACACATCCCTAAATCCTCACGACAATCAAGAAAATATTTCCAATAATTCCCAAAGCGTTGTCCCTTTGCGATATCTCTCTCCCTGCCCCAACATCACCACCGGTCACTAGGCAAACCCTGATTTGTTTTCTGTTATTATAAATTAGTTTGGCTTTTTTTCTGGAATTTTATATAACTTTAATAACACTGAATGATTTATTTTTTTGCCTGGCTCCCCTCACTTAGCATAATTATTTTGAGATTTGTATTAATTTAATTTCTTATGGCTGTTGTGACAAATTACCAAACGCTTGGTGGCTTAAAACAATGGAAATTTATTCTCTCAGAGGTCTGAAGGACGGAAGTTTGAAATCAGGGTGGCAGCAGGTATAACCTAACCAAAGGCTCCGAAGGAGCCGCCTTCTCTGCCTCTTCCAGCTGCTGTGGACTCCAGGTGTTCCGGGCTTGTGACCACGTGTGTCCACGCTCTGCCCCCATCTTCCCGTGGCCTTCCCCTTTCCATTTGTCTTCTTGTCTGTCTCTTATAAGATCACTCGTCATTGGATTTAGGGTCCACTGGATAACGCAGAATGATCTCATCTTGAGATTTTTAACTTAGCCTCATCCTCTCATACCCTTTTTCCAAATGTTGCAGTTACAGGTTCCAGGGGTTGGGTGTGGACATATGTCTTTGGGGGCTACCATATTAAGCCCACCACAAGATTCATCCATAGAGCAGCCTGGGTCAGTTCTTTTTTCCTGCTGAATAATATTTCAGTGCACGGATATAACACAATTTTCTTATCCATTCACCTCTGCGTATCTATTTGGTTGGTGTCCGGTTTGGGGTATTACAAATAAAGCTGCTAGGAACATCTGTGCACAAATTTTTTTATGGGCATATGCTATCATTTATCATGGGTAAATATTTTGAAGTGGAATGGCTGGAACATGTGGTGTGTGATGGCAATGTGGTAGATGCATAGTTAACTTTATCAGAAATAACCAATCTGTTTTTCAAAGTGGTTGTACAATTTTAAATGCCCACCGGTGAGGCACGGGAGAGTTACAGTTGCTCCACATCCTTGCCAACTCTTGCTATGATCAGTCTTTTTACTTTTGTCATTCTGATAGGTGTGTAATAGTGTCTCGTGGCTTTAATTTGCATTTTACTAATGAATAATGATAGTGAGCATCTTTTATTTACAATCTATCTATCATCTTTGGTGAAGTGTTTGTTTCCAATTTTTGCCCATTTTTACTGTGATGTTTGTTTTCTTATTATTGAGCTTTGAGAGTTATTTATGTAGTCCTTTATCATATATGTGATTAGCAAATATTTTCTACCAGTGCACAGCTTTTAAATTCATTCACTTAGCAGTGACTTTGAAGAGCACATGTTTGTAATTTTAATTAATCACTATTTGTCAATTATTTTTATTTTATGCATCATGCTGTTGGTTGTGTGGTTTTTTTTGACTACACAATCTTTGCTTAATCATAAATCACAAAGATTTCTCCTATATCTTATTCTAGAATTTTAATAATTTTAAGTTTTACATTGAGACCTATGGTCCACTTTGTGTAGGGTATTAAATGTGGATTAAAGTTCTTTTTTTAAATATGCTTGATTGTAAATTTTTTACAATATTTTTCACTTACTTTTATTATATTTATCTTGTTATATTGTGGGCATCTTGTTTAAAGCTGCTTTGCTTCTATTTTTGGATTTTGTTGTTTTCTTTAACAGAGTGTTGAGTTTGTTCAGGTAGGCAGGTAATTTATTTCCAGATAACCTTAATCTCTATTACAATGCATTTGGTTAGCACTTGCTGTAATTCTAAATTAGCCTTACTCCCAAGGGGATGTTCTGAGGACTTTACTAAATGCTTGGATTGTTCACTATTGCTTCTTTTCTCTAAGTGTTTGAAACTCAAACGTCACCCTGACTACAGGAGTAACTTATTCTTTTCTTGGTAGCTTTTCATGCTCATCTTCAATGAGTTTTAGTAGTTTAGTGTTTGGCCAAAAACTCAAGGTGACCTTCTTTGAAGATTTCTGGAACCCTTCTCTGCATAGCTCTTGTCTCTCTGGTTGCCTACCTAATTCTGGCTGCCCGTCCTGAGTACCAGCCTGTGATTTTGCCTGTTGAACTCAATGAGATCAGCCTACTACCTTTCATCAGCTCTGCTTGCATCTTAGCCTAGGAAGTGGCTCCAGGCAGAGAGGAGAGACTATCACGGAATTTATTTTTTTTATTTCCCTTCTTTCAAGGGTTACCCTTCTTCACTCCCTGGTGTACAACCTCTGAAAGCAGTTATTTCATATACTATGTCCAGTTTTATATTTGTTTGTAGTTTGGGGAAGGGTGCAGTTATTCCATCATGATCAGCAACAGCAGAAATCCAAAAGCAAGTTTTAAAACTAACAACTTATTCACCGTTTCTGTCTTGAACTCTTTCCTTGACCCTTCATGCACTTCCATTCACCTGTGTCACTTATATTCCCCTTCCTTACAGTCTTTCTCCAAATCTAAGATAGTACTTTTTATGCATTTGGCTTGTATTTCCTGTGTCTCTTTAACCAAGGCTCACCCTTCAGCTAATGATAACAGGTACCCTGAATAAATATTTTGTTTGGTTGAGTCGTTTGTGCAGGCTCTCTCAGGTGACACCTTCTTCAGTTTTGGGCCCAGGAAATAATTGATAAACACTGTATTGTTATATAGAATTGTCTCATTAAGATATTTTCTTTGAAAGAGATTTGTCTTTGCAGCTCGCCCTTTGTATGGCCTTAGCATGTGTGGCAGTTTGATATTATTTATGAATTCCAAAAACAGATATTGATTGTTTATAAACTGGTCTTTTCCTCTGGACATGATTCCCTTTGATTGATTTAAATTCAAAGGCTTTACATTTACTTGATTAAATCAAGATTAGGGCTTTGATTTGACCACATCATTAGGGGGTGCAGGGTTGAGTCCCCACCCCCTTGGTGGGCCATATAAATGGACACTCAACCAAGAAGACAGGGAGGGGGGCGGATGTGGCTCAAGGGGTTGGGCGTCCATCTGCCATATGGAGAGACCTGGGTTCGCTCCCCGGGACCTCCTCGTAAAATAAAAATAGAAGCCGTGCAGGTGAGCCACTGGCCTACACATGCACACAGCGAGCCACACAGCAAGATGATAACACAGCAAGGGAGAGACACAGGGGAGAGCCAAGATGAGATGCGCCGGAAACCAGGAACTGTGGTGGCATAGGTGGCAGAGTGCCTCTCTCCCACATTGGCGGTCCCTAGGATCGAATCCCAGTGAAGACTGGAGGAGAAGGATGAGAAGAGAGGGCAGGAAACAGACACAGAGGATCACCCAGCAAATGGACACAGCAAGCGGGAGGGGAGGGGGTTGAAGAATAAATAAAGTAAATAAATAAATCTTAAAAAGAAGACAGGCAAAGTGACACACAGAGGAATAGAGAGAGCTCCATAGACATGGAAGAGGAGAGAAATTGTCAGCTTTGATCTTGCGGCCCTAGGAAGAGAGGTGAGCCATTTGCCTGATAGTTTACAGCTGACCTTGTAAAGAGACCAGAGCAGCTGAGCCCAGAAAGCAACGAGCCCTCCAGCCTACAGCTGAGATCAGAAGAAGCTGTGCCTACGGAGCCTCAAGAGGAAAAAGGAAGGCTGAACCCTCAGATATTGACAGCCATTTTACTTCGATACGTGGCAACAGATATTTGGTGAGAAAGTACCTCTTATGGTAACTTAAGTTGGACTCTTTAGGGCCTTGTAACTGTAAGGTTCTACCTCAAATAAATACCCTTTATAAAAGCCAACAGGTTTCTGGCACTTTGCATCAGCACCCCTTTGGCTGACTAATAAAACATGGTAAGAGATAATAAGCAGCCCAACTTGGGAATAATCTTAAGTATTAATAATTAAAATTATTTGATATACTTGCACATAAATCATAGGTATTATTATTAGCTCTGCTTGTTTTAATCTCTCATGAAAGTTCAGAGAGTTTAATCAGCAGTTCTGACTTTGATTTGTAAGAGCCTAAGTATTTTTTGTCCTCATTACCTTGGAGGTTTCTCTTTCAGTTTCACTATACTTTTTAATCTATAGTTAAAAATTACAACTAAGTAAGAGACTAGTAATAATGCTTTACCTAATTTTTGAATTTAACAAATAGCAATGTTCAAGTCATTCAGAAGACTTCCAAGGATATCCTTATTGCTAACCAAAATTAAGTTTAATTTATTACAGCAAAAGAGAATGAAACTGGGGCATCTCAAAAAGTGGGGAGTTAGGGAAGGATGTTTTAGGGTTTGAAAGGGGAGAAGGCAGAGACCGGCAGAGGCTGGAGTTAGTCATGGACGGTCTTGGCAGGGACTGGTTGGAGTTTATAAAGCACAGAATTGCTGGCACATTCAGAGCCCTTTTCTTTACAATGTGTGGATAAGCATGGAGATCGGTTTGTCTGTGATATTGTCTTGTAATATATGGGTTGGATTGAACTGGTATTGAAAGAGTTTGCACTTAGCCCACAGTACACTCTGGCACAGTTCATCTGTTTTGTGAGACAGGGTATGGTTTGCAAGTTCACTTCTCAATTCCTATAAGCCAAATGCCAGCAGGGTCTTTTTCATTTTATCCGCATGCTGGAATTACCAACTGTATTCTAGGTATCGCATAACAGAATTTAATTCCAAAGCTCACAAAGAAGTGAAGTATAACCAAATTCAGAATTTTAAGAAAATGTCTTTATGATTAATAATATTAATTTTCTGAGAGCAATTCAGAAGTATATTCCCAGCACCAGATGTTTATTGAATGGATGAATGAAAGCAATTTTAAAAGGTTATGAGACAGGGAAACGGATGTGGCTCAAGAGGTTCGGCGTCCGTCTACCATATGGAGAGACCGGGGTTCAATCCCTGGTACCTCCCGGTAAAAAAAAAAAAAAAGGTTATGAGACAAAGGATAGGGATTGATAATGTGTGTAATCTTTTCTCCTTGTAGATATAATTAAGTCAAACATATTATATATACCTGGAATCTACAATATAAGAAACAGTATAAAATTAAGCTGCCTCAGATAGCTTTTCATATGAGAGGGCTGAATAAACTGGAATTGATTTACCTCTCCATCACAGATCTGATTGGAGTGGTGGAGAGAACAAGGGATTGGGAGGTGTATAGACACTGACTAATAGCCTTTTAGTTCTATTATTAGTCTGAGCCTTTGCGGAAGTGAGGATCTCTCAGAGCCTCAGTTCATTTATCTGAAAAGTGGGAAAATTATTATAAAAAGAATAAAACAATTAACTGTATATGCTAGTATCAGGCATATTGTGTGCCTGTCCTTCCCTTTTCATCATTGCAATCGATATCTGTAGTGGTTTGAGGCTTTTGTGGACTCCAGAAAATTATGTTCCTAAATTAATCCATTCCTGTGGGTGTGAACCTATTATAGGTGGGACGTTTTGATTAGATTCAATCAAGGGCTGTTTGATTAGATTACTTTAGTAAGGCATAACATAGGGTGGCTCTTAATCCTCTTATTGAAGTCCTTTGTGAATAGGATGATGACAGAGAGAAAAGACCCAGGAACTCAGAGAGGAACCCACAGAACATGAGAGAGAAAGTGACGAGAACAAGAAGCTGAAATCAGTGGAACCCAGGAGAGAGAAAGCCACAGAAGGAGCAGCCAAAAGCTGAAAGCAATGGCGCCCAGAGGAGAAGGCAGAGACTGGCAGACGCTGCACCAGTGCCCTGCCATGTGACAGAGTCCAGGAGCACTGGCAGCCATGTCTTTGGGAAGAGAGCTTTGCCTGATGCCTTGATTTGAACATTTTCCCCAGCCTCACAACTGTAAGCTTATCAGTTAATAAATCTTCATTGTAAAAGCCAACCTGTTTCTGGTTTATTGCCTTGGCAGCTTGTAGCACACTAAAACAATATCTAAGAATACTAAAGTAATATTATTATTTATAATGACTCTCTATTAGTTACCACTTAAATGCAAGTCATCATGCAAAAAGGTAACTTTTTTTAGAAGAATAGAAAATAGAGAAAGGGGAATAGCAGAGGAGCACAGGTGGATTAGATGGAGTGGCATGTAGATAAAGTTTCAGCCAAATTTTAGTCACATCTCATGCCCTAAAATTTTTGATCAGTGTGGAATAAAAACTGTTGTTCAGATAAAGTAGGCTAGATTGTCCTTTTCTTCATGTGTGGTTTTCATTCATCCAATTTATTCAACCATTATTTGTCAAACATTTACCAACATCTCCCAGGCACTGAGCTCAATTTCAATAATACAGGACGGAATTGGAAAGAAATAGTCTTTGTCCTCAAAGAACTTACAGTCTAGAAGGAGAGACACATCTGATGCGTCAGAGGTTCATGTTATAAAGCAGAGGAGCTGTGGCTATGAGGGCATATAACAGTGCCACTATCCTGGTTGGGAGGGTGTTGGAGAAACCTTCTTTGTGGAAGGGATACTTAGTAGAGTTCTCCTGGTCAAAGGGCTGGCCAAGAGGCATTCTGGGGAGAGGGATTATTTCAAAGGCCCTGAGAAAGGAGAGAACATGTTTTACTTAGGGACTGACCCCCACTGGGCATGAGTGAAGTCTCCAAAAGATAGAGTGCACAAAGAGGCATAGATGAGGCTGGAGGAAGTTGAGGATTAAATAATATAGTGTCTTATCTGCTGTGTTAAATAATTTGGACTCTAATTGCAATATGAAGCCACCAAAAGATTTGAATCAGGGAAACAACTGACTTTTGCTTTGAGACACTCTTCTTTGCAGTGAGATGAGTCAATTTGAAGAAGGAAAGTGTTTATGCAGAAAAGAGCTTAGAAATGTTAGATTCATGCAAAGAAGAGATGATAGTGACTTGTGGAGACAGTGGAGATAAATTGATCTGGATAAGTTAAAGAGGTAGTTAAACATTAGCACTAAAAGACTTGATTAGACATTTCTTCGAAGATGATATACAAATGGACAAAATGAACATGGAAAGATGCTCAACAGCATTAGCCATTAGGGAAATGGAAATAAAAACCACAATAAGATACCATTTCACACCCACTAGCATGGCTACTATTAAAGAAAAAAAATCCCAGAAAATAACTAGTGTTATTTGGAGAAATAGGGACATTCATTCATTGTTGGTGGGAATGTAAAATGGTAGAGCTTCTGTGGAAAACAGTTTAGCAGATCCTTAGATAAGCACAGAATTACCATATGACCTGGCAATTCTACTTTTAGGAATATAAGCAGGGACTCAAACAGATGTTTGCACACTGATCATAGCTGCATTATTTGCAGTTGCCAAAAGGTGGAAGCAACCTAAGTGTCCATCAACAAATAAATGGATGAACAAAATGTGGTATATACATACAATAGAATATTATTCAGCTATAAAAAAGGATGAAGTTCTGATACATGCAACAACCTGGATGAACCTTGAAGATATGTTTAATGAAATAAGCCAGACACAAGACAGCATATAGGTAGATCATTTTTTTTATCCATTCCACCAGTCTATGTCTTTTAATTGGGGAGTTTGATCCATTAATATTCAATGTTATTACTGTAAAGTCAGTTCTTATATCACCCTTTTGACCTTTGAGTTTTATCTGTCATATTTTATTTTCACCACTCTTTTGACACTTTCAGTTACTTTTTTTTTTTTTTTTTTTTAAAGATTTTATTTATTTATTCATTTATCCCCCCCTTGCTGCTTGTGCTCGCTGGGTCAGCTAACCACGCCGCGCGGGCGGGCTTGCCTTCACCAGGAGGCCCCGGGAACCGAACCCGGGGCCTCCCATATGGCAAACTGGAGCCCTACTGATTGAGCCACAGCCGCTTCCCACTTTCAGTTACTTTTACTGATATAATCTTTATTCTAGACTCTCTTCCAAGCCTTCCCTCCTGTCTTTTCAGACTGTAGCACACCCTTTAGTATTTCCTGCAAGGCTTGTTTCTTGGTTACAAACTCTCAGTTTCTGTTTATCTGTGAATATTCTAAACTTGCCCTCATTTTTGAAAGACAGTCTTTCTGGATATAAGATTTTTGGTTGGAAGTTTTTCTCTTGCAGTGTCTTGAATATATCATACCACTGTCTTCTTGCCGCCACAGTTTTTGATGAGAAATTGGCACTTCATCTTATTGGGTATCCCTTATATGTTATGCATTGCTTTTCTCTTGCTGCTCTCAGATTTCTCTCTGTCTTTGGCATTTGACATTCTGATTAATATGTGTCTTGGAGTTGGTCTATTCAGATTTATTTGGAAGGGAGTATGTTGTGCTTCTTGGACATGGATATATATGTCCTTCAACAGGGCTGGGACATTTTCTACCATTATTTATTGAAATATTCCTTCTGCCCATTTTCCCTTCTCTTTTCCTTCTGGGACACCCTTGACATGTATGTTTGAATATCTCTTGCTGTCCTTTAGTTCCCTAGGACCTTGTTCAATTTTTTTCCATTCTTTTCTTCATCTGTTCTTTTGTATGTTTGGTTTCGGAGGCCATTTCTTCAAGCTGACCAATCCTTTCTTCTGCCTCCTCAAATCTGCTGTTATATGATTACAGTGTATTTTTTATTTCATTTATTGCACCTTTCATTCCCATAAGATCTGCTATTTTTCCATGTATGCTTTCAAATTCTTCTTCGTGCTCATCCAATGTCTTCTTAATATCCTTAATATCTTTAGCCATCTCATTGAATTTATTAAGGAGATTTGTTTGAACATCTATGATTAGTGGTCTCAACTCCTTTATGTCATCTGGAGGCTTATCTTGTTCCTTTAACTGGGCTATATCTTCCTGTTTCTTGGTATGGATTATAATTTTTTGTTGGTGTCTTGGCATCTGACTTAGTAGATGTATTTATTATGGGTGCAGTTTCTCTCTTTAGTTTAAGGCTTTCTTGCCCGTTCTCCCTTGCTCATTGTATAGTAGGAGCTGAGGATGTAGTCGGTGCTATAAACTGTGGAAGCTCAAGCTGTCTGCAGTGCCCCAGGGACAGATGAAGCTTCTCCCACTTTTCTCCTTTTCCAGGGGTAGAGACAGAGCCCTAGCCATATGTAATAATCCAAGTTGTGCAGGCCTAGACTGTGGTTGCCTAGAGAGACTAATGAAGCCTGCCTGTGCCAGGGATGGAGCTACAGATGTGGGCAGCAATCTATGTCATGCAGGTTCAAAATGACCTCAATTGCCCCAGTAGACTGCCATCTATTCAGTCTGTGCCAGCCAAATGTACCTGTAGTTACCTGGAGAGGCTAGTACAGGTCCAACCAGCTTTCTCCCTGCGAGAGGTGGGGCTGACACCAAGGTTAGGGCTGCTGTCAGATCTCGGTGGAAAAAAGCCAGTCCCTACCATCACTGTGATTTTCAGTCAGCCCCGCTTCCCCCCATGCTGGGAATGGAATCAAAATGGAAGCTACCGACCTCTTTATGACTTGCACAGGTTCATACTTTAGCTGTTCTTAGGGTTATACTTTAGCCCACTGAATTTCATAATCAGTAGCTGAAGTCAGTGGCCTACCATCTCTTCTTCCGCTTTTCTGGGAAATGGAGCTTCCAATTCCAGCCACAGAATAGCTCCTGAGGTGGCTTGTGCTGCAAGAGTAGGGTGATGACTAACCTCCACAGCATGGCCTGTGGTTTCCCAGAGAGGTTGGTGCAGATTCCACCATCTGGGGAGGCAGCATCTGGGGCCTTAGGCTAGAGCTGCAATCTGATCTGGATGGAAAGAAGCCAGTCCCTACCAGCACTGGGATTTTCAGTCAGCCCTGCTTCCCCTCATGCCAGGGGCAAAGTTAAAATGACAGCTACTGGCCTTCTGACTTGGACATTTTCATACTTGAACTGTTCTTAGGATTATACTTTAGCCTGTGGAATTTACTAATCAGTAGCTGAAGTTGGTGCCCAACCGTCTCTTCCTCCTTCCCATTTTGGGAAGTGGAGCTTCCAATTCCAGCCACGGAACAGCTCCCGAGGCAGCTTGTGCCTCCAGTGGAGGATGGGCACCGGCCTCCGGGGCGTGGAGGGCTCTACTCACGAATCTTCTCTGCAGATGGGCAGTGTCCTCCCTCCATTCTTTCAAGGAGGTTGCAGGATACTCTTCTGGGCTCGTGGAGCCTCCAAACAGGTGCTTTAGATAGCTCTGGGTGATCACCAACTGCCCTGTAGCAGGAGCTGATTCTAGGAGCTCCTTACTCTGCCACCATCTTGCTGGTTGTCTTGAAGCACAGCATTTTGAAGGTAATTAACACCACTGAATTATATATTTGAATGTAGTTAAAAGGGGACATTTTAGGTGTTATATATGTTACCAGAATTAAAAAAAAAACAAAAAACATAAGCCTGAAAAAAACAGTGAATCCTAATGTAAACTGTGGACTATAGTTAATAGTACAATTATAATAAGAATCTTTCTTCAATGGTAGCAAAGAGACCACATGATGCAAACTGTCAATAGTAGGAAAAAATGTGTCTATGGGGTGGGGTGGGGTATATGGGGATTCTGTATTTTCTGCATGATTTTTATAACATCTTTAATGATTAAAAAAAGTATTATAAATATTAGGATCAACAGGATATTGCCCAGCATGCTAGACTTGCTTGAAAAGTCCCTCCCATGCTCCTGCACCCCAGAGATGTTCTATGAATCCTCTAAGATTCCACTAAAATGCATACCTTCATTTTTCATTATTTCCTTCCCATTGGCAGAGTAGCTTAATATTACAGCACCTGGCAAAGCGTCCCTTCAGGCTGTGGTTTTCAACTCTATTATGTCCAGCAAAATCACCTGGAGAAATTTTAAGCTTTTCCAATGCCTGGTTTCTACCTTGGACATACTTTTAGGAGTAGGAACAGAGCTGGAATGTTGTTTAAATGCCCCTCACACCAATTTGGGAACTAGTACTTAAGGCATTTGACTCACTGGCACTTTTTGTTGTCCTGTTCTGTGGGCTCATTGCGGCCTGGGACTGTTAGCTAATCTCTGCATCCTGAGGATTTAACACAACACATGATACCTATCAATGAATGCCTTATGCATTTAAATGAATAAAAACATAAAATTGATTGATGTTGAGCTATTTTGAGGATCCTTTGCTTGTGTTAATGACTGGGAATAATTCTGGGGAAGTTCTTGAGGAATCTTCACTAGGAATTGCTTCACTAAGATGGAAGCTGGCATTTAAAATAATATTAGAAATAAAGTTATAAAAAGTGCATGTGTAACTGTTACCAAAATTTAAAGATAGTTGCCCATGACAATATGTCCAGATTTGGGCTCTGCCCAAGGAATTATTTTTCCTGATTTGTAGAGAAAATCAATCTTTTGTTAAATGTATACATTCCAATAAAGGCATTTCATGCTACTGTGACCCTAATTATCAATCTGTTCTCAGGCATAGAGGCAATCTCTAAATACATAAGAGTAGAAAAGGGACCAACTAATTTCTCTTATGTATCCCCACTTCACCTAGGTTTGGTTGACATGAAAGCTTGATTTCTCTGACTATATCATTGGTTTGGAATGACATTGCTGCTTGTCTATTACCACAATACATGGGAATGATTTCCAGGGGCTTGTAATATAGCACCTGTTCAGCTTTTAAAGAAGTCATTTGATCTCATCATAAAGTGACTGCCCAATTTAACATGAAGCAGGATTAGCTCAAAGAAGGCTAGCACAAGGTCTGCAGGGACCCTTTCCACACTGACTACAAAACTCTGGCCCCATAGTGAAGCATCTAAACACCTGCACAGATTGGTGCTGAATTGAATCAGCATTGCCATTTTTTCTCATGTTAACACAATATGTGCTTTCAGAAAATGATAGTTCTCCATGGAGGAAGATAAAAGGAACAAATTAGAGACCTTAAGTAGACTGACCTCCCTGTGTGGGAGGTCACAACCTGGGCAGGGAATCCTAAAGTGACAGCTGAGTGTTGACAAAGATGCAGCTGACTGTACCCAGTGGAAAGTAAAGCCTGTGGCTTAACAGTCAGGGAGACTGAAAGTGCAGATGATTTGGAATTAGAGGGGAGTGGGAAAAGTTTAGAGTGGAGACCAAATGCAGATCAGAGAATCTGAGACAGAAGACAGGTAAGAGACTGAGAGCAAGGTCGTTCCAGAGGGCAAACCTTTCACAGGCAACTGCTCCTGCATCTGCAGCTTGGAAGAACAGTCTTTTTCCTGATGGTTTTCATTTCACAGACCCTCCAGGTATTATAGCTTATCTTTATGACCCTATTCCCATTGACTTCTTGGAAGCTTAGAGACAAATTTCTGGTAACTATGCAGGACTTCATGGCAGAAAATGTGTGCATTTTTCTTACTCTTCGTTCCTATATTAGTATTCTATCACTGCATATCAAATTGCCACAGATTTAGTGATTTGAAGCAATGCACATTTAAACCTCACAGTCTCTGTGTGTCAGAAGTTTGGGCATGACTCAGCATGTCCCCTGCTCAGGGTCTCACAAGGCTGCAGTCAAGGTGGTGGCTGTGCCTCCACATCTGGAAGCTTTACTCCCCAGCTCATCATGTTATTGTAGAATTCATTTCCTTGTGGTTGTAGGACTGAGACTGTGCTGGTGTGTGATTTTTGTGGACCTCCAGGAAACCCTGTTCTTAAAGCAAACCCATTCCTGTGCCTATAAAGCCATTGTGGAGGCGGCTTTTGATTAGCTTCAGGTAAAGAACCTTTTGATCAGATCACTTTTGATTAGGTCACTTTGGTTAAATGCCTTTGATTAGATTGCGGCACCCAGGTTGGGTCTTAATTCTCTTACTGGAACCCTTTATAAACAGAGAGCTAAAAATCCCCAGGCACAGGAAAAACACTGCAGAGACAGAGAAATCCGAGAGGCTGAGAAGGAAGCCCCAGAGGCTGAAGGCAGGAATCAGCCAAGCACAGAAGTACAGAAAGAGATGCTGGAAGAGATGAGGCTGAGAGGAGAGGGGAGAGATGAGCCATAAGCTGAGCTTGGAGAGAAGGAAGACAGAGACTGGTAGAGCTTCCATTATGTCCTGGCATGTGCCTGATCACCCACAGCTGAGCTTGGAGAGAAGGCAA
>JAKSZT010032012.1:9606142-9872923 GCA_026826555.1 Tolypeutes matacus
AAGGAGAAGGCAGAGACTGGTAGAGCGTCCATTATGCCCTGGCATGTACCTGATCACCCAGAGCTGAGCTCAAAGAGAAACCCTCTCTAGATAATGCCACCATGTGCCTGATCGCCCACAGCTGCAACTTGGTGAGACAGCATCTCTTGATGATGCCTTGATTTGGACACTTCCACGGCCTCAGAACTGTAAGCTTTTAACCGTGAACTCCCATTACAAAAGCCAACCCTCTTCTGGTATATTGCTTCTAGCAGCTTTCAGCAAACTAAAATAGATGTCCTCAGCTCCAACACACCTCCTGCAGTTCCTTTGCCGTGTGGTCCTCTCCATAGGCTATCCACAATGGGGTTGTTTGCTACTTCAAGGCCAGTAGGAGAATGAATAGCTGGTGCTGTTATGAATCTTTAAGGGCTCACTTGATTAGGCTAGACCTGCTGAATATGATCACCCTAACTTAGAGTCAACTGATTCGGGATTGTAATTACATATGTAAACTACATAGATCAATGTTTGATAAAATAACCAGGGGGTGAGAATCTTGGGGTCCATATTAAAGTTCTGCCTACAATAGTTCCATTTTAAACCCTTATTCTTACTTTAACTTTGCCTTATTTTCTTACTTATTTTAAATTGATTTCTCTTGCTCTATTGTATGCATCTTTAAAGCTGTTTCAATTCTGTTTTTGTAACTGGACAAGTTGTAAATAAACCTATTAGAGTCAACCATTCTTTGTAGAAACATATACTGAGTTTCAGTCTTAGGAAGGCCTGGATATATGCAGTTTTCAAAGGTAAAAAAAAAAAACACAACCTTTGATATCAATGAGATTAAAATTTCATTGATGGAAAATTAACTTATATGCAATAATAACATAAATATAGAGGGAAATGCAAGTAAATGAGGACTCGTTCCTGCTGAAGGACTCAGGGATGTCTTCGTGTAAGCAGTAGCGTTTAATTTGGCCCTGAAGTGATGGGTAGGATGTAGGGAGAGGGAGAAGAAGATAAAGGAAAACCCTCTTGTAGAACAAGGGAAGATCACAAGTAAATGCACCTTGGAGGGAAAGTATGGAGAATGTAAGGGAAGTAGTTTATGTTGACTTGGGTCTTTAGAGGGTCCGAGTAGAAGTAGAATGAGTATAGGCCCAGATTAGAGACAGTCTGAAATGGTAATCAGGATTTCATTTGTTATGACCGGTATTTTTTCAGTATAAGAAATTGAATCATTGGTAACTTCTGAAAAGGAACATGACATTTCTAGGTGGTAGGTAGTATGCACTGGAATTGGGAGAAACTGGAGGCCTGAAGACTAATAGGCGTGGGTAGTAATTCAGCTAAGCTGTGTTCTGGTTACTATTTTTGAATAGCAAATCACCCAAAAATTTAGTGACTCAAAACAACAATCATTTTATTATCCTTCACAGTTTCTGTGGATCAGGAACTTGAAAAGGGCTTGGCTGGGTGCTTGTGGCTTAGGGTCTTCCCTGAGATTGCAGCCAGAAGATGACAGGACCCCTCTCAATTAGAGATGGAGTGGGCATCACCATCCCAGAATCCTCAGGATTGGGAAATGAATGATGGACTAGAGTAGACTTACTGGTATTCTACTATATACAATAGACTTATTGTGATTCTAGCAACAGAAGAACTTATATCATTGCTGGGGAGGCAGTGGCCACTGGAGGTTCTGAGGGGAGGGAGAGAGAAAAATTGGTACAATGTGGGAGCATTTTAGGGACTTGGGAACTGTCTTGAATGACATTGTAATGACAGATACAGACCATTATATATCTTGACATAACTTACAAAATTGGGTGGGAGAGTATAAACTACAATGTAAACTTTAATCCATGTTTAGTGGCAGTGCTCCAACATGTATTCATCAATTTCAATGAATGCACCACACTAATGAAGGATGTTGTTAATGTGGGAGGGGTAGGGAGCGAGGCATATGGGAATCCCCTCCATTTTTTATGTGAGATTTATATAATCTAAGTATCTTTTAAAAAAATTAAAAAAAAAAAAAAGGTGGCAGGAGCTAAGCTGGCAGGAGCTGGAGAACATGGGCATCCTCTCTCTCTCTCTCTCTCTCTCTCTCTCTCTCTCTCTCTCTCTCTCTCCCCCCCCCGTAGTCTCAGAGATTCTCCATGTGATCTCTTTACGTAGGTCACGTAGACCTCCTCACCGCAGGGTACTTCAGAGCTGTTAGACTGCTTCCATGGTGGCTCGAGGCTCCAGCATGACGGTTTTGATGAGCCAAATGGAAACTGTGTCACCTTTTCTAACCTAGGCTAGGGAGTCATATTTTGTCACTTTTGCTGCATATTATTGATTATAAGTGAGCCACAAACCTGTCCAGATTCAAGGAGAGGCGACGTAGACTCCATAGAAAAGCATATGGAGTGGAAGATGACATCATGGCCATCTTTGGATAATGCGATCTGCTACCACAGGGACGAGTCGGGTCTGACAGTGAAATGTGAAATCCGTATCAAGGAATGTATGCATATTTAAATAACTGTGTCACTAAAATAGGGAAGTCAGGAGAAGGGTCACTTTTAAGGAGTTCACCATTTTTATGAAAATCATATTTTTGGTGATTTGTGTCTTTAAATGCATGACTCCTCCATTATAATAAGGCTTATCCAGGTTTGAATTTCCAGGGCATAAAGCAATGTCTATAGAATGAGAGGATGAATGATTAAATTCTTTTAAAGACTTGTTGAGTTTGGAATACTCAGATGAAAATGTCTAGAAAGAGGTTTAAAAAAAGAGTCTAAATTCCAAGAGAGATCCCAGGATTAGAGACAGCTTTGCTAAGCATTTACTCAGACGTTGTCACTGAACTGGCATGAGACAGCCAGTTCTTTTGTCTGGGCTCCCATTAACACAGCGCGTTTTTATCAGGTTATTCGCCTGAATGGGACCCAATTTGTAGTCAGTTTTGCCGGGTTATGTGGCGACAAGTCTGGTCTCTGCCCTAGTCAGTCTGCTTTCTTTCATTCTGGCCAGAGTGACAGTGATTCTGTAAAGGGCTCTGTTGCTGCCTGGTGAGCTGGTGAGTCCAGCTAAGCCTGAGGACCTCTGGTTTTTCACCCACCCACCGAGGCCAGGGAGGTGGCATTGCCTCACTGCTGCTGCTCACAGGAGGCTTTGGTGTCCTGCAAGCGTGGTTTCGAATCCTGGCCCTGACTGATATGTGATCTGGGCCTAGTTAGTTCATCCTTGTGATCCTATATTCTCATGTGTAAAATTGGGAAAATAATCCCTGGCAGAGATCATAAGAGATTTTGAATATTAAATTATGTAGCACTGTGCTTGGTATATAGAAGTTAATCAATAAAGGAAACTACAAGTGTCTGCCACAATCCGACTATGAGGATGGCTGAAAAGAAGCATGCAATGGTTGATCTGAATATTTGGGCCACCTTAACAGTAACCTGTGGGATAGTTCATAAAATGTGAAGCTTCTCCTATAGCAATACACAGAGATTTCCCAGATTTTTACCTTGAAATGTTAGATTTCATGCCTGTGTGTAGCTACTACCCAAGTGGAATATGGAGTGACTTTAAGAAAAATAGTTGAGCCAGAGTTCATGCAGATTCTGCAAAATATCTGACATAATCTTTGGTTGTATAACTATTTTGAGTCCTTAAACTTAATTTAGTGGCTATTTAAGGGCTAACGTGGCTTTCAGCTCATCTTTTCTTAAGATCAGTAATTCCTCATGATTCGTGTTATGTGCACAGAATATTAGAACATGCTCTCATGTATTGTAATACGGAGAAAGACAGGAAAGTCTTTGCATCCATTTAAAAATCCTGTTAAACTGTGACCTTTTACTACATCTTAAGTCCTTTGATTAACATGGAGTGATTTCATTGCTATAAATTAGCTTCCCAGATAGTTTTCATAAAACACCAGTTTGTAGGAGGCACAGAAAAAGTAGCTATATGTTCTTCTACTGAACAACCTCAGAATTTTATTTTGAAACCTGTAACCTTCTCTTTATTCATTAAAAAAAAAAAAAAATCTCTCGAACTACTTGATCTTTTAAAACATTTTGCTTTCTCTTTGTGGCAGTTTGGCATTATTTATGAATTCCAAAAATAGATACTGGATTATGTTTGTAAACTGGTCTGCTCCTCTGGGCATATTAGATTATATTGGATTCAGAGGTTTCACTTTTACTTGATTAAATAATGATTAAGGCTTTGATTGGGCCACATGAGTAGGACATTGAGTCCCCGCACCCTTGGTGGGTGGGAGCTAACAGAGAAACGGCACCACAGAGAGGGGAGGTTGGAGTTTTGGGTCCTGGAACCTGGGGAAGTAAATACCCAGGAGAAGAACCCAGAGGAAGAGAGAAGGCTCCATTAGACACAGACAGAGGCCCCAGGTAGAGAGACCAACCATTTGCCTGGTAGTTGACAGCTGGCCTTGTGGAAAGAGCAGGTAAGGAGGTGTGATGGAGGGCAAGTGAGATTACAAAGAGACAGTGGTCCTAACTGCAAAACTGTCTTACTTTAGCAAATTTTACAAAACCACAGGCTGACATGAACACCTGGCTGTGTCCCTCCCAGGGCCTTGAAAGAAAGTCATGCAAGTGAGGGCCCTGAAGCTTCCACTTCATCACCTTCACACTGCCAGTCCTCACCCTTTAGCTTTGACCAGCACTTCTCTACCCATGCAGGATACGAACCAGTCTCTGAAGCTCAGGCAGACCCTGCGTCTTAGTATTTACTGTATTATTGTCATTCCTACTATTGAGCCTAATTAGTCCCAGACTTTAGCCAGCTGCTTGTAATCTCTCTTTTTAGACATAGATGCTCACAAGTCCATAATGAAACAATCACCGAAGTGACACAGCTTCCTAGAGTCCACATTCTGAATTCTCGTTGTGCCTCACTAATTTGTAAACCCTACTTGTGTCTCTGTTGTCTCTGAGTTTTCCATATGGAGGCTGTGAAGCTAGTTTAGTTTCCCAGGTTCTGGCTTCTGTTCCCATGTTATCAACATAATTTAAGCTTGAGGCCACCCATGCTCAACAGTTGCAAATCTTTTGGATTAAAATTAATTTTTAGTACTTCCTGAACTAAATGACTTGCAGTTTTCTCCACACATGATCAAAGGGATTCAAAATATAAACTGTATTTCTACAACTGAATTCTCTAATCAGTCGTATGGTAGGTTTTAAGGCAGTACTCAACTAGTCCCTAAAATGATGCTCTTGGCAGGCATCATTAATCAATCACAGCTATTCTTCCAATGGTCTTAAATGCAGTCTTAAACATACGACTTCTGGCAATTATATGTGAAATATTGTCCCAATAATATTTTATATTCTAGTGCATATTTAGCAATTTAAATAATTTTATCTTAATATAGTTACTTTTTAGTACCCATCTCTACTAGAATTATCTGGAAGCTAATATTAGTTAGGACTTTTACTACATACTAGATGAGGAAACTGATCTTTTAAAGATGCTAAATTAATCAGGGACATGCAATTAATAAGTAATTATCTAAAAATAAGTTCCCTTATTGGGCATATAGAGTATAGAGCCAGGATTCTAACCCAGATCTTACTTACTCTAGACTCAGTGTCTGTGTGTGTGTGTGTGTGTCTATGTGTGTGTATATATATATATATTTCTTTCTTACCACACATCTCCTTCCTATCCCACTTGCTGCTTTGGAAGAATCACTCTTTCCCTCTGTCTCCTTCTCTTTCTCTTTCTTGCTGGGTAGGTAGGTAGGTAGGTAGATAGATGTATGTGTAGACATACAAAAATATATGCAAACATATATGCACATACATAAATCTTCATCAATATCTTCATATGTTTATACTTGGAAGAAAAATGGGTAGCACAGAAGGGAAGCCCTCACTTTCCTGGTCACAGATTGGCTGAGGTTCCATCCTCACTGTAGGTGAGTGCCTTGGTAGAGCAAGAAACCACCTAAATATCCAGTTGGTAGTTGATTCCTCAATTCCTCCTCCTTAGGGTATAGATAGATATAAATATATAACTTTTTAAAAAGGAAGAAATTTTAAAAGGAAACTTTCATGTCAGTTAAACATATAAACAGAAACCCTCAATTAAGCAATGAGCTTGACATGAGTAGGCAAATAGAGACAGGAAACATTAACTTGTGGATGGAGGCATAGATGATCAGGAACTCGTTTTATAACATGAATTGACATAGAATTATCCAATTAAAAAGTTGGATGCGGCTTTAGAAAGCTCTCAGGCTTATTTCATACCGGCCATTGCGTCACAGAATTCTAATTTTTAAAAATTTGTTGAGCTGAAATCTGATTTATCTTCACTTCTGCTTTTGGTCCTGAATCTCTTCTCTGTAGCTATAAAGAGAATGTCTAATCCCTTTTCCAAATGATAGGACTGGTATTTAAGGAGTTTCCACTCTTAACCGCTATTAAACTTAGACTCAGCTAAACCCCTCTTTTAATATATACCGCTGTTATGCTATCTCACATCTGCCTTTTACATGCATAGGCAGATCTTTTAGCTCAAGAATTGGATTTTATATGAATCCCACTTAATATCTTCTTAGAATCATTTCCAACCTCTCAAAGTCTTTCTGGATTCAACATATTTGCTTACCCCTACTAGCTCCTTTCATCTGTGAAAGTGGTTATTAATGTTTGACAAAACATTAATTTTTAAAACTTTGTAGCATGAATAATGCTGGTACATATGGTGCCTTTGTGCAAAATAAGAAAATTTCGTGCCCTTCGTCATGCCCAAAAAATTAAATAAGGTGACTTTTTATAATAACAATCATAATGACACATTTAAGTCATTTTGCATCAATTTTTTAGCTTAAAATGTCAAAAAATGAGTTTTTAATCACATAATTGCTTTAAGTCTTTTGAATTAATACAGTTTTTATAAAATAATTACAAATCCTGCTTTTGTGGAAACAAATGTTTATGACATTTTCAATGGTCTGATACTGTTTTTCCTTTAAAACTATATCACTAGATTTAATCTTCTTTCTTAATAAGGTTTTAATAAATTTTAATTTTGAGGTAATATGGCTTCCTCAGGCAAATAATATTGGCAAAATATAATATATTCCATAAGCTATAAAGTATTTAAAGATATAATTCATATAATATTGCTGTGAGTGTATTATGATCTAGAACAGAAATCATAATAGATATTAAACAAAGTTTTTAGTTCTTCAACTATTTTTATTATTTTTAGCAGTAAATTCCAACGATAACCTTACTTTTACTTAGTTTCAGTAATTCATGTAAATTTTAATTCTTCAATTTACAAATATCATCTAGAACAAAGAAAAACTATTATTCTCTTTGGTATCAAAGATATTTACTTTGAAGATGAAAATGTTGTAACTAACATAAAAAATTTTATTTAAACATTAATATTTAAAATGAGTTTTCTTCACTTTTTTCTGGTATTTTCTATATTATGTTGTAAGAGTTGCTGTCTATTTCAAATTAGTTTGCAATTTGTAAACCTTCAAATTTATATATCTAATATACACACACACACACAATAAATGCATTTGCCTAGTTTTCTTCAAATAATTTCTTAGTTCTTTTCATTGCTTTAGGGTACTAAGTATATTGAATTTTACTTCCTGCATAATTTTGTTCATAAATTTAATATTGCTTAAAATATCATGCCTCACACTGCATTATGTATGAAACATTCTAGCAAAAAAACCCACAATTGAACTGTAATTTAATCAAGCCTCTAGCAATTTTCCATGTACAGTAAATGACAAGAATCGAGGAACAAGCTAAAGGATACTTCAAGGAAGTAAATGGGTGAATCCAGATTATGGGCCATTCTATGAGTTCCTGCAATAAAACAATGGCATAAAAAGAACAAAAGAGAAGGGTAGAAACCAAGTGGCTTTTGAAAAAAAGAAACAAGAGCTATAATGAACAAATATATGACTGGACCTTGTTTTTCTTTTTAACAGCTTTAATAAGTTATAATTTATATATCATAAAATTCACCCATTGTAAATATTCAATTCAATGATTCTTAGTAAATTTATAAAGTTGTGCAACCAACCATTCCTACAACCCAATCATAAATATTTCCACCTTCCAACAATTTTACTCATGCCTATTTGCTCTCACCCCCAACCCCAGCAACAAAAACTGATCTGCTTACTGTACTTATAGATTTTTCTCTACTTGACATTTCATATAAATACAATGATTTATTAGGTAATATTTTATATGTGGTTTCTTTCATGTAGCAAAAGGGTTATTAAACTTTTTCTTTAATAGGCCAAATAGTAATTATTTTAGGCTTTGTGAGATATATAGTCTCAATTGCAACAACTCAACTCTGCCATTGCATTGCCCAAGCAGCTATTGACAATATGTGAATGAATGGGTGGGACTATATTGCAATAAAATGGGTTTGGGAAGCTGGATTTGGCTCATGGGCTGTAGTTTCGTGACCCTTGACTTAACAGAATGCTTTTGAGATTCATGTTGTAGCATGTATCAGTAATATCTTCCATCTTACTGCTGAATAATATGTCATTGCAGGGATATAGCACATCACATTTATGCATTCATCAGTTGATAGGCATTTGGATTGCTTAACCTTTTTAGTTTTTAGGCATAATGTTGCCAGGAACATTCACATAAAGTCCTTGTATGTAAATGTACTCTTCTTTCTCCTGAATAGATTCCTAAGAGTCAAATTTCTGGATCATATAGTGTTATGTTTAACTTTTATGAGAGGCCCCATCCCTCTCAGAGCAATGGGATGGTGACTTACTCTCCCCAACCTATGGGGAAGAGGTCCACCCCTTTCAGAGAAGTGAGGTGGTGACCTCACTCTCCCCAACCTATAGGGAATGTGCTCCACCCCCTCTGTAGCCTGCAGTGGCCAAACTCTCTCTGAACAACGGTCTGGAACATCCACCCTCTTCAAATGCCAGGCAAACTCACCCTTTTCATACACATGGGTGGGTCCCTCTCTTGGCCCAAGGAGATGTCTTAATTCCAGACCTCAGCTTCCATGGTTTTCCTCTTAAAGCTGTTTTCCCTTCCATCTCTCCCCTCCCTGTCCCTTTTAGTCTAGGCTGATGGTGGTTTTGTTCATACAGATCTTACAAAATGCTTGTTGGTTTAGCATGCAGGAAGCAGGGGTTCATGCCATCAGACAGTCTTATCCATGAGTTTATTCTGGATAACCACATTTTCAGTCCTGACTTACAAATTCCAAGTTAGTTAATTCCTCAAATGGGGCACTATTGTCTGGGGGCTTGATTTCCAGAGGCTTGGAATTTCTGGAATCAATTTCTGGTTTCTTTGTGCCCAGCAATTCAGTTCTCAGCTTGTCTCTTTCCTCTTGCATTTTGCTATAAGCTGCAAGGAGAAGTCAGGGCACATTTTCCAGGTTTACTTTGGAAAGCTCTTCGGCTAAATGTCGAGGCTTCCCATTTTCAAATTCTGCCTTCCATCTAACATCTTGCTAAGTTCTCTGCAATCTTAAAACATGGATCACCTTTCCTCCAGTTTCCAATAATAGTTTCATCATTTCCTTCTGAGGCCTTATCAGAAATAACTGCGCTCCATATTCCTACCAACAGTCTCTTCAAAACAATCTAGGCCTTTTCCAGCAAGCATCTCACAATTCCTCCAAAAATGCCCCTTACCCATTTATAAAACCATTCTAGCATTTTTGGTAATTTCAACAGACTGTACCACATGCCTGGTACCCCATTCCTGATACCAAATTCTGTATTAGTCTGCCAAAAGGGTGCCAATGCAGAGTCAGTGAAGTCTGTTGGCTTTTATAAAGGGTACTTATTTGGGGATAAATACTCACAGTTACAAGGCCCTTAAGAGTCCAACTCAAGGTTGCTTTCTCATCAAAGTCAGTCACCACATGTTGAAGCAAGATGGTCACTGATTTCTGCCTGGTCTCTCCTTTCTGGGCAGCTTCTTCTTCTTAAGGCTCCATGGACCCAACTTTTTCCCAATCTCAGTTGCAGGCTGGCATTGGGCTTGTCTCTAAGGGCTTCCTCTCTCTAAACTGCAAATCGGGCCAATGGCTCATCTCTCTCCTCTTCCTGGGGCTCCAGGATAAAAAGTGACAGAGCTCTCTCTCTTTCCATGTGTCTTCTTGAGCAAGTGTCCATTTATATTGGCCCACTAAGGGGAGGGTGGGCACTCAATCTGAGTCACACCTTACTAGTGTCATCCAATCAAATCCCTCATCTTAACAGGTAATTTAGTCAAGGGCTCCTCAACTGAATCCAATATAATCAAAAGTATGTCACACCCAAAAGAATAGATTAGTTTCCAAACATAATCTTTCTCTTTTTGGGACTCATTAAATAATCTCAAACTGCCACACCATATATTCCAAGGTAAGGCTCACCAACAGGGTGCTGATTTCATGGAGTTGTGTACCTTGCCCCTTGTGTTCAGATGTCTCTAGATCCCTCAGGCACCACTCTTTTGGTTTTGTTTACCGTGGTAGTTAGTGAGATCTGCCTGAGATGTGTATAATTTAATTTCTGGAACAAACTCCTGACTCACTTTGAAATCTCTTAGGCATAGAAACTTTTTTGTATTTAACGTTTTCCCCTTTTTGTCAAGGTTTTTATCCAAATGCATCATTGGTTGGTGTTTGGTCTTAATCCCTCAATGCCAGGGAGGCTCATCCCCGGGATTCATGTCCCAAGCCAAGGGTGTGGGGGAAAGATATTGAGTTTATTTGCTGGGTTTGGCTTAGAGAGAGGCCACATTTGAGTAACAAGGAGGTTTTCAGGAGGTTTCCAGCAGTTATTATTAGGCTAAGTTTCAATTTTACAAGAATAAGTTTTATAAGTACAAGCATTAATATTGTAGGCTTGGCATATTGGTCTGTTTTCCTTTTATTAGGCCCTACCAATGTAGTCTAGATCAGAGGTTCTTAACCTTTTTTGTTCCATGGGCCCCTTTGCTAATCAGGTGAAAATTGCGGACTCCTTACTAAGTCCACACTAAACCGTGTATTATTTAATAAATATATCACACCCACACCAACACATCCCCACAAGAATAATGTGGTTTTTTTTTTTTTTAATTTAAATTCAAGCTCATTGACCCCTTTTTAAGAACCTCTGCTCTAGATATTCTTGCCACTCTATTTGAGAACCTAGCAGGACACCCCAGTATAGAGTTGCCATATGATCTGACAATCTTGCTACTAGGCACAAACCCAGAAGTTTTGAAAGCAGGAACATGAACAGATAGATGCACACCAGTGCTCATCATGGCATTATTCACAATTGCCAAAAGTTGGAAGCAAACCAAGTGTCCATCAGATGAATGGATAAACAAAATGTGGTATATACATACAATGGAGCATTACTCAGGTGTAAGAAGGAATGAAGTATTGGCACATGTGACAACATGGATGAACCTCAAAGACCTTATGTTGAGTGAAGTAAGCTAGTCACTAAAGGACAAATACTGCACAATCTGTGCTGTGTAACTTTAATTGCTATTTTAATGTCATACAAGCCTGCCTTCCTGGGATAAATTAAGCTTAGTTATGGTTGATATTATTTTTCCCCTGTTGCTGAATTAATTGCTGTTATGTCAAGAATTTTTGAGAATATATTCCTGGGGGATATTGGTATATTCTGTTATATTTTTCCCTGTTATGTCTTTGTCTAACTACAGTATCAGAGTAATAGGGGCCTCATGGCTTGAGTTAGAAAGTGTTCCTTTCACCTCTGTTTTCATAAAGAATTTATAAAGGATTCATATTGTTTCTTTTAAAAATATTTGATAGTAATCACCAGTGAATCCATTTGGACCTGGACTTCTGTTAATGAAAAGATTTTTAAAAACTAAATTTCTTTACTTGTACGTTTATCCATATTTTATATTTCTTTTTTTAGTCAGTTTTGGTCATTTGTGTCTTTTAAAGAATTTGTCTGTTTCATTCAAATTTTCTAATTTTCTTGGCATAAATTTGTTCATACTCTACAAATCTTTTAAGTTTAGTAGGTAATGATGTACCCTTTTCCATTCCTGGTTTTGATATTGTGTATCCTTTCCTTCCTTTTTTTGGGAGGGGGTCTGTCAAGTTAGTTTGCCAAGTGTGTTGATCATCTTATAGAACTATCTCTTAGTTTCATTACTTTTCTTCACTGTTTTTCTCTTCTCTATTGTGTTGATTTAAGCTCTGATTAGAGATATTTATTATTTCCTCTGTTCTATTTGTCTATCAATTTTTGGGAAACTTTGTTCTTATTTTCCAACCTTCTTAAGGTGGAAAAATAGATTATTGATTTGAGATCTTTTTAATTTTCTAAACTAGGCATTTAAAACTCAAACTTCCTCTCTTAACATATTAGCTGTGATATAAAAATTATGATATGCTTTATTTTGTTTAATTCAGCTCAAAATATTCTCTAATTTTCCTTTGATTTCTTCTTTGACACACAGATTATTTACAAATGTGTTTAATTTTTAAACTGTAAGGGAATTCTCAAATTTCTGTTGTTAATTTCTAATTTAATACCACTGTGGTCAGAAAAGATAGTTTGCATTTTTAAATTCCTTTTACATTTATTAAAATTTGTTTTATGGCCCAGAACATGCCCTATTATATGAAATGTTTTACATGGTCTCAAAATGAATGTATGGATGGAGTGCCTTATAAATGTCAGGTCAAGATAGTTAATGTTCAAGTCTTCTAAACCCTTGATTATTATCTGTCTGGGTTTTCTATCAGCTACTGAGAGTAAGGAATTGAGGTCTTCAACTATTATCGTTGACTTCCGTATTTCTCCCGTCAATTCTGCCAATTTTTGTTTCATATATTTTGGGGTTCTGTTGTTAGGTGCGTATAGGTTTATGATCATAATATCTTACTGAAGAATTGACATTTCAGTCATTATGAATCATTGTTCTTTGACTCTAGTAATATTTCTCACCTTAAATTTAAAAAAAAATCTTATTATTTGTGTTAAAAATTATGGCCATTTTGGCTCATTTCAGCATGTTACATAATTTATGTCATTTTACTTTCAACCCATTTCTGTCGTTGAATCTGAATTTTGTCCCTTGCAGACAGCTTATAGTTGGAATTTTAAATCTAACCTGATCATCTCTGCTTGCTGATTGGATTGTTTATTCCCATGTATTTTTTTTTTTTTTTTTTGTAATTTTTGTAATTATTCTATGGTTGGATTTACAGCTATCATTTTATTTTGCTCTTTGTTTTCTGTATATATCATCTATTTTTTTTTGTTTCTTTATTCCTTCTTCAGTGCCTCAATTGTATTATATATAATATATAATTTAATTTACAATAATTACTGTATACTTTGAGTTATATTCTTAAGGTTCACTTTAGGAAATCCAATATACATTTTAATTTAGCACAATATACTTCAAGTTAATATTAACTTAATTTTGTTAAAATATAGAAACTTTGTTCCAAAATAGTTCCATTTCTCCTCCCTTCTTTGTTGTAATATATGTAACGTCTATTAATGTTTTAATTTCAGCAATTCAGTATTGTTTTAAGCATTAAACAGCTTTATGTCAATATCTGTTCTTTTTGTTGTATAGTCTCTGTAATAATAGCTAATTATAGTTATATTTTCATCAAATCAAATTTTGATTTTGAACACTTAAAACTATTTCCAGTAAGAATTCAATTTATTTATATCTGTTATGTATATGGGAATAAATGTTGGCAATCTTTACACCCATGTTAATCTTTAGTTTATTTTTCCATTCTCCATAGGATTTCCATATACCCAAAAATACAGAGCCCTTTGGGGTTGAATAAGCTAATCAAGACATAGAATTTTTTAACTTTGAAAAAATTATGTTTTTGCATTTCTGAAAACGTCCTATCTGTAGTTTCTTTCTGAAAGTTAAAATATTTTACTTGAATGTCTCATCTTTACTACACAAACTAAATGGCTCTGTAATTGAACCTGCAAAAATCAATTCTCTCCCTCTCTATTTGCCATATCCCACCAATCCTTCAATGCCCTCCTCACATCCCATATATTCTATAGATATTAGTTCAGACCATGCCACATCACTTTCTCTCCTTTCTGAAATTCTGGGAACTTACTGTTTTATTCACCTGGTTATTAGAATGCTACTTGATTTGTAATTTTTCCTTTTATGTTCATTTTTGTGAACTTAATCATTATCATTCCTACCATCACCATCATCATTATTATCTCTTTAATTTTAAGTGTTTATATGCATTACATCACTGATTCTTTACAACATACTTTTTGGTGGGTAAAAGTGATATTCAAAATATTTAAAAATGTATATATCATGGGCACTGACCAAGCAGAATAGATGCTGAGCAGACAGCTGTTAAAACCATGCTGATGTTCACTGGTAGAATATCAGCCAGAGGTCATTGTGATCATCGTTTTCATTTTAGAGAGCTGAACTTCACTCTCATGATGCCTGTGTGCTATTTGGGAGGACACAAATAATTAATAGCTAGTACCCTGGTTTTTATCTTACTTATTTCCAGAACTAACCACAATATCTTCTGAATAATAGATAATCAAAATATTTGTGATCATTGCTAATAATGATAATAATGACATTGTTAGGAGTAAGGAAGATTCTGAAGCAGCCAGTTTTCTACCTCATTAAGTGTTTTGAAAATGTACATCTGCACCTGGTAACATCTGTATATCTATAAATAAATGCATAGAAAAGAACAGTAAAGAGAAGGACCCAATTATGTGACTTGTCTGTTTAAGTGATGAATTAGCCAAACATGGAAATTGATTAGAAAGAACATGAGACCCTGTTTTTCCAAATGGGGTCTACTTTTCACTCACATTATTTGATAGGAATGCCTGCTACAAAATTGCATTACATCTGCAGCCTCCATTTACACTTGTAATGAAAACAAAGTTGTGGCAAATATTTATGTAAACCCATTAGAAAGTGCGTTTTTGAAATATTGCCATAGATAACCATTAAGTATTTTTAGTAGACATCTTCATTCTGATCCTAATAGAGGTACTTTAAGTATAATTAGGTGATAGTACCTAAGTTAAACTTAATTAAAAACACATTTCCAATTTAAAGCTAAAGGTACTAAAAACTTTGCAGAAGCAGAAATGGGATTGTGGAAATAGGAGGGTGAACTGCTTTCAACATCAAGGACTTAAGGCTGTTAGATACAGCTCCTGGCACTTCTTTTTTTTTTTCATTCAACAAGCTCCATCCTGTTCCTAAGGGGAGAGGTCATGGGATTTGGAGCCAGAAGACCATGATAAAAGCCCCTGCTTTGCCATTTGTTAGCTCTTTTATGTCATCCTCTTGTCCTTTAGTTTCTTCATCTACAAAGTGGGGAGAACAAGCAACTCTGACAGCTCAGAGGCATTATGATAGAGTGAAATATAATGTAATTATGTGAAATACAAAGCTAATAAATGTATAGCATTATTTAAATAGCATTATATATTATGTTATCAATTACAAGTATGATATGATAGTCAATTTGCTATCATTTCATTTAATTTTCATATCTCCTTGAACTTTAGGCATTATCAGTCTTGTTCTACCAATCATCAACACTGAAGCTCAGAGAGATTAATAAACTTGCCCAAGTGTAGCATCAGAACCAAGGCTTGACACCAGATTTTTTAATCCCCAGATCAGTTCCACTGAACTAATGCAGTATGCTCATTGAGGCATTTATCGCCAAGTTAAGGGGTGGGATGCCTGGCACTGGGCAAGCAACAGAGATTGTGACGGTGGTATTTATCAAAGCCAAGGGTATGCTTTGCTAAGGAAACTTAATTTATGAAAATTATAAGGTAGGGGAAAATGTCAATTAGAGGTTGATTATATGTTTGTACAAATGTGTTCACAATAGAAAATATGTACTCAGATGACTGGATTGACATGAAAAGGGGCATTTAAGAGGCTACTTTCTCATATGAAATTATATGTATATGTATCTGTAAATGCAGCTGCCATATTATATTTCTTTGTACATATCACACAACTCTGAGGCTGTGACGGGTGAATTGAGTTCAGTGTTGCATGCTAGTTCATCTTAACTCTCTGAGTGGGAGAAGATATTTTTTCTTCAAGTATATCATAGGTTACTCTGATCTGGGTATAGACTGGTGAAGACAGGAGGAAACTGCCTTTGTTTTCTATGGGTGATATATAAAAATTACCACAAACTTAGTGGAGTGGCTTAAAGCTTATGTCCTACAGTTCCAGAAGTCAGAATTCAAAAATTAGGCTCACTGGACTGAAAATAATCTGTCACCTGGCTAGTTCCTCTTGAAGGCTTGCCTTTGCCAGCTTCTAGAGACCTCCTGCATTCTTTGGTTCACACCCCTTCTTCCATCTTCACAGCCAGCAGTGTAGCATCTTCCAGTCTCCCTCCTTCTCTCATACCGCTGCTGTGGTCATAGCACCTTCTCTGCCTTACACCTTCTTTCCTCCATCTTATAAGGATCCTTGTGTTTGCATCATTGGGTCCACCTGGATAATCCGGGATATACTTCACATCTCAAGATTCTTAACTTATTCATATCTGCAAAGACCCTTTTGCCATATAAGCTAATATATTCACAGGTTCTGATGATCAGGATATGGGCATTTTCGGCGAGGGCCATTATTCAGCCTACCATAGTAGTTGATGTTTATTTTGAAATTGCTTTTCAAAATCTTTGACTCCTTTATAGAATTTGCATTTTTCCACTAGGTAACTATGTGAAGCACCATAATGGTGGATTTTATTCTTTTTTCCTGCTGGTAGAAAGAAGACTCAAAGTTAGGCCTCCATAAGGGCAAAAGGTAAACCTCAGTCTTACTTGTTCACAGTGTTTTATAAAACCTTTTCTTGCTATTTGAACAAGATACAATATAGACACTTGAGGGTTTTGTATAGTCATAGACATGATGAGCTGTGTTTTATCAATGAGTTTTGGGTTCATTACATTTATCATTTCTAAATACATGATTAAAAGAGTGTCCATTCTTTACCAATACTCTAATAAACTCAGATGATACATCATTTTTAAAAATCATGATCAAAATACACTATAATTTCCAAGTCTCCCTCATCATTGTCAAAGAGAAAAGACAGATTCAGAACTTTTAATCTGCTTGTGTTTTAATAAAAATAAAAAATTGAATTAAAAAAATAATCAAGATAGAACTTACAAATATATGATACTGTGCATTTTTGAATATTTCCTTGTCAACATATCTTTTCAATTGTGAGATTGTTTCCAAGAAGACAAAGACATAAGCATAATCTGATTTCCAAGGTGCTTTGGGACTACCCTAACGTTTTCACAGGATATATATTTTTTAAGCCTCAATTTACAGAACACAGGTTTCCACTTGCCCCTTCATTTCCAGCACTGCAAAGTCAACCTGTTTTCTGACTATAGAGGTGGATGCTAAGCCACTTCTTCTCCCTTGCCTCTGCCCTCCCTTGCCTTTCCCCTCCCTTGTCTCTGCCCTCTGGCTGAAGAAAACGGCTGGGGCAGGCTCTCCATATGGAGTCCTGCTGACTTAGAAGATGCCCCTAATTCAAGGAGGGACAATTGTCTTTCCTGAAATTTTTCTAACTTGCAATCTGCAGTACATGACTTTCTAGGGGCTCAACCACTACCCAAATGTGCAGTTTTCTCCTACATTTATCTCATTTATCTCACAGTTATCTCTCTGTATTACAACTACTGAAAATTCATCCTCACCATCCCCAGGCTCATAATACTGGCAAACAATTTGCTTTTGTTGCTCTAGGCAGCATTCTTCACATTTTACAACAACAAAAGTCTTTACTACTTTCTTCCAAACTATGACCTTTTGTAAGCAGATACTTTGCCTTGAAAATAGAAGCCAGCAGATGTCTCCACACTGAACTCAGACTCACCAGTTTCTTGCCATCCATTTTTGTCACTCCTACTGTGAATGATGCCTACTTCTTTCAAAGCAACGTTGTGCTATTGATTATCTTGCCCGCCTTCTGCGCAGTCATCATGGTCCCACAATTTCCTGTACTTTAGCACTTAGACAATTTCAAGTCTCAACCATCTTAAAAAAGACAAGGCAGAAGATAACCAGAACAGAGATGAAGTACATGTGCTCAGAGGTCAGAAAACCTAGATTTGAATCCAAGCTGCATAATTAACAAACTTTGAGGGGTTGACCTGACCTTGGTAATTTTCTAAGACTATCTGTATCTCTGTTTTCTCATCTATAAAAAATGGGTTAATAATAGTATGTAATTCATGAGGTGGCTGAAGGGTACATGAAATAATGTATGTAAAGGTCTTAGAATACTGTTTGGCACATAGCAAACAATCAGTTATTTACCCAGCACATAGTAAACACTCAGTAAATGTTACTTGTGTTGCTGTCATCATCCTTCCAACTCAAATGCTTGAACATAGAGTAATTTAGAAATTACTAAATTATTAAATTATGTTTCTCTTCAAAAGCTTCTTACTGTCCCTGGGCCACATCCCTGCATGAGCTACCCTTCACTACCTCTTCATTCGCACTCGTGTCACTCCACACACTTGAGTTCTATGGTCCAGAAGTACTGGAAATTTTTTCTACTTTTATTTTAACATTCATAAGATATTTGATTAGTGAAATGAGGGCTCACTCTCCGCATGCTAGCTGTAAATTGTATCTGTTATTAGCATTGTGCAAGTCCTTCACCCTTCTGAGAATGTTCATCTTAAACTAGGCTGATTCTAAATTCTGATAGGCTCCCCCACTGGGAAAAAAATACTTTTAGTTTCTTAATAAAGGAAGGAAGGAAAGAAGGAAGAAAAAAGAGAGAGAGATAGAGATAGAGAGATGGAGAAATGATGGTCCCTTAAGGAAATACCTTTTTCTCTGCAGATTTCTGGCTGCTCTTGTTGCCTCTCTGCCTGGTATACCCCTTTCTACTTTATTTCACTGATTTCTTGAATCGTCAACTCCACCCGGAAAGCTTCCATCTATCTCTTGTAATGGCTGTGAGATTTCCCTATACTCCCTCTAAACCCTATGTTTAAGTCGATCAAGACCTATATTATACTGCAATTTGAATGTGTCCTCCATTAGGCTGTAAGCACATTGAAGAAAAGCTGTTTTCTCTCTTCTTTGTATCACCTGCATCTATAAAAGTGTCTGGAACTTTGTATCTTTGCTAAGGTTTATAGAATGAATATATTAATAATTCAGAATTATGATGAATGAACAAATTAATTGACTGGGGGCTTGAAATGAGCCCCAAAAGAAGTTAAGTGTAGAGCAGGCACTAAAGAGAATAGTTGTGCCCCCATTTCCAAAATTTCCATTTGCCTTTTACTCTGAATGACCCTGTGCCTTAGCAGACTCCTGCAGAGGCCTCCAAGACTTGCATTCAAGTTAAAGTCCCATTAAGCCACTTATCAGCATTTATGAAGGTTCTTCTGTGTCCTCATAAACTAGAAAGAGTAAAATCAATGCATTCCCAATACTAGCAGATGCCTTCTTTCCAGTGTAATCATTTCACTTTCTGGTTTGCCAACTGGTGATTTTAAGCTATGTGCATTCTTCATTCTCTTTTTTCCTGTTTAAAGGCTCATGAGGACCCTACTTGTTGGGAAATATGAAATTGGGTAGTGTATAATTGCTTTCTTACTCTGCCAGATTCTCTCCAGGACCTTAAAACCGATCTATAATATTAACCTGAGGTGGAGAAGGGAAGCAATTATTTTGATAGTCCAGGCTCAGGAAGTATAGCAGGAAACAAAGCCAGCTGTGCATTTTGAATTAACTCAAATTCCATTGAGGAGCTTATAATAAGCAATGAAGAAGTAAAGCTTCTTAAGTGTATTTTTGAAACGCCTATTTTAACTAATATCAATTAAGAAATCTCATCCCACAGGGGCCTACCAGATTGGGTTATGGTTGGAAAGTCAAAAGAAGGACCCTTTTTTTTTTGACTCCCATGTGTAACATTGCCTAAAGAATGTTTTCTCCTCCTTCTCTTCCTCTTTTGTCTTCCCTTAACTCTTCCTTCTTCTTCTCCTTTAAATATGCAAGCCCCAAAGAAATCTCATTAAACTACTAAAATACACACATGAAATATTATCACTTCTTTCTGAGGATTATCCTTTCACCTACCTCGTGCAAAGATTCCCTGCTGACGTAATTACACAGTGACACCACTGATGTTAGACCAGTTCTGACTTCGATGGACTCTACTGGGAGTGGGATGCTTCAGTTCGTGTGTCAGGTTGGCTAGTTTATGGTGTCCAGTTGTTTGTCAAACAACCACTGGCCTGATTGTTACGGTGGGAGTATTTCATGGATTTAAATCATTAGTCAGTTGATTGCATCTGTGGCTGATTAGCTTGCATCCACAATCAACTAAGGAGATTGCCTTCAGCAGTGAAAGAATTCCCATGCAATCAGTTGATTTCCTTAAAGGGAGCACTGATGAGTTCAGCAATCAGAAAGAATTTCTTTCTCTTCTTCAGCCAATCAGCTTCTCCTGGGGAATTCTTCTAAACTTTCAGAGTTCCCAGTTTGCAGCCTGCCCTAGAGAATTTGGACTTGACAATCCCAGTTAGTATAATAAATCTCTTCATATTTACATGCATACATATATATGTATATATTTATACATACACAAGGATTTAAAATAAGTTTTGCATAAATTTTCAGTTAAAAATGATGGTAATTTCTGTTGTAACTTGTGTTGGGTCTTACATCTGGATGAGATAGTTAAAGATGGGGAAAGGAAATGACTGTGGATCTCTAAGAATAAACAATAAGGCATTTCTTCGCACTTGGAATAGATGCTAACCTCACGCCTGTCACTCGAGAGCACGTGTGTTGAAGGATGAGCACATCCTTTATTGATGGTGAACTCTGAGCCTTCTTTTTGGGTCCCCAGCTGAAGAACTTCTTTCCCGTTGTCTCTTTCACTTGTCTTAGATAATTGTTGTTGTATTCTTTTCACAGGGAAATGTCTATCTTGATCTAAGGCAAAGCATTATTTGTAGATAAAAGTGGCAATTATGATATGTATCAATGATTCTTTGACTATCATTGGGCAGGATCTGATATTGTTCAGAAACTTACCATCATTTGGACTTTTGAGTTATTTTTAATCCTATTACGATGGAAACATGCTTATATATTTATTTATTACTAGAAGAAGAGGTAGGTTTTTCATTAAATAGACTATAAATTTTTGTGTGTACGATTTGTATGTATATGACTATGATGGTAAAAATAGATAAAATTTAAGTATGCAATATATTCTGTTAATTGAGTATGTAAAATCACCTAAATTTGTTTTAGATTAGAATTTTAATTTCAAAGGTCTAAAATAATATAATTATGACTTATTATTTTACACAATAAGCAGTCTGTGTATTCGAAGTAACATAGGCTTGAGGCCAAACACCTGGTTTATCCAGCTCTTCCATGTGACAAGTGACAATTGACTTTTCTTTCTGAGACTCATTTTCCTTATCTGTAAAATGGAAATAATACTAATCATGCCTTAGCCTATTTCGTAGGGTTGTAGTGTCTGTCAATCAAATGCAATTGTGTGTGGTAAAAGCATATGCAAACAAATAATAAAGATAAAATATCGAAGATATATCTTAGTTTGAAGAATTGCATTTCTTCTTTCAGGAGCCAAAGTTAAGCAGCATCTGTAACAGGATAAGGCCCTAGAATTGTGAATAAATGGCTGGTTTAATTTAATATAATATACTTTAGGGAGAAAGTGTATGTGCTTGCTTTTATGTCATCTACTGTAGAGGTGATAATTCCTTGCTTCAAGGAGTTTATTACATAGCTGTTGGTGGAGCATGGTTTATCTCCATTAACCACTTAGAAAATGATGTTAGTAGATTAAAAATACTAAAACTAATACTATAGCAACTGGTTTAAAACCAAACAGCCTTATGGTTTAGTCTCTGCTTGAACCTACAGTACAGTAAGTACCAATCCAGGAAATAAGAATAATTGAAAGCATCTCATTAAATTCTCTTATAGAATGTCGGAGGGTTTTGAATTAACAGCTTTTGGCAAAGTCTAAAATCTTTCACTTCCCATCCCTTTCTCCATCTCCCACAAACCACCTGGTTCGTTCCCTCCTATTCTTCCTTCTTCCCTCTCAAACCTGCAAACCTCTGTCTATGGCATGAAGCACAAAGACCTCCTCTGGCTCTCTTCGTCTCCACATCACAGATATGAACATCCATCCAGCATCTATGGTTTCTTTAGTTTACCTTCCACCTTTCCATCATCTCCCCCCCCCACCCCTTTCTCCATCAGTTGAAGCTGTTTCTTGCCAAATCAAATTGATAGTGAACATACAAATGTTGTCAGTGTCCTCTTATGGATTCCTAAAGCTTTATACATCTTTAATGATGGAATTAACATACAGAATACAATTAAACCAAAGTGATTGTATGCTTTCCCCCCAATATTGCTACTAATCACTATGATTAACCTTCCTTTTTGTTAAATTTGGAATTTCCTTGTACAAGCATCAGGCTAGATGAGGATACAAATTAAATTTAATCAAGTTATAAGGTCCTCCTAGATGTTTTTTTTTTTTTTTTTTTAATTTTTATGTGACTGGTGATAAATCAAATTATTATGAGAAATTGAAGTGGAAACACAGTCACTGGAGTCATGTTTTTAACCTAAGGTAAGTATCCTGGTCTAGCTCAATGCAGATGCCTATAAGGAAAAGTATAAAGTATACTTTAAAGTATACTTTATATAGTATAAAGTAAAAGTATTTTATTCTCATTCGTATTTTTTCAAATTTGTATCATAAAACACAACACTCTATTTGCAAAAAAAGCCATGCTATATTTGCAGAGTAAAATGATGCAAAAAAATACGGTTTATTCCCATAAAGGTAATAAAATCATCAATATTTCTTTTCCCTTTTTCCTTACCTACATGAACCAGGCTTAAATTATTTTAACCTACCTCTGTCAAATATGTTCAGCATTCTGAGCAACTTCTACTTTTATCTTTTTAAAATGTCTTTTCACTTCTAAGGATATGAAATGAAAACTCACATGTGATTATAGACTCACAAGTGATATACACATAAATATATGTATACTATATTATAATTTATTATATTTGATGATGGTTAGGAGAAATGGATGCTGCCTCATATTAGTAGTAAAAGTAAAGTGAATACAGAATTTGTGCATAGAAATTTGGCTTCATGTGTCAGGAACATTAAGCATACTCATAATCTGCATTCAGTTTCTGCCCAGAGATACAGTAATCTCAAAAGAGCATCACTCCCACTTTTACAATAAAAAAGTAAAACAAACTGAAAATGCATGAGTTTTCTTGACTCCAACTTAAAGAAAATCTAAGGAGAGCCAGATGCCTATAGGCACTGGGTTACTTGGTGTATACACAACCAGTAAGAAGATTGAAAATAAAAATTAAAACAAAACAAAACAATATAATTTACAATAACACCAAAAATAAGTGGAATACTTACATGTAAATCTAACACATTATGTGCAGGATTTGTAGAGTGGCCATATGAGCAATTTAAACATACCAGTTAAACAGATTGTCAGATTGAACTACAAAGGAAGATCCAGCTATAAGTTCTATAAAAACAACCACTTTAAATATAAATGCATAGACCAGTTAAAAGTAACAGGATGGAAAAAAGATGTTCCTAGCAACCACTAGCCAAAAAAAGCTGGAATAGCTATAATAATATTAGACAAATTAGACTTTAGAACAAGGCATAGTATCAGAGATAAAGAAGTATAATGTGATGATAAAGAAGTCAACTCTCCAATAGAACATAATAATCCTAAATGTGTATGCACCAAACAACAGGACTTCAAAATGCACAAAGGAAAAAGTAAAGAATAGAAAGGATAAATAGACAAATCCAAAATTAATTACAGTTAAGAGACATCAACACTTACCCACTGATTGATATATTAAGTAAACTAAAAATCAATAAGGCTACAGAGGACCTGAAAAACACTACCAACCATTTGACCTAATCAGCATTTAGAGAACACTATTCCCTGCCCCCCAAACCACAGAATGCATACTCCGCTGTGCATCTGGAACATTCACCAAAATTGACCAAATTTGGGACCATAAGCCAAAGCTCAACAAATTTAGGAGGATAGAAATAATACAAAGCATGTTATTGGACAATATCAGAATTAAACTAGAAATCCATAACAGAAATATATATGGAAAATATCCAGATATTTGGAAATTAAACATACACTTCTAAATATCAAATGGGTCCAATAGGAAATCTCAAGGGAAATTTTAAAAATATCTTGAACTGAACAAAATGAAAATACTACATATCAAAATTTTTAGGATGCAGCTAAGGCAGTGTTTAGAAAGAAAGTTATCACATTAAGTGTGTATATTATATAGGATCTATTAAAAGTTCCTAGGATTAGTAAGTGAGTTCATTGAGTTCATCAGGGTTTTAAGATGCAAGGTTAATATAAAAAAAATCAAATGCATTTCTATGTACTAACAAATGGAACTCCAAATTTTATATATATATATATCACTGTTTACCATGGCACCAAAACCAGAAATACTTTGTCCAAATTTAACAAAGTAGGTACAAGACTTGTGTGCTGAAAACTATAAAACTCTAATAAATAAAAGACCCAAAGGCTAAAAAAGGTAGTCTAGTGATGTAAATGTCAATTGAAAGAAAGCTAGAGGGAAGCGGCTGTGGCTCAATCAGTAGGGCTCCCGTTTACCATATGGGAGGCCCCGGGTTCGGTTCCCGGGGCCTCCTGGTGAAGGCAAGCCCGCCCGCACGGCGTGGTTAGCTGACCCAGCGAGCACAAGCAGCAAGGGGGGGGATAAATAAATAAATAAATAAATATCTTAAAAAAAAAAAAAAAAAAAAAGAAAGCTAGAGAATAATCTAGGGACTGACTAACACAGTGAACCCAGAAGTTGATAAGAATTGTGGTTAATAGTACAAATGCAGGATTGTCCTTCTGTGAACTAGAACGAATGTACTTCACTATTACAGGGTGGTGGGACTGTGGAGAAGCATGGGAAAAGTACAATTAATGTAACCTATGGACTATAGATAACAGCAATATTGTAATATTCTTGCATCAATGCCAAAGATGTACTGTGTTAATAATGGGTGGGGGGTATGGAAAAAATATGCCAAATGTATGCTATGGATCATGGTTAGTGGTGATAGTCTGATGATATCTCATAATCTGTAACAAATGTTTTACAATGGTGTGGTGTGTTTGTGGAGGGCTGTTGTGTGGTAATTCTATGCATGTGCATGATTGTTTTGTAAGTTCACAACCTCTGTTTTAAAAATATATTTTAAAAAAGACCTAAATAATTGGGAAGATATATCGTGTTTATGAATAAGAAGACTCAGTATTTTAAGATATCAATTTTTCCACATATTCTATAGATTCAACTCAATACCAATAAAAATTATAGCATACTTTTTATTTTGTTTATATGATAAGCCAATTCTAAAATTTATTTCAAAAGTTTAAAGAACTAGAAGAGCCAAAAAATTTATTAGATAAAGAACAAATTGTAGGACAAAGTCTATTTGGTTTCAAGATTTACAATAAACTCATTAAGAGAATGTGGTGGTGAAAGGATAGGCATAGACCAATGAAACAGAGTATAGATTCCAGAAATAGACCATAAAAATTATGATTAATTGAGTATTGATAAAGGGGCCAAGGCAATATTAAATGTAGAAAGAATAGTCTTTTTAAAAAATACTGCTGGAACAATTAGATGTCCATTTGCAAAAACAGGAACCTTGACCTATACGTCACATACAGAAATTAACTCATATTGGCTCATAGACCTAAATGGAAAATGTTAACCTTTAAAACTTATAGAAGAAAACAGTAGGCGATATGCTTGCCACTGCATAAAAAAAATTTTTAGATACAATACCAAATGCACAATCCGAAAAGAAAAAAAATCATAATTTTGACTTCATAAAAATTAATAACTTTTACTCTGTGAAAGACAGTTAAGAGAATGAAGAATATATGCCACAAATTGGGAGAAAATATTTACAGTTTGCATTTCTGATAAAGAAGTGTTTTCCAAAAATATATAGACAGTATTCTCCACAATAAAACAACCCAGTTTTGAAAGTGATTAAGGAGATAAATATACATTTTACCAAAGAAGATATATGGATGGCAAGTAATTATATGACAAGATGCTCAACATCATTAGTCGTTAAGGAGATGGAAAGCAAAACTACAATGACAAACAACTCTGCCCTTTTTAGAATGGCTAATTAAGAAAAATCTTAAGAGAGTCTAAATCCCGGCAAGTTTGTGAAACAATTGAAAGTCATGCTTTTGTGATGAAAATACAAAATGGTGTTCCACTTTGGAAAACATCCTGTCAGTTTATTATAAAATTAAGTATGCACCTACCATATGACCAAGGATTCATATATATTTACCCAAGAGAAATGAAAATGTAAGCTAACATAAAACCTGTATTTGAAAGTTTATAGCGGTTTTATTCATTACCATTAAAAACGTGAGGATAACTCAGACGTCATTCAGTTGTTTAATGGGTGAACAAACTGTGGCACATATGTAAATGGACTGCTATTCACCAATTAAAAAATTTCTGGAGCAACTTTTAATGCCAGAAAGTAAGGTAGTACTTGAACAAGATAGGGCACAAAGTCAAACTAAAATATCACCCAATGACCAAAATGGAATAATTTGTGCAACAAAATTAATAATAGTATTGCAATATAGTCCAAAGAATAAAATAAATATACTTGAGTCCATCCTGAAGTAAAAATATAACTGAATAAATAAGCAAATGGGGGAGAATGGAAAATTCTTCATCACAGAAGAAAGGCAACTAATAAATGTAGAAGGAATGAAGAAAATAGACAATCTCCAATAGAACACCATAGTTCTCATTGCAGCATGCATTGTCCACCAATGGGTGCTAAAATTAATAGACAAACGTTAAAAATTATGAGTATATTTTCTTAATTTCAAATTATTTTTCCCCAAGTAATTGTATATTAATTACAAAAGGGAAACCTAGTAACTTTGCATTGGAGAAAATATGGTGGACACATCTTTAAAAAATGCCTAAGTTTCACATCAATAGAATATGACATAACAACATGTATCCCCTTAAAAGGTGCCCTGAGTGTCACTCTCCCTTTGTGGTATTCTTTGCAGTAACACATAGCCTCAGTCTAATTATGAGAAAGCATCAGACAAACCCACATTAAAGGAACTTTTAGGAAATAACTAGTATTCTTCATAAGTCTCAGGCAGTTGAAAGAAGAGGAAAGACAGAGGAACTGTGAGAGATGGGAGGTGACCAAGAAGACATGATGACTAATTACACTGAGGATCCTGGAACAGAAAAAGAACATTAATGGAAAAAGTAGTGAAATCCAAATAAAGTCTTAAATGTAGTTAACAGTAATGTTCTGATATGAATTTCTTAGTTTTGGGAATTGTGCCATGGTTATGTAAAGTGTTACCATTAGGGAAAATTGCATCACCATTCAAACTCTCTCTGCTACTTCTGTAACTCTTCTAAAATTATTTCAAAATTAAAAAATTGAAAAGGATGTAGAACATATTCATAATTTTTGATTCATAATTTCCTTTTCCAGGAATATCTTCTATCAGAAAATACAACTATATAATTAACCACATAACAAAGCAATTCATGAAAATGTCATAGAAATGCTTTAACCATCAGGAGAAAAACTAGAGGAAAAATAAGGGACATGTCATTATATTTCAGGTGCCAGATAGAAATAAGGGCCACCCTTCCACCAAAATTCTCTCCAGGATTTTGTAAGGCTTTATTTCATAAATCAGCCAGCTGCCTTGAACAGGGCAGTGCGCAGTAGATGGATGTTGGTTTTGTGAATAAACCAATAAGTACTCCTGAAAATGAAAAAAATAATTAGAAGGAGGTCTAAAAAGAAAGTCTGTTGGAAAGACAGTGCTGATCTAAGTAGAATGAGGATCATGTTCTCCAAGGAAGCATAACCAAAGACATGGCCCTAGAGTCTTGTAGTAGAGCACAGTACTTGGCATTTGAACTTTGTGTTTCCAGACCTTACAGGTAACTTCCCCTTTTATACATTTGTTAAATGCAAAATACATATCCTAATCTGATGTCACTTGAAAAATAAGCGATATTACATTAAACTATAAACATATTTAAAACAGGAATACCATCCAAAACAACAAACATGAGTTCCAGCTTGTAGAATGGGGCCATTTTCTTCTGACCTCATCCCTTTCTTGATGTTTCCATTCCTGAGCCAAGAAAGCACAGCCAAGAAAGGGTACTCTGAAGGGATTCTAAGATCATGACATAATGGATCCTGAGTTCTAGGACTTCAGTTGCATCTTTGTTTGGATCTATTGTATTAGGTTTTTGAACACCTAGAGGGCTGCCACTCAGAATAACAGCAAGCCTCTCTCTCTTATAGTTTACTGCAAATATTGACTACAATTGTACTTCCAATTATAAGCAAGCAAGGTGAAACTCGCAATTGAGATCTCCTATTCCAGAAAAAGGAGGGACTGGTTGCCACTGTTTCCAGTTTGGAAAAAGAAACAGATACAGTCAATTAGTGTTACAAGCAACAGCAATGTTCTATAAAGTTGTCAGAATCACCAAATTTACAAATACTGGACCTAGTTGTATATGTGCTTCTGTTTATTAATATATACTGTCGACTCATTAACATTGAACTCATGGCCAACAGCCCCCTGAAGAAAGCTTATCTAATACACGTTTTCTCTGAAAGGCACATCAAAGCTTCTTGTGCTTAGGAACACTAGACAGCACTTTAGCACTATGCTGGAGGTCATTTACGTGGCAAAATCACCAACGAAAAGCACAAAAATGCAGAAAATATGACATTGAAAATACTGGGAAAAGGACTCTTTTACAGTACTAGAGCTGAAACAAGGTGTTCTTGTTTGACCTCAGCTGGGAAATGTGCACATCGAATGACACAAAAGTTTTCACCTCTCTCTGTATGTCCATGAAAGACCCTGAAAACACAGCAAATATTGATGGTGAGATTACAAATAAATGTTAACGAATAGGCAAATTGGCAAATATGAAGTCCATGAATAATGAGATCGCCTGTATTAGAAAGATTGGGATAAAACATGGTCAAGGGAGGACAGTGCATCCCTGTGTAGTAGACAAAATGGGCACTCTTTATTCTTCATGGAAGGATATCTGATTTGAATAAATATCATCAATTACACAATATTTCCCTATGTAAGAAACTGAGCTGTTTAGGGACAAATGGAAATATTTTTGAATCCACAATATCTGAGTGGAATAGAAGTGAAAACAAGGTATCTATCGCCACTGAACAATACTTCTTCATGTCTCACTTATTGGCAGGACAAATGCTTCGCTAATGGAGAACATCTTTCTTAATCCATCTGTTTGGGTTCTAAGCTGTTCTTTCAGTGAGCGAAGAGGCAGAGAAGTACCTACTACTTAAAGGTTTACTCTTCATGCTGTGGGACTATCAAAGGGAAAATCTGGGTCTAGATATCTACTTCTACTATCACCAAAAGAACCAGGGCTTCTCCTGCCATGTACCATCCCTATCTTTTCTTCTTGATGCAAGGCTTGTTTGGTGAAAGATCAGTGTCCACCCTGCTGAAGCCCTGGCATACTAATCAAATGTGCAAGATGTAGAGTCCCAGTAACTGGGAAAGCAAAGGGAGAACAAATCCAATGAGAAAGAGTTCTTTCTCTGGGAGAAGTAGACTTTTTCTAAAGGATGGAGATGAAGAATCAGTATGAGGGGTGAATGGGGGAGGAAATGTAAGCTTGAAATTAGGGAAGGTAGGTCATGAAATAAGCATCTTTAGAGGAAACTCCCCCCCATCCCCCCATTACAAGGTCCCAAGTCTTTAGGTATCTTTTATTTTTGTTTTTGTTTTTGTTTTTGGAGGTACCAGGGAATTGAACCCAGGACCTGGTATATGTGAAGCAGGTGCTCAACCACTGAGCCAAACTCTCTCTAAGGTATCTTCTCTTTTGATATTTAAAAAAAGTTCACAAGAACCTTAATTTTCTTTCTCCTTTATTGCAAATCTCCTTAATTCCTTCAGAAAACAAATTTGCATTTACCTGGTCAGTCTTGGGGAGTCAGAATGACTCCTTTCCATCACTCTTGGGTTCTCTCAGGAATGATACTCTGGGCAATTAACTGAATTATAAATTGGAATTCCAGGTGAGGACATCTGTCAGTGGTGACACCTGGAGGGGATGAACTGACCTGTGGAGCTCAAGAAAGGACAGCTGCAAGAGCTACAGAAGACCACGTATTCTGCTGGCTCAGTAAGCTATTGGTTGTAGTCCTCTCAAATGGGAAGGGAGAGGACCCAGTGGAAATCTGTGTTACATTTATACTTTATGTTTTGTTGAGATATTTTGCCATGTTTATTCAGAGATTTATTCAGGGTTATTTTTCTGGCTACAGTCTTAAAAGGAAATTTTGGACTTGCCATTGTAGGCAATTGGAAGGACCAGGGTTTTGTGTGTTTGAATATATGTGTGTCGAGTATTTGAAACAGGTTTTGCAGAATATATTTGGGGGGGATCACTGGAAAGGGTCAGGAGCCTAGGTGTGGGAAATGAAGTTGTAGTGTGTGTATGAGTGTTTGTGTTATGTGCATATGTGTGTGTGTGTGTGTGCGTATTAGATCGTATGTCTTTCAGTCCTGGCTGACATAAATTATATTTCAAAAGTTGAGAGAAGGTTGAGATTGTAACAAATGGGGTGAATTCTAGTTAGTTCAGTTCTAAGCCCTGGGATATTGAAATGGCCTTGTGCCTAGGGAGGGCATTGCTGCAAGTTGAGAGTTTCATGATAAATTGATTCTGATGTGAAGGTCTTATTTCCTTAAACTCTTACAGATTATGAGAGCCAAGTCTGTGCTGCCTTACTTATTTCTTTTATATTTCCCTTAGCTTACCCACAAAACGGAGCACAAAATAGTTCTACATTTATTTAAATAACAACTTGCCTGAATTAATAGTACAGAAGTGTTATATAAATGGAAGAATCAGACGTTCAGTATTTTGTCAGTGGTGGATGAGGGTTTTAAAACAGATTTTGGAGAATATTTCTTAGAAAATCGGGGGTTAAACCTAATTGGATGCATAAATTTGTGTACAAAATTGACATTAGGCTAATAAGATCAGTAAAAATCATGTTCAGCCTGGTTTTGAAATTTGCATTAGCTGAAAAGCAATAGAAAACTTGGAGTCTGAATTAAATATGAATATGAATTTAATTTTAATGGAGGAGCCAACTGAGGAAGTCTAGATTTTTACTTATTTCCAAGAACGTAATCTTCCACCAAGCTGACGTTCTTTTCCTATGGTAAGAGTAATGTTGTGAATGGAAGCTTAGAGGCTAGAGGTACAAGGCTTGCATTTGAATTCCAGCTGTGCCACTGGAAAACTGTATAGTTCTGGGAATGTTTTCTAACCTCCCCGGTCTTGGATTCCCCTTTGAATATGGGGAAAATAATAGCACTTAGTTCACAGGGTAGTTATGAGGATTAAATGGGTTGATATATGCATGTACTACGTGTGTATAGAAGAGACTGGCAAACATAGAAGTGCTCAAAAATGTTATTTGTGAAGATTATGGTTGTATTTGTCTCCTGTTGATGGCGTAATAAATTACTTCAAATTTAGGGGCTAAAGCAAGACAAATTTAACTCATGCTAAAGTTAAGGTGTTATCGGGCTCCATTCTTTTCTATAGGCTCTTGGGAAGGATTTGTTTCCTTGCTCCTAGAGGTTGCTGGCATAATTCAGTTCTTTGCATTTGTAAGACTAGGTCCTTGCTGGCTGTAAACTGAGGGCCATTTCCAGCTTCTACTGGTGCGTTCCTTGTTTCCCGGCCCCCTCTTCCATGTTCAAAGCCAGCAGCACCTGGTCGAGTCCTTGTCCCATGGCATCGCTCTGACTTTCCTTCCATCCATCATTGTATCTGTCTCTTTCTCTAACATAGCAAGAAAAAGGTTTTCACTTTTAAGGATTCCTGGGATTAGATTGGTTCTACCTGGACAATTGGGGTGGATTAAGTGCTTATTCTTTATCACTTCTAAAAAGTTCCATTTGCCATGTGTGATGACATACAGGTTCGGGGGAATATTGTGTGGGAATCTTTGGGGGGTGCATTATTCTGCCTATGACGTGACGATATCCTCACAGTTGATATTAAGACTCAGAAATTGTTGCATTTGTCAATACAGTTCTAAACTATTGAAATAGTGGTGTGTGTGGGGGGGGGCATTTTTCAGTTTCTGTAAATCTTTCATTGTGGAGGAAATAACCAGCTAACCTAGACTCTCTGCCCAGAGGAGTGCTTCCTAGAACATGTCCCCCAGAACAATGGTATTGTGGGGTAATAGAAACCAAATGAAAAACTCGGTGTGTATGGGAAAGTTCATGTCTGTTGTCAAATAAGATTGATAAATAAAGCACATTTGGATTTTTAAAATAAAAGATTATTTATCACCCCTAATATGCTAATTTGAGTTGTGATTTTTCCAAGAGGGGTAAATAGTGTTTCCTGATCTTATTTGACTATGTAGGTTTTATTTTTATTTAGTTCCCAGAGGATTCTAAATTTGCCTTGGAAAATGATGGTGCAGGCACTTGACATTCTAGCAATGTGCTTAGCCAGCAGTTTGGACAAGTCTGTCATGGTTTAGGGGAAGATGGAAAGAGAAATTCTACTCTGGTCATAGTTAAGTATTTTATCTGTAACATCCTTCTCTTTAAAACTTTTTTTTTTTTTTCCAAGAGATAGGAAACACTTTCTACTACCCAGTATATTTGAAAGCTTTTTATTATGCAGGCATGGTCAAAGTCTCTCATTGGTTGAATAATAATAATAGCTATTATTATTGTCCAATATTTTACATGTTTAATATGTGTCAGACACTGTGCTAAAGACTTCAACGGCATTATTTCCTCTAATCCTCATAATGACACCTATGAGATAGAATTATTTTGGGGAAACTAAGAGTTGGCAAAGTTAATATAGCAAATATTGATTGGGTTTGGAAATCAAACATGGGCTGCTTTACTTCACATGTCCTCTAATTCACTATGCTATACTGCCTATATAAATATGGTTATAAATATTAATCATGATGTTACAATAAATTTCAAGGCAGTATTTTATATAGAAGTAGACATGGAAACCACAATCCAAGAGTAAGGCAGATATATTTAGCTATGGTAGTCATCATTTCTCTGTCCATATTCTTTTCCAAGAGAAACTGCCTCACTCCCAAAGGCTGCATCTGACTGTTTGTATAATTCCTTGTCTCCCTCTACATTCTGACCCCCCAGGAATAATTAGACCAGGTATAGAATCCTGACCCAATATAGCCAATCCACAAGCTGGTCTGAGCTAATTAGATTCCATCTGAATTTAGTTGTGGGGTTGCTGAGTCACACTGACAGGTCATCTGAAGAAGTCTAGTGTAAGGTTCCATATAGGGCTAAGGTGAGTGCCTCCTGGAAATGGCCGTAGAAGTAGATTTCTTTCCCAAACCTGAAGGAACTAGAAAAGACAAATATAAAGGAGTCTTGAGATCAACTATAAAATAAAGATCCCTGGAGAGTTGAAGAATGAGAAATATATAGTACTTAAGGAAAACAAACTCCCTGTTGACTTGATGATCTGTCTTGTGACAAGAATTGCCTGATAGTTGGGAAGGGAATTTCATCAAGATGCCATGGCTTTATTAAAATATCTCAAGAAATCTTCAAATTCCCTTTGCTTTGATTTTGTGTTTGCTGAGAAACCCTCTGATCTTCATTTGATTTTTTCCCCTCATTTGACGGGTCTATATTTAGCACCTGCTGGGTGCCTCCTGTACCAGGGTGAACATTCCTGAGCCCACAGTGGTGGGAAGGTGGACAAGGGAGCGGACCCTGGTGAAGAAGTGGCCTGGGGCTGAGCTTGGACCTCCTTGAGGAGGGGACAGCCCAGCTGAAGAATGAGTAAGAGAAGGGAGGGAGGCGGGGAAGGGGCCTGGGACTGAGTGGTTGCCAGGGTCAGGAGCATCCCTCACAGTGAATTAATAAATTGGCATTCAGATTTATCAATCAATCTCTCTTCAGTTGGGTCAGGGTGAATCATCAGGCTTGATCATCTCTAGGTAAACTGACGGAATGATGACCCTGAACCCCCTGAAATGAACAACTGGATCCAGTTAACCTCTCATTCTGGAAGCCAAGCTCAGAGCCAGACAGGCACACATTCAATAGGTCATCAATTAAGTCTCCAGAAGATGTTTATGAGGCACCTACTATGTGCCAGGCACTCCTGTAGATGCAGAAAGTAAAGCAGAAGTGCACCTTGTCCTTGAAACAGACAATAATTTGAAAAGTACAGAAATAGAACTATAAATAGACCCCAAAAGTGACAGATAGTGAGAAGTGGGATGAAGAAATCAAAATAGGGTGATATTATAGAGGGTAACTGATTTGCCATTTTCTGAGTCAGAAGAGTGAAGTGGTTCAAAGAATGAACTTCAGATCCAGGGTCCAATCTGTCTTCATTCCTTAATGTCTGGACAATTTTCTTAACCTCTCTGTGCCTTAGTGTCTTCACCTGTGAAATGGGGTTGATAAAAATAGGCTCTTCTTGTAGGCTTGTTATGACCGTTGTAGGAGTTAATAGAATAGAACATTTGTTAAAAACGTGTTGGCTGCATTAGGGTTCCTATTTTTAGACATTTAGTTGATACCTGAATGAGCAGTGTGGTCAAGCATGTGAATCAGGCACAATGACATCATCCCAAGCAGAGGGAAACGCTGGCTCAGGGCCCACAGAAAGGGTGTGCATGGCTGGGTTGAGGATTAGAACCAAGGGCGTTGTGGCTGGAGCAGCAGAGGCGGGGGAGTAGTCAGAGAGGAAGCCCAGTGGTAGTCAGGGCTGGGTCATGAAGGGCTCCTGGGCCGTGGGAGGGAGCTGATTTGAAACAAGATTACCCTGGTGTTGCTTGGAGACTACCTCGGAAGTTGTAGAGTCAGAGTGAAAACAGTGAGACCAGTCAGGAGAGCATGTCAATAGCTGGGTGGGGGGATAGATCATGCCCACTCTAAAATCAGCTTGTGGGAATTGTGCCACCAGCCTCCTCCACATGTACATATTTATCAGTGCAAAACTAGAAAAGAAATGAGACAGTCCCGACCCTCAGGGAGCACTCGTTACATTACAAATTGGGAATTCCTACCCCTGTACCTAAGGCCCATCCAAAAACACAGAAGTTCCGTTTCTGATAGACTCAGGGTTGTCTCCTTCAGAGATGCTGATAGAATTTTTTTTTTTTTTATTGTGATATTCTCTTTATTGCAGTGGTCTGGAACAGCTTCTGCAAAATATCTGAGGCATGCCTGTAGTAAAGTCAAGACAGTCTCAACAGAGCAGGTCTTGTAAGATGAGTAAGGTGTCAGTAGGAAAATGATTTATCTGAAAAGTCTACTAAATAGAATTGCTATCCTCTGGCATTCTGTTTAATTGAAATGATCTTTGATTCTGGTGATAGCATACTTTCCTGGGCTGGGGTGGGGATGGAAAAAGGGGGAGCAACCCCAAGATTTTTTCCACCAAGCTTGCCCAAGGAAAATCTTGCTTTGTCTTTCCCACCTAAGACGGTGATGGGGTAGGGTGCTCAGATGGTGAGACAGTTTAAGGAAGGGGATGCCACTTGACAGAAGATGAGAAATCAACTCAAGAAGTAATGTCTCCTGTCTAACAGGAGGGGCTTTGTGGAGACAGCCCTTCTGACTGATGTCTGCTTTTGGAGTTTACTTATTACCCTGTTAGAACAATCTATTCAGTAATTTAGGGCCTGGCAAGGAAAAAAAGAGTCTCCTGGTCTTCAACCAATGGTTCCCCTAAAACATTGTTTTTCCTCTCAAAGTCTTTTACTATCTGCACCCCCAATGCTGATTGAGCCATGACTATTTTTGCTCAACCACTGACCCCGTTTCCTTCTGTACTCCACATCCCAGTTATCCTTACTGAGTCAAGCCCTCTGCCACCTGCGCCTGCATTTCCCACAAAACTGGTTGCTCCTTGGGTGGAGGAACTGGGGGTCCTTTTTGTCTGTGAACCTCTCAGCACTTGCTGGAAGGCAGATCTGAGGACTGGTTCAGATCTGGGGCTCTGTGGCCAGACTGTGGGTTCCCTTCCCTGTCCCACCACTAGACAGAGCCTTATACCTGGTAAACCTTCTGGAAGGGCTGGGTGAGTGAATGAAACAGAGGGCAAGATTAGCTGTTTCACATGGTCTGTGAGCGCTGGTCAACCACATGCCTAGCATTTTAATTATCTGATTGTGCCCAGGTCTTCAGTTGCTCTTTATACTTAACGGTCTCAAGACTCAGTTCTGAATGGAATCTATATAATTAACCCATGGTCTCCTTTACTGCTAAGTAACTTTTATTGAATGATTATTATGTAATAGATGCTCTGCTAAAGCCTTTGTGTGTATGATTACTTTTAATATCACTGTAACTATGAGGAAGAAATTATTATCCACATTTTATAGATGGGGAAACTGAGGTTCAGAGATGCTAAATACCTTGCTTATGGTTATAGGATCAGGGAGAGATATAGGATGCTTAGGGCTGGTTCATCTCTCTCTCTTTTCTGTCTCCTCTCAATTTTCAGGGGGACAAAAGTAATGCAATATAGATACCATTTTCCTCATTTGGTAGGCTCTTGCATCTTCTCATCCATCTGTGAAATCATTGCTTGGGGTCTGGATTTTGTCACAGCATTCACTCTGGTAATGTGTCAGAGTGCATGCATTTACCTCTGGGCCATGAGTTTGCTGTGTTTATACAATATGAGTCATTATTAATGTAAGACAGAAATTGATTGGTTTCCTACCTCGTGGCTCATAAATTACCCTTGAGCACTCTAGCTACCATTTGAAAGTCTTCCAACTAAATAAGGTCATGTTGGGTTGGGATCTATAGGTATGTTTAATAGTGAGCCTAGGTGATATTGCTTTTTCCTGAAGTGATCAAACCTGCAGTCTAGTCTCATTCCACTTAATTGTTTCTAATATTGCTCTGATATCTAAGTCCAGAGTTTTTGAACTCTTGATCTGTTTGAATGATCTATTCAGATTCTATCCAGGGTTCATTCACCTCTCAAACTGTTTATTCCCCTCATACACCCAAAAATAGAGGGGGGAAGGGAGAAGGTTGATTTACTATTTTTCCTCTAATAAAATTAACCAATTAACAATGGAATAATTATTTTAATAGTTATTCTTCTTAACTATTTCTAGAAATTATTTTCCTATTAGATGTCATTTTTCAAGAGTTTAATCATTTTCCAAGTGATCATTTAAATATATTTTAATATAAAGAAGAGAATGTGTCTTAAACACAATGCTTTCCTCTCCAGGGAGTTGTAGTGTAAGTTAGAGAATGCTGAAAGGACTCTACTATCCCTGAATTCTCTTCTTCACACAGACGTACAGATTCTAAAATTTACAATTAGAGTTGAACTTATTTACTTATCTCTCTCTTGAGGTTGTCTTTAAAAAGTAATTAGTGCAGTGAAGAGCTAATTCTTATTGACCTATCAAATGACCTTACTCTAACAAAAGGGAACAAGGCATTATGCAGAATAACAGAGCGTGGAGCTGGGTTGAGAAGTAGCATGCAACGAAGAAAACAAGGCAACAGAAGGTGGAGACGAGTGAAAGAAACACTCACCTTCCTTCATTAAAGAATGTTTTCACCCCAGAAGGCTACCATTATGCACCCACAGGTTCTGTGCAGACTGCAGCTTTGAGCAGAACGGTGCACAATGAGTTTTTTTTTTATTGTTGGACAAGGATTCCAACATCGTCAAATGAAGTTTGGATTATTGCTTTGTTCTCGGTCATGACCACTGCCCTGTAACTGGTTCTGCAAGGGAAAAAAAATTGGTATTCTGAGCAGCTGAGGAGGTAGGAAAAAAAAAAAAAAGGCAACCCCCCCCAAAAAAAAACAGAAAATACAAGTAAAGTGGACATCATGTGAGCAAAAACGTAATTGGAGCCTATGAAAAATTAAGAATTGCCCTGTGCATTGTTCACCATTGTCAAAAGTTGGAATCACCATCAACAGATGAATGGATAAACAAAATGTGGTACATACATACAATGGAATATTACTCAGCTATAAGAAGGAATAAAGTGCTAACACACGGAATAACATGGATGAATCTTGAAGACCTTATGTTGAGTGAAGCAAGCCAGGCATTGAAGGATGAACAGTATATGACCTCACTGATTTGAATTGTGGAAAGTGAGCAGTCTCTGAGAACCATTGTCTGAAAGATAGGTTAACAAGAAAGAAAGGAGAAGGTTGTGAGCCATCACGCATATGGACATAATCTATGGTAAAGTGATAGAGTATAGTTGCATATTGAAGGATAGGACAGGTGGGTAGAGACATTACTGGGTTTGGTGGTGCAGGGTTGACAAGTGGGTAGATTAGGGAGGCCTGGTTAGAATACCCAGGATACTGGGGGGAGAGTTGTGAGGGGGACTAGGTGAACATGGGATTTGTGGCTATGATGTTGAAAGTGCAGGAGTGGGAATGCTCTTATGGCAGTATGACAAGGTAGTGTCACTGGTTTAGGGTGTAGGTTGGGGGTCATTCAGGAAGGGTGCATCTGGAGTAGGCTTCCAGGGAATGTGTGAGTGTTCATCCTGTCATAAGGTGTTGTGTCGGGGAGTGGAGACCCACACAGCAAGTGGGAAGAAGATGGATCCCCATCTTTGGGAGGACCGATTCACCCAGAAACAGACAGGTGGGTGTCTCTTAGGCACAAAGATGGATCCTAATAGGAGAGGATAATCAGCATGTCAAGACCTCTTGTTGCATGTAACTGTGAATCTTGTCATCCAATGAGTCAAGACAGGGGAGTGTCATGAGCCCCAGGGGGATGGGGAGGAAGGAACAGAAAAGACCAAATGGGGTATTTAGTGGTCATGAGAAATGTTTTTCATTATCTTACAGTGATGCACACAGGAAATGGTAAAAATCATCAAAAATTATTAAGCTGTACCATCTAAATTGTAAACTTTACGTAAACCATTGACAATGTTTAATAGCTAAGCTTCACTATCTGTATAACAGTTATAACAATGCTACCATTCACATAAAAAAGGTTTTAATATGGGGTGAGAAAAGGGGAAGGAGGTTGGGTATATGGGAGTCTCTAGTATTCTGCGTGTGACTTTGCTGTGACCTAAAACTTCTTTGAAAGTTAAATGAAAATTTGGGAGACACTGGGGAGTGAGAGGGGGCAGGTGCCACAGTACAGACTGGACACCCGATAATGCAGTGATGAAAGGAAAAATGTAAAAAAATAAAAATAAAAATAAATTAATTTAAAAAAATTTTCCCATTTATTGAATATCCCAATCCTTTAATTTTATTTTATTTCTAGTGTTTTTTTAAAAGTTACCATGTATTTTATCTCTTACGTTTAAACTTATCTTTATTATTTCATTTTCCTATTAATTGTATTTGGTTATTATATGGGCTTCATCTTCAAGGAAGGTTTGGATCACAGAAGGGTTACAGAGGGGGTAGGAGAGGATCATTGGTGGGGGGGTGTCTGGATGGGGGTTTCATGGGAGGAAGTTCACCTGAATATACATGAAAGATATATAAAATTGTTCAAATGATCAAGGAGTGGGGCATGGTCACAGTGGGTAGACAATCACTCAATAAATGAGGGAATACTGAATTCCCAGCCTTGAGACCTCTGCCACATTCTCCAAGGGAGCAGCAACAGTCCCCCGAGTGCAGGGGCAGTGTCTGGCAAAGGAGGAGGATCCACTGATGGGTTCTTGTTATTGATGACTAGCCTTACGAGTCTTTGCTCTTGTAATTGAAACTTAGTCTACTGTTATGGGGTGCCTAAGGGTTGCCACCTGAGAGCCTCCTTGTTGCTCAAATATGGCCTCTCTCTAAGCCAAACTCACCATATGAATGCATTACCTTCCCCCCAGCATGGAACATGACTCCCGGGGATGAACCTCCCTGGCAACGAGGGATTAATACCAAGTGCCAACAGGCAAAACAACTGGAAAAAGACCTTGAATAAAAGGGGGAAAAGGTAAAGACAAATGAGTTCATGTGGCTAAGAGACTTCAAAGAGAGTCGGGTGGTCATCCCAGAGGTAACGCTTACGCACACCTCGGTAGGATCTCATAGAACACCAAAGTGGATATCACCCCACACAGAGGGGCTCCTGAGGCCTCTGGAGACACCCAGGTCCTGTATAAGGGGGGATAGCCCCAGAGATTGACACCTTATCAGTGGGCTCTACTTTGGAATCTGTGCTCCTGAGAGTGACAAAGTTGGACTCAAATAAGTCCTCCCTGCACATGGTCCAGCAGTCCCTTCTATTCAAACCTTTATGTGATGCTGGAGTTTTTAGGTGTACTTCCAGAGACTGGAGCCTTGGGCCTGCCCATGTGTCAGCTGTGCCTGGAATCTCGGTGGAGCTGCAACTCCTACTCTACAGCTCAATGGACTTACCTAAGTTACCTGGCAAGGAGATGATGATGGACAACGGCCATCCCAGGGAATGGAGAGAGCCTGCAGCTGCAGGCAGGATAATCCCATCCATCGTATCCATGGGATATAAGCCCACTCTCACTTGGAGGTGGAGTGGACATCACCATCCCCAACTCCTCAGTATTGGGGGAAGATCTATAGACTAGAGTGGACTTAATGGTAATCTGTTGTAGACATAATGTGATTCAAGCAATGGAAGAAATTACAACAGTGAGATGGAGCCAGTGGCCACTGGACACTTTTGGGACAGGGAAGGGAAAGGTAATTGTAATACAGGTGCTTTTTCAGGACTTGGGAATTATCCTGAGTGACATTACAACAACAGATATAGGCCATTTTACATCAGCATATAACATGCAGAACTGTGTGGGAGAGAGTGTGGTCTACAATGTGAACTATGGTCCATGCTTAGTGGCAAAGCCCCAGGCTGTGTATATCCATTGCAGGTGATGTGCCACACTAATGAAAGATGTTTATGTGGGAGGTTGTGGGAGGTGTGGGAGGTGGGGAACATGGAAATCCCTGTAATTTTCGTGTAACATTTATGTAATCTAAGCATCTTAAAAACAAAACAAAACAAAACAAAAACAATGTAAAGTGTAATCCATCCTTAGTGGCAATGCTCCAAAATGTGTTCATCATTTGCAATGAATATACCACACTAATGAAAGAAGTTGTTAATATGGGGGAAAGTGGAAGGTGGGGGGAGTAGGGCATATGGGAATACCTTATATATATATATATTTTTATGTAGCATTTTATGTAACCTAAGTATCTTTTAAAAAGAAGTAAAAAATATATTTAAAAAAAAAAAAAAAAAAGAATTGCCCTCTGTGACATGCCAGCAGGAATAAACTGGGTGGACCCCTGCCACCTTCATAAATGCTGAAGGGAGCAGTGAGGGAATCTCTGAAAGGTTTTGATCAAAACAAACAAAACTCTGGGCAAATGCTTTGCCCTAAAGTCAAATCAATCCTGCAATCCATATGCTTTAAGCCCCTGTAGACTGTTTACTGCTGTTGAAGCAGATGGGTTAGAGGATGCAACTGCAGTTTGCTGTTTTAAGGTATACACACACACACACACACACACACACACGCAAAGCAAGTCACCATATGGGTCTGCCTGTTGACCTTTGAAACATCAAGCTACTAAAATGCTGTATGCCTTTTTAGGTGTGAGACTCAGCTGCTTGACTTCTAATGGGAACTGTTATGCTCTAAAGTCTGTGCTAACTTCTGGTTTGATTCTGAGCCCAGTTTTGCATGTTAATACAGCCTGAGTGTCCTAAATAGCCTGATAGCTTTCTTCCTCAAAGGTACTGTGCTTATAGCCAGAGAAGCGATAAAACATGGCTCCAATTCTGCTCTTTCTACATCACTCTGGAGCACTGGTGCTAGGCTAGCTGATTGCAAATTTGGACACTCACATCACCCTCTGCGATGCCCACAGCCCTTCTATTTTTTGTTCTATGAATGCCCAGTGCACCCTGGATGCTTTGGACAACCTGCTTTTACTTGGTGATACCCCATTAATGAATTGTAATACTGTTAATAAAGCTCTCTTCTTTCTATTTGCAGTAGCAGTTCTTTTGGCAGGGAAATTGGGTATGCAAGAGAGAAGGAAAATAGAATTATTGGAGTGATAACCTTGATTATGTGAGAAATAATCCATTGCACAAATATGATGGTTGACTTTGGATTAAAGAAAGGAGTGCTTATCTACAGGAAAATGAGGGCCTGGCAGTAGGTATAAATCCCACGGGTTGGGCGTGTGATTTGGGGGAGCCTGTGAGATTTCTCTTCTGATTGCTCCTATTTCTTTAGTGAAATAGAAAACATGGTATCTTGTGGTTAATAGTACAAATACAAGAATGTCCTTCTATGAACTAGAACAAATAAACATTACTATTGCAAGGTGGTAAGAATGTGGAGAAGCATGGGAAAAATAACAATTAATGTAACCTATGGATAGTTAACAGCAATACTTAATAATATTCTTGCATCAGTGCCAAAGATGCACTGTGTTACTCATAGTGGGGTATGGAAAAAATATACCAAATGTATGCTATAGACCATAGTGGTAATAGTCTGATGATATTATCTAATAATCTGTAACAAATGTTCCACAACAATGGAGTGTGTTTTTGGAGGCGTGTTGTATGGGCATTCCACACAGGTGCATGATTCTTTTATAAGCTTACAAACTCTCTAATAAAAATATAGTTTAAAAAAGAGACCATTGTTATCATCTGAGTGTGAGGCTTTGGGTAGAGGTGCATGAGATGCAAGGAGGCCTAAGAAGCTATGTAATTCTTACCGGGGAGAGTGACAAAGTGCCTGGCATGGTAGCATGGTGAGCCCACTGGCTGCTCATCCTGCCTTATACAGGCTTCCATTGAAGTGAGGCCAGTCAACAAGGTGACATGTTCTTCTGCGATGTTTCTGCAGCCCTGGACCAAACGTGGATTACAGGAGAGTTGGATTTAACCAGGGGTTGGGCTTTTTCTGTTACTATAACAGGAAAGAGAGGAACAAGGGAATTGGAGATGTATGCAAGTGGTGAAAATACTGATGAGATAAAGTCTCAGCTGGATCTGAGGACAGGAGAAAGGTGAGGGGCAGTAAAAGAATAGCCGGCCCAGTGGAGTGTAGGTCCTCATGAGGATGGTAGGATCAAAGACTAGGTGTAACGGTATTAGGGGGAGTAAGTGGGAGAGAATGAAGATGGTTTTTGGCGAGTGGGATGTATGAAATCGAGAGAATGACGAGTAGAGGTGAGACCAAAACCATAGCCAGGGCTTGGCTAAGGATCTGGGAACCCCAGACTCCGTGAAATTCTCTTACCCAAGGACAGATGTGTCCAAACCAGATTCCCATAAGGCCCCTCTGATGGCAAAAAGCATGAGGATGCAAGTGGGCCAGGATTGGAGGCAGAGGAAAATATACGAAGAGCATTATGGAGGTAAAGGGGATTTTCTGTTAATTTCTATATGCCTATATCATCACCTGAGAAAGAGACCCCTTTAATAGGTTCTCTTTGCAAATGGCAAAGATGGATTTCTTTCTGTAGTGCACCTGCAGCTTGCTTTTCTTGTCCCCTGTCAGTTATTCAAACATCACTTGGCAGCTGGTGATGAGGCGAAGAAAATAGCTCTGTGGCTGCGGGCTCGAAGTCCCACCTAAAGGCAGACCTGCACATTCTTGGATTGTGCACTCCCTTGCCAGCTCTGACAACAGCCAGGCTTACTCCAGGTGCAGATGGATGTTCTTGGAAAGCTGTGCAAATCAGGCCATACATTGAATGCCCCACGGGAGAAGATTATTGAAAGGAAAACTGAAATTCATCCTTCTGTTAAGCAAAAAAAATATATTTGTAAATGGTCACACTGTGTTATAATTTATAGCTTTAATTTCAACTTTAGAATTGGGCATAATATCTGAGAATATTTGAGAATCACGGAGTTAGAAGGAAACTTAGAAAATGTCTTGCTTTATTTCTCTCCCAATAGAGATAAAGGCAACCCTGACTATCTGATCTCAGGCATCCGGTGGTTTTGGATATTGCATATTGATTTTCCTCCCTACAAAAGAATAAAAATCTTTTGTCTTCAATACATTCCAAATTTAAGCACTTATTAAGATATTATTTCTCATGATTCCTATTGACTTTTGTAATGAAAAAATAATAAAATAAAATAACAGAAGCACGTTTATTTCTACCTGACCCAGGCACATTCTCCAGCAGCAGGAAACCCAGCGTCTACTTTTGGAGGTTTTCTCCTTTTCTTCAAGAAACACAGAGACTTACTCAGACTATGCAGAACTAGGGTCTGAGCAGTTCCAAATTACCCTTGAACAGAGGAGAGTTGTTGAAGGCTCTAAAAAGATATCCCTTTTTTTTCTCTCTTTTATCTATTTATTTTGATGCAATTTTTTGTTTTGTTTTGTTTTGCTTTATTTTAGGACGTGCCGGGGATCAAATCCGGGACCTCATACAAGCAAGTGCTCAACCACTGAACTACACCTGCTCCTTGACACAATTTTAAACTTAGAGAAAAATTGTATCCCTGTAGCATCTCAATCCAGCATAAAGGGCAGTTATATGGACTTGTCTATTTCTTTCTGATTAAATTTAGATCAATCACTTTTGCCAGGAGCATCACAGAAGTGATGTCTTCTCCATGCATCATATCAGGAGCCACATGAAGTCTGTTTCTCCCATGACTGGTGCTGTTAACTTTAAACACTTAATTATCATGGTGACACTGGACTGAGAGATGATGTCTTCCCACTGCTATGCTGCTGTGCAGCTGCCCCACTGGACAAGTTCTTTTGCCAGGACCAGTGGTTCTTGGAGTGGACGAGCCCATTCTCTCAATGCAAAGCCTGGCCAAACATGTTCCATGCTTGGGCTCCTAAGCTCGTAGCAGTTCATACTCAGATATTTTAGTTCTACTCAGTTCCCTACTAAAATGCCTTCTGGTCCCAGGAGGGCTTCGTAAGCCCTGGCTCTCTATTCTATTATCTCAAAGACTCAGGCTGTCTTCATCTGTTCCTGAGAAATCCATGCAAGAAGCCAGGTAGCTTTTCCTGTTACACTCTGAAAATGCAAAGAGTTTGTTATACTTTGCTGCTGTGCTTAAAAGACCTCCAGGATTCTTGGGGAGCATATATCCTCTTTTCTGAAGGAGGCTACCCTTGGAAAAGTTCCCAACCAGTTGTTTGCTTTTGGCAAAAACTTTCAAGCACAAGGGATAAGGAAAGAGAAAGAGAAAGGAAATCCCTACAAATTCAATCTCTTATGAGACACCTACTATGAAAGGGTCCCGGAGACTTCATAGTTCATAGAGGTGAATTTATTCTCAGATGATATAGGTAAAAAGTAACCAATATCTGGGGAGGGCAATAGAGATGGACACAATGGAGATAAGTAGAGGTGGTTCTTCTTGCCTTGCCTGTGAATAAAATGTTTTTTATAAGTTAAGTGTGAAAATTCTACATTCTGTTAAACCCATTTAAAAGTTGATTTAACTTTAAAATTCCAGGGAGTATAATATATATGCAGTTCACATGCAGAAATACAAAATGATGGTTTAAAAAAATCAGAACCTTCTTGATGCCATCAAGGGGATACTGGAATGTGTTTCCTCTCCAACTTTTGAAAATGCCAGCTGGCCTTGGAATGGCCATGGGCATTTTGGGATCCAGTTAATGGAAATTGAATTTGAATTTGGAATAGATTTAGGTTGGATTTAGTCAGGTGCTGTAATGTGGTTCATAATCTATGTCCATGTATAAGTTATAGTTGATTGGAATTCTGCCACTGGCCATGATAGAATAATGGGGACCATATTTAGCCTTCTGGCTTAAGTAATAGGACAGACAAAATATATGAAACAACAGTTTTCAATGATTGGACAATAGTTATCCCCAAGAGAAGGAGAACAAACAATATAAGCCCTACAAGTATTGAGCTTAGATCCTGGAGAGCATTTCCAGGCTGCGGTTCAGAGTCCAACAGTCTCCCTGAATTGGAAATTCAGGGAGAACATAAGCAGAATGTGGGAGAGGAAAGAGCTGCACTGAGAGGAGAGAGCACTCAGAGTTGGAGGTCTTCATCTGAGGACTGATCAACAAGGGTTGAGTACTGAGGATTGACAACCCGAGTGTTGGGGAAGAACCACCAGGAAAGAGCAGATGGAACAATCTTTGGAGCTTACAAAAGGCCAGGAGTAATTTTTGTCCCACAAGTCAAAGTGAAATAAAAGTTTGTAATATACAGGACATCTAGTAGAGTACCTAGAAAGGGCATTGCCTCAGTAGTGGAGCAAAATAAATGCTGCGGTCATTCTGCCAAACAAACCTTGAAAACAAGCCTTGAAAGAATCAAAAGGTTTCCAAGTAATTTCACTGTACCCCATAACAAAGCTCAAGAATATTTAAAGGAATACAGAAATAGACAACATCAAAGAAACATAAAATGCAATCCAGTCAAAAATTACCAGACATGGATCCAACTGTGGCAGGGGAAGATTGTTGGTGCATGGTGTCAGAGAGGGGAGGATGCATGGGAGGTGGTTCACCTAGGCATACCTATAGGGCATATGAATGTCTTCAGGTGTTCATGGGGCATTTTCACAGTGGATGGAGATCCACACAATAACCAAAGAAATATCAAATTCCCATCCTGGGGTGCTCTGCCACATTCTCTAATGGGACATCAGGAATCCCCTGAGTACAGGGGCAGAGACTAGTGAAGGAGTATGGCCCTTGATTGTGATGACTGTACTTATGAACCTTTACTTCTGAAATTGAAACTTAGCATAGTATTATAGGGTGCCTGAGTGTTTCCTCCTGAAAGCCTCCTTGTTGCTCAAATGTGGGCTTTTTCTAAGCCAAAACTCAGTGTATAGCTGCATTACCATCCTCCCAGCATGGGACATGACTCCCAGGAATAGACCTCCCTGGCACCGAGTGATTACTACCAAGCACCAACTGTCAATGCAACTGGAAAAAGATCTTGACCAAAAGGGGGAAAGGGTAAAGACAAATGAGTTTATATGGCTAAGAGACTTCAAAGTGAGTTGGGAGGTCATTTCAGAGGTTACGCTTATGCACATCTCAGCAGGAACACACAGATTGCCAAAGTAAATATTACCTCAAATAGCAGGGCTCCTGAGGGCTCTGGAGACATCTAGATACTACAGACAGGGCTGACAGCTCAGGCGTTTGGCACCCTGCCAGTGTGCCAGTGAGCCCTACTTTGGAATTTACACTCCCCAGTGTGATAGAGTTGGACTCAGTTGTGTTTTCCCTACACATGGCTCTACTGCCTCCTTACTTGAATCAATAGTTAGTACTAGAGTTGATAGTTGTGTGCCCAAGAGACTTAAATCTTTCGGTTGTCCATGTGGCAGTTGGGCCCTGAATCTCTACACACTTGCAACACCTACTCTTCAGTTCATTGGACTCAACCAGGAAAACTAACAAGGAGAAGATGACTGACAACAACCATCTCAAGGAACAGAGAGCGTCTGCAACTGCAAGCAAGAAATTCCCATCCATCTGCCCCATGGGAACTAAGCCCCCTCTCAATTAGAGGTGGAGTGGACATCACCACCACAGAATCCTCAGGATTGGGGAACAGACAATGGACTAGAGTAGACTTACAGTTGTTCTACTGTAGATTTGTTGTGATCCCAGAAAATAGAAAAATTTTATCATGGATGTAGAGGCAGTGGCCACTGGAGGTTCACTGGAGGGGAGGGAGAGGGAAAAAAATAGGTGTAATTTGGAGGCATTTTTGGGACTTGGGATTTATCCTGAGTGACATTTCAATGACAGATACAAACCATTGTATATCATGTAATAACATGCAAAAATGTGTGGAACAGAGTGTAAACTACCATGTAAACTATAATGATCACTTAGTGGCAATTCCCCAAGATGTGTTCATCAATTGTGACAAATTACCACACTAAGGAAGGATGTTGCTGATGTGAGAAAATGTGGGAGGGCTAGGGAGCAGAGCATATAGGAATCCCCTATATTTTTTGTGTAATATTTATGTAATCAAAGTTTCTTTTTAAAAATAAAAATAAAGTTTAAAAAAAGAAGTGATATGACACTGTGGCAGTTTAATATTATTTATGAATCCCCCCAAAAGAGAAAAATTATGTTTGTAAACTGGTGTGTTCCTCTGGGTGTGATACCCTTTGATTGTATTAAATTCAAAGGTTTTAAGTTTACTTGATAAAAGATTAGGGCTTTGATTCAGTAGGGTATGACTCAGTGTTGCCTCCTTGCCCCTTGGTGAGCTGATATAAATGGGCACTCACTCAAGAAGACACACAGAAGAGGAGAGAACTTGGTCATTTAGTTCCTGCCATGTGACAGAAAGGAGAAACCTCAAACAGCTAAATCCCCGGGAAGAGAGAAGAGCCCTATGCCAGCCTACAGCTGAGATCAGAAGAAGCTGGGCCCACGGAGCCTTAAGAGGAAGAAGGAAGGAGAGACCTGGCAGAGGCTGCCCGCCTTCTTGCTTCAACACATGGCAACAGACTTTGGTGAAAAAGCAGCCTTGAATTGGACAATTTAGGGCCTTGTAACTATAAGCTTTTATCCCAAATAAATATCTTTTATAAAAGCAAAATAATAATTATAATAATGAGGAGAAAAATCAAGGAATAGAAAGATATCAAGAAATGACATAGATAATATAATTAATTGGCAAGGATATTAAAAGAATTAAAAATATATTCCAGGTATTCAAGAAGGTGGAAGGAAGCATAGGCATGTTAAGGATAGACACGTTAAGTATGTCAATATTATATTTGTTAAATATAACACAAGGCTCAAAAGATTAGTAAACTTGAAGACATAGTAATAGATATGATCCAAAATGAAACACTGAAGGAAAAGGACTGAAAAAACTTGCCATAGGAGAACCTCAAGTAGCCTACTATACATTGGAGTCCCCTAAGTGAAGAAGCAGAAAAAACTAATAACCAAAAATTTTACAAATTTGATTCAAAGCATAATCCCACAGATTCAAGAATCTCAAAGAACCCCAAGCACAAGAAAAAATGAAGCAAATAACATCAAGTTACATCAAGAAGGCACATCATATTCTAATTGTTTTAAACCAGTGGTAAAGAGAAAGTCTTAAAAGCAGGCAGAGGGATAGAATGCCTGTTGTGTACAGAAGCTCATAGGAGCAGACACAGGGTTGAAATGTATGTGCCGGAAACTTGCCTATAAAAAATCCTTTGCATAATCAAATGTGTAAAATTTAACAGAGACAAACAGTGTGAACCAGAAGTGGAGTCCCATGCTGCTAGGTATAAAACAACAAAACCAACGCAACCTACAATTATTTATCCAGTGAACATAAAAGGTGAAATGGAGGCTTGTTCCAGCATACAAAAGGTGAAAGAATTTACCACTAGCAAATTTGCGCTGTGAGGAAATTTAGGAGAAGCCCTCCCATCAGAATGAAATCTTAAGCTACAATAGAGAAATGAAGAGCACTGGAAACGAAGAATGGGGTAAGTTATACTTGGGCTTCCATCCTAGTAGGAATACCTTCCACTCTGATGTCATGCCTGGATTCATGACAAGAAAGTGTAGGACCAGATGCCATATCTCGACATTAAGTACCAGAAGTTTATAGTCAGTGAAAGAGAAACAGGTTTGAAATGTATGTGACCGAAACTGGTCTATGGAAAATTCTTCCACTATCAGATGTATAAAATTTAACTGGAGGAGTTATTTCTCCTTGATACCTATTTTCTGCTTTCAGTAATGTACGTGATATTGCTGTATTTGCAGTTGTAAATGTAACATATTTTATATGTTTTTTGAAACATATTTTACCAGAATTACTGTGTTTGTAAGGCACACACCGGTAGCAATCTTAGGAATACCTTGTATACCTGTGTGTGAAGTTGCCAATTTTGTACATCTTAACACATTGAATTTTAATCTTAGTGTTTCTGAAACATTTTGACCTGAGAAAATCTGGTATTTCCAGACAAAACAGGCATGCAAAATTTCTATTAATGCAATGAAATTATTTGAAGAAACAAGAGTTCCTGTAACAAAACTCCTACATGTACAGATCAATAAATCCATATATGAAGTATGAGTAATTTAATTACATATTCTGTAGTTCGGTACAACATAGGAGTAGTTTAACATGCTTTTAAATTACTCTTGGTTATAATTTTTTAAAATAATCAAAAATTCAAAACAAATGACAATTAGCCATCCTAGAAGAATGGCTGAATCATCATTTTATTTTCCCTTCTGAGAATAATTTTACAGTATCCTTCTCTTCTGAAGAGAAGACTAAGGATATTAGTAAAAAAAAAAAAAAAAAAAAGAGTTAAAGTGTATTACAGAGGATGTCAGGTAGTTTATTAATAAAATATTGTGTTATTTTCCTGTATTTTGTCAGGATCTATTTGTCAGCTTTTAAAAATTGGTAATTTGCTTGCAGTTTCAGACACTCTCTGCTTTCTGTGATGGGCATTGTCTATTATCATCCCCAAATCCTCAAGACTGAGGAATGAACAAACATAAGGGGGGAATGGAGCTATGGACTAAAGTAGACTTATAATTATTCTAGCGATGGAAGAACCTGTTAGCACTGATATAAAGGCAGTGGTCCCCAGAGGTTCTGACGGGAGGGAGAGGGAAGAGTAGGTGTAACATGGGGGCATTTTGGGACATTGGAATTATCCTGCAAGACATTGCAATGATGGATACAGGCCATTATACATTTTGTCAACACTTATAAAATTGTGCGGGGCAAAATGTAAACTATAATTACAGTCCATGGTTAGTAGCAATGCTTCAGTATGTGTTCTTCAGTTGTAACAAATGTACCACACTAATGAAAGATGTTGTTGATGTGGGAAAGTGCGGGGTGGGAGGGAGTGGAGTATATGGGAATCCTCTGTATTTTTGATGTAACATTTATGTAATCTAAAGCGTCTTTAGAAATAAAGCTATATTTTAAAAAATTAATTTGTTGTTTTCTTTTCTAAATGTACATTTATTTTCATGTTTCATTGCCTACTTGGGATTTTGTTTGTATTTTCTAAGAGCTCCACCCCCAACTGGATAATCCTTCCTCCCCACAAGCCTGTGAATCTACACCATAGCCCAGCCCTGGTAGGCATCCAACTCTGGCTTGGGGTCTCCCCATAGGTTTTTAAAAAGACAGCCCTTATTTTAAATGGTTTTCATAGATAATTATACTCGGGATAGAAAAATGTAATCTCTGTCCAAGAGAAATAGAGATGGAAAGAATTATATGGTAGAGAAAGAAAGATGGATAACAAGGAATCCTGCATCTTAGGAAACTGAATGGCAACTGTCCTAGTTTCCTAGGGCTGCCCTACAAAGTGCTACAAACTACCAGGCTTAAAACAACAGAAATCTATTGTCTCGCCGTCCAGGAGGCTAGAAGTCCAACGCTGAGGGGCCTGCTGGGCCTCATCGCCTCTGATACCTGCAGGGGAAGAGCCTTCCTCGCCTCCTCCCAGCTTCTGGTGGCTCCTGGCCATCCTTGGGGTTCCCTGGCTCGTAGCTGCAGCATTCCAGCCCATGCCTCTGCGATCGCGGGGCGTTCTCTCCCATCCCTGTGAGTTTCTGTTGTCCAGGTTTTCTGGTCTTATTAGGATATTAATTATATTGGATGACTTTCCTACTGCCTTCAAATCTAGTTTGGCTTCCTCTTAACTAATCACAGCTTCAAAGACCCTGTTTCCAATGACGTCACATTCCCTGGACTGGGAGTCAGGACTTGAACGTATCTTTTAGGGGCCACAGTTCAACCCTGGATAGTAACCACTGGAGGAACCGATTATATGCAAGTAAACTTAGCATCTGTAACTCAGTTCTAAAGTCTTGGTGTGGCAGGTTGGTTTTCCTCATTATACCAGGGGTAGTGGGAAGAAATTGACTCCTGTGTCACTCAGAGATATTGGCCTGGAATCACAGCTTTTCAGTTACTTCCTGTGGACCACGAGGAAGTTAGCTCTGAATGCTCAGGTAGGATTCGCTTGTGGGAAACTGGGGAATCCTACTAACCAGCCTGATTTGCTTGAGCTTCCATTTTATCCAAAGTTATAAAGAAGAAATGGAGGTTAACTGAAGCAAGCTGACATACCAATAATCCTTTGCGGTGTGGATGACCCCCCGCCCCAGCCTGGGAGGAAGAACTGTAACAGAGTTCAAGCTGACACGACACCAGCAAGGCCTGCTGATCTTCACCAGATAGCCACAGCCTTACGTCAACATCCTGCTTGCTAATTCATGAACTGGGCCTCAAGGACACCTTGCTCAAACAGCCCCATAGGCTTGTAATACACGGAAAACATGGAAAGCAGGGAAGACACCGACCAAGCATAAATCATGTCCCCTTCATCCCTCCCCATCCCCCTACATTCCTTCCCTTTGCCTCAAGCAGCCACATATGCTGCTCCCCCAAATCAGCCTTTTGAGCAGAAATCTCTTTTGGTGCTGCTTCTGCATTAGCTCAATGAACTTGCTCTGCACCCCCTCTTTTTTTAAGTCGTCTTATTTTATTTTCAGCATAACACCTGCTACCAATTCCTCTAGTACTAGTCTTCACTATGGCAGTTTTTCCTGGTTAATGACTTGGTTCAAGGCACTGACTTGTTTCATTCAAATGGTCCATCACAGACGAGCACAAGCAGAGCTTCCTTGTCTTACCTACTGGTCCACAGCTCAAAGCCGTGGAAGGCCTTCCCTCTGCTGTGAGAGCCAGCCACGTGCAAGAAGAGACCTTTCATGCTGGACTGGGAAGCTTAAGCTCCCTTCACAACAGAAACATAAAATTCCATGGGGATGCCTTTCCACCTCCGCACACACAAACATGCCTGAGGTGCCCTAAAATGTGCACCTGCCCGACTCTGCTTCTGTGTGGAAATGCAGATGGCACTGCACGTGGTGCTGGCGAGGGATAGGAAAGGGGTGGCGTTGACCAGGGCTGGCTTCTCTCCCCAAGATCAGGACGGGTCAGGGCCCCTTAATTCTGGAATCATATGTCAATGCTGAACCAGTCTAATGAAGCAGTGAGCGAGTGCCATTTGATGAGCCGGTTTCAAGGGCCTTTGGAGAAACTATTTCAGGAATAGAGTATGCTGAAGCTACTCCATAAAGCACCTCGTGTGTATCTCTTCCTCATGAAGAACATTCATATATTTGAACCATGTTAAAATAAAACCGAGCAAAAATTTGGCTAGTGCTCAGAGAGTATTATTGAATCGGTTCATGAACTGGGGAAATTCCAGTCACCATGAGGTAGAGAGGAATTCCACTGGACAAAGAGAGCAACAGGCTTTTATAGACAGAAAAATGGAGAGGACATTTTCTTTGGCTAATACATATTACATTTTGTAATACGGTTAGTGCAGGCGATTGCTTAGCAAAGAAGTTAGCTAGCATGAAAGTAGGGAGTTGGCGAGAGTTGACTGGCTGATTTAAATTCTGTTTTCTGGACAAGTTGGGCATTTATAGTGTTAGAAACGTACAATTTGGTTTTGCTGAGATGGAGCTTAGCATAATCGCCTCCAGCTTGGGCCTACTAAATTTCATTTATCAACCGTTACAATCATGATATTTTTTAATAGATGAAACAGTTTTGAGGATATAATACAAAATGTGTTGTATGAAAGGACCACCTTAATTTGTATGTTTATATTTCATTTATCTGGAGTTAGGAATTTATGTAGGTGGCATATTAGCTGAACAGACTAGTTTGATTATTATTTATTTAAGTAGGGTCTTTTCTCCAAACAACCCCTGCTCTTCTGTTAGTAAATCATTTTATTAAATATGGTTTTAAGTCAATATTGGATAATTTTACTAAGTGCTCCACCTCCACCTGCATTCCAAACTAATGGATTAAATGAGTGTTGAGGGAATTTGACACTGAGGACTAAGTCTTACTCTCCACCTATGGATAGGTAGATGTCATTTTAAGAATGAGCAAATGTCTCATTTACCCAAATTGCTTCATAATCTGGCTTTGGTGCCTGCAGTAATCACAATGGCCATTCCATGAAGGATAAGGGTTTGAAAGCATTTACATAATTCTAAGCACACTATCCACTGTGATATCAACAGTTTATCATATTAGCCAGCAAACTCTAGAGTGATCCTATACTTTCTAAACGCAGTGTCTTAACGCTATGTATTAAGAAGGTGATTGGGACAGAGCCTCTGCTTTGAAAAGAGCTATGATTTAGTCTGCAGACATAACCTTACATATACTCGTGCTTTCTTCTGATTGGATTCCTTTTCGTCAGTACTGTCTGCCTTGGCTTTGATTACCCAAATCCCTCTGATTGGCTTTGTCCCTTTTTGCCTAATATTTCCAATTTCCTATGCGCTATTATGAAAGGCGATTCTCTAAGAACATTTTAGCTTGTTCTATGGCCTTGGCTTTGATAATTTGGCTCTCTTTGCTACAAATGACAGGGAGAAAATGACCCTAGTATGGACTGTTTCTTTCTCTTGTACCACCTGGAGTTTTACACAGTTTTTGGGGTCAGGAGAGATGAAAAGAGATTTTTTTTTTTTTACCGGGAGGTCCGGGGGTTTGAACCCAGGTCCCTCCATATGGGAGACGGATGCCCAACCATTTGAGCCACATCTGCCTCCCGAAAAGAGATGTTTTGATTTGTAAGAAGTGAGGGAAAATGCTTGGCATGGAGGAGCACTGATAGGATATAGATGGAGAAAAAAGCATTTCGCCTGATTGAGAGATGGATAATCCTGGAATTCACAGACATGCCTACTGCCACCACTCACCTCCGTTCCTGCTGTGTGCAGATCTTTCAATATGTTTCCCTTCCGGTTTTGTGTGTGTGTGTGTGTGTGTGTGTGTGTGTTTAATGCTCCCATTCTGAAGGGGGCAGGATGGTAGGTCTAATGGAAAGGCCTGGCTTACTTTGAACCCTCGCCCAGGAACAAGCAGTCCCAGCTGCCCATCTCGGAGGAAGCGCTGCACAAAGGCTGCGCAGAGTATGCTTTGTGCTCAGTGGCTGGGCCATTTGCCCTGGGGCGTAGAAATACCCCAGCCTCTGGCAGCACATCTCCGAGGCAAAGACGGGCCTGCGGCACAGCCATCCGCTGAGCCTGGGCAGTGGCCTCCCTGGGGACTCCCTGCTGCTTGCGCCCTTGGTGCTGTGTAAGAAGGGGGTCATTTGAGGAAAGTTTCTGTTCTGCTAGAGCCCGTGATCCCACCACTCACAGTATAGCAACTCGACAGGAACCCACATTCGTTTTGTTCCGTTTCTGTGGGTATTGACCCTGTGTGGTCAGAATTCTCCCATGTAAGGAGCACATAACACCCGGGGCACGTTGTCTGTGAGGGTGGAAGGAGGTGGGTTTCCACAGAATTCACCAGATGTTTCCAGCCGGTGGATTGGACGTACCAGTGGATCTTTCAGCTTTACCTGCTCGGCTTCATCACTGTCCAGCTCCCCTGGCTTGCTGGGAGGCTCTAACCTTCCTAAAGTCACTCTGCCCTCACTGGTGGTCTCAGGTGTAGGGAGCCTCTGGAGTGTCTCCAGGGTCTTCAGAATTCTCGAGGAAGAGTGAAAGTCTTCTTGGCCTTCGCATCCTAGGACATCAGCATCTCCGCTCATGTATCTTCTCTTCTGTGAGAACCCTTACCTGGTTTTAGGTAGAGTCAGGGCCCTTCCTCTTTGCTCCCAGGACACACTCTACATGCCTACATTGTGTCTCCGGCAGCAGACTGTAAGTAGGGGTTGTTTTACTCATCTGTGTAGCCCTGAAGCCCACCTAGCCCCACTGTCTATTTTATAGCAGGTATTCAATAATATTGGCCGAGTCAATTTATTATAGCCCCATGCTCTCAACTTGTGAAGCTCACCAAAGCTTCTTAGGTAAAGATCTAACTTATTTAATCATACTACTCGTCTTTAAAAGGAGTTGATATTAAAAGGTGGCGGTCACTAAAATTGCTTTCAAAAAACATTTAAATTCGTACTTCATGTTTGGCGTTTGATCGTATAGTGCTGTTGCTTTGTTGGTCTTCATTTTCATTGTAGAAAGCAAGTTAACTATAAAAATTGGAGAGAAGCTTATGGAATAAGAACTTTACCTTTTAGAATTATTCATTAGAATGTTCTGGAAAAAAAAAAAAAAACCTTTGTGACTACATTTTGCTTTTTCAACTATAAATAAACTCCATTACTGTTAATTAAGTTAATAAATAGTTGGTATGGAGAGCAGCATTTCCAATCTATTTCCACAACTGAATTCCATGTTTTTAATGTGACATGGTGTGTTAGGCTAACTTGGTTTAGAATGAGACAATAGCCACTGCTTAGCTTTCTGAGTGCAGTCACCTTTTGATACAAGACTCTTTACTCCAGCCTTCTTCATATTTGAAAATGGAGTTTGCAAAGGATGCCTTAAGTATAGTAGTACTACTAGAGATTGACTAAGCAAAATAAGGATCTTGAGCGGCTGCCTGCATTTACACTCTTTCCAAGGGCAAATTCTTCTAAGTTATTGTATTGATTTAATTTGCATTCAGATTGCTCAGGGTTTTAGCTGTGTATTTTCACTTGAATGATTTGCTATCAAGTGAGGAATAAATAGATGACATGTACAGGCTCAAGTGTGGAGCCAAATTTTAAAATATTTACTGGTTTTAATAGAATTATATTAATAATGAAATAAAGAAAAAAATCTTGGGAGCAAATGGGAGTATGGCAGAGTTTTAAAATAAATCCTAGAAAATTGCATTGGTTGTAAATTTTCATTATGAAATTAATTTAATTTAACATAGGGATTCATTTGTTACACTTTTGCTAATTTTATTCTGTTTAGTTTTGATAATTAATTTTTTAAAATGGAAAAGAACTGATGACAATTTAAATTTAAAAAGTAGTTGATGTTGATGAGTATTAATCACAGAATGTAATAACTATGGCTTAAATATTCATTTTAAAGTCTATAATATATACTTAACTTGTGATGTATTTATTATTCTAACCACCTGGCTGCTTAAAAAATATAAATAGGAAAAAAACTTTAATTATGTTTTTTTGGCATTCTTGCCAATAATTAAACCTATCTGGGGACCTACAGAAAATTTTAGCAGTCAGTAATATTTGCAGTGTCATCTGTCACTACATTGTGCCAAACCATGTCCATGTAGCAACTGCTTCTGGCTTCTCTGGTTTAAGAGGATACAAGTGTCTCCCGGGTCAAATACACTTCGATGGCACATAAATTCAGGTGTGGATTTTATTTATGATATGCTTTCTCATATGAGTATGAGCTCACAAGTGAAGTGGACAACAGGATTATCCTGTCACGAACTCATTATTTCATTTTGCTAGTATTGAGGCAATGTTCTAGAGAAAAATGTCTCTATTTTATTGTATGGCAGATGGCAAGAAGCACGGTGCGGTTTAACAGGTGCTCAAATGTTTTATAAATGAATAAAGAGAGGAAACAGGAATAAATGAAGTAAGCAAAGAGGCCCAGTGGAAATGTACTGGGCACGTGACCCTGTTACAATTAAGATAAGAGATAAGAAATGACGATATTAAATGGCTAACAATAAAAGGAGTAAGTATGATCACAACAATAAGTAGTGCTTATTTCAAACATACATAGTGCCTGGAATTCCACGTTTAATCCTCAAAGACTTCATTGTGATGGCCACAAATATGGGCATTTTATTGAACCTTGGAAGGCTTAAGCAATTTTTCCCTGATTCGCAATTCTGTTTTTATTAGGTGTGGCATCACATCCAGTTCTCTCACGAGCACATCCCCAGAACACTGCTTCCCTTCTTCATGTAACATCTGGACTACCCTGGCCAAATATTTTTTACTTCTGTATTTTTATTATAATTATTGTACACCTAAAAGAATACTGCATTTGAGTTGATCCATTTCCTAAACCTTCTGAGTACTTCACAATAGGAGGTAAATATTAACCATATATCTGTCAGCCATATATCTTAGAAAGGAAAACAGACTAAGCAGTTGCTAAAGGGGCCGTGGCACATCATAGAAATGTCTGGAAATGACTCGACTCTAAGAGTGCATGAGGACAGTGTTGGCTCAAGTTTCACAAAATCATGAGCATAGTATAAATTAGGGCATTTCCCACCACAGAGGCTTTACAAATTGAACTCAGTTTTTCTGGAATTAAAAAAAAAAATGAGGAAGGCCAAGGTTAATTTAATTGTTTTATGATTGCTTTAATATCCTAGAACTATAACATAAATTATCTTTCTGAAATAGTTCCAAACACAATCGTGAGGATTCAAGTAAAGTATAAATTTCCAGCTTTTGTGGATAAGTATGCAAACATTTTCATTGGTCATACTGAATAATTTATATACAAATATAATAAGTATTTCATAATACGTAAAAAAGTCATTAACTCAAGCAGCAAGTACAAAGGGTCAAAGTATATATAAGTCATGTAAATTTAAAAGTTAAAGTGGAATACGTGTGCAAAAAAAATTATTTTCCTTGGAAGAAAGTACTTATCAACTTTGTGAAATTAATTTTTTTAAAATGCACCTTTTGGCCCAGCACACATTGTTATTTATTCTATGACATGTGGCTATTGGATTTAATTCCTATAGTAATTCCCTGCCATAGAAAAGACTTTTCCGTTCACGATCATGAAACTGAGTTTCAAGATGATTAGGTAACATGCTTGAGATTAGTGAAATAGTAAATGACAGAGCATGGTTTAAAACCTAGATATTCATTACTCTAAACTCCATACTTTACAGTTTAAATGGCATTAAACTAATTTTTAGATGTAGAGCTATGCAATATACCAAAATTCCATAATTACCTTGAAAATAAAAACTCCAAAACTATGTTACCTTTATGTCACTTTTTATTACAGATCCTTCTGCCATCCAATCAATATTTAAAAGCAAAATATATTTGTATGCAAACAGTTTATGCCTTCATATTTTATATTTCATAGTAGCAAAGAATTAAGAAACTTGGTTTACTAGAAACACGTACCTTTTATATTGACTATTTATAACAAGAAGATGATTATTACAAATACTGGATAAAATCCATTAAATAAAAAGAAGCCTTGTGAAGGATGATAACCAGTGAAGGACACTAGAGAGACAGCCAGTAAGTATTTAGCAATGGGATTTGGGAGCACGTGGTTGAGGGTGGTTTGGGAGAAGGCGGCACTGAAAGTAACTGGGAAGATTAAGTATCCATGCTGTGAACTGTGGATTTTCTAGGAAGGGGCAAGCTTAGTTTAGAATTTGTAGTCACAGATTACCAGCCCGAGTCCATCTGACTAGTTTAATTTTTGAAAAATATCTTTCAAAAAGTTCCATAGAAGATGTGACTTTCAAACTTTTCAGGTGAGAAAAATATTCCAAAGAGGTTATTTGCTTTTTTGATTGCATGAGTAACATATGTCAAGAATAAAACTACTCACGTGATGGAAGTGCAGCTGGAGTAACTCATTAGGATGAACTAAAAAGGTCAGGCCTTTTCAGCGAGGGAAAAATGAGTTATTACTATGAATTTTTCCCATATAGTTGGCTACTCTTCTTCCATGTTGCCATCTCCATAAATAAGACATAATGCATTACTAGATACCTAGACTAATATAACTTCATTTAACCTTCAGCAAAGTCTTACAAAGTGGGTAAATTTGTCTCTGTGGAGTTGAAATCTGAGCTTCGACGCGGGTTATCACTCCCTGTCAGGCAGGCAGCTCTGCGAAGGCACTTCTGTATCTATCTTGTTTACATCAAAGCTCCAGCAGCAACCAGTGTCCGGGGGATGCTCAAGGCATTTATGCTGAATGAATGAATTGCACAAGGCTGAGCTTCTACTCTTTCCATTAGTCCATAATCTTTGTTTCATGAATTTCATATCCTTACTTTACTTAGCAATGATTTACTTTCTGCCTAAAAATTAGTGTGTGAATAATTAGACAGGAAAGATCGGAGTGATATTTTTTTGTTTTCCTCTTTATTAGCCTAAATTTTATATTGTGTAATACAACGCTTTCTGCAAAAGCATGGGGTTTCCAAAGCACAGATCTTCAAGCTGTGCTTTTTGTAGCTTCATTTTATTCTCCAGATTAGTAATGAATATTCAATATAGTATTTCTAGTATTTTTTAAATGTTGTAAACAGTTGTAATGGCAGACCAATTTTCCTAAATTGCCTTAAATTTATCACTACCAATTCATATGAATTTTATTCAGAATGTGTGGATGTTGTAAAGACCTTTATACTAGCAACCAGGAAAACCTTTAGCCCAAAGAGGTTTGAAAACTGGATCTGTTTTCATTTTAAGTATATAAGTAAACACATGTGATTAAAGAATTTAAATTTCTCTACAAAATTAATTCCAAATCTTTACTACCTAACTTTAATATAACTAGCAATGTGGCCACTGAGGAATGTGAATACTGTTTTGGGGCAGGCAAAGAATTATATATCTGAATGTGGTCAAAAGGGGGAAATTTTAGGTTGTATATATGTTACTAGAATAAAAATTTATAAAAAATTGTTTTAAGTTTAGAACTGTACAACACAAAAAGTGAACCCTAAAGTAAACCATGGACTATAGTTGATAGTATAATTATAACAATATTCTTTCATTAATTTTAACAAATTGATGTGCCGCATTGATGCACGGTTTTAACAATAGGGTAGTACATGAGAACTCTATTTTCTGCAAGATTTTTCTGTAAACCTATAACTTACCTTAAAAAAGGACTTTATTAGGACATATGAAAAAATTGGAATATAGGATATAAATTTTAGGCCAATTTTTAATTTCTTGAACTTGAGAACTGCCTTTAAGGTAGGTGCATAGTGAATATCTTTGTTCTTTGTTCTTAATACTGCATGGCAGTATTAAGTGTTCAAGGAGCATGATATATAAAACCTTCACTCAGGTGTTCATAAAATGGATGAATAAATAGACAGATGGATAGCTAGATAAATGGATTGATAGATTGATAGAATGATATGCAAATGTGGCAAAATGTTAAACTTGGTGGATCTGGGGAAGAAGAGCAGGGGTGTGTTGGAGTTATTTATATAGGGTTTGTATTATTTTTGTTACTGTCTTATAAGTTGGAATTTATTTCAAAGTAAGTTCAAATTTTTAAAAATATTAAATTAAAATTTAAGTTCTGCATCATAGTGGCCACATTTCGAGTGCTCAGCAGCCACACGTGACTGGTGGCTACCTTATGGGATGGCACAAAGGACATTTCCGTGGTCACAGAGGGTTCCATTAGACGTCACTGCTTTAGAATATAAAATTTGGCCAACTTTATATACGTGGCAAGTCATATCCATTTTAACTAATTCCCTATTGACTTTTATTTTTGTTACAGTTTATCCTGCTGCTTCAGGAAAAACCTGATTTGCCTTTGCTTGGGTTTAAAACAGAAAAACATTTTAACCTATACAAAAAATGGTAACTCGGCTACTTCTCAGTGAAACCAAATGTAGTCAGGAGGGGCTCCTCTACCTTTTTTTTTTTTTAAAGATACTTAGATTATACAAATGTCACATAAAAAACATAGGAGATTCCTATATGCCCCACTCCCCATACCTCCCACACTCCTCTACACCAACACCATCACTCACCAGTGAGGTACATTCATCGCAACCGATGAACACACTTTAGAGCACTGCCATCAAGCATGGACTAAAGTCTACATAGTGGTTTACACACTCTCCCACACAATTCCGTAGGTCATAACAAGATTTATAATGGTAATGGCCTGTTTCTGTCATTTCATTGTCATTCAGGACAATTTCCAAGTCCCAAAAATACCCCTGTATTACTCCTGTTTTCCATCTCCCTGCTCCCAGAACTCCTAGTGACCATTGCCCCCACACCAATGACATGACTTCTTCCATTGCTAGAATCACAGGTCTATAGTAGAATACCAGTAAGTCTATGTTAGTCCATAGTTCATTCCCCAATCCCAAGGACCTCCAATTGAGAGGGGTCTGTGGTTCCACAGGGCCAATGAACGTGACCCTCCCACTTGCAGTTGTAGACTCTCTTGGTTCCTTGGTATGGTAGTTGTCCATCATCACCTCCATGCTAGTTGTCCTGGGTAAGACCAATGAACTGGTGCTGCAACTCCAATGAGACTCGGGGCCCAGCTGGCACATGGAAAGCCCAAAGATTTAAGTCTCCTGGATGTACACCTACCAACTCTAGCACTAACCATAGGTTCAAATAGAAGGACAGAAGAGCCATATGTAGGGAAACTGCAACTGAGTCCAACTCTGTCACTCTAGGGAGCATAAATTCCAAGGTAGAATCCACTGGCAAGGCACCAAACTCCTGAGCTATCTGTCATGACTATAGTGTCTAGATGTCTCCAGAGCCCTGAGGAGCCCCACTATTTGAAGTAATATCTACTTTGACAGTCAAAGAGATCCTGCTGAGACATGCATAAGTGTAACCTCTAGAATGACCTCCCGACTCACTTTGACGTCTCGTAGCCATACAAATTAATTTGTCCTTAACTTTTCCCCCTTCTGGTCAAGGTCCCCTTCCAGTTGCATTGCTAGTTGGTTCTTGGGAGTAATCCCTCGGTGCCAGGGAGGCTTTTCCCTGGGAGTCATGTCCCATGCTGGGGGGAAGACAAATGTATTTATATGCTGAATTTGGCTTGGAGGGAGGCCACATTTGAGCAAGAAGCAGGCTCCCAGGAGACAACTCTTAGGCACCAGGCCAAGTTTCCATTTCAAGAGTAAAGGTTCACAAGCACAGTCATAAACATCAAGAGCCCGTCAATGGAACATCCTCCTTCACCAGCCATTGCCCCTGCACTCGGGGGATTCCTGCTGATCTATTAGAGAATGTGGCAGAGCTCTCAGGATGGGAACCTGATATTCCTTAGGTCACTGTGTGCATTTCCACCCACCATGACAATGCCCCACGAACATTTGAACACATTCATATGCCTTATATGCATGCCCAGGTGAGCTTCTTCCCATGGATCCCTCATCACTGACACCCCGCACCAATGATCCTCCCCTGCCACATTTGTAATCCTTCTGTGATCCAAAACTTCTTAAAAAATGAAGCCAATAAAATAGCCAAATATGATTAATAAGAAAATGAATAATAATGATAGTTTTAAAAATAAGAAATAGAATACAAAAAATTAAATAAAAATTTAAAAAATTTGGGATAATAAAAATAATGAAAAAATATTTAAAAATTTGTTGACCTTTTCCTTTTCATCACTATAAGATCTGTTATCCTATATGTACAGTGACTTTGTCTTCCATTTATTCCCCCAGTGTCTTATTTTTTTTTTTCATTTTGTCCTCAAAGAAGTTTTAGGTTACAGAAAAGTCATGTACTGAAGGGACTCCCATATCCCCAATATCCTCCCCCTTTTCTCCTTCCCCTATTAATATAATTGTATATGTGGATAGTACGTTTGTTACAACTGAAATACAAATATTGAAATATAGCTACCAACCATGGTAAATGGTTTACATTATGGTTTACATTTTGGACCATACACTTTTATAAACTTTGATGCAATTCAACATGGCCTGTATCCATCATAGAAAGATCATGTAGAATACTTCCATCTTCCCCTAAAATGTCCACCATTCCATCTATTTTATTCCTCCTTCCCTCTCCCCTTAAAACCCACAGCAACCACCAGGCTTCACTCTTTGAAGGAAGAAATTCATAGTTACTTGCAACAACACTAAGATCTTGACATACTGATCTGTCCTCCCCCATTAGGCACTGCCCATGCTCTTGAGAGACTCCTGCCCCTCTATTTGAGAACATAGCGGACCTCCCCAGGATGAGAGTCCACCACCTTGACACTTTTTATGTTGGTCTCTACCCACTGATATAACACATTATGACAAGGTAAACACACACACACTCCCTAGAAGCCTGCCCCAAGTGCACCCTGTCCCGAATGCCCCCCACACCCAACACCCCAAACCAGCAACCCTCATTTACTATATTGCCAAAAAAGCATTTCCAACATTGTAGTTTCAACCATGTTCCCACCAATTCCCAGTATTCACCTGCTTCCTCCTCCAACCCTCCTCCCAGTTCCATGGACAGTCCAACCCACCCTCCCCACCCCACCTCCCTGACAAACCAGCACTGCCTAACCTAAAAGTATCATTATACCACTGTCATGCCCCTCCACTATACAACCACATACTTCCCCCTTATCATAAATTTTGCCCATATGGGCGTTGGCTCACAACCTTCTTCTCTCTTTCTATTTCCTGTAAAACTATCTTCCAGACTCTAGCTCTGTGAGTCTGCTCAGTTTTCTTAATTATATCAGCGAGGTCATGTAATATTTGTCCTTCAGTGCCTAGCTTGCTTCACTCAAATAAGGTCCTCAAGATTCATCCATGTTCTGTTAATACTGCATTCCTTCTTACAGCTGAGTAATATTCCATTGTATGTATATGCCACAATTTGTTTATCCATTCATCTGTTGAAGGGCATTTGGGTTGATTCCAAGTTTTGGCAACAGTGAATAATGCCACTATGAATATTGGTGTGCATGTATCTGTTCATGTCCTTGCTTGCAGTTCTTCTGGATGTATACCCAGCAGTGGAATTGCTGGATCATATGGCAGTTCTTTAGTTAGCTTCCTGCATAACTGCCAACCTGTTCTCCACAATGGCTGTACCATTCTACATTCCCACCAGCAATGGATGAGGGTTCCCATTCCTCCACATCCCCTCCAACACTTGTAGTCCTCTGTTTTTTTAATAGCTGCCAGTCTGATGAGTATAAGATGATATCTCATTGTAGTTTTGATTTGCATTTCCCTAATAGCTAGTGATGTTGAGCATCTTTTCATGTGCTTTTTAGCCATTTGTATTTCTTCTTTGAAGAAGTGTCTATTCAAATCACTTGCCCATTTTTAAAATGGATTGTTTGTCTTTTTATTTTCGAGGTATAGGATTTCTTTATATATGCTGGATATTAGGCCCCTATCAGATATATGGTTACCAAACATTCTCTCCCAATGAGTAGGCTGCCTTTTCACTTTCTTGACAAACTCCTTTGAGGTGCAAAAGTTTTTAATTTTGAGAAGGTCCCATTTATCTATTTTTCCTTCCATTTCTCGTGCTTTGGGCATTAAGTTCATGAGACCATTTCCTACTACAAGATCCTGTAGATGCGTCCCTACATTATCTTCCAGTGTCTTTATGCCCGTGGCTCTTATATTTAAATCTTCGATCCATCTTGAGTTAATTTTTGTATACATTGTGAGATGGTGTTCCTCTCTCATTCCTGTGGATATGGATATCCAGTTCTCCAAGCACCATCTGTTGAAGAGGCCATTCTCTCCTAGTTGAATGGGCTTGGTGGCCTTGTTGAATATCAGTTGACTGTATATGCGAGGATGTATAGCAGAACTCTCAGTTTGTTTCCATTGATTAGTATGTCTATCCTTGTGCCAATACCATGCAATTCTGACCACTGTAGCTTATAGTATGTTTTAAATTTTTTAAGTCCTTACTTGAGTTTTTTTTTTGTTTTTTTCAATGCATTTTTTTATTTTTTAAAAGATAGTTGGATTACAATGTTACACACACAAAATATAGGGATTCTCATATTCCCCACTCCCCACACCTCCCACACCTTCCCACATAAGCAACATCCTTCATTAGTGTGGCACACTCATTGCAATTATTAAATGCATCCTGGGGCATTGTCATTGAGCATGGACCATATTTCACATTGTAGTTTACACTCTCTTCCACACAATTCTGCAGGCTATGGGAAGATATATAATGGCATATATCTGTCATTGCAGTGCCATTCAGGATGATTCCCAAGTTCCTAAAAAGCCCCTGCATTACACCTGTGTCTCCCTCCCCCTTCCCCCAGAGCCTCCAATGGCCACTGCCTCCACATCAATGCTGTAATTTCTTCCATTGCTAGAATTACATGGCTCATCTGTCCCTTCTATTTGAACCTATACTTGGTGCTGGAGTTGGTAGGTGTACATCCAAGAGACTTGAATCTTTGCGCTGTCCATGTGCCAGCTCTCCCTGAGCCTCAGCAGAGTTGCAACACTTGCTGTCCAGTTCATTGGACTCACCCAGGACAACTGTCAAGGAGGTGAGTATTGACAACCACCATACCAAGGAAATGAGAGAGCCTACAACTGCAAGCAAGAGAGTCCCATCCATCGGCTGTATGGGAGAGAAGCCCCTTCTCAGTTAGAGGTGGAGTGGATATCACCATCCCAGAATCCTCAGGATTGGGGGATGAACTGTGGACTAGAGTAGACTTACTGGTATTCTACAATAGATTTGTGATTCTAGCAATGTAGTATGTTTTAAAGTCAGGTTGTATGATTCCTCCAATTTCATTTTTCTTTTTCAATATGTCTTTGGCTAGTCTAGGCTTCTTGCCCTTCAAAATAAATTTCATAGTTCTTCCAATTCAGTAAAAAAAAAAAGGCTGTGGTGATTTTTATTGGGGTTGCATTAAATCTCTAGATCAGTTTGGGTAGGATACACATCTTAATGATGTTTAGTCTTCTTATCCATGAACAGGGAGTATTCTTCCATTTATTTAAATCTTCTTGGTTTCTTTTAACGATGTTGTATAATTCTCTGCATATAAGTAATTTACATCTTTAGTTAAATTTCTTCCTAGGCATTTGATTATTTTATTTGCTATTGTAAATGGGATTTTTTCTTGATTTCCTATTCACATTGCTCATTATTGGTATACAGAAATGCTACTGATTTTTTCATGTGGATCTTATAACCTACGACTTTAATGAACTCATTAATAAGTTCTAGAAACTTTGTTGTAGATTTCTCAGGGCATTCTATGTATACATAGATAGGATCATGTCATCTGCAGATAGTGCAGTTTTTACTTCTTCCTTTCCAATTTGGATACCTTTTATATCTTTTTCTTGCCTAAATACTTGAGCAAGTACTTCTATCACTATGTTAAATAGAAGCAGTGAAAGTGGGCATCCTTGTCTTATTCCTGATCTTAGAGGGAAAGCTTTTAGGATTTACCATTGAATATGATGTTAGCTGTGGGTTTTTCATATATACCCTTTATCATGTTGAAGAAGTTTCCTTCTATTCTTATCCTTTGTGGTGTTTTTATCAGGAAAGAATGCTGGATTTTGTTGAATGCTTTTTCTGCATCTAGAGAGATGATCATGTGGGTTTTTTTTTCTTTTTATCTCTTTATATGTTGTATTACCTTTATTGATTTTCTTATGTTGAACCATCCTTGCATACCAGGGATGAAACCCACTTGGTCATGGTGTATAGTTCATTTGATGTGTTGTTGAATATGGTTAGCAAGTATTTTGTTGAGGATTTTAGCATCTAGGTTCATTAGAGAGATTGGTCTATAGTTTTTCTTTCTTCTGGCATCTTTGTTTGGCTTTGGTTTTAGGGTGATGTTGGCATCATAGAATGAGTTAGGCAATGTTCCCTCTAATTCTATTTTTTGGAAGAGTTTAAGCAGGATTGATGTTAGTTCTTTCCAGAATGGTTGGTAGAATTCACCTGTGAAGTTGTCTAGTCCTGGACTCTTCTTAGTTGTGAGGCTTTTGATGACTAATTCTATCTCTTTACTTGTGATTGGTCTGTTGAGTTCATCAGTTTCTTCTTTTGACAATGTAGGCTGCTTATGTGTTTCTAAGAATTTGTCTATTTCCTCTAAATTATCCATCTTGTTGTCATATAATTTTTCAAGGTATCCTCTTATGATACTCTTTATTTCTGTGGGATCAGTAGTGATATCCCCTTCCTTGTTTCTTATTTTATGTATTTGCATCTTCTCTCTTTTTCTCTTTGTCTAGGTAAGGGTTTGCCAAATTAATCTTCTTGAAAAACCAGCTTTTGTTTTTTTAATTTTTTCTAGTGCTTTCTTATTTTCAATTTCATTTAGTTCTGCTCTAATCTTTGTTATTTCTTTTTATTCTCCTTCCTTTGGGGTTAGTTTGTTGTTCTTTTTCTAATTCCTCCAGGTGTGCATTTAGGTCTTTGATTTTAGCTTTTACTTCTTTTTTAATATAGGCCTTTATGGCTATGAATTTCCCCCTCAGTACTGCTTTTGCTGCATCCCATAGATTTTGATATGTTGTGTTGTCATTTTCATTCGTTTCAAGGTAGTTACTGATTTCTTTTGATATTTCCTCCTTGGTCTACTGTTTGTCTAAGAGTGTATTGTTTAACTTCTGTTTTTGTGTGTGTGCCTAATCTGGTTCTCTGCCCCTTACTGATTTCCAGCTTCATTCTATTGTGGTCAGAGAAATTACTTTGTATAATTTCGATCTTTCTGAATTTTCATTGAGAGTTGTTCTGTGGCCTAGCATGTGGTCTATCCTGGAGAATGATCCATGTGCACTCGAGAAGAATATATATCCCACTGTATTTGGGTATAATGTTCTATATATGTCTGTTAGGTTCAGATCCCCTAATGTATTATTCAAGTTCTTTTTTTCTTTATTGATTCTCTGACAAGATGTTCTGTCTAATGGTGATAATGGTGTATTAAAGTTCCCCATTATAATTGTAGTGGCATCTATTTCTCCACTTAGTTTTTCCAGTGTTTGCCTCGTGTATTTTGAAGCACCCTGATTAGATGCATAAATGTTTATGATTGTTCTTTGTTCTTGGTAGAGTACCCCTTTTATTCGTGTATAGTGTCCCTTTTTGTCTCTTACAATAGTTTTGCCTTTTAAGTCTATTTTGTCTGATATTAGTACAGCTACTCCCACCCTTTTTTGGTTATTGTTTGCTTGTAAAATTGTTTTCCAACCTTTTGCTTTCAGCCTCCTTGCATCCCTGCGTTTAAGGTGGGTTTCTTGTAGACAGCATATAGATGGGTCATATTTCCTCATCCATTCTGCCAATCTGTGTCTCTTGACTGGTGAGTTTAATCCATTAATATTCAATATTATTACTGTCAAAGAAATTACTTACATTAACCATATTTTCTTTAGGTTTATGTATGCTATATGTTGTTTTTATTTCTCTTTTTATCTTTTTAGTTGTTCTTACACTCTCCTTCAACTCTCTCCTGTTTTTTCATTTCTATTGCAGAACTCTCTTTAGTATTTCTTGAAGTGGGGTTTCTTATTGACACTTAATTTTTGAGGTTTCTTATTGACTCTTAATTTTTGTTTATCTGTGATTATTTTGAGCTCTCCCTCATTTTTGAATGCCAGCTTTGCTGGATAGAGAATTCTTGGCTGAAAGTCTTTTTTCTTTTAGCACCTCAACTATATCATACCACTGCCTTCTTGTGTCCATAGTTTCAGATGAGAAGTCAGCATTTAATCTTATCAAGCTTCCCTTGTATGTGATGGTTCTCTTTTCTCTTGCTGCTTTCTCTCTTTGTCTTGAGCATTGGACAATTTGACAAGTATGTGTCTTGGAGTAGGCCTGTTGTGATCTATTCTGTTTGGGGTGTGCTGCACTTCCTGGATATGTACATCCATCTCCCTCAATAGGGTTGGGAATAAAGTAGCCACAGACCAACAGGAGTGTGATTGGTTAGAGACTGGTGATAGGATTTCTGCTAATGAGATTTCTCATACAGACACATAATCATGGACTTCTCAGTGCTAGATCTATTATCACTTTTCAAGAAAAAACTTTCCTCTGCACCCCCACCATCAATTTTGTGTGAAGGGTCATAATAGTTCTTTATCTTTTGTTTTTTTGCTATAATAGGAAATGGCAAGAATATGATATCTTTTTTCAAAAGATTTATTTATTTATTTATCCCCCCCCCCCCCCATTGTTTTTGCACTTGCTGTCTGCTCTCTGTGTGTTCTTCTGTGTCTGCTTGTCTTCTCTTTAGCGGCACTGGAAACCGATCCTGGGATCTTCGGAGTGGGGAGAGGCGCTCAATCTCTTGCGCCACCTCAGCTCCCTAGTCTGCTGCATCTCTTATTGTCTCTCCTCTGTGTCTCTTTTTGTTGCTTCCTCTTTCTGCACCAGCTTTCTGTGCAGGCCAGCACTCCTGAGTGGGCCAGCTTTCCACACAGACCAGTTTGCCTTTCACTAGAAGGCCCCAGGAATCAAACCCTGGACCTCCTATATGTTAGATGGGAGACCAATCTCTTGAGCCACATCCGTTTCCCAATATGATGTCTTAACTTATTCGGTGTGACAATGTAGTATAGTAGAATAATTTTCCTCTATAACAGTAAGAGCTAGATATCATCAGGCCATATCATAACAGATTATTAATATGAAAAGATTATGTCTCTAAAATATCATTGCTATAAACTTTCAGGATTATTAATGAATAACTATGTGTTCATATTTTCATGTAATGGTTCAAATTCCCAAACCATAATCAAAACTTACATAATAAAAGCTACTATTTTACCAAGGAACATGGTGGTATTGTATAATGGTTAAGAGCATGACTACTGCAATCAGACAGATGCCATTGCTCCCCTGAGTTATAACATTTACTAACCATGATATCTCAGAGAATTTACCGAATCATTCTGTAGCTCAACTTCTTTATTTTTAAAATGGGATAATAAGAGCACCTATTTCTTGGATGTAGGGGAGGTTTGCATGATATAGTGAATTCAATAAAGTACTTGGCATGGCTGGAACACAGTAGATGCTCCATACATTCTAGTGTTTAGGCTATTATTAAAAATGTTGCATTGCGTACTACACATAAAGGAAAGGCTATATAAATGAATGCAGAGTTTGAAAAATTAGTATGAGGCAAACACCAGTGTCAAGAAAAAGAATACCTGGGTCAAAAAAAAGAACAAAGATTATACCCAGGAGTCATTGCTTGCTCCTCCCCCCCCCCCCCCACCGTTTACAACTCCCTTCCCCACTTCTAGCTTTGTTCAGTATCCTAAGTTGTATGGAAATCATGTCCTTGCTTTATTTTAGAGTTTACCTTTCACAGATGCATTTCTAAATAATATTGTCTAATTTTGACTTTTAGACAATAAATATATCTCAAAAGTCAACAACAGAAATAATCTAATTAACAAATGGGCAAAATATGAATAGATATTTCACCAAAGACAATATATGGATGGCAGATAAGCACAGGAAAAGGTGTTCAACACCACTAACCATTAAGGTAATCATAAGATTTTATTACACAACTAGTCAAACAGTTAAAGTAAAAAGTCAAAAACTAAATGTCATGTTGTATTGTTCCATTTATATTACAATCTCAATATGACAAAATAATATTCATTTTAGCACTCATTTTAATTTATTATATACCCAAGCATATATCTTACTAGTTGCCAGGGATTACAGATGGTGGCAGAGAGTGTTGGGTGTGTACTATAAAGGTTTAAATGTACAAGGTAGATTGTGGTGAGAGAATAGTTCTGTGTCTTGATTGTGGTGATTATTACACATCACAAATGACATAGAACTTGGCTCACACATTATACCATTGTCAATTTCTGGGTTATGATCTCGTACTCTAGTTGTTTATAAGAAACATATTGTAAACATGTTGAAAGCAAAAAGATTTCTGTCTGATAGCATTTTGCTTTACCTTAGAGACTATTTGTCAGGGTTCTCTAGGGAAACAGAAGCAACAAGAGATATCCATCATGGCTATTTTTGTACTGTTTCCATGTCTCCAATGAAGTTCATCACCTGTTTGCACATGTTGTTCCCCTTTTCCACTGGATCCTTTAACATATTAATTTTACTTATTTCAAGTCCCTGTTTGATCATTTAATATTTGGATCATCTTTGGGTCTGATTCTGATGACTGCTTTATTTCTTTATGATAAGTCAGTATTTTCTTATGTTTTTCTTTGTCTTTTTAATTTAATACTGGACATTGCATGTAAAATACAGTAGATTAATACTTTCTTCTGGAAATACACATGCCTCTAATTCTGTCAGCCTGTTGCCCTGAGAGATGAACTCCACTTTTCTTGCAATTGATCCGAGTTTGGGTTTTATTGCCTTTTAATTACATTCAGCACACTATGCGTGGAGAAATGCTGCTGCCTTGAGCTCACTGTGAAGTCTGGATGCTGTTGGCTTCCCTCAGTGTTCTTGTTGCACTGTCATACTTCAGCAGATTCTTCATGCCTCTGCCCTACTCCTGCCCTTTACTGGGGCATATTGCTATGGCTTCATATTAAATTCAAGGGCCGTTGTGGGGACAGGGGTGTTTTTTGCTTGCCCTGCTCTTCCCTTTGTCTTAAATGGAGGTTTTACCTGTGAACCATATGGATAGACCTCTTTAAGCATCCTGCCCTTTCCCCAAAGCAAAGAACCTTTACTTTGTTTTCTGTTCAGAGTCCATACAGCAGGCATATTTCTTCCCTTCCATAGTGCAACTGATCTCTACTTCGTATCAATGCAGATTCTGGGGTTACGGGATGGCTATCCCTGTTCCCACCCCCCTGCAGAGGCAGCAGACAACTGCCATATATCAGTGCAGAACCCTGCCCCACACCCATCTAGGCTTTGGCCTAGAAACAATGCAAATTAGAGGAATGGAGAGTTTCTTGCCCTCCTCCAGTCAAAGTCAACCTCTTCTTGGAGTCATAGTACAGTCTTGGGTATGTGACCATTTCCTGCCCTTTTCCTATTGGAGACAGCATAGGCCACATATGTGCGTAGGTTTGGGGTGTGGGAGGGTTTCCTGCCCTTCCAACAATGGCAGATGTCTTTTGCCTAATAGCACAGGGGGGTCTAGGGTAAGGACAAATATCTTGCCTGTTCCTCAGTGGTAGTTGACAACCATCTGGTACTCAGGCAGGATCCAGAGTACAAATTAAAGTCGGACTTCTCTAGATTCTCCTGTTCTGTCCTAAAAACTAAGGTGGGGCTTAATCAGATCACTTGTCCTCCCTCCACTTCTTCTCATGGGCACTTGATGGAGGCCCATGGACAGGACTTGGTGGATGGCGCTGACTCTCCTTGTGTCTGGGAGTTCATAGGCATCCTAAATAGTCATAAGAGTCTACATTCAGACTTTATACATGTGCTTATACTCCAGCACTTTTTTTTTTCACCTTCGTCTGTGGTGGGCATTTCTTCCTCCAATGCTCTGCCAAAATCATAACAGTTGATGTATCCTGTTTCGGTTCGGGAGGCTTGTCACCTTTTGGATTGCCCTTTGCCTTGCAAAAACTGCTATCTCATGCTCAGAAAAGATGATTTTTGTAGATTACCTGGTATTGTTAGATCATGAGTGATGTTCTTTTACAGCTTTCTCCATACTAAGTGAAAATGGATCTCGGTTTTACAGTTAGGATGATTGTGCATTTAAGTTTCAGAGACACAGATCAAAAACTTTTTTTGCTCTTTGAATGTGAGGGTTTTTTCTTTCTTTTTTAACAGCTACATGTTACACTACCATTAGGTTTAGCCTGATGGCAATGCATTTATTCTGTCAAAAAATTAGTTATAGACCATTTACCTGCACTAATATTGTCTTTGTCACTGGAGAATCAGATAAATCAGGTAAATGTTAATCAATTTATGTACAAAGTGTTGTTGTAGCACAGTTGATGGAGGAAGTAATGGTGGCTTTATGTGGCACTTATAGATATATTTGGTCTGAGAAGACATTCAGCAAAACTGGCCATTGTGACCACATTTCACATTTCCACAATTCCAACTGATGGGCAGTCCCACTAAGATGAAAAATGGAACTGTCGTAGCTGTTTTCTGTGACCTTCTCCACCTCTCTCACTTTCAAGGCATCCAGCTCTAACTTCAGAGCGCTAACTAAAATGTCCTGCCAACCATTAATGGCTGCCTGATCTTGGTCAAATCATTTAATCCCTCTGAGGTTCGGTTTCTTCATTCCTGAAATGGTTTAAATTTACCTATTATGCAGATATGAGAGCAATCGGGAAAGACAAATTTTGCATGCAATGAACAATAAACATGTGTTGCTATGATTGCTTGTCCTCACCAGAGAGTGTCTCCTGATTTACAGCCATCTGGCCCTCAGGGATTGCTCTCCCAAAGACCAGTAGAGTTGATCTAGGTCATCAGATCCATGAGCTAGTATCCCTTTCTTCATCTATGATTCTCTGTACATTCCTGCTGAATATTTGTATTTATTCCCATGGCTCTGTATTCTTAATTGAGTGTATAGAACACGACTTGTCATTCAGCAAAGTGTGAACCCTCTAGAGTATTGGTTACTAGGAGTTAGCATGTGGATTGAGAATGGGAGCTGATGCTAAATGTACGTAGATATGTTGGTGAGGTTTATTGTAAGGGTGTGGAAATGAATGGAGTTGATGGTGGTGCAGTGTGGCAAGCATAGCCAACACTGCTGATTTGGAAGCGTGGTTGTGGCTGAATGGCGTAGTCTGTAGATGTGATATGCCAATTGAAAGGAAGTGGAGAATGGTCCATGGACTGTATGGCATGGTGATTTTGGTGGTGCATGAGGACTGTGATTAGTAGTGTAAGCATAAGAATGTTCTTCTTTTACAAAGTGTTAAATATATGGTGATACACGGGAAAATTACAACTAATGACACTTATGGACGATAATTAACAGTAATATTGTAATATTTTTGCAGCAATGGTGAAGAAGATATTATATCAAATCTATGGGACAACAAAAGGAGGGTATAAGAGGGATGGGTAGACTACACGAAATGTACTCTGTTGGCTATAATTAGTAGTAATGTTTTGACAATGCTCTTTCGTAGTTTGTAGCGATTGTTTCACAACAATGCAAGGTGGTGGTGGGGTGACCTACGGGAGCCCTGTATGATGATATGCATGTTTGTTTTGTAAATTCACAACTTTTACTATACACTTAATGTTTATGTATATTCATGTATGAAAGATAAACTTCAATTTAAAAAATTAAAAAAAAGAATGTGTGAAAGTGTGAACCTGCCCTTAATTTAGATTTGGTGTTTCTAATATTGGCTAAAGACTGTGGAGTTTTGTAAATAAAGAGCCAATAATAGGAAATTCATTTATTACAGTAATCTTAGCATCCCTTGGTAATAATAAACCCTGATTAATTTTTTTAAGACCTATTTAGTTCATTGCTATCATTGGTGACTGGCATTAAGAGAGAAGAGAGGCAAATTTATTTTTTATTTTATGTTTCTTAAAGCTGCAGCTTAGTCACATTCAATGCTTTCAGACATTGGCATTTATAATTGGGGTCAAATGCATATGCTAGCAATTCCCTTTTTGTGCAATCATAAATAGCATTTTTAGTAATAAATATGCTGATTGTTCTTTTGTTTGGGGGGATTGATTCCCTATTTTGTCTTCCCTAAATGATTCCTTTTTTTCCATTAAACATGTGGCTAACTTATGAGACAGTAATGCAGAGGCACTGCCCACAGTCTTTGGAGTATATCTGTGTGCCTCTGTCTACCTGTTAGTACCCGCAATCTGGGACTGATTATTATCTCTATTTTAGGTTCTTTGTCTTTAAAAATGGGGATAATGCCAACTTTAGAGCTGGTATGAGGCTGGAAAGAGATAATGCAGGAAAAGCTCTTGGAATATTATTTAGCAATACCCAATAGCTCAAGAAATAGCACTAGTGATGATGATAATTGTTATTTTTAATATTGCTATTATTATGTTTCTGAGATTCTAATAGTGCAGAAGGCAGGAGCTGCATTTATGCACAGAACTGTCTGACCTGCTCCTAACCTAATGTCATAGTACTGTCTCTCAATCAATATTTTGTTTTTGCTGTTTCTTTCCCCCGGATCAGTGCTGTCAGACCTAGTTTGTAAACTCTTCCAGCGATAGAGCCACATCTATTTAGCTTGCTAAATAAATCCACTTCATTCTAACAAATATTTCTTGATTAGGCTGCTGACTCAGCTGTCTTGTTTCCTCTAATCCATTTGAGAATATTCTGACATGCCCTCTTTTTTGAACATACTTTAATTCAAAATGAAAGAAAGACCATTGCTGGTTCAATTAGCTTGGCCTAACACAACCCCTGAGCGTAATTTCTGATTAACACTGGCGCTTTTGCCATTTCCTTCTTTCCCTGGCTCCCTCTGCAATGTATGATTTCAAGATGACGATTCCCTTTGGACTTTTGGCTGAAGGCACTTGTCACTTCCAATTCGTTATTTCCTTGATATTTGCTCACTGCACTGCATCTGTCCACATGCAAGCAGCTTTGGTAGAGGATGTACATCTCATGTAATAGCATGTGATGCCTGATTATACACTTAGGAAAATAAAAATTCAGGAGGGTTATTTTAGATTTTCAAATTCTTCCTTGGATACATCTTATTTATGCTTCTATGTGCGTTTCCAGCAGGTATATTGCCTTTGACGTATCTCAGAACGACATCAGTGAGGAAGTGCAAGTCTGCTCAGCAGATGTTTTCCCTAAAGTATCCTGCCTGCATCATGTGGTCTGACCGAAAATGATATTTGTAAACGTGAAAGTTGCACATATTTAAATAAACAAAGGCTGGCATTCCTTGTAGTGGGAAGAAAATAAACAAAAATGGCTATTGACTCATCTCACTATTTTTGACACATTTTGCTAAGTTTGGTTTGCACATTAAATTTTAAAAAGTGTCCAGATATTCCTTTGGCTCTTCCTTCAAGCACATCTCCATTTAAATGCTCATAATCCGGAAGCTACTAGCTTTCATATCAGTGAATTCTGTGAAGGAGAAAATCCTGAACTCTTAGGCAATGATTACACTCTGGGTTACAGAATATAGCATGGTACAGTGGAGAAGTCAATGGACTTAGAATCGGGAGGCATTCTGTTTACTGAATATGTGAATTGGGTAAGTCAATAATCTTTTCTGGGCCTCTAAAATACCTTCTTATCCTGGATTATAGGGTTGTTGTGAGGTCAGTGTGAAATAGTGGAGGGAAGTAATCAATGCATTCAGCAAGTTAGCTCTCTTGTGACTTGTCACATGAAGGATTTTATTATTACTTTTTCTCTTTGAAATTACAGTTTCCATCTTCTTCCAGGCATTCCTTGTTCTTTACTTTGAGGATATCACTCAATAGTTCATTCAACCAAATTTTTGAGTGGCCTCTGATACTAGGCATGGTGGATACAGCAGAATCCAAACAATAGGATCAAAAAATATTTATAGAATGGGCTTTTTAGAGAAGTCACTATCAGGAGGTTGCTTTAGGTTTCAGTTGGACAGAGACATTGAGTTCAGGAAACAGCCATAAACAAGTGGTAGTAATAAAGCAATGATAATGCTCAACTTTAAAGAAGCTATTAATTTGAAAAAAAAAAAATAATGTGAGGTTTACTCTGATAAAAATGGATACAACATAATCTGCTTCCTACATTATGAAAAAAACACAACTGTAAAATGAGAAATTCAGCTTATCTGCCTGATATTTATAGTAAACATGCAAAGAGATCTGGAAAACATGCCCTTTGTCACCTTCTGCTAAGTTTGGAAACCACTAGATGTCTGGAAGAATGTGGAGTAATTAACTCATGATGGCAGGGGGATGTTCCACTTTGTATTGATATGTGTGGATTTCCTTGAGAAGAAACAGCTAGTGGCCCTTCTCCTCTGTGTTCTGCTAGAAGTAAACAAGCACAGTCCTTAGGGAAGAGTGTGGTTAGTAGGTCTGACGCCTTTGACCCTGGTGTCCCAACACCTGGCATACACTTGTTGAGGTGAAGTGGGCTACCCCTTTTCCTTGGGGGAAAAAGAACTTCAGTTGGTCTTGAAGCCAACCCTCAGTCTCATAAACTTCTCAGCTTCTTTGTGTTATGGATGATGTGGGAGATTAATTTCACCTCTTTTCATTTGAAGAGGTTGCCTTCTTTTTGAACAAGGGCTATGGAAACATTTAGGTTCTTTGCACATATTTACTTTCAACAGGAGCTTCACAATAAGCTTCTTTGTGGATTTTGAGTGGCTAAACTTAAAATTATTGTCCACCATATTAAGTTCACACAGTAAGAGTACTGGAAAGGGCTTTGAAATAGGAGTTGGGAGATGTGGGTGAGTGCTTGCAATCCCCTAGTGTAGGATCTTTTGTACAAATAGCCCGACCTCTCCAGGCTTTATTTTCTGGACTACCTTATCTCTCAGATCCTTTAACTCAGCAAATATTTGAGTATCTAGGTGCTGTAGCTAGGTGCAGTGTCTAGGTGCTGAGGTTACAAAAAGTGCCTGGAATTCTATTACTCCTCTGTTGTTCTTTCAAGGTCATTTCCTATTATTCTGTGAAATGTCAAGTCAGAGAGGTCACCTCATTATTTTCAACATACACCATGCTTGCTTTCCTTCTTATGATTTCTTCTCTTTGTATTTTTCCTCATCTTGTATGCCTACTTCATCCTACCTGACTATTTAACTCTCACCAGTCTGTTAGAGGCATAGCTCAAGTCTTATCTACTCCGGAAGTTTCTCCCATTTTGAACCGTGTCCATGAAATCCAAGTGAATTTATTCTTTACTGCATGATTTGTCTTTAATTGTTTCATGTGTGTTAGTTTTATTTCCTCAGATTGTAAATTCCTGTGGTTCATAAATTATATTCAGTATCTCTTTTGCAGACGCATAGTAACTATACAATAGATATCTGATAAATACCATTTCTAATTGCCTAGTTAATTTCCTTTCTAGCTCTCGACATCCATAAATACTACAACAGTCCAATCAGCTATTGTTTTCTCAAGTAAAGCATTTTGATGAACTGGTACAATTTTTTTCCATTATACATTTATTTATAGAGTTTTTGATTACACAAAAGTTACATCGAAAATATGGGGTACTATTTTAATATTGAGCAGGTCAAACATATTTTCTCTCATTTCTTCAGTTAAAAAGCAACATATACAAAACGTTCCTTATGATTGATGCATGTAGAAATCTAACAATTAACCAGATATTCCCTTCAGCTACTGCACCCAAATATAAGTTTAAAGATATTACGCCAGAAAGTCCATGGCATCGTGCTTTTTGCTCCAAGAAGAAATTGTTTGCAACTTGAGTTCCAATGGGAAATTTGACCTTTAAGTAATTAAAAAAAAATAAAAATCCTTTCTCTAGAAAAATGTGGCAGAAAATTGCACAAAGAAAAAAAAAAAAAGGAAATCCATTCCAACTTTAACAAGCTAAGCAGGTAGCAAGCATTTTCTGAAAAACATATTGAAGAAATCAAGAAAGTAATTTAAAATCTAAAATTTGAAAATTGCTGCAAACCGAGACTGAATATTAAGAACTCTGCTGTAGGTAGGCAACTGGCAAAGGTGTGTAGCAGGAAAGAGTGCTGTAGGACAAAGGAGGATATCTATATGTCCATCCTCAAAGCTAAAGCTCCATCCTGCCCCCAGCTATTGGCACAGTACATATCTCTATCCGGAGAACTCACCTGTCAAGCTTTTGGTAGCATGGTGGATAAATTCAGGTAAGCACTGTCCTCAAAGTATGTCATTTTAATGAGTCATATTCAACAAGAGGTGATCACAGTTGTACAGCATCTACTAAAGATTGTGAGTCAAAAATTTGTTTATTGATTAATTGGATAATTTATTTATTAATAGATTTATATGTTGCCTTATTTAAAAAATCAACTGAGATGGCCAAGTCAGGAAAATCATCCTTTATTTCTGACTCTGCTACAAACAAGTGCCTTTTGGCAATTCAGTCAACCTTTTGGGACTCAGTTTCCTCATCTGAAAATGAAGGTATGAAGTCAAATGATTGATGGGATTCCATCTTTCACTTTATGCAATTCTCCAACTTCTTTAATATTCTTAGTGAGAATCACCTGAAGAGGCTTGCTGTGAATAAAACATCAGATGAAGAAGGAGGCTATTTGAATGCAAAGTAATAATAATATAAATGCAAAACAATAATTATCCCTGAGATCTGGGCTTTACTGCCAGTGATGACATTGGTAGGGAGGTGATTCACGGAAAAAGCACAACCACCATCATTAAGGCAATAATGAGAGGGACCTAGAAGCAGCAAAGCTAAGAAAAAGCAGCCTGCATAAGCAGTAACTAAGTAGTGGCAAACTATTTAAAAGTCAAAGCTACAAGCGAACAATGAATTTATTGCATCCAAGAATAGGGATCACAGCAGGATAAAATGAATAGAAATTTGGAAAAAAGATGTAGGCAAAATGTGATCAAATTTCTGCAGTAATACAAACACCTAAGTTCTGGAGGGCTGGGAATTGGATCGATTGCATCAAGAATTTTGCAAGTTGAGACCATTGGATAACTTGCAAGATTCCACAAATTAATTTGTCCTTAAGTAGGAAACTTCTTGCCAATATGCTTCCTCACATCCATGATCAGAGCTCCCATAGATCCCTCCTGAGGGGGTCATAGCTTTGGACCTGGGGTCTGGTCAGGCTGTCTCCGAGGCTAACAGCTGTCTCGGGACGCATTTCCTCTTGGATGCTCTCACAGTGACACAGCTGCTGGGAGTCATTTATTGGGTTGTACCCTGCTCCCCTGCCCCCATCCCACAAACACAATTTTAGGCTTCAACTGCCATAAATGTCTGGCAGTGGAACCAATTCAGGTGGGAATAGTTGTGGTGAGGGGCAGGGGAATGAATGGAAAGCAAAGGCATTGATTTCTCCTTGACTTAACCATGAATAAAATCCCATTTAAGAAATCACTGTGCAGATGGAAACACTTTCATCAAGCTTCAGGGATGGTTGCCCTCAGTGTGGTCTGTTCTCTAGGTGTGCATACAACTGGTTGAAGGACTGTAGTTTAAGAGCTGTATTGGATAACTTCTTATAATAGGGCCTTTTTACATGCTATCAAAATCTACATGGGATCCTTGCTACAGCCTGACATATCTGTGTGTTATTCATTTTAAAAGGCCAGAGAATAGAGCCTCCTATCAAAGGCAATTCGGTCAAACCCGTTGAGTCTTTGTCTCAAATATGTCAAATACTAATCAATTCAGTCAATTCAGCAAAACCCATTTATTAATTTAATTTAATTAGATTATTGTTCTGCAAGATGCAGACCAAAAAAAGCCATTCTTTGATGAATGTTTTTATACTTTGGTTAATTGTTTTGGCACCTTGCAAGAATCACATAAATAGTCTCATTTCATTATTATATTTTAGTATTTAAAGCCTACAGTTGCATCAAATATTAGTTTCTAATTGATATGCATATTTCTTTATTTCCCTGCCCAGGTCTTTTCATATTAAAATAATAGTTCCAGTTTTGGAGTGCTTTTTGAGCATGTCTTTCTAGATGCCAGGTGTGCTTATCACTAGGTGTGCTTTTGTTGTCTTGATTCCTTTTCTCTTATAATCATTTGTGTGACACTTAACATTAGTGCATTTCTGTTCATTTTTATCTGATACTACTTCTCCTTACTTTCAGAAGAAAGTGTGGTTCAGGAAGTTTTTTGAACCTCCTGATACTTCCTCTTCTATTTGTTTCCAGGCATACCTCATTATCCCGTGCTTCACTTTATGGCACTTCACAGATAATGCATTTCTTTTACAAATTGGAAGTTTGTGAGCAAGTCGGTTGTACCATTTTTCCAACAATGTTGGTAATTCTCTCAACATTTCAAAATTTTTATTGTTATTATTTGTTCTGGTGATCTGTGATCAGTGATCTTGATGTTACTCTTGTAATTGTTTGGGGGCTCATATAAAATGGCAAACTTAACAGATAAATGTTGTGCGAGTTCTGGCTCCCCCACCATCCTGCTTTTCCCCCATTTCTCTCACTCTCCTACAAGCCTGCCTATTCCCCAAGAAACAGCAATATTGGAATTAGGGGAATTAATAACCCTCCAATGGCCTCCAAGTGTTCAAGTAAAAGGAAGAGTCACATGCCTCTCCCTTTAAATCAAAAGATAGCAACGATTAAGCTTAGTGAGGAAGGCATGTCAAACGCCAAGACAGAACGATAGCTCGGCCTCTCGTGCCAGACAGTTAGCCAAGTTGTGAATGCAAAGGAACAGTTCTTGAAAGAAATTGAAATTGCTGTGAATGATAAGAAAGGCTACGAATGATGAGAAAGTGAAACAACCATATTAATAATATGTTTTAGTGGTCTGGATAGAAGATCAAATCAGCCACAACGTTCCCTGAAGCCAAAGCCTAATCCAGAGCAAGGCCTTAACTCTCATCAATCCTGAGAAGGCAGCTGGTGACTTTAAGTTGAAGCCGATGCTCATGGACCATTCCCAAACCCCAGGGCCCTTAAGCATTCTGCTGAATCTGCTCTGCCTGTCCTCCCTGAATGGAACAAAGACTGGAGGGCAGCACGTCTGTTTACAACATGGTTTACTGAATGTTTTACACTCGCTGTTGAGACCTACTGCTTAGAAAAAAATATTCTTTCAAAATATTACTGCTCCTGGACAATGCACCTGGTCACCCAAGAGCTCTGATGGAGATGTACAATGAGATCAGTTTCGCTTTCATGCCTGCTAACACAACATCCGTTCTGCAGCCTATGGACCAAGTCATTTCGACTTTCAAGTCTTATTATTTAAGAAATGCATCTCATGAGGCTATAGCTGCCATAGAGAGTGTTTCCTCTGATGGATCTGAACAAAGTCAACTGAAAACATTCCAAAAAGGAGTCACCATTCTAGATGCCATTTAGAGCATTGACGGTTCCTGGGAGGAGGTCAGCATCACGTGAGCAGAAGGTTGGAGGGAGTTGACTCCAACCCTCATGGCTGACTTTGAGGGGTTCAAGACTCAAGTGGAGGCAGGAACTGCAGATGGAGTGGAAACAGCAAGAGAACTAGAATTAGAGGTGGAGCCTGAAACTAACTGAATTGCTGCAGTTTCATGATAGAACTTAGATGAATGAGTTGTTGCTTCTAATGGATAATCAGAGAAGATGGTTTCTTGAGATGGAGTCTCCCCCTGTGAATATGGTTGAAATGACAGCCAAGGATTTCACATGTACTCTTAAGTGATAAAGTAGCAGCAGGGTGTGAGAGGATTGACTCCAACTTGTCAAGAAGCACGAGTGCAGGTAAAATGCTATCAAATAGTTTCACATGCAACAGAAAAATCCTTTGTGAAAGGCAGAATCAGTCACTGCAGCAAACGTCATTGTTGTCTAATTTTAAGAAATCGTCACAGCTAACCCAGCTTTCAGCAACCACCACCTGACCAGTTATCAGCCATCAACATCAAGGCAAGACCCTCCACCAGCAAAAAGTCCATAACTCACTGAAGCCTTAAATGATGGTTAGCCTTTGTAGCAATAAAGTAATTTTTAATTAGGGTCTATACATTGTTTTTGTAGACAAAATGCTATGGCACACTTAAGAGACTGCAGTATTCTGTAAACCTAACTTTTAAATGCACTGGGAAACAAATCGTTTGTCTTGCTTCATTGTAATAGTCGCTTTATTGTGGTGGTCTGGCATTGAACCCGCAGTAACTCTGAGGTTTGCCTGTCTAATGGTCAGAAATCTGGAGGCCTTTTTTCTGAGAATTGTGAGATCTGCTTCACTCTTACCCCACCTCCCCCTTTTCACTAGACATTCTCGATCCTTTGTCTCCATTATTGCTATATTGCTACATTTTTTTCCCCGTTCCCAGCAGTTTTTTCCTCAGTGTGAGGTCCTGTCCTGGAAAGGAGCTGAAAGGTCAGTTTTGAAATTTCACAAAGGCTAGACTCCTTTCCTGCGGAAATTCTCACAAGGGGCTCTTTGCACTCACCTCAACAAGTGAGAGGACTACTCCCAGTTAGAGCTGCCTTTCTCAAACGGGCCTGATGTACTTGACTCTCTCTTGGTTATTTTGAGATTCTTCTGCTTGGTTGGTTGCTTTCTTGCATCTGCCCTCGCCCCCAAATGCTAATATCGTACATGTCTTGTAGCTGAGAGCCTGCTTGGAGATAGAGGTCAGCAAGGATACGTTGTCCAGTAGTTTTATTGCTTATATTTTCCATGGGTTTCAGTTTTACAATCTAGCTGTTCTGTTTTTCATGTGGGGATTTGGAGAGATTCACAAACTGTGCTGCCGCTGAGGCTGCCTTCCCCATATCCTCCATTACTATTAGCTCTTTAACTTATAAACTCCTGAAATTCTTCTGGTGCTTATTTTCCCAGGACTGGGTCATCTAATAGACATTTGTTTGTGAACTGTGCCATGTGTTCATGTTTTTGCCCCCCACAGTTACATATTATTATGTTGTATTCTTAGGTAATAACCTCAAATGTCAAATGTTAAACAGGAAAAGTGACACTGTAGTTTATGGTATAGTAGATAGAACATGGGTTAAAATTGTGCAAAACGTTTTTGGAGTGCAGTTTAATAGGTATTCAAATCTAAACTTTGCTTCAAGGAATTTATTGTCAAAGTAATTGGACATAGAAACAAAGATAGACACATGGGAATTTTTAGTACAGTGGTTAGAAGCAAACTACATGTTTATCAGTAGGCAATTAGTGAAAACGTTATGCAACAATTGAAAGGCTGATACAAAGCTCAACTTAATACTCAAGGGAAAGAGCACTACAATAAAGAGCCGAGCCAGGGAAAGATTCATTCTTTTACAGAATTCTTGAAACAGAATGGTTTTACATAAATTATGCATGTATGTACATATATACTTGCATGTGGAGAGACAACAGCTTTTGGTGGTGGTGTTTTCATTGATTCAAAGGACTTTTAAAACACTTTTTGCAGGGCTTTATTTTTCTGTATGAGAGTGCATTATTTTTATAATCAAGAGAAAAACATAGCTTTTTGCACTGGGAAGTGGGGAACAAAACCAAAAGAGAATGCGCATTGGAGTTTAACAGATCAAATACTGACTTAGCAATTGCTGGTTATTTAGCTTCTTTATATCTGCTTTTGCAACCGCAAAGTGGCGGCAGTGATACGAAGTCTTGGGATTGCTCTGAGGATTAAACGTCCTGACATATGGAAAGCCCATGTCGTACACCAGACGCTGAGCTCATCTGAGACTCAACTAGCCCTCTTCCTAAACTCCCCACACTATCTTATACTGGTGATATTTTTATCCTTGCATACTCATATTCTAAATAATTGCTAAAAATAACTATTTTGTCATTGTTGAAACCTCTGAGGATTCAACATTTCTAGAACTTCTTACAGTCTGTCATGTCAGATAATGTGAGAATTATAAGATTAATTAATTTATTTAATTCAATAAAGGTAATGCAAAGAGCATATTGGATTTAGGAAAACGTTCCTGATAGCTGTCTCTTAATGAGAACTTGGTCAATGATGTTTGTTTCTGATTGAAAGCCTGCCCATTTCTCACTGCTTGCATTTGCCTAGAATGAGTTATTTCTTCTTTGTGGACAGTGTTGAACCTTCAGTTTAGGTGGGAGCAATTCTGACTGATAAGGAACAGATATGTCTCTGAGAGCAGAAAAGGGGAAAATTATGACCCAACTCTTAAAAATCCCTGAGGATGAAACTAGAACTAAAGCTAAAATAAAGAGCAATTTCCTACCTACGATCCTTAGAGAACTGATTGGTTAGATACTAGTGTCTGGCTGAACTCTTGGTAGAAACTGATTTCAGGAATTTGAAAGCCAGTCAGATTTAGGTTGTAGGGTTGGAGGATAGTTCAATAAACAGCATAAAAGAAATATCAAATAGAATTCCATCTCACTCAATAATTTTTAGTGCCTTACATGTTATTTCAAATAATTCCATTTTCTTAAAGTGACCTTGACCAGTGGGTTAAATGGCCACACCTATATGGTAATATTTCTTTCTAGATCTAGTAAGTATTCTGAGTTATTATGCATTAAAGTATATCTCCCATAGGTAAGAATGGGGATCAGGAAATTTAACTATTGCCTAGGACAGAGCATATACACAGTGAGTTTTTACCTTAGTCCAAGCACAGTGGGTTCATAAAGATGCCTTAGTATATGTATTACTTGCCAGATATTAAATAAACCACAGGATGAGCAAAAATTCATTACTTCCTTTACCTCATGTTCAAAAATAAAATTAGGAATAATGAAACATATTTCTTAGGACTTTTGTTATTGTGAACAGTAAAGGAATGAGTTTTATTTTTGATCAGTCAAAAACTTCTGCAAGACTGCTAATTTGAATACATTCTACAAATAGAGAAAACAGTAGTTTAAAAGTTAATATAGAGAGGGACAACCAGCAAGGTGGTGGCAAAATAAGGAGCTCCTAGAGTCAGCTCCTGCTACAGGGCAGTTAGTAATCACCCAGAGCTATCTAAAGCAACCGTTTGGGGGCTGCAGACCAGAAGAGCATCCTGCAACATCCTTGAAAGAATGGAGACAGGAGACTGCCCATCTGCAGAGAAGATTCATAAGTAGAGCACTCCACACCCCAGAGGCCAGTGCCCATCCTTCAGTGGAGGCACAAGCTGCCTCAGGAGCTGTTCCGCAGCTGGAATTGGAAGCTCCACTTCCCAAAAATGGGGAGGAAGAGACGATTGGGCACCAACTTCAGCTACTGATTAGTAAATTTGGTAGGTAAAGTATAACCCTAAGAACAGCTAAAGTTGAACCTGTCCAAGTCAGAAAGAGGCTGGTGGGTGCCATTTTAACTTTGCCCCTGGCATGAGGGGAAGCGGGGCTGACTGAAAATCCCAGCGCTGGTAGGGACCGGCTTCTTTCCATCGAGATCAGATTGCAGCTCTAGCCTAAGCCCCAGGCCCACCTCTGGCAGGGAGGAAACTGCAGGCCTCTCCAGGTAATTGCAGGTACATACGGCTGGCACAGACTGAGTGGTCAGAAGTCTACCAGGGCAACTGTGGTCATTTTGGACCTACATGGCGTAGATTGCTGCCCACCCATGCAGCTCCATCCCTGACCCAGGCAGAGGAGAATTGGGCTTGAAGCTTCATCCATCTCTCTGGGCAGCTACAGTCTAGGCCTGCACGACTTGGATTATCCATGTCCAAGAAGCACAGCATACTCCCATCTGAATAAATCTGAATCGACCAACTCTGAGACACATACCAATCAGAATGTCAAATGCCAAACACAAAGGGAATTCTGAGAGCAGCAAGAGAAAAGCAATGCATAACATATAAAGGACACCCAATAAGTTTAAGTGCCAATTTCTCACAAGAAACCATGGAGACAAGAAGATAGTGGTATGATATATTTAAGATATTACAAGAGAAAAATTTCCAGCTGAGAATCCTATATCTGGCAAGATTGTCTTTCAAAAATGAGGGTGAGTTTAGAGTACTCACAGATAGACAGAAACTGAGAGAGTTTATAACCAAGAGACCGGCTTTGCAGGAAATACTAAAAGGTATGTTACAGTCTGAAAAGAAAAAAACAGAACAGGCTTGGAAGAGAGTCTAGAAATGAAGAGTATATCAGTAAAACTAATAAAAGTCTCAAAAGAGTGGTGAAAATAAAGTATGACAGATAAAACCCAAATATTTAGGAATAAACTTAACCAGAGATATAAAGCACTTGTATGCAGAAAACTACAATGCATTGTTAAAAGAAATCAAAGAAGACCTAAATAATTGGAAGAACATTCCATGCTCACAGATTGGAAGACTAAATATCATTAAGATGTCAATTTCACTCAAATTGATACATAGATTCAGTGCAATTCTGATAAAAATTTCCACCAGCATTTTAAAAATAAATGGAAAGCATGATTATCAAATTTATTTGGAAGGGTAAGGGGTCCTGAATAGCCAGAAACATCTTAATAAGGGAAAGTGAAGTTGAAGGACTCTTGCTTCCATACTTTAAATCATATTACCTAGCTACAGTGGTAAAACAGCATGGTACTAGCATTAAAAAAAAAGATGTATAGACCAATGGAACCAAATTGATGGTTCAGAAACAGATCCTCACATCTAGAGTCAAAAGATTTTTGACAAGCCTGTCAAATTCACCCAGCTCAGGCAGAACAGACCATTCAACAAATGGTGCTGGGAGAACTGGATATCCATAGCCAAAAGAAAGGAGGAGAATCCCTATCTCATACCTTATACAGAAATTAACTGAAAATGGATTAAAAATCTAAATATAAAAACAAGAACCATAAAGCTTCTAGAAGAAAATGTAAGAAAACATCTTCAAGACCTGGTGGTAAGGTCATAGATTTTTAAAGGAGATAAGAGGAAGACTGAGATGGACTACTGTTGCTTAATGTATGTAAAAGTTTTAATTAACTTTACTGTAAAAGTGTGGAAATGTATAGAGTTAATGGTAACACATTACAGTGAGTAACAACCTGTTTATAAATGGGATTGTGGCTAAAAAGGGTAGTCTAGGGATGTAAATGTCAATTGACAGAAAGCTAGAGAATAATCTTGGGACTGAATAACACAGGAAACCCAGAGGTGGATGAGAATTGTGGTTGATGCTACAGATGCAAGAGTGTCCTTTGTGAGCTAGAGCAGATGTACATCACTATTGCAGGGTGGTGGTAAAGTGGAGAAGCATGGGAAAAATACAATTGGAATGACCTATGGACTGTAGTTAACAGTAATAATGTAATATTCCTGCCTCTATGCAAAAGATGTACTGTGTTGATAATGGGGGAGTATGGAAAATGTGTGCCAAATGTACACTATGGATCTGGTAATAGTCTGATGATATTAGCTCATAACCTGTAACAAATGTGCCACCACAGTGTGGTGTGGTATGGTGTGTTGATAGAGGGGTGTTGTGTAGAAATGCTGCACATGTGCATGATTATTTTGTAAGTTTACAGCTTCTGTCATAAAAATATATTTAAAAAATAATAATAGGGTAAGTTGGGGGGAAAAATACACCAAATGTAAGCTAAGGACTAAAGTTAATAGTAAGATTTTGACAATATTCTTTCATAATTTGTAACAAATGTCTTGCAGCAATGCAAGGTGTCGGTAGTGGGTTGATGTATGGGACCCCTGTATGAAGTTATGCTTGTTTGCTTTGTAAGTTCACAACTTTTACTACACACTTACTGTTTATGTATGTTCACATGTAAATGATATAATAATAATAATAATAATAATAATAATAATAATAATAATGATGATAGGGTGAATTGGGGGAAAAATACACCAAATGTAAGATACTTTGGCTAGTAGTAATATTTTAAGGATGCTCTTTAATCATTAGTTAAAAATGTTTCACAACAATGCAAGGTATTGGTGGTAGAGTGAAGTATGAGAACGCTGTATGATGTTATGTATGTTTGTTTTGTAAGTTCACAACTATTACTATACAGTTATTGTTTATGTATATTTATGAATGAGTGATATACTTCAATAAATGTAAAAAATGAAAAAAATTAATATAAAGAAAGGGAATGTTTTGGTGGATGTGAGGCAATGGATTGATCAAGGGGAAAGAAAAGGTTTTGAGATGTGATGTATATATGTCCAGAAGCACAGGAGAGAGCTAACTTTTCCAGAGCAATGAGATACATTAGATTAGATCCATGGTGGTAATCAAATAAGATGGTAGAGCTAGAGTGTCATGAAACTGCAAAAGTGAATCTGTAATAGAAATATCGGATGATAATATCGAATGTATCCTTAGGAAGTCTTACTATTTTTACAATGTAGTAGTACCAACTGTTTGTACCATTTGTAATTCTGGTCAGAGTTTTGAGAGCCCTTTGTTAGGTATTTGGAACCTTCCATTAGTTTGGCTATTCTATGCTAATCTATCAAGCCACTTTAATGGCATTATTCAGCACTGCTTATATAGGAAGAAAATTTTCTTGGATTTCTGTGAGATAATCTCTTTTCAGTTGCCACTAAAGAAATACTTTCAAAAGGCATTGGTGCACATTTGTTTTTATTGGCTAGAAAGTGCTCCTAGAAAAAAATGGGGACTCAGGAAATTTCACTGTGGCCTAGACCAGAGCAAGTATACAGCGCATTTCTAATTTTGGGAGCATTCTTCATTTATCAGATAGTTAGAAGGGTTTTTAGGTATCCATTTTGTTGAAAACTCAGTATCAAGCACACTCATTGATCAATACAGCAAAAATGTGAGCTGGGGCTGCCTTGACCCTGATGTTCTAGTAAAATTATGTAATATGTCCATCCGAGGTTCAATACCATTCCCTGTGTGTGTGTGTATGTGTGTGTGTGTGTATTAACTGCCAGGTGTGTTTTGATCACTTAGTGGCTTATATATCATATGCTTTTTGTATATATTAACATATATTATATAAACATATTTAAATTTCCAGGATTTTTGGTTCATCTGATGTCTTTTGGTTTAGATTTCTTGTGTCTGCAGGATTCTTTAAAAATTTACGATAAGCTATTGCAGGTTTTCAGTGCCCTGGCATGGCCCCTTATTGGGCTGTAACTCCTCTTATGACTCTGATCCATTCCTGTCCACAGAAGGAGGTTGTGCTTGGACTTCATGGAGATCCAGTTATAGTCTACAGAGCAGATAAATTAAAGTGGAATATTAGGTAAAGGGAGTGAACTAAACCCTTGTATTTAGCCTGTCAAAATCACAGTAATTAACAGTAATGGGATTTTTAAATTGATAAACGTTTCATACAGAAAGAACAGAGAAGATATGAGAGCAATATTTGAATAAACCTTCTTTATTAGAATATTTTATGTTTATAAAAACATTACAGGAATAAGACAGAGTGCCCATATGCTCTGAGCCTATTTTTGCCTGTTCCTACCATTTAGATTAATGTGGTGCATGGTTACTATTAACGAGCCAATGTCGATACATTGTTATTAACTAACTTTCATAGTTGATTCACATTTGCTTGATTGTTACCCGTTTTGCTGTCTCAGAATCCCATCTAGGACACCACATTACGTTCAATAACCATGTCCCCTAAGGCTCCTCTTGACTGTGACAGTTTCTCAGACGTTCCTTGTTTTTGATGACCTTGATCGTTTGAGGAGTACTGACTAGGTATTTTGTATTAAATCCATCAATTGTGATTTCTCTGAAGTTTTTTTCATGATTAGCCTGGAATTATGGGTTTGGGGAAGGTAGAGCATACAAGTAAAGTACCATTTTCATCAATCATACGAATGGTGCATACTATCAACTTGACTGTCAACTACAGTAAACTATACTATCAACTATACTGCATACAGTATACACCTGTATAGTATATACACCTGTATAGTATATATCAACTATATTAACAACTCTTTTTTTACTCCACTTTAACCCCCACCCCCACCCCCCCGTTTTTGCTGTTTCTGTGTCCATTTGCTGGGCAATTCTCTGTGTCTGATTCCTGCCCTCTCCTCTCATCCTTCTCCTCCTGTCTTCACCGGGATTTGATCCTGAGGACCTCCGATGTGGGAGAGGGGCGTTCTGCCACCTGCGCCACCTCAGTTCCTGGTTTTTGCCTTACGTCATCATCTCGCTGCATGGTTCAGCGGGGCCTGGCATCTCATCCATTCGTGGGGCCAGACGGCACACCTGCACACCTTCTATATTTTTCTTTATTTTACCGGGAGGTCCCAGGGATCGAACCCAGGTCCTCCATATGGGAAATGGATGCCCAACCACTTGAGCCACATCCGCCCCCCACTAATAACTCTTGATGGCCGAGGTAGTGTTTGTCAGTTCCTGCACTAGCAACTTATCCTTTTTCCACAGTTCCATACAGTATTCTTTGGAGGGAAAGCAGCAGTATTTTAGCTAAATACTTAAGAATAAAAGGCCACTGACCCAGCAGACTAGAGCAAACTAATTCCAATCAGGAAATGGAGACACAGCCTAACCTGAATTTCAGAAATTCTCATAGGATCATAAATGGGTGGTATCTGATTACTTTGAAACAGGTTTTTATGTGACTGCTGATGTAGACTATTCAAGAAGACTTGGAAACCCACATCTCCTAGCCTCTCTCAGCAAATCTAGGTAAATTTCTTTCTTGTTTCCCAGCAGAAGACTAGAAGCTGATTTGTTGTTGTTATTGTGTTTTAATTTACTCATTTTTTTTCTTTTCCTGGAGAGTAAAATACAGTGAGACTTTGACCAGACAATAACAAGAAAGATTAGATCATTGTGGAAGGTAGAAATACCATTTGAAAAAAGAGGACTCCATAAAATTTTGCATATTAATTGTTAAAAAAAAACACAAAAAACCCAGCACCCCTCTTAACTTCTAAAATACTGGCAACCATACTTATACCCTCTCTGAAAGAATTTGGAATATCCTTCCTGGGTCAGTCTAGCCAGTCCAAGTGAAAAGATCTAAAGATAATTAAATTCCCAACAAAATGGCCCAGCTCAGTTATCTTGCATCAAACCCATAGCTGAAAAGTCCCATACTTGCTCAAAGGGCTCCAAATGACCTTTTTAGTTACTTATATCTAAATAAGAGTATAGAGGTGGGACACAGAAAAGCCTTAATATGAATACCAGAGAAACTGTCATTAACTCATCAGAGAAATAAGAGGAGACATTTTAGCTGTAAAAAAAGGGCAGAATTCTATTAAATCAGAGAGCAAAATTAACTATTGAAATTTTAAAAAATACATATTATAGGAGAAATGAAGAATTCAATAAAAAATTTTAGTGGGTAACATTGAGGAAATTTCCCAGAGAAAAGAAAAAAATTCAAGAAAATGCAGAAGAGAAAGAAAAGATTAAAAAACGAACCCTAATTCTAGGATTAGGCTTAGCATCTGAGTGGTAGGAGTTACAAGAGGAGAGGGCAGAGAGAACACCGAGAAAGAAAGCATTCAAGAAAAGTTTCCAGCACTCCCTGATCATATGGGCCCATGGAAGACTGAGCACAATGCATGAAAATATCACCAAGGCACATTTAAATGAAATTCAGATTAGTTGGGAAAAGGGTGTATTCTCGAAACCTTCTAAAGAGGAAAAAGAAAGCCTGCATACAAAGGATCAGGAATCAGAATGAATTCAGATGTCAACTATACACTGGAGGCTGGAACATGAAGAATAAAGATCTTCAAAATTCTGAAGGAAAATTATTTCAAAAAATAATATTTTACCCAATCAAAACTATGAATTAAATCTGTGTTAAGGTAGACGAAACATATTTTTCATAGAGACAAAGCCTCCAAATATTTAGAACCCCTGTATGTATCGAAGGGTTTGTTCAAATTTTATTTTTAAAAATGCAATTAAACGGTAGACTTCCATATTTATAAAAATATCCCTTAGCCATCTTTGTCCACTTAGCCTCCTGCCATGTTGCTTTGGTGACCTTTTATCCTCTGTTGTCCCATAACCAACATTATCACTCATTTAGAAGCAGAGGAATTAAGTCTTTGTCCTAACCCATGATCCATGAACTACCTTTTACCCAAATTATCATTGAGATATATTCCTAATCCAGTTTATTATTTATGTGGACCTCTGCATCACCTGATAAAATGTTGTGTTTTCTTGTTTTAGTTTTTTGTTTTTTTACTTCACCCTGTGACATGAACCTACACTATTAAATAAGAGAAGGAATTAATTTTGAAGACACATGCTTTAGTTTTCCAGAGCTGCTATGACAACTACCACAGAATGGGTTGGTTTAACAACAGGAATTTATTGTCTCACAGTTTTGGAAGCTAGAGTCCAACTCCAAGGTGCTGGCAGGGTTTGCTTTCTCCCAGAGTCTGTAGAATTCTGACCATCCTTCCTCACACGCTCTCACTCCTTGTGTCTGCTGTCTCCTGGCTTCTTCTAACTTCTGTGCTCTCCTGACTTTTGACTTCATCTGATTTCTGACTTCTGACGGATTGTGTCCAAATGCCTTAGCTTATAAGGACTCCAGTATGTATGGGTTAAGGCCCACCCCAACTCAATTTCGCCTCATCTGCATTAGAGCTTCACAAATGAGTCCACACCTTAACTAAAAACAGAATCTTCAAAGGTCTTTATTTCCAAATGAATTCACACTCACAGGGCCAGGAGTTAGAGTTTCAACATTTCTTTTGTGGAGGACATGGTTCAATTCCCAAAATGTATAAAGAGACTGGTTTGGGTTGTGATGGTGAACAAAGGTGAATAAAACTTTATTTGGCAATAAAGAATCACCACAGATTTATTTGGCAATAAAGAATCACCACAGATTTTTATTAAATTTACTAATTCATTCTCCTGTCATTTATTGAGTGCCAACCAAGGTCCCAGGCACCTGGGGTGTGAAGGTAATTGATAAAGGTATATGGCATCCAAAAATTCAGTGTAGGGGAGACTGTTAATAATTATATGCATAGTGTAGTGCATACTATAAAAAGGTACATGCAGGTTACACTGGGGAGCTTAAAGAGGAAAGGATCTTTTTAAATTCAAAACTAGGGAGTATTAGGCAAGATTTTACCAAGTAGCACTTCCACAGACTCATAGAGAATGAGCAACAGTTGTCAAGGCAGACAAGGGAGACAACTGAACTGAGAGGAAAAGGCAAGCACAAAGCCATGGCACACCAATTCTTTTGGTGAAATAAGTAACCTCAGATGGTTCTTGCATTGGACTTGTACATTTGTGTGACTTGGATTGGGGGTAGGACAGGAGAAGCCGTGAAAGATAAGTTTGAGAATGTCTATATAAACCCTAATTCTGTAAGGGCTCTGAACTCATCCATCACATCATTTCCCATCCTTAAGCCAAGCCCTGGTAGCTAATCTTCCAATATAGTTATTCTATTCATTCAGACCTTTCTTGGTTTATCCTAACCTGTATTCAATTTACTCTTATTCCCTTCAAGTGCCCTTGATTCTTGCTTCTGCTCTCTCTCATTTATGACTCCAATTTTTTACTTTTTAACTTTCATATTGTCTCTTCCCTTTCTGACTCGTAGATTTTTTTCAAATGTTTTCTTTGGATACAATCTTGTGTATCTCCTAGACTTAGGGCATCTTGGTCCTGCTTTTGATCAGTGCATATTCAAAGTAGGTGACATAAAGATTAAGCTTTCCATTTTTTAGTATTAAACCTTACAATGGAAATTGGTGATGATTTGCATAAGAGCATACCTAAATATTTAAAATTGCTACTGTGTTTTCATCTTGAGAATACCAGCTGCATACTGGTCCATCCTAACTGAGTGTGAAATTATACTTCCAATTTTACCTACAGGACAGATGTTGATTTAGACAAGTGTTCTTGTTTCTCTGTGTATTGCTATTTTCAAATTGCAAAAGCAAATTATGAGTAATTCGTGAGCTTTACAAAATAAAGCAAAGAGCAAACGCTTCATATAATGTTACATGCCATTTTAGTGTCAAAGCTGACATCTAGAGAAATTTATTCAGTGGCAGTGTATTTTGTATGATAAACAATATAACTTTAAAACATTTCTAACACCCCAAAGAATGAAGTGTACAGTAATTGCCTATTAAATGCCTTGTGTTTCACTCTCTAATCAAGGGAGTTCCTAGCTAATTGAGAAACACAAAAATCAAGAAATATAAGTTTTGTCAATATGATTCAATTCTACACATAAACAAAAGAAGTCTGTTAAAAATAGAAATGTTTTCAAAAGATAAAGGTTTCCCTTCCTTTATATAATAATACTAAATAAAGTCAGTATCTTCTTTACTATTCTAAGGAGCCATTCTTGTTTCAAAATTTGAAGTCATGGGTGAAATTAGTGCATTATAGTCCTCTTCATTTAGTGAAAGATTAATAAAGAGTAGTTGATTGATGATGTGTCACAGCTGCTTATTTCTCCCTTGTATCAGGTTGTATCTATGCTCAAACATTCAGTGGAAAAAATGGAACTATTCAGCTGTCACATGCAGAAGGCTAAATTCAAATGAATTTTCAAATCACTCATTTTATTTTATCAGAATTGAGTCAAATTGATTCATATTTGTGCACATCTCCAGAATGTAGGATTGCATGTATTTCAGAATGATGCTTCTGGTTATTTCAAGTGTTGGATCACTTTATTAGTTCCCAAACTGTATCTTTTTTCTTTTTTTTTTTTTTAAGATTTATTTTTTACTTTTTTTTTTTTTTTTAATTTATCCCTCCCCCCTTCCCCAGATGGTTCTCTCATCTGTCTGCTCATTGTTTGCTCACCTTCTCCAGGAGGCACTGGGAATAGAACTCTGGGCGTCCTACATGGGAGGCAAGTGCCCATTGGCCTGAGCCACATCTGCTCCCCGCAGGCCACGATGTCTGCTGGCTTGTGGTGTGTAGCTCATTGCAGCGGGTGCAGTGCCTTCTTTAGGAGGCACTGAGACCTGAACCGGGACCTCCTATATGGTAGGCAGGTGCCCAACTGGTTGAGCCATATCCCCTTCCCCCAAACTGTATCTTTTTTTTTTTAAAGATTTTATTTATTTATTCATTTATCCCCCCCTTGCTGCTCATGCTCGCCGGGTCAGCCAACCACGCCGTGCGGGCGGGCCTGCCCTCACCAGGAGGCCCCGGGAACCAAACCCTGGGCCTCCCATATGGTAAACGGGAGCCCCACTGATTGAGCCACAGCCGCCTCCCTAAACTGTATCTTAACTATAAAACTGTATATAAGATTCTGAGAATTTATAAATAGCACAGTCATCCACAAAGAGGAAGACATTTAAAAATTGTCACAAAGTATTAAAGATTACTCATGAGTACTCCAATTATTTTTATCAGTTTTTTAAATTGTGCATTTTCCCTATTGTAACTTTTGCATCATTTTTCAAAACTAAAGACTTTACAAAACTGGTTGATTAGAGCTGGCACATTTTGGTGGCTAAGAGCATAGTCTCTGGCTGGACTTATCTTTTATTCCAGATTGGTTCTTCATTTTTCCTTTGCCTACTATTTTATTTTGATTTATTATTTATTTTTGCGGTACCATGCTTGTAATTGCTATGCTGTTTACTTTCATCTTGCTTGAGCTTAATCTGGCTGCTCTGACTCTAGAACATCTGTTTTCTCTGATAAGATTATAGATAAATTCCCCTGGCTATACTCCCCATCTGAGCAGTGATCAATTTATCATCCTCCTTTTGAGCTACAGCCCGAGGCTGCATGGTGCCTTCAAGACACTGTTCTGTTTTGGGGGGTTCATGAGTGGGGAAGAAGTGCTAGGCTCAGGCTGAATGAAGATGTGACGTCGGCTCTCTCTTCTGAGCTCCTATTGGATGTCACGTCACGCAGTGCATTCTGGGCACATCTCATTGGAGCAAAGCCCTAGAAGCTGGCAGTCCTGGTTATCACTCCCATTTCCACTCAGATCTTTCTGTAATATGTACGGACAGCTAATTTTAAGAGGTTTGTGTGATTGTTTTTTTAGAGCTTCCTATTTGCTTCTTTGGTCCATGTCATTATAAATTGGAGGATATTCATGAACAAAATTTAATTTTGTCAATTAAGCTTTTTTCTTCAGCGCTGCTTCTGGGAGTGGGGTGAGTGTACTGAAATACGGCATGGCCCAGGTTTACTACTTCCTCCTTTAGCCACAATTGTCAACTATTTTGTCATAAGGTCGTTCCCTTTCCTTGTTTAATTGCTGTGCATAATTTTTTTTTCTACACTGTACAACCCGCTTCAGTGCCAAGGCCTGTGCACGAGGCCAGGCAATGGTTTGGGGCTACAGTTTGCTCTGGTGTGGGACAGCTGTGCATCTCTTTATCCATCTCTCTATCTATGAAATTATGTTTCAGTGAAGAGAAATTCTGTAGTTCTAACTTATTTTTCCACCTTTAGTTCCATTGTATTTGTCCTTACTTTAGTTATCCCCCAGTTCCTGACATCTGACCTATTTGGAATAAACTATGTAACTAGACATGTATTTTGACACCAATTTTGTTATTAGCCCTAACGTATAAAGACTTGAATCCACAGTCCTTGTGATTGTTGGCGTCCCTTCTGCGACACCACTGCAGTATCCGTCACAATCCCACCTGACGGTGACGGGGCTGGGCTGCTGTTAGGTCATCCCCAGCCAGGCAGACGGTGGCAGCACCACGTGCATATGTAAGTTTATACGTGTATGGTAGTATATACGCAGCAAGTCCTACCACAACTCGGTGATTTTAAACATGTAGGATGACAACTTCTGGAGGAAGAAGTGTGGACTTTGTTCAGAGGCTTTCATTGTTTAGTCTTTCAGACTAAACTTACTTACCACTGTGGTACAATGAGTCAGGTAGACCTCGATTTGAATCCTGGATCTCTTAGCTGCATTATACTTTGTAAGGTATCTGATCTTTGTTTGTTAAGATGTCATAAAGGATATAACAATGTCTATTCGTAAGGATGAATAAGAATAATTAAATGTAAATACTACCTGAAATTTTGTAGGTGCCCAATAAATATTGTCTTCCACGCTATTTATTCGTTAGGGTTGTTACTGACTCCCTGTCAGTTTGGCAATTGTGAATAATACTGCTATGAACATTGGTGTGCAAATATCTGTATCTATCCCTGATTCCAGTCATTTTGGGTATATACCTAGAAGTGGGATTGCTGGGCCATATGGTAATTCTATATTTAACTCTCAGAGGAACTGCCAAACTGTCTTCTACAGGAATGAAATGGTATCTCATTATGGTTTTGATTTGCATTTCCTTAATGGCTAATGATGTTGAACCATATTTTCATACACCTTTTGTCCATTTGTATATTTTCTTTGGTGAAATATATATTCAAATCTTTTACCCATTTTTCAGTTGGGTTGTTTGTTTTTTTGTTGTTTAGATGCAGGAATTTTTCAATATCAGATATGTGGTTTCCAAAGATTTCCTCTCATTCTGTAGGTTATCTTTATACTTTCATCATGAGGGCCTTTGAAGCACAAAAGTTTTTAATTTTCATGAAGTCCCATTTATCTGTTTCCTCTTTTGTTGCTCATGCTTTGGGTGTAAATTTGAAGTAACAATTATCTAAAACAAGGTCCTGAAGATACTTAACTATGTTTACTTTCAAGAGTTTTATAGTTTTAGTTCTTATATTTAGATCTTTAATCTATTTTGAATTAATTTTGGTATATGGTATGAGGTAGGGATAGGCCTTCCTTCATTTGCATATTGATATTCAGTCTTCCCAGCACCATTTATTGAAGAGACTCTTCTTTCCCAATTGAGTGGACTTGGCACCATATTGAAAAACCAATTGGCCATACATGTGGGGATTTAATTCTGAATTTGATTCCACTGGACTGTATGTCTGTTCTTGGGCCGGAACCATGCTGTTTTGATTACTGGAGCTTTGGAATAAGTTTTAAAACTGGGATGTGTGAGTCCCCCAACTTTGTTATTTTTTTCAAAAGGGTATTGGCCATTTGAGGCTCCTCACCCTTCCATAGAAAAATTGATGATTGACTTTTCCCTTTCTGCAAAGAAGTCTGGTGGAATTTTGATTTGGGCTCTTTTGAATCTGTAAGTTACTTTGGGTAGATTTCACATCTTAACAATATTTAGTCTTTCAATCCATGAATTCAGAATGTCTTTCCAGTAAAGTTTTGAATAACATTTTGACAGTGGGTATCTTTTTCTTGTTCCTGATCTTAGATGGAAAGGTTTTAGTCTTTCACCACTGATTACTGATTTAATATCTTTACTTTTTATTGGTCTGTTGATCTCTTGTGTTGCTTCTTGAGTTAGTGGGGGTAGTATATGTGATTCTAGGGATTTGCCCATTTAATCTAGGTTATCTAATTTGTTGGCCTATTGTTTTCAAAGTATCCTCTTATAATCCTTTTTTATTTCAGTGGGGTTGGCAGTAATCTCCCCCCGTTCATTTCTGATTTTAGTTATTTGTGTCCTGTCTGGTTTTTTTTTTTCCTTTATTAATCTAGCTTAAGATTTGTTGACATTATTGATATTTTCAAGTAAGTAACTTTGGGTTTCATTGATTCTGTCTACTATTTTTTATTCTCTATTTCATTGGTTCTTGCCCTAATCTCTGTTATTTCCTTCCTTCTGCTCGGCTTTGTGTTTTGTTTGCTCTCTTCTTTCTAGATCCTCCAATTGTAATGTTAGGTCACTGATCTGAGATCTACTTCTTTTTTAATGTAAGCATATAGAGCTATACATTTACCTCTCAGCACTGCCTAGCTGCATCCCATAACTTTTGGTATGTTGTGTTTTCATTCTCATTCTCATAAGTCAATTCGTTGTGATTTCTTCTTTGACCTATTGATTATTTAAGAATGTGTGGTTTAATTTTCACATATTTGTGAATTTTCCAGTTCTCCCTCTGTTATTGATTTCTAGCTTTATTCCATTGTGGTTGGAGAAGATACATTGTATAATTTCAATATTTTAAAATTTATTGAGATTTGTTTTGTGACTTAACATACGATCCATCCGGGACAATGACTCATGTTCACTGGAAAATAATGTGTATTCTGCTGCTGTCAGGTGAAGTGTTCTATATGTCTGTTAGGTCTATTTTATTTATGGTAACATTCCAGTGCTTTATTTCCTTATTGATCATCTGTTTAGATGTTCTATCCATTATTGGAAATAGTGTATTGAAGTCTCCTACTCTTAATGTAGAACCATCTATTTCTTCCTTCAAACCTGTCAGGATTTGCTTCATATATTTTGGGGCTTGTCTGCTAGGTGCATAGATATTTATAATTGTTACATCTTCCTCTTGAATTGACTACTTTATCAGTATATAATGACCATCTTTGTCCTCTCTAACTGTTTTTTCCTTAAAGTCTATTTTATGTGCTATTAATATAGCTAGCTACCCAGGCTCTCTTTTGGTTACTATTTGCAGAGTGTAATATTTCCATCCTTTTACTTTCAACCTGTGCATGTATTTGAATTTCAGCTGAATTTCTAGTAAACAGCATATAGTTAAGTCAAATTTTTTTAATCCATTCTGCCAATCTCTACCTTTGCACTGGCAAGTTTAATCCATTTATATTTAAAGTAACTACTGACAATGTAGGACTTTCTTCTGCTATTTTGTTATTTGGTCTCTGTAAATATTACACATTTTTTGTCCATTAATTCTTCATTAATGCCTACTTTCATATTTATTTGATTTTTTTTGTAGTGTACTATTTTAAGTATCTTCTCTTTTCCTTCTTTATATATGTTTCAGATTTTTTTTGTGGAGCTTAAATTTAACATCTTAACTCTTTAGCAATCATGTTTAATCTGATACCAACTAAATTTTAATAGCATACACATACACTGTTCCTATACCTCTCTCTCCTCCCACCTTTTTGTTGTACTTCTTGTATTTTATATCTTTATACATTGTCCAAAATCATAGATTTATCATAACTCTTTTTGTATTTGCATTTTGCAACCTATAGGAAGTAAAAAATACAATGCAATAGAACTGTCATATTACCCATAAGGTTACCTTTACTGGAAGTCTTTATTTATTTATGCCACTTGATGCACTGTCTAGTGTCCTTTTCTTTCAGTCTGAAAAACTCCCTGTAGCATTGCTTGTAGAGCAGGTCTAGTGGTGATCAACTTCAGCTTTTGTTTATCTAGAAATATCTTAATCTTTCTCTCATTTCTGAAAGATAATCTCACTGGATATAAAATAATTGGTTGGCAGTTGTTTTCTTTCAGAAATTTAAATATTTTGTCTCACTGCCTTCTTGCCTCCATGGTTTCTGATGAAAATTTAGCACTTAATCTTATTGGAGTACTCTCTTGTACATAAAAGGTTACTTTTCTCTTCCAGTTTTCAGAACTCTTTCCTTGTTATTGGCATTTGACAATATGGCTATCATGTGTCTCTCTGTTGTTCTCTTCAAGTTTATTCTATTTGGGGCTAGTTGGGCTTCTTAAATGTCTTTCTTCATTTTTCATTAAATTTGAGACGTTTTCTGCCATGATTTTATTGAATATTCCTTCTGACATTGTCTCTCTTTCTTCTCTTCCTGGGAGTCTTTTTTTTTTTTTTTTAGGTACCTGGGGCAGGGAATTGAAACTGGGACCTTGTATGTGGGTAGCCAGCACTGAACTACTGAGCCACATCAGCTTCCCCGAGTTGGTTTTATCATTTGTTTTGCTTGTTGTTTGTTTTAGTTTTTTCAGGAGGCACCAGGAACTGAACCCGGGACCTCCCATGAGGTAGGTTGGCTCTTAACTGTTTGAGTCACATCTGCTCCCTGGGACTCTCTTAGTATATATATTGGTATGCTTGATGGTATCCCATGGTCTCTTAGACTCTGTTCACATTTTCTTCATTCTTTCTTTCTATTCTGCAGCCTGAATCATTTTAATTGTCATATATTCAATTTCACTGATTCTTTTGCCAGTTCAATCTGCTAGGAAAATTTTCATTTGGTCATCAACTACAGTATTTTTGTTTTATTTATTTTCAACATTTCTATTTCTTTATTGAGATTCTCAGAATGTTCATTCATCCTTTCCTGTTCTCCTTTAGTTCTTACTCCATGTTTTATTTTGTCTCTTGAGCATATTGAGGGTCATTTTTACAAAATCTTTGATATATCCAATGGTCTTCTTCAGTGATGGTGTCTAGATTTTATCCTATTCCTTTTGTGCCATCATTTCCTGACTATTTGTCTTGTAATCTTTTGTTGCACACCATGCATTTTAATATTTTAATGCATTAACTCTGGAATTTAGCCCCTGAGCACTCTGTTCCTTATGTGTGTATCCAGCTAGTGATATGAAAGAGTTTTCCTTAAGTGTCAGGAGCTAACAAAAACAAACCAAGGTAAAAATTACCTTTCATGGTTTTGTAAATTGGTTCTGCTTTAGCTTGTGGTCTCCTTCAGAGTTTAGCCTAACTATCAAGAACAGACTGGGGTGAAAGTGAAGTGCAGAGTCTTCTCTGTCTTTTCCAACAAATGAAAGGAAGTTGGTAAGTAATGTGATGATATTATACCAAAAGTCTGAAATACTAATTCTCCTGGGACTATTAGAGAACAAAGATTTCCCTATGGCTAGAATATATAGAGTTCTCTTATTTAAAAGTCTTTCTCTATTTTTTTTTTTTTTTTTAATTCCTTTGGGAAGAAGCCACTACTTTTTTTTTTTTTTTTTTTTTTTTAATATGACCAAAGAAAATATAGGTGACTTTCCTGGCAGACTTTCTTCTATCTGCTCTCTGACTATCTTACTCAACACCTTAAGGCTTTACTCAGTACACCTAATTGTGTCTCCCTAGCATTGGGCCCTTGTGATAGCAAGCCTTGTACATTTCCTTGAGACACTAGTTTTTCCCATTGCATTCTTAACTGGCTCCACAGATCAGGCCTTACCCAATGAAGGGATCTGCTGGCTGTTTCAGTTTGCTGAGCTTTAATTTCATGGTCTACTAGGATAAAGATTCTTTAATGCTATTCCTTTAATGCTTTATAGCCATCAGAATAGGGTGAAGCAGAGAGAATAGAGCAATAGAGGCGATGAAAGTTGACTTGTAATTTCTAGTAGCTGGCAATTTGTGTCAAACAATAATAAACAATTCCTTCTTAGAATAATTTTAATCAAAAAAGCAAGTAGTATTATGTTTTTAATTTTTCCTTCCTTGTATAAAATTTTGATTAGCTCTCCTAGTATCAATGGATCAGAATTGAGAATATTAAAATTTTAAAATATCATTCATTCTGAAAATATCTATCTACCTGTCTAACTCTATCATCTATCTATTATCATTATGTATACATATATAAATATACATGCATATTTTTAAACTGAATGGGCCTGTAGAGTTGAATTTAGATGTTATTCAGTGGCATCTCCAATAGTTTTCCACCTTGTGACAAACTCCACCAATTTAACTTAGGGTATTTTCAGGAAGTTACCAATGACTTATATCATCTTTGAGGAATATTTGCCCCTATCTGTTTATGTGCAACAGGCTTACTAACCCTTTGGTATCTTGAAAGTAGGGTATATATATCATTTATTTCTCCATCTCTAGCATCTAGCACAGTACTTTGCATAGAGCAGGCACACTCAGTATATTATTATTAATTGAATGAATAAAAGTTTCCTATAAGATAGTATATTCCTATTCACCAAACAGTTTTTGAACATTTGCCATGTACCAAGTCCATTAACCCATTCAGTCCTCACCTAATTCTCCCATGAATTGAAGTTATTCATTTTACAGAAAGGGAAAAAAATCAGATCTTACATGTCCCCCAGAACACAAAGTAAGGTGTCTTCATAAATGAAAATGATTGTAGAACTCAAAGTTTCTTAGGTTCTTTCTACAACATAAAACAACTTCAACTACATATAGAAAAGGAGGGCTCAGTTAAAGCTTTTGTAGTTGCATGATTTAATTATACAAGTGAGTACATGAAAAATATGTAAGAAATGTGTAATACCAAAATGCCAGAGTAACAAGAATTGCCAAAATGTGCATGTGTGCATGTTTGTGTGTGCATGTATATGCATGTAGGCATACACTTGTATGCACAGGTAGGGGTGCAAGCTTAGGTAAGGAAATAATTTTGGTTGAACCAGAAAGAGGATCCAATTAGCAAATAATGACTGATGATGGATCTACAGAAAGAAGGTAGTAAAGATCTTAAATTCTAAGGTGAAGAGGTGATATTTTATGAGAAAAGGTAGCCCAGGATGGGTTCTTCATCAGTGCTTTTCCATCATGAATGAAGCACTGGGAAATGTTCTGACCCACATGCACAGGAAAGATCAACAGGGGAAATGCTTCTGTTTAGCCATTGCTTGACCTTGGTTTGCTTCTGTTTCATTGTAGTTCATATTACTGTGCTGACTTAGCATAGAGGTATTTCTTCTCTTGCATATCATTTCAAGTATTTAGTTATTATTATTTTTTACATATATTTGGCTCCATATCTGCTTGAGCTTGCATTTCCAGAGCATAGTTGTAAGCAATCACCAGTCTCTAAATGACCCTCCTAGACACTTACAATGATGCTCACAGCCCAGTGAGCTGGAAGAACTTCCTGGAGGACTAGGAGCATATTGTCAGAACAGCTTTCAGGATTCTTGTGGCTTCTCATGCATTCCTGAGTAAAATAGATTGCATAAATGTTCGCATTATACAATCGTGCTTCACACCCTTGGGGAGGTTATAACCCACTGTAATTACTATCAGCAGACCATACATCACACCTGTAATTCTATAAACAGGAAGACAATTTCAGAAATATAAGATTTAAAAATTATGCCTCAAGTTTCTTTTCGTCAAATTGAATGGTCATCAGAAGGGGGTAGTGTGAGGCCATCAATGACCTAATCGTTGAGCTAAGGGATGCTACCAAGTAAAATCAATATAATTTATATTTATGTTGTTACTGCTTTAACCAAAGTCCAGCTGATGCCCTAACATAGCATCTTAGCTCTCCATGATCTTGTCTTTGCCATTTTCATGACTTACAATTCTTTGTCCCACACTTTATTATCCCAGTAACACTTCTTTTTCCCAGTTTTCAGGAAGTTCTACGTTGTCCTCACCTTAGTATTAATGATCATGGTGCCTCCTTGCTGGGAATGCCCCTTTTCTCCTCATTCTTTCCGATTCAGTTCAGCTCGTCATCTTCTCCAGGAACCATCCATGGCCATAACAATTAGGTTATTTCCCTTCCTGACCTGATCGCTGGTGCTCGTGGCTCTCACGGTAATTGTCATGTAATGTCATTACTCCTCATGTGTTTTTCTCCTTCACCAGGGCTCAGTCTGTAGCCTATTCATATTTCTAACTTTCAGTGCTAACACAGTCCTAGGCACAGTATAGGGCTCATGAATGTCTCATAATCTCTAGGAGGAATGTCTGCATGAATAGTCAAGGAAACATGCTGGGACCCCCAAAGAGAAGGGAAGCTTTTTCTCCATCTTAACTAATAAGATCCCAAAGATTCATCAGGTAGCAGCCAAGTATGATGCTTATATAGTCGAATAAGGTCTTTACATTTGTCAGTTTCAATTAGGGATTAGCAATGACAGTCAAATACTAAGAGAGTGGATGAGGGCACCAACAGTTAGCCTAGGAAGTAAGAGCTGGGTTTTGGGGATGCTGAGATCTCATTTGTGCAGGGCCTCTGTGAAAGTCAGAATCTTTGAAAAAAAAAAATCACAGTAAAAAATCTGGCAGTATTAGCTGGGAGACAAAGCAAGGCATTATATGGATTAAAGGCTGATTCAAACACAATTCTGTGGACAGATGCTTGGGATCTTCTATTGTCGAACTAGCATCCTCATCCTGAAGGCTCTATCAAGTTAAAAGCTGCGGTGATCAGTGAGTCTGTGTCCGACAGGTTCAGTGTAGACTAGAATATTCCAGGATAGAAAGAAACATTTGGAGATTGTGACCGAAATGCATTATCAGGGTCCTTATTGAGGCCTCCAAGGCAGTGAGAATCCTATTCTCCGCAGACTTGAATGATGAGTGCAGTAAGGCTGTATGTATCGGGGGCTAGAAGGAAAGAGCTAAGATTCCAAGGAATAATTCTCAGATGGTCATTTTCTTGGAACGTGTGCAATGTCATTGCTGGAAGTGTGCAAGTGAGTGGGACTCTAGAGGATATGACAATGAAATAAGGAGAGGTTCTTTCAGGGCGCGGTAAATACAGTGGCAACTGGCAGGGACCTGCGCCCACTGCTGTGATCTGAAGGGCAGTGATAGACAATCTGGCTTTCCTACTCCTGGGATTTCTTTAAGGAGTGGTGGCAAAGTCCAGTCAGATTCGGAACCAGGTTATGAGAGAAGTCTCCAACAAAACTCCTGTATGATATGACAGGCAGATGTTTTGTGAAGACGCTGTGACTTAGATCATCTTCTATGCTAAATGTGGTAAGATCCAAATCTCGAGCTTGATTCTATTACAGGAAGTATAGTTATTGCTCTACCATGTGTCTGTTGGAAAGAGGGAGCCCTTTACCCATATGGCCCTCCATTTTTATTGTTCTAGCTTTAACATCATTATCATCTTTCCGGAATCTAATTTTATTCTACTGTTTTAAACTTTTGGTGACTGCAGGATAATTTTCTTCTTCTTTTTTTTTTTTTTTTAACATTATTCAATTTATGTAATGCATTGAGGAAATAACACTGCTACTTGCTCACTTACATGCCATTCCCCTACATGGACTTCCTGGGACTGCTTGTTTCTCTGTAAGTGAGAAGGGAAGCATCATAGCCTAGAGAGAATCTTAGGTTATTACGGATTAAGTAAAGCCTAGATTGAATACAGAGAGTTCATATTACGATCAATTCTGCAGAATTCTCTCTACATTTCCAAAATTCTTGAGAACAAAACTAACATAGTTATAAAGTACGATAAAAGAAGAGTTGGTCTAGGTTTTTTAAAAGCTCTGCCTTCTCCATGGGAAGCACAGAGACCCAGCTCCGTTAATTGAGTCCTCCTACCCCGAGCACTTAGGAGCAAAGGCAGGGCCAGCAGGTGCCTCGTGCTCGGCTCTAGTCCCAAAGCTGTAACCAGGCCTTTCATGTGTGTCTTGTATGTTTGAACTGATGGTGTGATGGAAATATTGCCCTTCTAAAGGAAGTGCTGTTTCTTTTGTATAATGTTACAATTTCTCTACAGCTCTAAGCATCCGATGTACAAAATCTATCATTCTTAAGAGCAGAAATATGAAACGATAAAACACAGTGAAAAGTGACAGTTTTTCTAGGTTACCTGAACAGCCAACGGGCGCAATTGGAGTGGACGTGATCTTTTTGACTAAATCCTGGTTTTATATCATTCTTGGATTTCAAGTGCCTCACTCAGCTTTAAAATATTCATTGTGTACATTGCATTTGCGATCCTCTTTTTGAGCCCCTTTAGGAAATTACAGAGGTGTTAATTAAGTAATTTAAGAAACTCATTAGTACTTTTGAGGCTCAAAGAATGTTAGACATTTTTGTTATATCATTAATTCACTTAGTGTGGGAAAGTCTGGAAAAAACAATGTCCAATGATCACACACTGTGCTGTAATAATAATAATTATAATAATAAATAGTGGCCAAATTATTTTAATATTAATTTTTATATTATTATCAGATCAAACTCAATGTATCTTATTATCTTTATTTCAACCCATGTCCCTTCTTTTGTGCCTTTCATAATTTTTTTACTGTTTTCAAAGTTTCAGCAAAGAGCCATCAAGTGGACAGGTTGACTGCCTTATTTGTTAAACTTTAATAATCTTTACAATACTGCATAAAACACTTATTTCATACCTTAGGCCAAGGAAAACATGACTTTGTGGGATTTGGTTCTTTTATTGATAATATACAACTGATACGTCTACCAGATTCACATAAAATATACAAAATAATGTTACATTATGCAAGGAAAATAAGTAAAAACATAAATCTTAAATTTCTGCTGCTGTGGGATAAAATAACCACTCATATTGTCTTCACATCTGTGCCTTCATTTAAAAAGCAATGTGTGACAAGAGTGAAAGTTAACAGAAAATTTGTTCTTTATAGTTCAGTGAATGGGGACATTTGCTCTAGTTTATAAGAAACCTCCAGGAGACAAAGCAGTGCTCAGTGCCCCCTTCCATTCTGTACCTCAAACGATTCTCTGAACACCTCACATGCTAAATAGCCTTCACTTATGTAAGCAAACAAGGGGTTGCTGAATTGCTCAAAATATAAAGAATTATTTTGGAGTATTTATGAGAAAATATTTTCCACATGACTTATTTAACTAAAATGTTACTTCCCCATCATAGATTGGTTTAATTTTAACATATTTTAAAATAACAATAAAAATGAATTATTAGGAAATTAGTATTACCCTATGGTGCTTATTTTTTCTAAATGTTTTAAAATTGTAATGTCCTGAATTGCCATGGAAATCATTTGTTCCTATTCTGCCTATTCTATGGAACACATTTTTAAAAATGTAGTTAGACCAAGTCAGGCATGACTAATTCAGTTATTTCTTCATTTTTTCCTGTTTTAGCCACCTGTATTAGTCAGGGTTCTCTCGGGTAACGGAATCAACAGGAGATATCTGTTAATAATATGAGATTTTTTTTTTTTTTTTTTTAAAGATTTTATTTATTTATTCATTTATCCCCCCCTTGCTGCTCGTGCTCACTGGGTCAGCTAACCACGCCGTCTGGGCGGGCTTGCCTTCACCAGGAGGCCCCGGGAACCGAACCCGGGGCCTCCCATATGGTAAACAGGAGCCCCACTGATTGAGCCACAGCCGCTTCCCTATTTTTTTTTTTTTTTTACCAGGAGGTACCGGGGATCGAACCCCGGTCTCTCCATATGGTAGACGGACGCCGAACCTCTTGAGCCACATCTGTTTCCCATAATATGAGATTTTATAAGAGTTTCTCATGCGACTGTGGGGATGCACAAGTCCAGGTTCTGCAGGCAGGCTGCAAGCCAGGGGCTCTGATGAAAGTCCAATGAAGGTCCTTGATGAGTTTCAGGGAGATGCTGGCTGTCCAACGACGAGCTGGGAAATTCTCTCTGAATGTTGAAATCACTTCCCCTTTTAAGGCATTCAACTGGTTGGATAAAAGCGTCACTCATTGATGATGTAATCTCCCTGATTGATGCAGATGCGATCAGCCATCCATGCAGTAAACTCACTGGTGATCGAAGTCCATAAATGCTCTGGTATTACAATTAGCCCAGTGCTTGCTGGACCTAACACCTGGACACAATTACCTGGCCGAGTTGACACATTAGCCTAACCATCACAGTCCACCCCTTGTCAACTCGACAACCATACACATTACCCTAAACCATACTTAGTCTCTAAGTAAAAACTATAACAGACAAGCATACTGTAACAGTTGGCCAATTTGATGTAATTATGAATTCCAAAAATATAATTGGATCATGCTTGTAAACTGGTCTGTTAATCTGGGCATGATTAGGTTATAATTAGAGCGTTGAGCTCCGCCCCTTGGTGGGTGGGGAACCGAATATAAAAGGCAAGGCAAAGAACAGAGTTGAAGCAGTCTTTTGAGAAGCAGTTTTGATGTTGGAAAGAAGGCCCCAGGAGAAGTGAGCCGTTTGCCTGATCATCTACAGCTGACCTTGTGGAGGAAACAAGTGCTAAGCCCAGAGAGAAATGCAGCCCCGGGAAAAGAGGAACCCCAGAAGCCTGAGTCCTGGCAAACACTGGCAGCTGTCTTGCTCTAACACATGGCAATGACTGTGGTGACAGAAGAAACTTAACGCTTTATGGCCTGGTATCTGTGGACTTCTACCCCAAATAAATACCCTTTATAAAGACCAACCCATTTTTGGTATTTCATATTAGCACCCCTTTGGCTGACTAATACACATACATATATATTTCTGCCTAACAATGTTAGGCATACAACTGGAAACACATTAATTCCCCACAGATAGGGTGTATGTCCTTGGGTAATATTCACTCTTAAACTTGACATCCTTAAATATTATGACATGAAATTAATACAACTTTTCATATGATAGGGGAAAAGGTTGGGGAAGAAAACAAGAAATTCGTTTTGTGTACATATACAATCATACTCATAACAAAACAAGAAGAAGGGTTCATGACTATTATAGTCCTCGTTTCTGTAACTGGTCACGTGGTCGAAGTTCATATTTATCACTACCTTCTTCCACTACCCATTCCATGTTCCCATTACTTTCAGCAAGCACTTCAGCTGGCCGTGGTTCTTTGCCTGGTGGAGTGACCCAAACTTTCATTCCCGAAGATTCTGGGCCATTGTTAGTCCTGCTTGAATTGGTTTGTTGCAATTTTCCATTGACTTTAATCACAGGGCATGGTAGTACTAGGAGACACCCTAGAGGATCCCCTGCATTCCAGGAAAACTCTTCTTTACCCCCATTATGTAGATGTAGTCCTATTTCTCCTTGATAGTCAGGATCAATCACCCCAGCCAGTACAGTATTCCCTTCTTTGCCTGTTGATTCACAGTAAGAGGAGACCAAAGTGGCCAGGTCTTAACTTCCAGTTCAATGGAATCATTGTTGTGTTCTCTGGTGGCAGCACTCCTCCTCCTTTTGGGATTAAAACCTGTAGACCAGCAGAGCTTAAGGTTTCAGGGACAGGAAGCAAAAATTTTCCTAGTGAGTCACTAGGGGTAATAGTGAGTGGTGCCACTCCCATTTCCACCCCTTGATTCTTGGACCCATGAATCCTGGCTATGGGAGAAACAGCACCATAGAGAGGATGCTGATTCAGAGCATACACAGCATCCTGGAGAACATTGCCCCAGCCCTGCAAGGTATTGCCACCTAGTTGGCACCGTAATTGAGTCTTCAAAAGGCCATTCCACCATTGTATTAATCCAGCTGCTTCACGGTGATGGGGAACATGGTAAGACCAGTGAATTCCATGGGCATGTGGCCATTTCTGCACATCATTTGCTGTGAAATGGGTTCTTTGATCAGAGGCAATGCTGTGTAGAATGCCATGGCAGTAGATAAGACATTCAGTAAGTCTACGGATGGTAGTTTTGGAAGAAGCATTACGTGCCAGAAATGCAAACCCATATCCAGAGTATGTGTCTATTCCAGTTAAAACAAATCGCTGCCCCTTCCATGGTGGAAGAGGCCCAATGTAGTCAACCTGCCACCAGGTAGGAGGCGGGTCACCTCGAGGAATGGTGCCATATCGGGGGCTGAGTGTGGGTCTCTGCTGCTGGCAGATTGGGCATTCAGCAGTGGCTAATACCAAGTCAGCCTTAGTGAGGGGAAGTCCATGTTGCTGAGCCCATGCATAACCTCCATCCCTACCTCCATGACCACTGTGTTCATGAGCCCATTGGACAATGACAGGAGTGGCTGGGGAAAGAGGCTGAGCATTAGCCACAGAGCGGGTCATCTTATCCACTTGATTATTAAACTTTTCCTCTGCTGAAGTCACCCTCTGGTGAGCATTCACATGGGACACAAATATGTTCATGTTTTTTGCCCTCTCTCAGAAAGTTCTATCCACATAGCTCTTCCCCAGACTTCCTTGTCACCAATTTTCCAATCATGTTCCTTCCAAGTCCCTGACCTTCCAGCCAAACCATTGGCAACAGCCCATGAATCAGTGTACAAATGCATTTCTGGCCATTTCTTCTTCCAAGCAAAATGAGCAACTAGGTGCACTGCTCGAAGTTCTGCCCACTGGGAGGATTTGCCCTCACTGCTATCCTTCAAGGATGTCCCAGAAAAGGGCTGCAGTGCCGCAGCTGTCCACTTTCAGGTGGTACCTGCATATCGTGCAGAACCATCTGTAAACCTGGCCGAGTTACAATCAGTCAACTGATTGTAAGGGACTCCCCAAGAGGCCAAAGCTGTGGGCTAGGAAAGAGAAAATAACATGGCAGGGGTGGTGACCATGGGCATTTGGGCTACTTCCTCATGTAAGTTACTTGTGCCTTCAGGACCTGCTGGAGTCCTATCTCATATGTACCACTTCCACTTTATTATGGAGTGCTGCTGTGCATGCCCAACTTTATGGTTTGGTGGGTCAGACAATACCCAGCTCATGATAGGCAACTCAGGTCTCATGGTAACTTGATGGCCCATGGTTAAGCATTCAGTCTCTACTAAGGTCCAGTAGCAAGTCAAAAGCTGCTTCTCAAAAGGGGAGTAGGTATCTGCAGAGGATGGCAAGGCTTTGCTCCAAAATCCTAAGGGTCTGCGTTGTGATTCCCCTATAGGGGCCTGCCAAAGGCTCCAGACAGCATCTCTATTTGCCACTGAAACTTCCAGCACCATTGGATCTGCTAGATCATATGGTTCAAGTGGTAGTGCAGCTTGCACAGCAGCCTGGACCTGTTGCAGGGCCTCCTCTTGTTCCAGTCCCTAATCAAAACTAACAGCTTTTCTGGTCACTCGGTAAATGGGCCAGAGTAGCACACCCAAATGAGGAATGTGCCTCTTTTTTCGTTGTAGGAGGGGTCAGGTGCAACAGTTTATCCTTCACTTTAGAAGGGATATCTCGACAGGCCCCACACCACTGGATACCTAGAAATTTCACTGAGGTCGAAGGACCCTGTATTTTTGTTGGATTTATCTCCCATCCTTTCTTACTAAAATGCCTTACCAATAAATCTAGAGTCTTTGCTACTTCTTGCTCAGTAGGTCCTATCAACATGATATCATCAATATAATGGACCAGTGTGATGTCTCATGGGAGGGAGAGATGATCGAGTTTCCTGCGGACAATATTATGACATAGGGCTGGAGAGTTGATATACCCCTGAGGCAGGACAGTGAAAGTATACTGCTGGCCTTGCCAGCTGAAAGCAAACTGTTTCTGGTGGTCCTTACTAATGGCAATTGAGAAAAAAGCATTTGCCAAATCAACAGCTGCATACCAGGTACCAGAGGAAGTGCTGATTTGCTTAAGCAATGATACCATATCTGGGACAGCAGCTGCAATTGGAGTCACCACCTGGTTAAGTTTACCATAATCTGCTGTCATCCTCCAAGATCCATCTGTTTTCTGCACAGGCCAAATAGGAGAGTTGAATGGGGATGTGGTGGGAATCACCACCCCTGCATCCTTCAAATCCTTGATGGTGGCACTAATCTCTGCAATACCTCCAGGAATCTGGCATTGCCTTTGATTTACTATTTTGCTAGGCAGGGGCAGTTCTAGAGGCTTCCACTTGGCCTTTCCAACCATAATAGTCCTCACTTCACAAGTCAGGGATCCAATGTGGGGATTCTGCCAGGTACTGAGTATGTCTATTCCAATTATGCATTTGTGAACTGGGGAAATAACCACAGAATGGGTCCTGGGACCCAAGAGACCCACTGTGAGACAGACCTGAGCTAAAACTCCATCAATCACCTGACCTCCATAAGCCCCTACTCTGACTGGTGGACCACAGTGATGTTTCGGGTCTCCTGGAATTAATGTCACTTCTGAGCCAGTGTCTAATAATCCCCAAAATGTCTGATCATTCCCTTTTCCCCAATGCAGTTACTCTGGCAAAAGGCTGTAGGTCTCCCAGGGGAAAGGTGGGAGGAAGATTAACTGTATAAATTTTTGGCAGTTTAACAGGATCCTTCCCCAAGGGGACCTGGCCTTCCCCTCATTCAAAGGGCTCTGGGTCTGTAAACTGTCTCAAGTCTGGAAATTGATTAAGGGGCCGTGATTCTCTGCGTCTGTAATTAGAGTTAGGGTTTTGTTCACTCGACCTAGAACTCTTCTGCTTATACAGATCCAGAAGAAATTTAGTAGACTGCCCATGTAATTCACTTCTAGGTACCCCATGATCTATAAGCCAACACCCTAACTCCATGCAACACTGACTATTCTGTGTGCTGTTTTGAATCTGTCTTTCATTGCGGTAGCCACGCCCACCTTGCCTTTGACCAGTATCTTCTGCTACTTGACTTTTACCGGACCAAGAGCCGATCATCCCCATAATGTTTAAGGATTCTAATTCCATTACAGCCCCCCCTACAGTAATATCTGGACTGCAGAGAAGAGCAACCACAGAGCTCTTCAGAGAAGATGGAGTTAGTCTTACAAATTTATTCCTCACAGTCCTGGTTAAAGGTGTGTCGTCTGGACATTCCTGGGGTGGGAGGGCAGGTCTCAAATGGTAAGTCCATTCTAGCATTCCAATCTCTCTCAGCCTTTGAATCCCCTCGTCTCCTGTATACCAGGGCAAATCAGGCATCTCAACATCAGACATGCTAGGCCATTGTTTGGTCCATGCTTCAGTCAGCCACCCAAACTGTTAGAGCCCTTTCTAATCCCTCGAGCTACAGCGTTGAATCCAGAATTTCTGCTTAGTGGGCCCATATCAATAAATCCAACTTTATATTCCTTCCACCATTATCCCATACCCACATATATTCCCCTGATTTCTGTCTATATAAGTTGGAAAACTCATGCAGTTCTTTCAGAGTATAGTGTACTTCCTCATGGGTCACACTTTGTATTTCACCTTTGGGGGCTTGTTGTGATTTTAGTCTAGTAATGAGTCTTGAAGACAAGAGGGGTGGGGGGTCTGGGTAAGGAGAAGGATTAGAGATGTCTTGCAGGCTACTGACCTCAGGGCATTCCTTTGCATTTTCTTCTGGTGAGACAGGATTAATCTCTTTAGGGAGGGGTTGGAAGGCAAATTCTTTAGGGCAGACTGGAATTTGGGCAGTGCATGCTGGAGTTTGGCTGGTACCTGCCTCAGGGCTGGGAGGAGGTCCAGACTCTCTGGGGCTGGCTGGATGCTGGGCAGTAAGTATTAGGTTGAAATTGATAGTTCAATTGACTGGTACCTAGCTCAGGGCTGAAAGGAGGTCCGGATGATACAAGGTTGAGGAGGTGTGGGCTCCACAGGGCAGGACATGGTAGGTTTATCTGGTAAGGTCTCAGCAGAATTTAGGGTTCCAATGTCCCCACCAATATTATCATCATCCCATATGTCTCCATCCCAATCCTTGGGATTCCACTTCTTTCCAATCAATGCCTTCATTTTAATCGCAGAAACCCTGAGAGGTTGAGATTTTAGTTTCCTCTGTAATTCTGCTACTCGCACAATGAGAGTCTGGGTTTGATTCACAGATATCTCAAGTCTGTGGCTACAGGAGACAAGATTTTCTTTGAAGGCACACATAGAAATTTTCATATCATTCATGTGGCATTTAAATTTTAAATTTGAAGATTTTAGCTCATCTCTTTCTTTTGTAACTGTATCCAGAGTATCTAGGAGGAGCCAGCCAACATCATTATACTTTTTGACTCCACAAAATTCTGTTAAGGTGTTTGTATTAGTCAGCCAAAGGGGTGCTAATGCAAAATATCAGAAATGGGTTGGTCTTTATAAAGAGTATTTATTTGGGGTAGAAGTCCACAGTTACCAGGCCATAAAGCATAAGTTACTTTCCTCACCAAAGTCCATTGCCACATGTTGGAGCAGGACAGCTGCTGACGTTTGCCAGGGTTCAGGCTTCTTGGGTTCCTCTCTTCCCGGGGCTGCGTTTCTCTCCTGGCTTATCTCTTCTGTTTCCTCTACAAGGTCAGCTGTAGTCTATGAGGCTCTCTAGACTTTGCTTCTCTCCACAAGGCCAGCTGTAGACTATCAGGCGGATGGTTTGTCTCTATCCCAGGCCCTTCTTTCCTTCCTCACCAGAACTCCAATATCAAAAACTGCTCTCTCTGTCTTTTGCCTTACCTTTTATATTTAATTCCCCCACCCACCCCTTAGGGGTGTGGCTCAATGCCTTACTGATGTGGCCCAGTTAATGCCCTAATCATAACTTAATCATGCCCATATTAATAGACCAGATTACAAGCATGATCCAGTTATATTTTTGGAATTCATAATTACACCAAATTGCCCAACAGCTATAGTGTTGAAAACACTCTCACCCAGATCTTTGCTTCTTATAAGCATGGAAGTAGGGGAATCCAGTGATGCTATTTTGCCTATCTCTATTGCCAGCTCACGCCTTGGACTGTTAGCAACCTCTTCATTATTGGAAAGGGAGTCATTAGTACCCTTGAGTCCAATTAGAGTAGAGAGCCAATTACAAAACTCCCAGAACCACCTGAGACATCCCATGTTTAAGATTCTGTTCCTCAAGAACCACTCCCAATACCAAGGTGTATTAGTCAGGGTTCTCTCGGGAAACAGAATCAACAGGAGATATCTGTTAATAATATAAGATTTTATAAGAGTCTCTCAAGCAACCGTGGAGATTCACAAGTCCAGGTTCCGCAGGCAGGTTGCAAGCCAGGGGCTCTGATGAAAGTCCAATGAAAGGTCCTTGATGAGTTTCTGGGAGAAGCTGGCTATCCAAAGACAAGCTGGGAAATTCTCTCTGAATGTTGAAATCACTTCCCCTTTTAAAGCATTCAACTGATTGGATAAAAGCATCACCCACTGATGATGCAATCTCCCTGATTGATGCAGATGCGATCAGCCATCCATGCAGTAAACTCACTGGTGATCGAAGTCCATAAATGCTCTTGTATTACAATTAACCCAGTCTTGCTGGACCTAACACCTGGACACAATTACCTGGCCAAGTTGACACATTAGCCTAACCATCACACCACCTAATTTTATACCTGAAATATTTTATTATTTCTGCTGGTTATTTTTCTATGGAGATTTAAAATGAAAATAATAATGGAAATTTGAATAGAGTGGAAAAATACTAATTTACATAGGAATAAGAAAAGAAGAAATAAAGTCTCTGGTTTTCATCCTCAAGCTAGTTATCAAACGTAACAACAAATTTGATAGCACGTTTTACCAAATTATTTTGAAGCCTTTAACAATTTAAATATTATTAGGTATTTCCCTGAGCCTATACTCATATCCATGGTTCATAGATTTTACACAACCACTCCTCCCGTTTCTGGAAATAACCATCTACTTCAAAATGTACCGTTATTCCCTATCAAATTGTTTGAATTTAAGAAAAATCATGAGAATAATAACAACAGCAGTTGCTTATTGCTTCTTCTTGACGGGGAACTATCTATGGAAAGTGACATCAACCAGTTCTGGGTTTAAAAAATGATAAGGGATATAGATAAAGTCAATCTGGCACACCCTCTTAACCTAAATTAATGATCACTCTACTATGCTTCAAGTATCCCCTGCTTCTTGCTGACCCAACAGGCCCATCCCCCCAAGAAGCAACTTCAAGAACTCTATCTAGATCACTTCCACAGGCTAACCAGGTACTGTTAATAGCCACAATGGTTAATGATATATCAAGTAATAGCAATAATCATGATTTATGAGCTAGTATAATGTGGAAAGCATCTTACCAATAATTGTATCATGTATTATTTTATTTAAGTGTCACAAAAATCCTCTGAAATTGTTGGCATTATTCTCACTTTTAAGATGAGGAAATTTAGGTTCAGAAAAGTAAAGCAACTTGCCCAAGATCATGAGATAGTGAGCTGCAGAGCTGAGATTTGAATTCAGGACTGTGTAACTCCAAAGTCCATTTTCTCTCAACTAGAGATGAATGAAACACTATACTAGTTAAGCAAATCATCTAAAGATTATATGAGTTGCTTTATGATATAACAATAAAATGAAATTCTCCTTTCAGAAAATGTAAACAGAGGTTGCCTGATCACCCCAAGGTAGCTACAGAGCAGAAACTGGAAATCTTGCACAAAGTTTCTCATGAGGTTTGAAACTACAAAGACCCAGCTAGAAGTGGTCTTATGATGTCCAAATGTGGGGAGAGCTAAGTAGCGTAGATGAAGACAACTAGGGAGGAGTATCTTCAAGGTGGCAATTTTTAAACAAACCTACATGGTTTAAACACTCATGAGAAGTATTGTGAATTCTCCAATTACAAGATGTTTATCACTTCTTCACCCAAGATGACAATCAGGTATCAATATCCTTTCCATACCCTTTTCTCCTGGGTAGAGACTGGTCACCCAAGTAGATTCATTCAGAGGTTCTCAGTTTCTGCCAAGTTACCCATGTGGAAGGATCCCTCCCTGACAGAGACAAACTAGGGTTCCTTATTTTTAAATATATATCAAGATATTTACACGTAAGTCAAAATAATTACAATGATCCGGTGATAATCAAATAACTCATCATATTAACAGATATGTATCTATTGTCTACCAGGCATTGTGATAGACATCTATAGTCATTATGGATTAATTTATAATCTTATTCATGAGCTTCTGGATTAAGCTAATTAAAAATGTATTATACAATTACTAGTACAGTTTTCATTGGTGAGTCTTGTGGAGCTGCTCTGTCCCCTAGGTAGTGTTTGGGGATGTTTGGGCGACTTTTTGGTTGTCTCGTTATAAAGTGCACATCTGGCATTTGTGGTGGAGGTGGGTGTTCGGCAAGGGTGCTAGCCTGACTGCAATTCTTGGGACAATTCCAAACAGCAAAGAATTTCTATGTGACCTGCTCGATTTTGAAAGTCTTTGCAGGTATATATGAAGGTTAGAAACATGTTCATTTTTATCTGAGCTTAAAACCAAACTATTTTACCTATAAGCACACAATGTTTTCACCGCATTATTTTAATATTCACTAAATTCTCAAGCATACATACACCACAAAAACAGAAGAAAAAGGGTACGTTTGGAGGTGTTTGGAGTTTTGCCAAGAATTGTTCATGGATAGCAAAGACGCTTGTTGCAATTTCGTTGTCAATGTGGCTTATCTATAGCATTCTTTGTTCAAAGATGTCACAGTCACAGTGATTCTTCAGACAGGTGCAAGCATCAGACTATTCCATCATTTCATCTAGGCTAGTCATTCCTGATCATTTACATAGTGAAATGCATATTGTTTCATTCCAAAATTATTTTTATTTTATTTCTCCTTTAGGTTACATTTATAGTATAATACAATTTTTTTTAAAATTTATTTTATTTATTTCTTCCCCCACCCCCTCATTGTTTTGCACTCGCTGTCTTCTCTCTGTGTTCTTCTGTGTCTGATGTCTTCTCTTTAGGTGGCACCAGGAACTGATCCTGGGAACTTCTGGAGTGGGAGAGAGGCACCCAATCTCTTGTGCCACCTCAGCTCCCTGGTCTGTTGCATCTGTTATTGTCTCTCCTCTGTGTCTCTTTTTGGTGCGTATAATACAAATTTTTAAAAAACAAGTGAGTAGTTAGATTATGTTTTCTAGAAATTTCATTTCAGGACAGTAAAAGTGGCTACATGAAATATTTGGTATTAAGGGGGCTTGGGTCTGATAAGCGTAAAAGCCACTATTTCCCAGGTAATCCATACGGGGAGCTGATGATTGGAGGGGCAGTGTCGGTCCTGCCCTGGGCCCTGCAGATTCTGAGTGGTTGTCTATTTCTCTCTCCCTCTCAGGACTGCTTCAGGGCTCTTCACTACTCCACCTACTGATTCATTGTTCAGGTATCATCTTGTACAAAGGTGATGGTTTAGAGCCAGCAACTAGCTTTAATGTCTATGAAGCTTAAAAGGTAGAAAGCTAAAGTCAGTTATCTACCTGTGGTAATCAATAACTGAGAGTATACACACATACACACATGTGTATTTACACATACATATATATGTAAATGTCATCTGACACTCAATTTTTGTTTTATTTACTCCTATCGTTATTTGACTATCATTGAAGTTTTTCAGTCCTTGCTCAAATCCTGTAAGTGTACTTTCAGACTGAAAGCTTTGGTTGGTTTACTATAAATGAATTACAATATAAACTCTCTTGACTCCAAGGAATAGCTCTAAGTTTTGTTAGCTCTATTCTAGTGTGGCTGTTTACTTTTTCCCTGATTTCAGTTTGAGGCAGTTCTTTGCGTTTTCCCTCCCTCTATCTTATTTCTTGCCTATCCTTATTACAATGGTGTGGCCAGCGTTTGAATTTGCTGCTGCCCCTTGCGATTCGTTGTATACCCAGATGTCTGCCCACACTTAGGCTAACTGGCCTGCCACTTTTATATGAAACTTTGCATGGCAGGAGTGGGGGGTGGGGGTGGGGTGAAATTTATCCTCCTGAAAGAGTGGCAGGATGCCCTCTTCCTCCATCCCTTTCCCCACCAGGAGGATCAACTCCTCACTATGCAAAATACACTTGGAGTCTTGATTATAGATGATATTCCAGCCCCGTTAAGACAGAAGTACTGTGAATTCATTGACATGTGGAGGTGGAAGGACGGTGTAGAAGTGGAGGGAGGTGACAGGCAGAGCAATTTTACTTAAAAATTTTTTTTAAAATTTTATTGAAGTATAGCATTCATACATGAACATACATAAACAATAAGTATATAGTGAAAGTTGTGAACTTACAAAACAAGCATGCATAACATCATACAGGGCTCCCATACATCACTCCACCACCAATGCCTTGCATTGTTGTGAAACATTTGTTAGAAATTATGAAAGAATATCATCAAAATATTACTACAGTACTAACTATAGTCCATACCTTACATTTGCTGTATTTTCCCCCCAACCCACCCTATTATTATTATTATTTATTTACTTACTTTTATCCACTTTTACCTCCCCCCCCATTTTTGCTGTTTTTGTGTCCATTCACTGGGCAATTCTCTGTGTCCATTTCCTGCCTTCTCTTATCCTTCTCCTCCTGTCTTCACCGGGATTCGATCCTCAGAACCTCCGATGTGGGAGAGAGGCATCCTACTGCCTATGCCACCTTAGTTCCTAGTTTTTTGGCACGTCTCGTCTTGGCTCTCCCTTGTGTCACTCTCCTGTTACATCATCATCTTTCTGTGTGGCTTGGTGGGGCCTGGTGGCCCACGCACCTTCTATATTTTTCTTTTTTTAAATTTTTACTGGGAGGTCCCAGGGATTGAACCCAGATCCCTCCATATGGGAGACAAATGCCCAACCATTTGAGCTACATCCACCCCCTTGCTATATTTCTTAAGGTTGACCAAAGATACCTGGAGTTATAGTCGTTTCCCATACAGGATGGTCATATAATAAATCAGGCTTGGTTTGTCACCAGCATTCTAAAAACCAGACCTAGGGAGAAAAACTAGGTCTGGGGACACATGCATGGTTTCTAATATAGAAAATGTTAAGCCTACTCTGATTATCACAAACTCAGGGCAATTTTACTTTTAAACATATATTCGGTGCTATTTCATTTGAAGAAAATACACTTAAAATCTTAATTTTTCAGTAATAATAATAATAATGACAATAATAACAAGAAAAATGATAATGACCTTTTATTGACTCTAGGGGTTGGGCAATGTGCTAAGTACTTTAAACGACTAATTCAATGAATGCTCAAAATGGCCAAATAATTCAGCAGTGTTATTACCCTTGGTCTATAAATAAGGAAACTTGTCTACAGTCAGTTGGTTTGTAAACCACAAAAATGAGATTTGAACCCAGCTTTGTCTGACTCTGAAACTCATGTTCCTGGTCCTATGGTGAAAATACAGATAAACGTTTTCCCCAAGGTGTTAAAAAATCACATCTATAAGTTTGGCAATGTCTCTAATGAATGAAATGGATTCTGCCAGTTACTGAGTTTGGGAAATGAATCGTTAACAGATCTTGTATTGATGTCTCAGCGTGACTTTAAAGGCATCTCTCTAAGAACAACTTTAAATGAACAAGATTTCAAAAGTCTCAGGAAAACGCGATTGATAAAGTAGTACTTCAAAAATCCAATGCACTGGCACAACAGAAAATATAAAAGAAAATAACAACTTTGATTGTAAAAGCATCAAGGAATTGATCTCAGCTTCACAGGGAGGCTGCAAAGGACTTTAAGAACACTACCAATATTTTATTAGACCACAGTGATCTGCTTCAGAAGTCTTTGAAGTTAAATACCCCTAAGAAACTCTAAAGTATGCAACTTAAAATCCAGAATAAAACTGCTTGGGGCCTCTAATCATCTGCTTAGCCAGATTTTTGAATTGCAAAAGAAAATCATATTTAAACCTCATATGCAGATATTGCTCAGAATAAACCCTAGAGCACCATAAGAAAAGCTAGTCTTCTTTCAAATTTTCTTTTTAAAGAAGCTTTAGATTACATAAATGATACATCGACAATATAGGGGAAGTCCCCCATACCGCACACTCTCCCCCTCTCACACTTTTCCCCATTAACAACATCTTTGATTAGTGTGATACATTTATTTAAATTGATGAACACGTATTGAAGCATTCCTACTAACCATGGTCAATAGTTTACATTTTATAATTTGCACTGCACATTTTTATAGGTTTTGACAAAATATATAATGGCCTGTATCCATCATTGCAAAGTCATTCAGAAGAATTCTAATGTTCCCCAAATGCCCCATGTTACACCTATTCTTTTCTCTCCCTCCCCTCAGAATCTCTGGTGATGACTGCCTTTATATCAATGTTACAAGATCTTCCATTGTTAGAATAATAATAAGTATACTTTAGTCCATAGTTGCATTCCCCCCTTAAATTTGTTCATTTCACAATCCTGAGGATTTTAGGATGGTGATGCCCATCCTAAATCTGTTTCTGATTGAGAAGGGGCTTAGATCCCATGGGGCAGATGGATGGAACTGTCTTGCTTGCAGTTGTAGATACTTTCTGTTTTGGGGGATGGATGTTGTCCATCATCATCTTGTTAGTTGTCCTGGGTAAGTCCGATGAACTGGAGAATGAGTCTTGGCTGCACCTATGCTGAGAATCATGGCTTAACTGGCATATGAACAGCCAGAAGATATAAGTCTCTGGCACATATATTGAATGTGTATAGTGCTAAAAATAGGTTCAAATAAAAGGGACAAAATAACCATGTGTAGGAAATTTATAAATGAGTCTAACTCTGTTACATTGGGGAACATATGTTCCAAGGTAAGGCCTACTGACAGGGTGCCAAATTCCTGAGATTGTCTGCCCTGCCTATAGTGTCTAGATGTCTCTTGAGCCCTCAGGAGCATCCTTGCTTAAGGCACAGTTTACTGTGGCAGTCAATGAGACCTCCTGAGATGTGCATAAGCGTAACCTCTGGAATGACCTCCCAACTCACTTTGAAATCTCTTAGCCATAAAAACTCATTTGTATTTAAGATTTCCCCTTTTTGGTCAAGGTTTTTTTCCAAATGCATTCCTAGTTGGCACTTGGTAATAATCCCTCGGTGTCAGGGTGGCTCATCCCTGGGAGTCATGTCCTATGCTGGGGGGGAGATAGAGTGAGTTTATATGCTGAGTTTTGCTTAGAGAGGCCACATTTGAGTAACAAGGAGGCTTTCAGGAGGTAACTCGTAGGGAATATATAATATTAAGCTAAGTTTCAATTTCATAAGGACCAGGTTCATAAGTACACGCATCAATATCAAGGGCCTGGGGTATTGGTCTGTCCTCCTTCATTAGGCACCGCCCATGTACTCTAGGGATTCTTGCCACTCTATTTGAGAATGTAGCAGGACTTCCCAGGATGGGAACTCGATTTTCTTTTGATTATTGTGTGGGTCTCCACCCACTGAGACAACACACCATGACAGCTTGAACATATTCGTATTCCATAAAGGCATGCCCCAGGTGCACCCTCCCCACACTTCCCCCATCACCGACACCCTGCACCAGTGATCCTCCCCCACCACAGCTGTAACCCTTCTGCAATTCAAAACCTCCCCCAAAAAGCCAAAAAGTAAAAAATAAAAATCAATTAAAATACAAAAATAAAAACTAAAAAAATAAAAAATTTAATATATTTTAAATTTTTTTAATTGTTTTTCATCACCATAAGATATGCTATCTTTTATGTACAGTGAAAATTTCTTCTGTATGTTCCCCCAGTGTCTTATATTTTTTGCTTGGAAAAGCTAGATAGAACATTACTTCCTCCTTGAAAAATTAGGGTCCAGTGTCAGAAGCATATGCTTAAACTTGACACCACAGGTTTTTAGATGGGCAGTCTTGAGCAAATCACTTACCCTCTTAGAGTTTAGAAGTTAGTGTCTTCTAAACCAGGATACCAGACCCTATATTCCCATATGGAAAAAGTTTAAGTGATATTAAATAATGTCAAGTGCTTGGTCTAGTTACGGAGACATAGTGTATCTTTCATAAGTCTGTAATATTATGAAATACAAATTTTCAGATTTAAAAATTCAGCAAAATAGAATTTTTGAGATGCATCAGATCCTGAAAAAACTCAAATATCTTACTTTCATTTATTCTTCCTCCTTGAGAATTCTTTTGCATCTTTATTTTCTCCTTTAGTTGGAAAATCAGCTCATATATATTTTGATAGATTATGTCTTTCATAGAATAATTCCATTTCATCTGTCATCATATATATTTCTTTTATAAGTCCTTGCTATAGAAAGTTTGAAAATGTGGGAACTACAGAAAAGCAAAAGGAAGAAATAAAAATCTTTATACCCATCACCATAACACAGCTATTTTTAACATTTTTGCATACTTCTTTTCATTTTTTTCTTTTAATTTGTACACATGGTTAATTCCATAAATATTTGATTATCCATATAATCAGCATTATGCTAGATGCAATCAAACAACAGCTGGTATTGATTTTACTCCCCATTTCACAGTCGAATATGGAACTTCTCTTTTAATTGACGTATTACTGAAAATGTTGTAGGAATACAGATATATTGGCATAGTCATTGCAAGTTGTTCATGTGGCTCCTTTAGTTTCCTTGTTCCTGCTACCCAAAGGAGATTAATTAACTTCCTATGAACTTCTTTACTGGAAGTTCCTATAAATTGTCTTTAGCTGTGATTCTGTGCTGCCCCCACGTATCTGTTCACCTGGGGACTCCTGAATGTATGTCTTTGATCTGGCCAGCCCCCCTTCTTCTGATAATCAGTCCCTGCTACTCAGCTCAGATGCTAGTTAAAAGCAAGTGTTTGCTTTGCTAAGGCCTGATTCAATCTCCTTCAAACTCTTGTAAACACCACAAAACCTCTGGGATTCTTAACTGTACTTTTTGGAAATTTCTCACTTGCCTTTTGTTTTTTTTCCTACAGTGTGTTCATGATTTTTATTATTTTTTAATATATGCAAAATATTTCATTTCATTTAAAATGACCTAACCAAATTAAATCTCTCACCCCAAAGGTTTGTACTTAAGCCTTGGGCTGTGTTTTAGAGAAGGTTTTATTCTGATCAAGCTAGTAATTCCTCTGTTTATAACTAAATAAAATCTTCCTTCTGGAATTACATTATAGATCCTCATCCTTTTGGTATCAAAATCAAGGTACTTCATAAGAAATGAAAAGGAGCAGCTGTGAGATCATAAGTGCCAGGTTTAATTAAACAGCTTTTCATTTTCTAGTCCTTCATATACGTGATTGTGGATTCTGTGCAAATTGAGAGGTTTCCTAATTACTTTGCTCAGTAATGTCAGGGCAGGATTAGTTTCCACCTGGAAGGGTAGGCGCCAACCCAATTACTGCCGTTCTTCCCATGAGGATTATTAATCTACTATAAGATAGTTCTAGAAGTGTTTGGTTCAAAAAAATCTGACTTCCATAGGATTTCACAGCTCAGTCTTGTTTACTAAAAACACAGTATATTTGGGAAAACTCTGCCATAAAATGTAGACTTGGTCTATGTCTCAATAAGCAGATCACAATTACATGAGCTTCAGATATTCAGAGTTTCAGAATGTCAGTGTTGGAAAGGACCTGTAGAGACTATTCCTTCTAGGGTCTCATAAGGAAAGATGACAAACTTGCAATCACAGATCTAATAAATGACAGAGCCAGACTTTGACTTCAGGTCCCTTAATGGTGCTAGATCCCAGGTCTAATGTATATTCCACCAATTTGATTTGCTTTGATGCTTTGATTCTATGCCTTTAGTGTAATCTTTATATCTTTCTATAAATTACATTATAATCTTTAGTGTAAAGATTCTGGGACTTAGAATCCTGTTGTTCATGTATTGCAGATGGCCCTATGACAGGGCAGAAAAATATATCCAATATCATTCAATATAAGAATTTCCTAGAGGGAGCCAATGTGTCTCAGTGGTTGAGTGCCGGCTTCCCACTTAAGAGGTTCGGGGTTCGTATTCTGGCCCAGTACCTCAAAAAAAAGTTATTGGTGTTGATGATAGTACAACATTGTAAATGCAATTAACAGCACTGGAATACATATCTGAATATGCTTAAAAGGGTAAATGTTAGATTATATATATGGTAACAGAATAATTTTTTTTTTTAATCCATTGAAGTACACTATGCAAACAAGGAACCCTGAGTTAAACCATGGACTTCAATGAATAGTACAATTATAAAAATGTGCGATCATCATTTGTAGCAAATGTGCCACGCCAATGCAAGGTATTGGTTTTGGGGTGGTATATGGAAATACTGTATTTTATGCATGATGATTGTTCGGTAAATCCACAACTTCTCTAATAAAAAAGAAAGAAAAACAAACAAACAAACAAAGAAGAATTTTGTAGAGAGCTAGAGTAATGCTTTTGTGTAGGTGATTTGTATTACTGAGCCCTAACCGCACATTGAAAACTAAAAGAGTGATAATTGAAAAAGACTTAGGGAAGCGGCTGTGGCTCAATCAGTAGGGCTCCCGTTTACCATATGGGAGGCCCTGGGTTCGGTTCCCGGGGCCTCCTGGTGAAGGCAAGCCCGCCCGCACGGCGTGGTTAGCTGACCCAGCGAGCACAAGCAGCAAGGGGGGGATAAATGAATAAATAAATAAAATCTTTAAAAAAAAAAAAAAAAAGAAAAAGACTTAGTGGTCTTGAAGTAAACCATTCAAACTTCCTCAAAATACCAAGAGGGAACGATTTGTAATTGGTGATAAAATTGTGCAATATGCCTTGGGATAACCCTCTAAGTGATGCTCTCAAATGCAGTAAACACTTTGATATTTCAGCAACTCAGCACTACCATTTCTCCTTTTTATTTGAACAGCATTCATAGACATTTATTTTATTTGGCAGTAATACAGGTTAAGGCACAACTGCTTTAAGGAATTTCCTTGATGCTGAAAATTATACGTTTGTTTTCAGAGTAAATGTCAAGGAAACCAGCATACAATACCTGTTGTGTTACAAAGTGGGAGCTTCATGAAGTGGAATAGTAAATACGTATACATCATTTTGGTTGAAATCTGTTTGTAATTGAATGCATCACAACTGGTCTTACCTTATAAGCAGGTTTGATTGCTTCAGTTTCCAGGTTAAATTTGCTAGATTTAACCTATTGAACCCGAAAATTTTCCGTCTTTAAAATGCAGAAGATAATAATGTTACCAACTCCACAGGGTTGTTATGAGAATGAAAGGCAGTAATGCAGGGACAATGCTCGTCAAATTTGTGGAGCGTAGTAAGGGAGCGAGCAGTCAGGTATGAGGATGATTGTGTCGTCTCCGGTGTCCCTCCTGCCCTCAAGCACTGCATCCCAGAGGGTCCAGCGGGCAAAACCACCCTTCTGTTCTCAGACAGAAACGCCCAGTGTGTCTCCCAAGCTGAGCACCCAGACCAGGAATCAAAGTGGGAGGGTAAGGGAGAGGGTTAGGCCAGAGAGAGGTCTAGCAAACCTCTTACAGGCATACGTTCAAAAGATGATTTCCTGCTTCAATATTTATACAGATTTCGTCTTAGCTATGGGAGTTACTTTCCTCTAGGGAATCCTTGTGGTGGGTGGGGATCTCGACAGAGATATCCAGGGGACTTTTCTACCTAAAGAAAACTGAAGAGAGGGAGAGAGAAAATCTCCTGTTTTCAATAGGACCACAGTGCTACTAACTCACTGTATTTCTCAATCAGATGGAAAAATAACAGTTTATAAAGATTTGAAAAGCTTCTGAAGCATTGAAGAGCTAAATTCTAAAATTCTAATCCTAAGAAAATAGATTAGGATATAAAATAGTTTATCTTATTGCTTATAATCTCAACAAGGGTATAAGGAGTTATATATAACTTACACATCTTGGCTTATATAAAATTGTAAACTGGAATCAGCCAAATCAAGAGTTATCCCAATGGCTTATCACAGTGGTAACCTCCATATTGTTAAATGCCCAAACGGTTGTTGCTTAACCAGTGTGTAACCAGCACTGATAGATGCTGGGATACAGGAAAAGTTAGCCCTCAACCGTTTCCCTTCTGGTGGGAGCAACATGTGCTACGATCCCATAGCACTGTGTGCCAGCCTGACTTAGAGCACGTGCACATGTGGCCTGGAACTATATGTGCCTGTTGATGCAATAATCTCTGAGATCCTTAAGGCAGAGTGCTTGCATTTCTCCTTGTTGTTCACCAGCACCTGACACAAAAGGTCTTAATAAATCTTTTTTGAAAAACTGATGGATTTGAGAAGTGTTGAGCTATTTACTTGTAAAAAGTCAAGTTAAAAAGTCAAAATGACTATGTTTCCATTTGTGATGGAAGCAATACAAAAAAAGAATATTTGAAGCAACAGTCTTCAAGATGTTGACCACGAGACAATGAAGGACAGAGACCACTGAGAGTTGAGGAACACATGAGATGAGCTGGGGCTGACCCAGGTCGCTGCCTGGAGAAAGCTCCGAGGCCACAGCTTGGAGGGAGGGAAACCACTTGGGGCCTGGTTGTCTCCCTGAGTTGAGGAGACAGGACTGGGAGAGTGGGGAGACCAAGGCATTTCCTCAGCCTGTGAGCCTCTGGAGTGCAGGCCTCAGTGGATGAGAGGAGATAGCTGCACAGAGAACTGTGGCAACCGGCTGAGTGTCCCCTAGAACGGTCAGAATTTTGATGTGTATGTGTGTAAATTTGTGTGCGAGGCCAGGGCAAGAACCACCCAGAAGGCTTAGAGGAAACCTTCCCTAGGGCTCATGCAGGCTCCCACCAGTCAGAGGAGAAATCCTTATGGTGGTCTTGATACTTGTGAATACACATACTATGGCTTTTGGAGAGTGAAAGGGGGTGCTCTTGCTAATTGTTATGGGTATAAACTATTCACTTTAGGTATTGAATCCAAACTTGAAAATTTCCTGTTAAACTGGTTTAGTTTTTATATAAACAGCTTTCCCAGGTCTTCTGTCCCACCTTCATCTAAGAAGACCTTATTCTAGGAACTCAGAGATTTTGGCCATTTTGCTCATCTCAGCCAAAACTCCAGCCTCTTTCTCTTTGGTGTATTAGTATCATTGACTCAGAAACAACTCTTTGATCCTCTTCCTTTGTTCTGGAGCCTCGTTAGGTGTTGAGAGACGGGTGAAGTTCTAACAGTCCTGTGGAGGTGAATCTAACAAATGGATTCATTGGTCCAAATGGAGGATATAACTGTATAAATGATGCTAGCACAATTATTTTGAATGTATTAGGTATGGCCTTAATCTGGTTGAGATAATTTCATAAGATAGTATAGTTTGATGGTACAGTTATTAGACCTAGAGAGAGAAGACCTGGATTCAAATCTGGGTTCTTCCACTCACTACCCATTAAACTCTCTAAGCCTTAGCATCTTTCATTTACCTTGTAATCTTGATTCCAATATGCTCCCTGCCTAGTTCATAGAGTAATTTTTAAAGTACAAGGATATCACTATATCAAGGCTATGCAAATACAAAATATTATATTTACATATTTATCTTTCTTTTACATTACTGACTTAACTTATGATAACTTTTTTTTGTTGTTTGTTTTCTAGGAAAGGAGTCAGAGATACATTCTCCAGTGATGCTCCATTGTACCTTTAAGTAGCTTAATAAATAACACTCTTCTGTACTATCTCAGGTCTGAGAACAATGGAGAGAGATTTTGTTTAGAGATATCTTTGGGATTTAATATTTTAGGTTATTTTAAACATTGACTAATTGATATGTTAGACATCATTATGGCCAGCTCCTATATAATAGAAAACAGAACTCTAAAGTATGTCAGTATTTCTACCATATAGATTTTATCTTTTTCATAGCTCCAAAAGCTTTTATTTATCATGAATAGATAAATAATATTTTGCTGCAAAACAAAAACAGTCAAATAAATTAAAATAAAAACCAAAAGTTAAATAATAAAAAAATAAACAGCATTATTCCCATTGAATCAAATGGATTAAGTTGAGCAAGCATTGTCACTGGATTATGAATTAACCTTTAAGAACTATTCTTACTGTGACCCATATGTAAGAAGTTATTTTATGGTGTAATCAAATTCAGGAGTCAGAAAATGAATAGTCAATATTTTGTATCAGCTCAAGAGATCCTCTTCCATACATAGTAAAATAACCATATACCCATATCATTATCTATTCTTTTTGTTTGTCCAGTATGAACCTGGATTTTAGGAATACTGGGAGTGTGCCTATCTGACAAATTAGATTCAATTTATATTCTTTAGATATCTACTTGTATTCCTAGAAATTCATGTGTGAAATAGACCACAGTATTTTGGTAGAGATTGTACTATATGGTTAGAAAACACTTTTCTTTTATAAATATTATCAGTTCATCATAGTTTTTAAAAATAATTGTGCTTAGCTCCATCACATTTCCAGGTCCTCATAGACATAATTTTCAATTTAGAGTTTACTCTTATAATCTTGGGTTTTCAAATAGTTGAAATGCATCTATTTCTTTCTACCTATCTGTCTATCTCTCTATCTCACTAATCAGCATGTGTGCATGTGTGTTTAAATCTGCAAAGTGCTAACAAAATTATATCAGTAGCTATTGTTCCCCCCCCCTTTTAAACCCCACATTTTAAACGTTTTTAAGTATCCTAGGAAAAATACTTCTCAAATTTGAACTCAAACATGCAAAGAAATAGGCAAAAGTTTTTGAGGCCACAGGATGAGGATTATACAAATTTTTGAAAGCTTTGGCTTTATGAGTAATGTGAAAGAGATAAATTTCCTCATCATAAATTTAGGGAAGTAGGTGTGATGATTCCTAAGGGATATTCCAAACCTAAAAATTGACAGCACTTTGATGTTCTTTCCATGGTGATGCATTTTTAGAAAAAATTTATTCCTGGAAGTTGCTTTTGTAAGTGCATGACTGGGATTAAATCCATCAGTACATATGCTGTCTTTTGCTCATGTGTGCATTTCTTATATTTTCTCTTCAGACACTGGAGAAAGCAATAAAAAATGTAAGAACAGGCAGTAGGAAACAATGTGTTTTATTAGGGAGCTCCAAATAAACAGTTTCACAAAATGAGGAGCCCTGGAAAATGTAGTCAATAACGACTAAAAAATATTTACAAGTAAGGAGGTTTTTTTTGTTTTGTTTTGTTTCGTTTTTTGAGTAAATGATTATCAGAATTAACTGGACAATTTTGTGCTTAGCGCAAATATCATAGATATGTATCCTATTGAATTATTCTATAAGTAAAATCAATATTAATCATTACATAATACTATTTTACTGACTAGCAAACTTTAATTATATATTTGCCATTAAAATTGATTTTTCAAATAAGCAATTTTTGCAATAGTTTCTATTTCCAATCAGATCAGTATAATCATTACTGAATAAGGAAAAAAATAATAAAGTTAATGAGATCCCTGGTTGAAACAAAATTTAACCTTTTTTTTCCTAAAACCTTTGTTAAATGATTTTTTTTAAAAAAGATTCTTAGATTACAAAAATGTTACACAAAAAATATAGGGATTCCCATATGCCCCACCTCCCACATAAACATCCTTTATTAGTGTGGCACATTAATTGCAAAACACATCCTGGGGCTTTGCCATTAATCAAGGACCATAGTTCACATTGTAGACCACACTCTCTCCCACACAGTTCTGCATGGTATATGCCGATGTAAAATGGCCTGTATCTGTCGTTGCAATGTCACTCAGGATAATTCCCAAGTCCTGAAAAAGCCCCTGCATTACAACTGCTTTTCCCTCTCCCTGCCCCCAGAGCCTCCAGTGGCCACTGGCTCCACATTAATGTTGTAACTTCTTCCATTACTTGAATCACAATATGTCTATAACAATACCAGTAAGTTTACTCTAGTCCATAGCTCTTCCCCCAATCCTGAGGAGTCTGGGATGGTGATGTCCACTCCACCTCCAATTGAGAGGGGTCTTATATCCCATGGGGAAGATGGATGGGATTATCCTGCCTGCACCTGCAGACTCTCTCCATTCCCTGAGATGGCCATTGTCCATCATCATCTCCCTGCCAGTTGTCCTGGGTATGTCCAATGAGCTGTAGAGTAGGACTTGCTGCTCCACCGAGGTTCTGGACCCAAATGGCAATGGACAGCCCAAAGACTCAAGTCTCTGAACGTATACCTACAAACCCCAGCACCAAGTATAGGTTTGAACAAAAGCGACAGATGAGCCATGTGGAAGGAAGACATAGTTGGGTCCAATGCTGTCACTCTCAGGAGCACAAACTCCAAAGTAGGGCCCACTGGCACGGCACCAAACTCCAGAGCTATCTGCCCTGACATAGGACCTGGGTGTCTCCAGAGCCCTCAGGAGCCCCACTATTTGGGGTGATATCCCCTTTGGAATTCTATGAGATCCTACTGAGATGTGCATAAGCATTTCCTCTGGGATGACCTCATTACCTAATTTGTATCTAGTGTTTGTCTAACATTGGATTTGGAATAGACAGTTGTCCTTGTGATTCTTTTTTTTGGTGTGAACTGAGTTGACTTAGTTTGAAATTTGTACATTTCTCATTCACTGAGCAATCCAATATCAATATTAGCCATGAAGAGGCATGAGCCACAGCCATTTCCAAAACTAGCCTCAATACATTTAAAAACTTCTTACAGAAAAAAAATTGTATTCAAATTTTTAATTGCAAATTCCAGTTTTGCTCTTCCAAATGTTTGCCCTGTTCCCATTGAAATTAATGATCTGGTCAAGATTTGCACTTACTGAATCAAGAGCCTGACAGAGTGCGTATGAAGGCAAACTTGGGACAGACTGTTATGAGTCATAGTCAAATGCAACACTGGCAGCAAAAGAGCTGGAGAATGGTAAATCCTGAAACCACATAGTCCCTACTGCCAAGAAAACAAAATGTCATATAAAATGCAAACATGGGAGAAAGTGAAAAATGAAAAATAAAGGATTTTTCTTTTTACTTTGGTTTCTAAGGGCCCTCTGTTTTAATAGTGAAGACCATAACAACTGACTTTTAGTTTTCAGAGTAGAAAATCACTACAAAGACTTTTCCTCTTACCTAATGAATTCAATGTATATTCATTAAGCACCTACTCTAGGCTCAGTACATTTTAAACTGCTTTAAATGAATGATGGATATAGTGCATCTAAGGAAATAGCTAAGGAATGTTTACTAGGTTTCACTAAAGCATTTAAAAATTACATTAAGGTATTGGCACTATAGCCTCGTGCCTGAGAAATGCAAATTCTTTCAAAATAGGCCTCTGGTTACACAGTAATATTCCTTCAGGTTGAGGCCTTTCAGTAACTTCTTCTATGTGTATGTACCATAGAAATTTGGCATTTGATGATATGAAATAACTAGTTTCAAACATTTGTAGATAAACCTGAAGGTTCTTTGTATGTTGGCATCTGTAACAGGAATAAAACCACTTATGGTGTTCTTTCAGGAACTAAATTAATTGGTGCATGCAAATGACAGAGCATTTTATTTGTGTGCAATATACCTTAGTGGCAAAGTGCATGGGCTCCAAAGTCAGACCTGGGTTTAATTCTGTCATTTTTTGCCTGTGTGACCTTGGACAAATTATTGTCTAGGCCTCAGTTTCCTCATTAGTAAAATGTAGATATGAATTAAGCCCTTATGTAGTATGGTAAAGTATATATTCTAAAGAACCTCCTGGCATAATTTATAAGATTAATAATAAAAGGAGCAAGAAAGAAGAACAGTGAAATAGGAAAAAAAAAAAAAAAAAAAGACTAGTAGGAAAAACAGTTATTAGGAAACGATTGCATAAAAGGGTGATGCCTCAGGACCAAATTCTCATAACCCAGCCCTGAGATGTGGTCAGTACTTCTGGGACCTCTGCAACCTTACCCAAGAGCCTCAGCCTTCCCCAAATTAAGTTTAATCAAATACAAACTCACAGACTTCCAGGAAGATGGTGTCACAGAAGGTAGGTAGGGCTCAACTCTCTCACAAAAGCAATGGAGGAAGGGCAAAAAGCTGTCTGAGGGAACTGCTTTGGGGATCTGCAGACCAGGAGAGTGCAGAGCATTCTCCTGGAGAGTGAGGGAGAGAAAAACAAAGAAGCCAAAATGAAAAGTGTGAGTTACTAGCCTCTGTGGCTGGGAACAGAACCCATCCTCCACTGTCAAGGCGAACAGCCTGGATAAAACCCATGGCTCACTGCAGCCAAGTGAGAAGGGAACAGATGTCTTCCTCTCTGGGAAGAGGAAGACAGAGAGTAGTTTTTCCTCAGTGAATTTGGCCAGTGGAGCCTGCTTTGAATCATGGTTCTGGCCAGACCAGAATCATGGGCAAATGGAGGTTGAAAGAAACTCCTCCATGGAAAGATTCACTGATGAGCACCATCTGCAGGCCAGCTGGTAAAATGCAAGGAGAAAAAACACTTTTAGGGTAAGTCTCTTGTCTCAGACCACTTAGAATAGATCTGCACTCTATTAGTGAGTCCCTGGCCTGCTTTTGATAACTTAAGCTGGGCAATTTTAAAGACTTAGAATAGGTTGAACCATAAATCAGAGAAGAGCCATGAAACAAAACCGCTAGGCAAGAGAGAAAAATTGATCATCAGAGTAAATTCATCAACATATTCATATGCCTAAACATCAGCAAAAATTACAAGCCATACTAAGAAACATGAATAGATGGTCTAGCCAAAGGAACAAACCAAAATCCAGATGAGACACAGGATTTAAGGGGGAAAAGTCCATGATAATTGCATAAATCTCCCAAATCAATCCAAGGAGTTGAAGGAAAATATGACTTAAGAGATAAAGGATATTAAGAAGACACTGGGTGAGCATAAAGAACAATTTGAAAGCCTGCAAAGAAGAGTAACAGAGGTTATGGGTATGAAAGGCACAATGATGGGATTAAAAATACATTAGAGGAGTTCCAGGAAGATGGAGTCAGAGTAGGCAGACAGGGTTCAACTCTATCACAAAAACAACAGAGAAAGGGCTCAAAGCTGTCCGAGGGACCTGCTTTAGGGGTCAGCAGACCAGGACAGTGCTGTGCAACTCCCAGGAGCACAAGGAACAGAGAGACAAAGAACCCAAAAACAGTAAACATGAGTTAACAAACTCCTGCAGGGGCCAGGAGGGGCTCCCACCTCCCATCCTCCAGACATTAAGCCTGGATAAAACTGCTGACTCACTAAAGCTGACTGAGAGGAGAAGAGAAGTCTCCCTCCTGGTCAGCTGTTTACAAAGGAAGAGGGAGGATGAGTTGGAGGGATCCTCTTCAATGGATTCAGCCAGCAGAGCCTGCTTTGAATCCATACCAGAAATACTGGAAAGTGGAGGTTGAAGGAAATACCTCCATGGAAAGATTCTCTGATGAGTACCAGTTGCTGGCCAGTCAGGAAATTTCATGGAGAAAAGCTACTTTTAGGTCTCCCTTAAGCCCCCTGGGAGAAAATCTTTGCCCCATTAGTGAATCCCTGGCCTTATTTTGATAACCTAAAGTGGGCAATTTTAAAAAACTTAGAATAAGTTGAACCAAAAATCAAAGAAGAGCTGCGGAAAAAAAAAAAAAAAAAAAAAAAAAAACTGGCAAGAGAGAAATGACCATCAGAGTAAATTCCCCCAACATATTCAGACATCAGCAAAAAATTATAAGCAATACTAGGAAACAGGAAGAGATGGCCCAGCCAAAGGAACAAACCAAATATCCTGATAAGATACAAGATTTAAGACAACTAATCAATGATAATCACATAAGTCTGCTAAATCAATTCAGGGAATTGAAGGAAAATATGGCTAAAGAGTTAAAGGATATTAAGAAGACACTGGGTGAGCATAAAAAACAATTTGGAAGCCTGCAAAGAAAAGTAACAGTTTATGGGAATGTAAGATACAATGAATGAGACTAAAATTAGATTAAAGGCACATAAGAGCAGATTTGAATTGCTCAAAAACAGAGTTAATGATTTCAAAGGCAGAACATCTGAACTGGAAAAGACAGGAGAATAGAAAGAGAAAAGAATGGAAAAAATGGAGCAGGGTCTCAGGGAACTGAATGACAATGAGAAACATAAACATATGCATTATCAGTGTCCCAGAAGAAGAAAATGGAAAAGGAGCAGAAAGAATATTTGAGGAAATAATGACTGAAAAGTTCCCAACTGTTATGAAAGACATAAATACCACTATCCAAGAAGAACAATGTACCCCAAACAGAATAAATCCAAATAGACCTTCTCTAAGACACCTACTATTTAGAATGACAAATATCGGAGATAAAGAGAGGATTCTGAAAGCAGGAAGAGAAAAGCAAAGCATCACATACAAGGGAACCTTAATAAGATTAAGTGCCAACCACTCATCAGAAACCATGGAGGCAACAAGAAAGTGCTATGACATATGTAAGTTATTGAAAGAGAAAAACTGCCAGCCAAGAATTCTGTATCCAGCAAAACTGCCCTTCAAAAATTAGGGTGAGTTTAAATTCTTCACAGACAGACAAAAACTGAGAGAGCATGTTACCGAAAGACCAGATTTACAAGAGCTACTAAAGGGATTGCTGCAGTCTAGAAGGAACAAATAAGGGTGAGAGACTTGGAGAAGTGTAGAAATGAAGATTATTAGGACGGATAAATTAAAGCTTTAAAAGATAGACAGAAGTAAGATATGATAACAGAGAGCTAAAGGACAAAATGGACGAAATAAGTAATGCCTTTACTGTTATAACTTTGAACATTAATTGATTGAATACCCCAATCAAGACATAGACTGAAAGAATGGACAAAAAATATGAGCCATCTATATGCTCTCTACAAAGACTCACCTCAGACGTTAGGATACGATCAGGTTGAAAGTGAAAGGTTGGAAAAAGATATTCCATGCAAATAGTAACCAAAAATGATCTGGAATAGAGATACTAACATGGGGCAAAATAAATTTTAAGGGCAAAACTATTATAAGGGATGAATAAGGTCATTATATATTAATAAAAGGGGCAATTCACCAAGAAGAAATAACTATACTAAATATTTATGCACTTAACCTGAGTGCCCCAAGATACATGAAGTGAACATTGGCAAAGCTGAAGGGAGAAATAGATGTCTTTACAATAATAGTTGGAGACTTCAATACACCACACTCAACACTGGATAGAACATCTGCACAGCAGATAAAGAAACGGAGAGCTTGAATAATATGACAAGTGAACAAGACCTAAAAGACATTCATAGAGCATTATACCCCGAAACAGCAGGGTATATATTTTCAAGTGCTCATGGATCCTTTTCCAGTATAGACCATGTGTTGGGTCACAAGACAGGTTTCAATAAATTTAAAAAGATTGAAATTATACAAAGCATTTTCTCTGATCATAATGGAATGAAGCTGTAAACCAATAACAGACACAAAAAGGGAAAATTCACAAATATAGAGAGATTAAGCAACATGCTCTTAAATAATCAGTGGATCGAAAAAGAAATTGCAAGAGAAATCATTATATATTTTGAGACAAATGAAAACGAGAACACAACATATCAACTCCTATGGGATATAACAAAGGCAGTGCTGAGAGGGAAATGTATAGCCCTCAATGCCTACATTTAGAAAGAGTCAAAATCAAGGACATAACTGCACATTGGAAGGAAATAGAAAAAGAACAGCAAACTATTTCCGAACTAAACCAAAGGAAAGAAATAATAAAGAACACAGCAGGAATAAATGAAATTGAGAACAAAAAACAACAGAGTCAACAAAACCAAAAGTTGGTTCTTCTAGAAGATCAACAAAATCGACTGACAAAAAAAAAAAAAAAAGAAGAAGATGAACAACTGTACACCAACAAACTACACAATGTAGATGAAATGGACAAATTCCTAGAAATACATGAACAATCTACGCTGACCCTAGAAGAAATAGAAGACCTCAACAAACCAATCACAAGTGAAGAGATTGAAACATTCATCAAAAACCTACCAAAAATATAAATCCCAGTACCAGTTGGCTTCACCAGTGAATTCCACCAGTCACTCAAAGATGGTCTAATACCAATATTGCTTAAGCTCTTTCAAAAAATTGAGGAGGAAGAAACACTACTCATTCCATAAAGCCAACATCACTCTAGTACCAAAACCACATAAAGATATTCTGAAAAATGAAAAGTACAGACCAATTTCTCTAATGAATATAGATGCAAAAATCCTCAACAAAATACTTGGAAACTGAAACCAAAAGTACAATAAAAGAATTAGGGAAGCAGATGTGGTGGCTCAAGCAGCTGGGCGCCCACCTATGACATGGGAGGTCCTGGGTTCGGTTCCCAGTGCCTCCTAAAGAAGATGAGCAAGACAGCAGGACAGTGAGCTGATACCGCAAGCTGATTCAACAATGACACAGCAAGATGATGCAACGAAGAGACACAGCGAGGGAACACAATGAGAGACACAACAAGTAGGATACAGTGGTGGCTCAAGTGATTGGGTGCCTCCCTCCCACGTGGGAGTTCCCAGGTTCAGTTTCCAGTGCCTCCTAAAAAGAAGATGAACAGAGAGCAGACAGTAAGCGCAAACAATCATGGGGAGGGGAGAATAAATTTTAAAAAAAATTAAAAAAAAAAAAAGACTGTTTTGTTTTGTTTTTTTAAAGAATTCTACACCACGATCAAGTGGGTTTTATTCCAGATATGCAATAGTGGTTCAACCCAAGAAAACTAATTAGTGTAATAAACCATGTTAATAAATTGAAGGGAAAAAATCATATGATCTTTTCAATTGACACAGAAAAGCCATTTGACAAAATACAGCATCTTTCTTGATAAAAACGCTCCAAAAGATAGGAAAAGAAGAAAGCTTTCTTAACATGGTAAAGTACATATATGAAAAACACACAGCTAGCATTGTATTCAACAGTGAAAGGCTAAAAACTTTCTCGCTGAGATTGGGAACAAGATATAGATGCCCACTGTCACCACTGTTGTTAAATATTGTGCTAGAAGTTCTAACTAGAACAGTTAGTCAAGAAAAAGAAATAAAAGGCACCCACATAGGAAAGGAAGAAGTAAAACTTCTATTTGCTGAGGATGTGATCCTATATCTAAAAAAAAAAAAACCACAACAAATATACTGGAACTAATAGATGAGCTCAGCAAAGTGGTAGGATATAAGATTAATAGGCTAAAATAAGTTGCATTTCTATATACTACTGATGAGTAATCTGAGGAGGAAGTCAGAAAAAATCCATTTATAATACCAACTAAAGAAATGCAATGTTTAACTTAACCAAGGATGTAAAGGACCTGTATTCAGAAAACTACAAAACATTGCTAAAAGAAACCAAAGAAGACCTAAATAAATGAAAGGACATTTCATATTCATGGATTGGAAGACTAAAAATTGTTAAGATGTCGATTCTATCCAAACTGAATTACAGATTCAATGCTATCCCAATAAAAATTCCAACAGCCTTTTTTTTTTGCAGAAATGGAAAAGCCAATTATCAAATATTTTATTTGGAAGGGCAAATGGCCCTGAATAGACAAAAATGTCTTTAAAAAGAAAAACAAAGTTGGAGGCCTCTCATTCCTGACTTTAAAGCATATTACTTAACTACATTGGTAAAAAGCAGCCCATGGTAATGGCATAAAGATAGACATAATGACCAATAGACCTGGATCAAGAACTCAGAAATAGATTCTCACACCTACAGTCAAGTGATTTTTTGACAAGGCTCTCAAGCCCACCCAGAATAGTCTATTCAACAAATGGTGCTGGGAGAACTGGATATCCATAAACCAAAAGAAAGAAAGAGGACTCTAACTCACATCTTATACAATAATTAACTCAAAATGGATCAAGGACATAAATAAATAAATAAATAAACCATAAAACTACTAGAATAAAATGTAGGGAAACACCTTCAAGATCTTGTGGTAGGGGATAGTTTCTTAAACATTAAATCCACGCACAAACAACAAAAGAAAAAATGGGACCTCCTCAAACTTAAACACTTTTGTTCTTCAGAAGACTTTATCAAGAAAGTAAAAAGGCAGCCTACTCAATGAGAGAAAATATTTGGAAACCACATATATGATAAGGGTTTGATATCCATGTTATGTAGAAAGATCATACAACTCAACTATTAAAACAAAAGCAACCCAATTTAAAAATGGGCAAAAGACTTGAAGAGACACTTTTCTAGTGAGGAAATACAAATGGCTAGAAAGCACATGAAAAATGTTCAACATCACTAACTAGTAGGGAAATGCAGATCAAAATTACACCGGGAAATCATTTCGCACCTTATAGAATGTCTATTATTAAAAACAAAACAAAACAAAAACACACACACAGAAATTGACAAGTGCTGGAGAGGATATCAGGAAATAGGAACACTCCTTCACTGCTGGTGGGAATGTAGAATGGTGCAGCCTCTGTGGAAGACAGTTTGGCAGTACCACAAGAAGCTGAATATAGAACTGCTGTATGATCCATCAGTCCCATTACTAGGAATATGACATTTTCAAACATATGTACACGGAAACATTATTCACAATTGCTAAAGTATGGAACCAGCCCAAGTGTCCATCAACCAATGAATGGCTAAACAAAATGTGGTGTAAACATAAAATGGCATACTCTTCAGCTGTAAGAAGAAATGAAGTCAGGATGCATAATACAACATGGATGAACCTTGAGGCCATTATGTTGAGTGAAATAAGCCAGACACAAAAGGACAAATATTGTATGGTCTCACTAACATGAACTAAATACAATGAGTAAACTCACAGAGGAAAACTCTGGAATATATGTTTCTAGGAGGTATATTGTTGGTTGAGAATGGGAGCTGATGCTTCATGTATATAATATTTTTTAATAAAGTTTATTGTAAAAGTGTGGAAATGAAGAGAGTTGATGATGACACATAATATAAATAAATAATAGTATAAATAATAGTTCTGCCTTAGAAATGTGCTTTGGGCTGAAAGGGGTAGTCTAGGGATGTAAATGTCAATTGAAAGGAAGCTAGAGGATAATCTAGGGACGGTATGATAGAATAATTTCGGGGGTGGATTAAGATGGTAGCTAATAGTATAAATATAAGAATGTTCTTCTTTTACAAAGTGTTAATAGTATGGTGATACACAGGGAAATTACAACTAATGTAACTTATGGATGATAGTTAACAGTAATAGTGTAATATTTTTGCAGCAATAGCAAAGAAGATATATCAATTCTAAAGGACAACAGTAGGCACGTATAAGGGGGTATGGGGTTTTTCCTTTTGGAGTAATGAAAACATTCTAACATTGACTGAGGTGATGACAGCACTACTCTGTGATGAAAATGAGAGCCACTGAGTGTACACTTTGAATGAATTGTACAAGGCATGGGCCTATATAACACAGGGAATCCAGTGGTAGAAGATGGACTGTGGTTACAGAACATATGAGAATGTTCTCTCAAAAACTATAACAAATGTATAATGCTAATACAGGATGTTAGTAATTGAGTGGGTTGGGGGAGAAATACACGAAATGCAAGATATTGGCTATAGTTAGTAGTAATATTTTAACGATGTTCTTTCATAGTTTGTGAAAAATGTCTCACAACAATGCAAGGTGCTGGTTGTGGATTCATGTATGGGAGCCTTGTATGATTTTAGGCATGTTTGTTTTGAAAGTTCACAGCTTTTACTATACACTTACTGTTTATGGATGTTCATGTATGTGTGTTATACTTCAATAAAATTTTATATAAAAAAGAAAACATCCTAGCCTAGGCATGAGAATACACCAGACACACCGAGGCTGAGGGACCTCCTCTGAGGACATGAAAGACATGGAAAGAGTAACAAACTTTTCCAGATTGGAGGAGACTGAAGAGGCATGAGAAGAATGCAGCAGGCATTCCTGGATGCAATCTTGGACCAGAAAGGAAAATGAGATATTACTAAGACAGTTGGCAAAATGTGAATGGAGTCTATGCATTGGACAGTAGTGTCATATCAAAGTCCACTCCCTTCTTGGGGCATTGTATGGTGGTCACATAGAAGAATATCCTTTTTGGGGGGAAATACACACTTGGGTATTTAGATGTGGTAAGGCATCATGTCTACAGCTCGCTCTCAAATGGTCCAGAAAAAACTAATGAATGTGTATATGTATACATGTACTTACCTACATATTTATACTGACATGTATATATATATATGCATATACATGCATATATATCTAGAGAGAGAGTGGTGAAATGTTCACGGGAAGTTTTGGGTGTGGGATAGGAACTTTCCTGAATGTTTGAAATTATTTCTATACACACACACACACACACACACACACCTGCACAGCTGGCTGGGGCACTCAGATTCCCATCCACACACGTAGATTTTCTACAGGATTGAGCCTTCCTGGTGTCCCAGAGGTTCTTTTCCTAACATCTGCAGCAAATCCTGCCTCTTCTCATGATCAGTGTTTCCACCATCACATGGCTAACTCTTATTGAGGAAGCTCTCTGTGCTAGGCACCACACTGGGTATTGGGATGTCAAGATAGCTAGACAGGGGCCCTGCCTTCAAGAGGGTCACAGTCTAGCAGAGGCTGACAGGAGAACCACCGCGATCCCTGCAACCAGCAAAGGGGCTTGAACTCTGAAAAGCCACAGGAAGGAAGTCTTAACCCTACCTGGAGAGCCAGGAAGGCTTTGTTCACAGGACAGTGCCATTTGAGCTGGACTTAGGATTAACAGGCTTTCAACAGGAGAGGAAAGACATTCCCTGCACATTAAAGAGAATTAGAAGATACTAGTTCTAGTTATGCAATAAATGATTAACACATTCCCATAGGCACTTTTGAGGTCCCAGAGTTCAGTTTCCTCCAGGACTAAATGTTCTTTGTGATGTTCCATCATCTCACCTGACAGGTTTACTCATTGCATTCTGTACTCGAAACCTCAAAAAAATACCGACTCACAATTAAAGTAAGGAAACTTCTATCCTAAGAAAACAAGTCACCCGAGAAGATCAGCAGAAGCCATTAGCAACAGATTTGGACCTCCAAGAACTGCAGAGAAAGAACCATCTCTTTATATAGCTACATAGGAAAAGTTCAAAAAGGAAAAAATTAAAGCTGAGTAAAAACCTCTACCATGAAAGATAACTAGGCATTTTTAAAAATAATCCAAATAAAAGAATTAGAAGTTAAAAATGTAATTACTGAAATTAAATATCAGTGTCTAGGTTAAATTATCGATTATACACTACATACCAAGTTTATAAACTGAAAGACTAATCTGGGGAAATTTCCCAGAAAACAGCATAGAGAAACAAGGAGATAGAAACATGGAAAAATAAAATAGAAGTTTGAGACATGGAAGATAAAATGAGAACTATACCATACTAGTATAAATCTCTTTGGAGCCTGTATTAGTCAGCCAAAAGGGGTGCTGAGGCAAAGTACCAGAAATCTGTTGGCCTTTATAAAGGGTATTTATTTGGAGTAAAAGCTTACAGTTACAAGGCCTAAAGAGTTCAACTCAAGGTTAATTTCTCACCAAAGTCTGTTGCTACGTGTTGAAGCAAGATGGCGGGCGATGTCTGCGAGGGCTCAGCCTTCCTCTTTCCTCTTCAGGCTCCATGGGCCCAGCTTCTTCCGATCTCGGCATAGGCTGGGAGGCTCGTTTCTGTCTGAGCCTGCTCAGCTGCTCAGGGCTCTGGTCACTTCAGCTGCACACTCTCAGGCGGATGGCTCATCTCTCTCCCAGGGGCTGCAGGATCAAAGCTCTCTCCCCTTTGTGTTTCTCTGTGTATCTACTTCTGTCTCCTTGATTGAGTGTCCATTTATATAGCCCACCAAGGGCGTGGGGACTCAACCCTGAGTCAACTCTACTGACATGGTTGAATCAAAACCATAATCCTAACATAATTTAATCAAAGACGTCACAGCTGAATCTGATACACTCAAAGGGTATCACACCCAGCGGAACAGACCATTTTACAAACATAATCTGATTTTTGGAATTCATAAATAATATCAAACTGCCCCAGAGCCCTAGAAGAAAAATAGAGAAAAAGAAGACAAGATAATTTTCAAAGAGATAATGGCCAAGAATTTTCTAGAACAAAGAAAAATATAAATATACAAACACTAGAAGAATGATCTCTCCCAAGCAGGATAAATAAAAAGAAACTAATACATAAAACATATCATTTAGGAAATATGCATCATATTAAAGTAAAAAGAGAAAAATCTTAAATCACCCAGAACAAAGACAAATTACCCCAAAGGAATAATGTTTAGAATAGACAAGACTTTGAAGTGAAGTAATGGAGACAAGAAGACAATAGAATACTATCTTTTAAAGTGCTGAAAATGAACAAAAAGAAATGCCTTAACCTAGATTCTTGAACCTAACAGAACTGGTTTTTAGAAAGAAGGAATAAACATCTTTTCAGGGAAATAAAAATGGAGAAAATTAACTAACAAAACACTATTCTAAAAGAATTTAATTAAAACAGTGCATTTTATGAAAAAAATAAAAGATAACAATCACATTAGGAAGATTTAAGATTAAAGAAACATGGTGTACAAAGAAATTGTTATATGTAGGAAAATATAAAAGAAAATATTTTCTTTATACAATTATTTTTGTAATTATATCTTATTTGTGATATTATTAAAAGATAACTAAAGTATAAAAAAATAAAGCTGATTTAGATCAGGAGGTATGACATTGGTTAGTCTTTTACCATTCTCTTATTGTTCAGAAAAAGTGTTAAGATACTGAAAAACTTTAGAAATCAATAAGTTGTGAATGGAATTTTAAGGGTATCTACTAGAAGCCTGGATTCCATGTACAATTTCTAAAGTAGCAGAGACCAGAAGAAATGGAAAAACAACAATAAAAAATAAATTTTGATAAAATCCAAGGAATAAAATACAGCATAGGAAAAGTAGAAATGACAAAGAGACTGTATGTATGTATACATATACATGGGTATAATATATATAATGTGAGTATATGAATATAAATATAAATGGGACTGAACTTTCCAGGAATAAGACAGTGTTAGCATGAATTTTAAAAACTAAACTATATTCTATTTACAAAAGTTCACAGGAAGTTGACAAAAAGCAACTGTCAACACATATTAAAGAATTGGTATCATAGAGACCATAATTTTGAAATTAATAGCCAAAAGATGAAAAAAATGACCCTGATCCTCATATGTTTACATATTTTAAAAACATATATTTACTTTGGCCATGGCTGCATTCTACCCCTTATGTTTGTTCATTCCTCAGTCTTGGGGATTTTTGGGTGGTGATGCCCACTCTGCTTCAGATTGAGAGGGGGCTTAGATCTTCTGGGGCAGATGGAAGGGACTGTTTTGCTTCCAGTTGCAGATTTGCTTAGCTTTTTGGGATGGGTAAGATGTTATTAATAGGAGGAAATGTGAAAAGCGGAGAGAGTTGGGTATATGGGAATCCCCTATATATATACTTTTTTTGAATCAAACAATATATTACACAATATATTTGGTTCATAGTAACACATTCATACAGTATTTGTCCTTTTGTGTCTGGCTTGCTTCACTCAACATAATGTCCTCCAGGTTCATCCATGTTGCCATATGCTTTATGACTTCATTTCTTCTTACAGCTGCATAATATTCCATCGTGTGAATAGACCACAGTTTGTTTATCCATTCATCTGTTGATGGACACCTGGGTTGTTACCAACTTTTGGCAATGGTGAATAATGTGGCTATGAACATCGGTGTGCAGATGTCTGTTCGTGTCACTGCTCTCAGTTCTTCTGGGTATATACCCAGTAGTGCTATTGCAGGGTCACGTGGCAAGTCTTTATTCAATTTCCTAAGGAACTGCCAAACAGTCTTCCATAGTGGTTGTACCATCCTGAATTCCCACCAACAGTGAAGAAGTGTTCCTATCTCTCCACATCCTCTCCAGCACTTGTAGTTCTCTGTCTTTTTAATAGTGGCCATTCTGATAGGTGTGAAATGATATCTCCTTGTAGTTTTGATTTGCATTTCCCTAATCATGAGTGATGTTAAGCATTTCTTCATGTGTTTTTTTGCCATTTGTATTTCTTCTTCGGAGAAATGTCTATTCGAATCTTTGATCCATTTTTTAATTGGGTCATTTGTCTTTTTATTGTTGAGTTGTAGCATCTTTTTATATATCCTGGATATTAAACCGTTATCAGATATGTGATTTCCAAGTATTTTTTCCCATTGAGTTGGCTGCCTTTTCACTCTTCTGACAACGTCCTGTGAAGTGCAAAAGTGTTTAATTTTGAAAGTCCCATTTATCTACTTTTTCTTTTCTTGCACGTGCTTTGGGTGTAAGGTCCAAGAACCACCACCTACTACAAGGTCTTGAAGATGTTTCCCTACATTTTCTTCTAGTAGTTTTATGGTCCTGGCTTTTATATTTAGATCTTTGATCCATTTTGAGTTGATTCTTGTATAGGGGGTGAGATAGGGGTCCTCTTTCATTCTTTTGGTTATAGATATCCAGTTCTCCCAACACCATTTGTTGAAGAGACTGTTTTTTCCCATTAGCGTGGGCTTGGTAGGTTTGTCAAAAACCAGTTGACTATATAGGTGAGGGTTTATTTCTGGATTCTCAATTCCATTCCACTGATCGATATGTCTATCTTTATGCCAGTACCATGCTGTTTTGACCACTGTAGCTTTGTGATATGTTTCAAGGTCAGGCAGTGAAATTCCTCCCACATTGCTCTTCTTTTTTAGAATACTTTTGGCTATTCGGGTGCACTTACCCTTCCAGATGAATTTGGTAATTGCCTTCTCTAATTCTGTAAAGTAAGCTTTTGGGATTTTGATTGGTATTGCATTGAATCTATAAATCAGTTTGGGCAAGATTGACATCTTCACGATATTTATTCTTCCAATCCATGAACACAGAATGTCTTTCCATTTGTTTAGGTCTTTTTAAATTTCTTTTAGCATTGTTTTGTAGTTTTCTGCATATAGGTCCTGTACTTCCTTGGTTAAATTAACTCCTAGGTATTTGAGTCTTTTTGTTGCTATTGAAAATGGAATTTTCCTCCTGATTTCCCCCTCAAATTGTTCAGTACTAGTGTACAAAAACATTACTGATTTTTGCGTTTTGATTTTGTGTCCTGCCACTTTGCTGAACTCATTTATTAGTTCAAGTAGCTTTGTTGTGGATACTTCAGGATTTTCTAAATACAGGATCATGTCATCCGCAAACAGTGAGAGTTTTACTTCCTCTTTTCCTATTTGGACACCTTTAATTTTTTGTCTTGTCTAATTGCCCTAGCTAGAACTTCTAGTACAATGTTGAATAACAATGGTGACAGTGGGCATCCTTGTCTTGTTCCTGCTCTTAGGGGGAAAGCTTTCAGCCTTTCCCCATTGAGTATGATGTTGGCTGTGAGTTTTTCATATAAGCCTTTTATCATATTGAGGAATTTTCCTTTTATTCCTATCTTTTGAAGTATTTTTTATCAAAAAAAGGATGTTGGATTTTGTCAAATGCCTTTTCTGCATCTATTGAGATGATCATGTGGTTTTTTTCCTTCAACTTGTTAATGTGGTGTATTGCATTGATTGATTTTCTTATGTTGAACCAGCCTTGCATGCCAGGAATAAATCTCACTTGGTTGTGATGTATAAGTCTTTTGATATGCTGTTGGATTCGATTTGCAAGTATTTTGTTGAGAATTTTTGCATCTATGTTCATTAGAGAAATTGGTCTGTAATTTTCTTTTCTTGTGGAATCTTTATCTGGCTTTGGTATTAGGGTGATGTTGGCTTCATAAAATGTGTTGGGTAATTTTCCGTCCTCTTCAATTTTTTGGAAGAGTTTAAACAGGATTGGTGTTATTTCTTTTAGAAATGCTTAGTAGAATTCACCTGTGAAAGCCATCTGGTCCTGGACTTTTCTTTGCTGGGAGATTTATGATAACGGATTCAATCTCCTTAATTGTGATTGGTTTGTTAAGTTCTTGTATTTCTTGTTGTGTCAGTGTAGGTTGGTTATGAGTTTCTAGAAATTTGTCCATTTCATCTAGGTTGTCTAGTTTGTTGGCATATAGTTTCTCATAATATCCTCTTATGATTCTTTTTATTTCTGTGAGGTCATTTGTAATTTCCCTCCTTTCATTTCTGATTGTATTTATTTGCATCTTCTCTCTTTTTTTCTTTGTTAGTCTAGTGAGGGGTTTGTCAATTTTATTGATCTTCTCAAAGAACCAGTTTTTGGTTTTGTTGATTTCTCTATTGTTTTTCTGTTCTCATTTTCATTTATTTCTGCTCTAATATTTATTTTTTCTTTCCTTCTTTTTGCATTGGGATTGGTTTGCTGTTCTTTTTTCTAGTTTCTCAAGTTGTTCAGTTAAATCTTCGAGTTTAGCTCTTTCTTGTTTTTTAATATAGGCATTTAGGGCTATAAAGTTCCCTCTCAAGACTGCCTTCACTGTATCCCATAAGTTTTGATACGTTGTGTTCTCATTTTCATTTGTCTCAATATATTTACTGATTTCACTTGCTATTTCTTCTTTGACCCACCGAATATTTAGGTGTTGTTCAGTCTCCACACATTTGCAAATTTCCTTTTTTCCTGTCTGTTATTGATTTCTAGTTTCATTCCATTATGATCTGAGAAGGTGCTTTGTATAATTTCAATCTTTTTATATTTATTGAGAGCTGTATTGTGACCTAACATGTGGTCTATCCTGGAGAAAGATCCGTGGGCACTTGAGAAGAATGTATAACCCACTGAGTTTGGATGCAGTGTTCTGTATATGTCTATTAGGTTTAACTTATTTATCATATTGTTCAAGTTCTCTGTTTTCTTGTTGATCTTCTGTCTAGTTGTTCTCTCTAATGATGTGAGAGGGGTGTTGAAGTCTCCGACGATTATTGTAGAAATGTCTATTTCTCCCTTCAGTTTTGCCAGAGTTTGTCTCATATATTTTGGGGTACCCTGGTTAGGGTCGTAGATATTTATGACTGTTATATCTTCCTGAAGGATCGTCCCTTTTATTAATATATAATGGTCTTCCGCATCTCTTATCACTTTTTTCCATTTGAAGTCTGTTTTGTCTGATATTAGTATAGCTACCCCTGCTCTTTTCTGTTTACTATTCGCATGGAGTATCTTTTTCCAACCTTTTACTTTCAGCCGGTTTGTATCCTTGGGTCTTTCTTGTAAGCAGCATATGGATGGCTCATGTTTTTTTATCCATTCTGTCAGCCTGTATCTTTTGATTGGGGAATTTAATCCATTCACATTCAATGATATTACTGAAAATGCACTATTTATTTCCTCCATTTTATTCTTTGGTTTTCATAGGTCATCTTATTTTTGTCTCTCTTTTTACTCTTTTGGTTTTCCATTCTGCTTTTCTTTCTTCTATACTCTCCTCCAAGCCTCTCTCTCCTGTATTTTTCTTTTAAGTTCTAAGGCTTCCTTTAATATTTCCTGCCAAGGTGGATTCTTTTTTGAAAACTCTCTTAGTTTCTGTTTGTTTGTGAATACTTTATATTCACCTTCATACTTGAAGGACAGTTTTGCTGGATAAAGAATTCTCAGCTGGCAGTTTTTCTCTTTCAGTTTCCTAATTGTATCATACCACTGTCTTCTCGCCTCCATGGTTTCTGAAGAGAAATCTGCACTAAGTCTTACTGGACGTCCTTTGTACGTGATCATTTGCTTCTCTCTTGCTGCTCTGAGAATTTTCTCTTTATCTTTTACATTTGACATTCTGAATAATATGTGTCTTGGCATTGATCTATTTGGATTTATTCTCATTGGGGTATGGTGTGCTTCTTGGACATGCAAGTTCATTTCTTTCATGAGAGTTGGGAAATTTTCAGCTATTATTTCCTCAAATACTCTTTCTGCCCCTTTTCCTTTCTCTTCCCCTTCTGGAACTCCCATGACATGTATGTTGTTGCGTTTTGTGTTGTCATTCAACTCTCTGAGTCCCTGATGAATTTTTTCCATTCTTTTCTCTCTTCAATTTTAGCTGCTCTGTCTTCAGTATCACTTATTCTTTTTTCTATCATTTCGAGTCTGCTGTTGTATGCCTCAAATGTATTTTTGACTTCACCTATTGTGTCTTTCATTCCCATGAACTCCGTTACTTTTCTGTTCAGGATTTCAAATTCTTCTTTGCGTTCGCTCAGTGTCTTCTTGATGTCATTTATCTCTTTAACTATATTCTCTTTCATCTCATTAATTTGATTTTGGAAATTTGTGTTTATCTCACTGATTAGTTCTCTCAAATTCTGCATCTTTTCTGGGACTTTGCTGTATTCCTTTTATTAGGCCATGTATTCTATTTTCTTAGTATGGCTCATAATTTTTTGCTGGTGCTTAGGCATCTGGTTAGTTTGTATTTTACTTAGATGCTCTAGCTCTTTTTCTTTTGTGGGGTTTTAGTGGCAGGAGGCTGTGAGTTACCACAGCTCTTTGATTTTTGGCTCAACCTGATTGTTAGGATTGTTCTGCTAGTTGCTCAAAACTGGGCACTGGATCCAGTAATTGGTTGTAGAGTCATTTCCTAGGGCCTTGGGCAGGGAGGCTATAGAGGCCAGGAAAAGCCTCTCTTACTTATTAATTTTCTTATGGGCACTTCCTTGGTCTGCCAGAGATGGCGCTTATTGGCAGCTCTCAATTCAATGCCTGGTCGGAGCGTATTTGTTGTGACACAGACCAGATCAATGTGATAGAGCTTCCTGTCTTGGGGCTCAGAGCCCTGTGATTCAAACTTTCTGAGACAGTTCTCCAGACTTCTCTCGTAGCGCCCCCCTTTTCCCAGCTAGGAAATATTTCCACTTCCTTCTGAGTCCTCAACAATCATTCCCTGGTAGTAGCGGAGGAGATTGGGGAGGTTTGTATATCTTTAGCCCCTTGCAGGCTCCAAGGCAAACAATGGCGCAGCCCCACCCGGCCTGGAAGGGCTCTCGGGACAGGGCAGACCAAACCTGGCATTCCAAAGCAGGGTCAGCCCCAGGCTCTCTCTCCCCTCTCCTGTGGTGTCCTCAACAATTAGTCCAGGCTAGAAGAGAGGGAGGTTCTGATGGTCACATTTCTCCAGTCCTTCCTAGGCTCCCTGGGCAAACCACCGTGTGGAAGGGTCCGTGGGGCTCCACAGCCCAAATTTACAGGTCAGAACCTGAGTCAGCCATAGGCTGTGTCCCTCTCTCTCCCCTTTCCAGGAGTGGTAGTTCCCTGGAGCCCCCTTTGTCTGTGGTCACAGGCCCAGAGGCCTGAGTGTGGGGGAGGGTGCCAGCAGCAGCAGTAGCTGCTACTTCCCACTCACGGTTCTGTTGTCGCGATTTCCCTCTTCTGTCCCTCTCTCCTCTGGGTGGTGTGCAGCCTTCACCTGCTGTCCTAAACCCTAGCAGATCTTTTTTGGGGCTGTTTCAGCTTGTCCTCTAGCTATTTTTCTGGAGAAGAGATTCCCGTGTCTTACTGTCCACCATCTTCCCGGAAGTCTTCCCCTATATTTTTTTATGTAACTTTTTTGTAATCTAAAATTTCTTCAAAAGTAAAGTTAAAAAATATATTTAATAGCAGGTAGGTCAAATCCCAAGTCATAATGGATATTTAAAAAATACTTGAAACAGTATGATAACAAAAGCAATATATTACAAAATCTTTGTGATACAATGAAATTGGTGTTTTAGGGAAAATTTAACTTTAATGGTTATATTGGAAAACAATGATTGAAAACTAATAAATTAATGGTCCAAATTCAGGTATTTTAAAAGAATTAAAATAGTATATAAATCCAGAGTAATCAGGAAAAAGAATTTAACAAAGCTATATATAGAAATTGATGAAATTGAAATCAATGCTACATAAGAAAACCACTCTAGTAAAATGAACGAGTGAAGAGATAGCAAGAGGGAGAGAGAATAAAAAAACAAATAGTAATAGGAATAATTACAGATATGATCAAAAATGAAAAGTTAAGAGTTAATAAGATACTATAAAAACTTTATGGTTATTACATAAGAAATATGAAGAAATCCTCAACTGCATTAGTTTTGAGAGAAATGACATTAAGACCCCTGTGCGAGACTACTTGTGGTAGGCTAAGTGACGTACCCTAGTTTTATACCAGCTCTTCATCTTGATCTGCTCTCCTTTGGGTGTGAACCCATTTTAAACAGGGTGTCTCGAGGCTGTTATTTTAGTTAAAGTGTGGCCCAAGTAAATGAGGTTGGACCTAAACCCAAATTACTGGAGTCCTCTATAAACAGAAGAAATTCAGACAGAAAGAGAGAGCCACAAGGAGGAGCCAGAAGCTGGGTGTTCACGGACCCCTGAAGAGAAAGGGGGGGACACGGCCACATGATGGAACCGCCAGGAACCCAGGCATTGCCTCCCAGTCCAGGAGGATGCAAGCCTTCTAGCCCCTAAAATTGTGAGCCAATAAACTTCTGTTGTTTAAGCCAAAACCAGTTTGTGGAATTTGTACTTGCAGCCTAGGTAAACTAAGACACTACTCAATAAGCACAAATTAACATATCTCCCTTTGAGAGTAAGAGTGTCCAAATTAGAAAACACTTTGGGACAGGTCACAGTTTGGGTTGCTACCAGTATCTGTGCTCCCAAAATTTCAATTCTAAGATCGCAAATAAACACCTTTGTTGCCTTGAAAAACAAAAACAAAAACAAAACCAATACAAAACTTTGGCATTATTTTGTAAAGTTGAACATGCAAATTTGTTACTATCCAATAATTCCTATGCTAGAAATATACCATAAATGTATCCTTGAATTTATGTGCTAAGAGAAATATGCAAAAAAATGTTCATGGCACCAATTCATGCAAAAGAAAAAAAAGGAAACAATACCTCAGGGTGCTCAGGATGCCGTCATTCACATATTTACAACACTGCAAATGAGTGAGAGAACCACAATATCTGAAATGATCATCGCAGAGAATCTTAAGTGAAAAGGCAAGCGGTAGAAGATTAGGTAGGAGTACGCTAGCCGCTTAAATATTGGGGTAACATTCTAGTTATTAAGTCAATGGGATCATGAATGTTAATTTCCCTATTATAATTCATTACTTATCTAATCATTACATGTTTTTACCAAACAAAAAAGTTTATTCCAAACAGAATTACCAAAAAAGCACATCAATTCTGAAACACTTAAGACATTTCATTAAACTCATATAGTCGCAAAATTCAAAATATCAAACAAAATTAGCTTTCTGTGCTTAACTACTTTTTTTAAAGGAACTTTTAAAAAGGAAGCATATAGAGACTTCCATGCAATCTGGGAGCCATTTAGGCAAGCAAATATTTAATAATAAGCGAAAGGACAGCATTAAAAACTAGAAATGCTCAAATTAGGGAAAATGCCTTTTCAAGTCCTGATATGCATTTGTTTTGCACAGAAAAAAAAAAAAAAAACATGCAGAAATATTGTATTCACTTTTTTAAAGAAGCAAACCAGATCTGAGTATTTATCCTTTCCTCGAGTGCAATCTCCTGTCTAGCCTTCACGTAGCCTGCACGCAATGACTGCATACCCCTCACACGACAGTACTTCACCTACCCCGGACCAGGGTTAGTTCAACATGACTGGCTTAATGTGAAGCTCTCCAGATCCCATCTCATGGATCCTCTCTACCACCCACCATTCCCTTAGATGTTTGCACTGCCTTAAACTGAGTATTACCATAGTAACGGAGATGGAGAATTTCAGGTCTCCAAAGATGACGATATGCACAATTTTTGTTTTATTGTGTAGTTCACAATATATAGCATGTGATTACATAACCAACCATAAGTTAAGATGATTATGGACTATTGAGACAAAAACACCAACTTTGTCCGACTCATAAATGCAGCAAATAAGACACACATTTGCCACCATATAAAGGTTGTGTTTAGTCTGTGTGTGTTAAATAGAGAAGCCATGCAGATTGCTGGTAGTATAGGAGGCAAACCCCAAAGTGTCCTGTGCTCTTGAGCCATCGGTGCCACAGAAAGGCCACTTTTAAAGCTTTTCAGATGAAGTTATTCAATCATGTTTACCTTTTCAAAATTGTTACACTAGTTTATAGTGAAGGTAAAAACAATTGCTAGAATAGTTTACTTATTAATAACACATTATGACTTATTTTAAAGTTTGGACATAGCATTTGGCTACCAAAAATTCTGTTCAGTCTTCTGTCAAATTTAAGGAGTCTACAGGATAGCATAAAATCATTCCTGGTAATATATTTACAGTGGGATCTTCAAAGATGTAAAAAGTGACAAGGAAATCCAAAGATATTATAAGATTTAAAAACAATAAAAATATTTGTTTTTAAATGCCATATATTTGAGACAGCAAAAACCAAAGTATTCTCCTTAGAATTCACAAAAGTGCTTTTGAACTTAGATTTCTATAGCCTGCATGGAATATAAAGAAAAAAAGGCAATACTGTAGGGTGATAAAAAAATTAAGTTTTGGTAATGGATGGTGGTGATGGCAGCAAAACATTGTGAATACAATATCACTGAATTGTGTCCTTAAAAAAACGGCTAAAATAGGAAATTGTTATATATATATATATATATGTATATATATATATATATGTATATATATATATGTATATATATATATATGTATATATATATACACACATACATACACACACACACACAAACACACACACACACACATATGTTACTACAATGAAATTTTAAAAAGTGGTGCCCAGCAATTAAAAAAAAAAAGAAAAGGAAGCCCATAGAACCAAGGCCCAATGGGTTCATTCCCAGGACCAGGGTGTCACCCCAGCCTAACTCACTTGCCATGGACTGGGCCACCCAGACATGTGTCATGTGTGCTCAGAGACACACACGTGTGAATGAGGGATCTTCTCCATTTATTTCTGAAACTCAACTCCTTTCAAATCCTGACTAATTAATAGGCCAAAGGATGTTACTCACATTTATTTGGTGTCAAACTTTTGTGTTCAGAAATCTCCAAATCTGCATCTTGGTTTCTAAAATAAATTGCCATTTCCAGCACAACCCTGTCAAACATAGCTGCTGTAAAGCTATTTAGCTTCATTACTGTCAGACAAATGTTTGATAATGTTTTCCAAACCTTTACAGTTAGAAGATATGGCATTTAGAGGTAAACAGCTCTTTTGGACTACATGCTCATAAACTTTGAGTTAGCTATCAATTGAGGCCCTGATTTTATTTTGGTGGATATATGCACATTTTCACAGGCAGTTATCTAGAATGATGAAAAGCTGGTAATAAGAAATCTAATTTCTCTACGCTATGTCAGATGCTGGAAAATAACTTGAACTATATAATATTTTAGAGGTGGGTTTTTAAAAAGTGATAAACCACTTCTCCAGGATGTTTCTCATGTTTTATTATTCATCTGATTGGTGTATGGGACTTTTTTCCCTTTTATCTGGAACTCTTTGAGATGACTCCTTTGACAAATAAATTTTCATCTATGTTAGGTGAGGAGTGAGTATATGGGCTATTACCAACTGCTAAATTTTAAAATAGCTTTTCAAATAAATCTTATGCTCCCAAACTCTCATTATTTTAATGATACAATTATAAACGTGGGTTCCCAAAATGTCAAAATTGTAAAAGCCTCTATTTCTAAGAGTAACATAAAAAGACAGCTAACACTGTGGGATGGAAGCAATCTGGAGTTTTTGTCCGTCCTGTAACATTTCGAAATCAAGGTGAAAAATATCTGGACTCTTATTAATAGACTTCCAAAATAAAATTTTATGGAAGTGATTTTATCTTAAGGAACAAACCAAGGGAACAGAAGACTCAAATATGATATACTAATTACCAAGGAAAAATCAAACACCAAACAAAACCAGATGGCACCAATTCAAAGAAAGAGAGCTAACTAGCGTTTGATCCTTATGCAATTAATATGAAACTTCTTAACAGGATCAAAGGCCTATAACAAAATTTAAGCCCATATTTTGGCAATAAAATAAATGAAATCAATATGAGGATGCTTTGGAAGAGTTTAAGTTCACATTCAGAATGACATGGAAGACTTTCAAACTTAAGAAGCAAAATGGGATCTTTCATTAACTGCGTGATTCCGCCACGTCGAAATAGAAATAGTCTGGATAGTATCTCAATAGGTTCTTATTTTCAAAATGAATATAGGCTATTTATCATGAGAAATCTATCCTTAATCTGTTTTTTTTCCCTGTTCTGCGATGTTCTATTGTGTATGTGTTCAAGTTTAATGAAGACTATCCTTTGCAACATCTTTGAAGAGCAGAGAAGAAATGGAGGAACCAAAGTAAGCCTAAGAAGTCAAGGGGCTCTGAAAGCCTTCTCTCTGGCTGGCTATGGCCACTTATGTTTCAAGGCTGAAGATTGGAGTGTTTTGGGGACTAGAATCACCTTGACTAGTAGTTTCTGTCAAAAGCCATCAGATAGACAGCTATTAATCAGACCATTAGCCTAAAGCTCTTGGATAAAGATTTTTTTAAAAAAGAAAGCAAGCTTGAATTTTCCTATTGAAACCTTTTTATTCTATTCTTGTTTCTATGTAAAGAAAACAGCTTTGCCCAGAGTTCACTGTACCCTGGACTTATAACAATTTGGATGTGGCCAATTAGGAACCAGGCCAAAAAAACCTGCATTCTTCTTAGGTCTATTCAGTTGATAAATGGCACCTAACTAATGATTTCTTTCAGGTAACCTTTAACATGAACTCATAAGTTGCATTGATTATGCCCCAAGATTTGAGGCACCGATGGTAGTTCAGATGGGCACCTCTGAAAAGGTTTGTCAAGTCTCCTGTCTTGTTCTGGCCAGATTTTTTGAAAAACCTTGGGGAAAGATTGAAATTCCCCACCAATCTGAGACTGCATGTGAGTTTTTACAACATTAAGTGGAAAAAAATAAGAATCTCAATGTAGCACCCAATAGCCCTCCACAGATAAAAATCATTGACCGAATGAGCACTGTGAGTCATTGCTGTAGGCAAATACTTCTTAATGGGACCTCGAAGTTGCTGAATCCATCACGGAAAAGAATGGACAGCAAGCCTTGATAATACTCTCCAATTCCCTGGGATTTCAGTACCCTGAAAGCCTGTTAAGTGTTTGTAAATTTGTCATGATGCTCGTGGTCTTGAAGCAATGTTTGAACTCTTTCAAATGGAGTGAATATGCTTCTGTTGTCCCTTCAAGCACTGCCACCATGCAAGAGTTACAAGCTCTGGGGTGCTGCCATGCTTACGGAGAAGGCAGGTAAAATCCTCATACAGACCAAACCTAAGTGCCAGAGAGGTTGTCTTCTGCGTTAATGGGGCAAGGATTCCATGATACAGGTTTCAGAATCCATCCCTCCTCAATTGTATTGCAACCTGGGTTTTGATTCCATATGGCTGTTGCCGACAGAGGACCTTCTCGGCAGGAAAAGTGATCACTATATTGTTGAAAGCTGCACAGCAGCCACACAAGTCATGCTTAATTTCACAAACATCTGTAATATGAGGTGATAGATCTTGTTTTGAAGATGTTGTGACTGGTGGCCTCTTTTCATGGGCTTATGAATCCATCATGTTGCTTAAGAACTTTCTTCTTCATGAAGGATTATTTTTAACCTGTGACAGCATCTGGGCCTGATGGTATCTTTGTGATATCTTTCTCAATTTCATCCATTGTTAATGTCTGTTAGGTTCTCTCTTCCGGAGACAATTGCAGTAACTGAATTTCCCATCACTGCCAGCGTCCCCACCCATATCCAGTAGCTGCCCGCCCACAGGTGTGCGAGAGAGCCTAATCATTACATATTTTAAAAATAAAATAGTGTTTATAGAAATTTATGAGGATTGAGATAATGGGGGAATCATTTCATAATATCTTATAGTATGTGACAAATAAATATTAACTAGTGTCTAGTCATTTTTTTCTCAATGTTCTACAATTTTTAAACTATCAGTAATATAAACTTTGTGCATATATTCCAAACACATATTTTTCTGTAAGTTATATTAGTATTACTATTGCACTAACTATACTGTAACAATATATTCCATACATTATGAATATATACAAAAATAGAATTCAAACGGTGTGATAGAGATTAACAGTATTTTAAAATCAGTAAGTATTATGTATCAGTGAGACATAGTCAATAGTGGTGGATGTAGTAAATTTATATATTTAATGATGTTCTGGGTAGTTCAGAACATTTTTGTTTAACTTCTTTATAGAATGTTTAGATTGATTGTTTTAATTTCATAATTTTGCTGACAAAAAAGATCATTTTAGGAGAAAGAGAAGCAGCAACTCTTCCCATTTTTTTGCTTTTCTTTGAATTATTAGTAATTATTTTTAGTGTGCAGTTTCTTTGTAAAATTATTTTTAAGTTAATTGCCCATTTGGGGAGAGTTAATTTTTATTAAACCAGATGAAAATATGCATAAATCTATTTAATGGTTTACAGCGCGTGGCTCTAGGCTGAAAACGTGACCATGCAAAGACAATATCTTCAGGAGCAACCACTCTTCACAGCTGTATTGGGACATGTGTTCATCCCCAATATAGAGAGAGGGCATGAGAGTCAATCTGAATAGTAAATGTTAGCAAACATTTATTTTTTAAAATTTAGCTGTTTTAAGTTCTAGTATTTTTTTCCCTGCACCCAAATGATGGTTTGCATAGCCTCACTTTGGGTTTACTAACTTCATGAAGGCGTAACCTAGCTGACCACACACCATCTAAGTCTCAGTGGTGTTATCTTTTGGGGAATCTTATAGCTTTCTTTTAAAATATCAATAGCATTATATACAGAACCCATTTGGTTAATGCATTTACTCACTCAACAACTATTTATTAAACCTGCTGTATTTGAGACAATGTGCTAGGAAATAAAGAAGAATCAGATATAACCCCTGATCTTAAGAAGCTTTCATTCTAGTGGGGAAGAGATAAATAAATGTAATGCCGTTTGCTTAGCCCTACTGTAAAGAGAGTCCCATACTGCTGTGAAATTCATTTATTTTCACAACACTGTCTGAGGTCAGCAGGGCATTAATGCTACCTCCATTATATAGAGAAGAAAAGAGGTTAAGGGAACAATTTAAGCCACAAAACTGTGCAATGACTGTCCTGCACAAGAGCCCAGGTGTCTTGGTGTCAGGTCCAGAGTCCTTCCCACTGTGTCATGCTCACTGCATGGACTTTCTCTACCTGGGCATTGCTAAGATACATGCTCTACCCTCCTTTTGAAATCCTATATATTCTTCCCCTCATCAGGATCCAAATGAGGAAACAATAATAGAATCATGTTGGTTATTGGTGTTGGGCACATGGGATTCTTTAGACTACTTTGTTTATTTATATATATGTAACATTTTAAAATAGTCGTCTTGGACAAAACTTAATGATAGCTTTTCAAAGTTTAGCCAAGCTATCATGAAGAACTAAATTCAGATAAGAAGGTATCATTAGAAATCCCTCTTGTGCCAGCTGCACAAACCTGTTAGGCCATTTTATGTCTCATTTTTATGAGGGTACAATGGGCATCATCCATATTCTTCACCACTGTGTTGAGTAATAGCAAGTGCAATATTAGCATATTTTCAGAAGCACTTAAGTTAGCCAGAATTTTTAAAGAATTGTTAATCACCCCAAAGAAATTGCAATCATTAATTAGCAGAGTGATTATAGTAATGAAATTACTATAAAATTTAAAAAGCATGGAAAGCATTTCAAAAACATATTTTATAAATTAATTTGAAGCATCAAAGAGTAGTGATGATTTCCTATTAAAACCTAAAGTTCTCTAAGTTAGACTATAACCCTTTCTCATGAGCTATTGCTTTATAGTCTGTACAAGAGAGATTTTCAGGAAAGAATATTTCATTGGAAGTGTTTTAACATCAAAATTTCCAAACCATCAATCTCTTCTTCATTTTCTCACATCATTTGGATACATTAAGTCACTGAAAATGCTAAGTGATGGTTATTATGATCTAATGTGAAATAAATCACCACTGAAATAATTTTTTCCTAAATTTCATGAGTTTTTATTGAAAGAAAAAGTATCTGATAATGGAGAAGCCAAATGTCATCTTGCATTAGGTTGATTTGGATTGAAGTAAACTATTAGCCCTCTCTGTGTCTTCCCCTAACCTTGCTACAAAGGAAGCTTGGAACTTAATTCAAAAACCGTTGAGGACAATGAAATGGGTATTAAAAAGTGGCTTCTTCTGGGCTGTTCCATAGTAACTAGCCTGCTACCGCTAAAAGTTCCCTATTTGATTGTTACTTACTGTAGCAGTTTGGTTTTGTTTATGAAATCCAAAAATAGATATTGGGTATGTTTGTAAACTGGTCTGTTCCTCTGTCCATATTGTATTGTTTTGGATTCAGAGGTTTCACTCTTACTTGATTAAATTATGATTAAGACAATTGGGCCAAGTCAGTAGGATGCCCCTTGGTGGGCATGGACTCACAGAGAAAGCGATATGGCAGAGGAGCAAGTTGAAGTTTTGATATTGGAGCCCCAGGAAGTAAACACATATGGAAGCAGATACGTGAGGAAGGAGAGAAGGCTCCATTAGACACGGCAGAGACCCCAGGAAAAGAGACAAGCTGTTAGCCTGATAGTCTATACCTGGCCTTGTGGAGACAGCAGAGCAGCTGAGCCTGGAGAGAAATGGGCCCTGGGAGAGAGATGAGAATTATCCCAGCCTACAGCTGATATTGGAAGAAGCTGGGACCACAGAGCCTTAAGAGGAAGAGGAAGCCTGAATCCTTACAGATGTTGGCAGCCATCTTGTTCCAACATGTGGTAACAGACTTTGGTGAGGGAAGTAACTTATGCTTTATGGCCTTGTAACTGTAAGCTTCTACCCCAAATAAATACCCTTTATAAATGCCAACAGATTTCTGATACTTTGCATCAGCACCCCTTTGGCTGACAAATACACTTCTCTTTTCCTAACCAAAGTGTGTGAGTCTCATCAAATTTCCTGTGTTAAATAATCTTGTCCTGAGACCAAACCCATGAAGAAAAATCAGGGTGCTCAAAACCTTAAAGACCATCTTTTTTAGCTGATGTGTTTCAGGTTAGGAAGGCAGATCCTGAGGGAAGATGTGCCTTTTGCCAAATCCCATTGTATTTGAAGACAGACCTAGGACTAGAATTCAGGACTCTCTTATATCCAGATATTTTCTCCTCTATTGTTTCCTTTCACTGCTCCTCCATTTTACTAACCATTGAATGAATGTTCTTTGAGTGCTTGTATTTGTCAAAAAGACAGGTCTGCAAATTCTTTCTTTTTATTCTTTCCTTTCAGTTCCTCTTCATCTTTATTTGGATGTCATCAGTGGATGTTGCTTTACAGGCTTCTTGATAAATTAAGTGGGGAACAATTTTTCCCCAACCTATCTGTCCTATCCGTGGGAGATTAGCAAGGATCAGCACACGGGAAATTCTCTTTCTGTTTCTTTCACCCCTTCCACCCCCTCACACACGAGTCTTATTTGACCAGCCGAATATTTTTTAAAAAGGTTAGCTATAAACTTTCTAAAGTTTCCTTAGGGAATGAGTGATTGGAAGCAGAGCCATTCTGAACACAAGACAGGCTCACGACCAGATTACAAATCCATGAACAGAGAGGTTTATGTTAGATGTCTAAACAGCCTATGTTTGAAAGAACAATTCTACCTAGAGTAGTAGAAACAGAGATGCCTTCTGCTATTCCATTTCTTTAACTCAAACATCTTTAATCCTCCCCCCAGACCCAATAACCCACAGGAACTTCAGATTCTTTTCGAGTCCTGCATCCATGTCATTAAGCCTATGTTGAATGACTACTATTATCAGTAATCCTTACCCTCTGCCAATGATGAGTATAGGAGGGTACTATAGACACTCACTTGTACACAAACTTTGGCATTCACGCCATAGTTAAATGCCAAGATAAAACCATTATAAAATACTATTCTTTACATTTTTCAGTTTTTATTTAAATGCGCTCACCTCTATTCCATTATTCCATTATTGGCTTAATTTTCAAGAAAATTAAATAGCCCTCTTTGGTCCAGCAATCATTATTTGTAATAATTTAATTCCAATTCTTTCCATTACAACACTAATAAAACACATTTCCTGATGTGAAGTCCTTTTAAAATATTAGCATGCACAAAATGTACTTTACTATTTTAACTAATGTGCCTGACATTCTGAATATTCAGATATGCTTTCAAGTAGTGTGAAATATTAGGAACATAAATAAATAAAATTAGGCTTTTTTTTTTTGCATTTCATTAGGACTCAGACAATGAAAAGAAAGGGAAATTTCCATAAATTGATGTGTTGAATTTTAAGTCCTATTTTTATGGAAGCCTGTAATTTTCCATCTCGAATATTCCCTTAATGAAATGATTTAGCTATTTCTTAATAAGCACCAGATAGAAACATTGAGAACTACAGAAAACTAGACGGGAACAAGTGTGTGTGTGTCCATGTGCCTATGTGCCTGTGTGCATTAGGAATGACCTCTATCCAGTAGGAGAAGTTGTCTATATGGATGGGTGGTAGAGACGATGGCCTGGCTGGAGCTCAGCTTCCTAAAGCCCTGCCGAGCTGCTGCTGCTCTCTGGTGCTGGGGTTAGGAAAGACATTTGAGACTGGAGGCCTTGCTGTCCTCTGCTGCGGGAGAGCCCAGTGCCACCCCAGAGCGGGAAGGCCAGTCCCTTCCCCCACTCCCACCTTCCAAATCATTGGCCAGTGCCTCTTTTTGGAAGAACCTAAAGAGACGCTCAGTGGCAAAGAAGTCTGGAATCCCAACCCCAGAACCACAAGGCAGGTTCTAGAGATTCCAACCCATGTACATGAGGAGACATGGAGATGGATATTTACCTCACTGTTGTTTGTAATTATTAGAAATTGGAAGCAACTTTAGTGTTCATCAATAGGAAAGTGGGAAAATACAGAAAAAAATGAGTAAATTCATGCTGCATGTTTCAAGGTAGATAAATATATATTGTGTTGAAAAATGCAGATTGCTAGAGAATATATAAAGTATACCATTATTTATATAATGCCACAAAAGCAAAGTGACACTGTACAGATTTTTATGGAACAGGTATATAACAATTAAAGAATGGTGATTACTTCTGGGGAAGGTGACGGTGAGCACAATTTAGGAGGACTCCAGATAGTTTGCTTCTGTATCTAGAGTGTGTTTGTCTCCCTAATAATGTAACTAAAACACACATGGCAAAATATTATGATTTATTAGAGTTGAGTGGTAGGTGAAATAGTGCTTGTTATATTATTCACTATTATTTCTTGTGAATCTTTGAGTAATTCCATAGCTCAGTCTCCCTCCTCGCCAGTGGTTGTACCCTAAGCAGTTATTTGGCATCTCTGAACCTCACTTCTCTTATTGTATATCTTCTACAGTTTCCTTTTAAGGAAAGAGATAACGTAAAGTGCCTGTCTCTTGAAGGTCCTCAATAATGGTGACAATTCTTGTTGTTGTTTCCCCACATAGAGTACACATTTGTTAAATGAAAGTCAGTGACATTGGGCAATTGAAAATGTTTCCAAATTTTTCATATGAGGTCTCTAATTCTTTCTCCAATGCTTCAAGGTTTAGTTATTTCAGTTTTATAGATAAGAAAAGAGAGGTTCAGATAAATGAAACTACTTGTTCAAGGTTATCCATCCTCATACACTGAGAAGATAATGAAATCTGAGATTACAGTACAGGCAGTGTAGCATGCAGATTACTGGGGGATGGAAGACATGTCCCCGTTTGCTGTTTGCCAAGGACAGATTCATTTTATACTTGTTGTCCCAGCATAATTATTAATAGCATCCCCTTTCAGTCTCAAAAGTTCATGGTTTAAATGATACAGATTCAGTAAAGCAATATACTAGCTCTATTCATGCCGAGGAAACCTTGCTGAATTTCATCTTACTATGGTGGTAGTATTTTAAAAAGGATTTTAACAAAATAGAATTCATAGAAAAAGAGAAGGAGGAAGAGGGGGTAGAAGAAGACTCAAAATTTTATCTTAGGACTATTTGAAAGATTCAGAGATTCTTTGAGGAATGGTAAAGACTTTTTGTAAATTCTTAAGGAACTATCATGCGAAAGTAGATTCAGACTTATTCTATTAGGTTTCACGAACAAAATGAAAACCACTGGCTGGTCATTAGAGAAACACAAATTTCTTCTCAATATAAAGAACATCCTAGAAATTAGAATGGTCAGGTAATCATTTCTTCCTTCTGGTGAGTCTCTTTCATTTTCCAAGTATATGAGCACAACATCTGCAGGTAGAGATGATTTTACTGGTTCCTTTCCAAAACAAACACTCCAATTGTTTTCTCATTACTGAATGCCTTGGCTAAAATCTCTACTAAAATGAATAATGTAAGTAGTGTTATCAGATATCCTTGCTTGTTTCTGGTTTTAGCAAAAACACATTCAGTGTCTCACAATTAAGTAAGGGAATTTGCTTTTAATCAAATATGGGTACATAATTTGTTGGATGTCCTTTCAATATCTATCAAGATAATCATAATAATTTTCCCCATAGAATGATATTCATGGATATCTTAATATTGAGCCAAGCTTTATGATCCTGAAATAAACCCAACATGCTCATGATGCATTGTTTTGTAATGTACTGTTGTATAAAATTGGATTCTCTTTGCTCATATTTTATTTAGCTGTGGCATTCTTTTTATAAAGCAATCTCTATCAAGTTTGGGTTTCTCTGTTGTAGTTAGTTACTAACTAGTAGTTAGTTACAAGACCTTTGGAATTTTTCTTTGGTCGGAAAAAGTTTAAAGAGCACTGGCATTATCTGGCCATTGCGGATTGCGCAGAATTACATCGTGAAACTCTGGGCCAAGTGTTGCTAGGAGATTGTTAGATATTTTGTGTAGTTTTTCTATGAAAACTAGTCTGTATATACTTTGCATCTATAATTTTGGGTCAAGTTTGGTAAAGTACAATTTTCTGGAATACTACCCATTTCATCTAGATTTTTTAAATACATAGGAATAGATTCATTCAATATAGACTTTAAAGTCTCCTATTTCAATAGTTATTATCCCTCTCATTTTTAATAGTGGTACCTTTTCCCTTTATTTCAATGACTTTTTGAAGGATACATCTTTATAGGCTATTTGATCAATTTACTGTTTTTCTGCTTTTTTACTTCATTTTCAGCTTTCTACCTGCTTTTATTTTTTCCCTTCTGCTTTCTTTTTGTTTGTTTTTATTTTTTTTAAAAGAAAATGGATGTACAGTCCCTACCTTTTCTTGATATAAGTATATATGATTACGAATTTTGAATGCTCACATCTTTAATTGCATTCCATAGATTCTATGTGTGTTATGGTTATTATTATTATCATTATCTTCTAGTTAAATATCAGTTTTTGTATCTCCCTTGACTCAAGTCATTTAATATAGACATATATTTTTAAGTTTTAGGGTAGATGATTTTTTTGGTTTCTGTTTCTTTGGATGTGATTTCTACAATTTTAATTTATGCTATTTGTTGAAGTATTTAAATATTTTAAATATTTAATATTATTTTTAATTTACCATTTAATATATTTAGGTATTCAATTTTTAACATATTTCCTATGAACTTGAAAGGCAGTTAATTCTCTATCATTGGGACGCAAAGTTTAAAACACGTCCATAATAACTATCCTACTGTTAATAGACATTGATCTTGCGTATCTTTTACTGTTTTGCCCATGTGAAATGTCTTAGACTGAGGATGGCATATTAAAAACTTCATTTATTAGTGCTATTTTGCATATTTTCCTTGAATCTCTTGTAATTTTTTCTTTATAAAAGTCATTGTGTTTTTGGTTTAGAGATATTGACAACTGTTATATCTTTGTTGTGAATTACAGCCTTAACCCTAAAGAATGCTTATTTTTTTTTTTTGGTTAAATGTCTTTGACCTGCATTCTAACTTTATAGATAACAAAATCACAACCACTGTCTATGTTGTCTTTTTTTAAAATGAGTAAACTTTATAGAGGTATAATTTACCTACAATAAAATGTATTCATTTTAAGCTTATATATGTTGATGCATCTTTTTTCTAATTTTTATTTTTAAAGAAGCTTTAGATTACATAAATGTTACATCAAAAATAGAGGGGATTCCCATATACATCACCCCCTATCCCTCCTCACTTTTCCTCGTTCACCACATCTTTCATTAGTGTGGTACATTTGTTATAATTGATGAGCACATATTGAAGCATTGCTGCTAACTGTGGTCTATAGTTTACACTTTGCACCACACCATTTTATAGGTTTTGACAAAATGTATAATGGCCTGTATCCATCACTGCAATGTCATGCAGAACAATTCTAACATTCCAGAAATGCCACATGTTATCCGTATTCTTCCCTCTCCCTCCCCTTAGAGCCTCTGGTGGCCACTGCCTTTATATCAATGATACAAGTTCTCCCATTGCTAGAATAATAATAAGTCGACTTTAGTCCATAGTTGCATTCCCCCCCTTAAGTTTGTTCATTCCTCAATCTTGAGGATTTGGGGATGGTGATGCCCACTCTGTTTCTGATTGAGAGGGGGCTTAGATCCCATGGGGCACATGGATAGAACTGTCTTGCTTACAGTTGTAGATACTCTCTGAGTTTTGGGGATAGATGTTGTCCATCATCATCCTTTTGCTAATTGTCCTGGACGAGTCAGATGAACTGGAGCGTTGGCTACAACTCTGCTGAAATTCAGGGCTCCAGACTGAGGATTCAGTTCTGGTTTTCCTTGGGCCTCTTTGTCTCTCAGTCCCTCGCCCTCCTGAGTGATGTGCAGCACTCTCCTGTGCCACAGGTCCCCAAAGCAGCTCCCTTGGATAGCTTTTTGTCCTCCTTCTGTTGTTTTTGTGAGAGAGTTGAGCCCTGCTTAGCTACTCCAATGCCATCTTCCCGGAAGTCCCTGTAGGTCCATTTTTATCTTGGGTTTTATGTGGCTGTTGAGAAGACTGATGCCAAACCAAAATTATTTCTTTGTAAGTCATTTTTCTTTCAAGTAGAATAGTTTTCTTAGAATATGTCTCATTTGACCATTCTAGTTTAATTTTCTCAATGACACTATATGCCTTAACAATATGTAGATTTTCATCTTTTATTTCAGCACAGTTTGCTTGAATTATAACTAAGTATTTTTTCCTCAGTAAAAGGAAAACTTTTGTGTTGTCTTAGCTGATTTCTTAGTTTGATTGCCCTCTTCTACTTAGAGAGTGAAGGGAAATTTCTTTAATATATTGAATCTTAAATAAAATATGCCCTTTTCCAATTGTTTGATGTATTTTATTTCATTAATGCCACTTAGTCTACAAGAAGCACTTCCCCCTCCTGATATACCTCCCTCGTCTCCAGAAGTAATGCCTTTCCAACACTGCCTCCTCTAGTTCATGCACTTTCTAAATCTCCTCCTGTAATTTAATCTTGTTCCCGGTGTTTTCTCACACTGGATGGCTGTGCTCCTGGGTATAAATTCTGGTTGGTGGTTATGCCAATTCCATAAATTTGCCTTCCCTTCCCTTCAGTTCCTACCTGACTCTGCTCATTTACATGCACATTGATTATCACAGTAAATGCTTATACAGTAGGTATAAGCTATAGCTGAATTGACTTGTTCTTCTTGTGTGTTATATAAATAAAATACTTTATATATATATGGATATATACACACACAAAAGAGAACTAAGGAGATTAGAATTTCAGTTGCTTGCCTTAGTAAACCTCTTTTAAAAATTTGAATTTCAACTAAAATTTCAAGAGCACATAGAATTTCAAGAGCACAGAGGAATTATCTCATTTGTTCTTACCTTTATTCCTATAAGGTAGTCAGGAGGAGTTTAATTTTAGCTCCACTTTATAGAGAGGACAACAGAGAATTAGCTATTTTAATTGACTTGCCTATGGTCAGAAAGCAAAAAGTGCAGCAGGTTAGAGAATTAAGCATATATTCTTTCCATCCCAATATATTCACACACACACACACACACACACACACACACACATATGAGAAGTTGGGTACTTACAAAACAATGAAAAATTCTAAATTATCTTTATTTTGAACTATGAGAAATAATAGCGTTGTAAAAAGAGGAGAAATTGTCTACATTAAGGCCTGACTCTACCATACCAAATCAAAGAAAGAGAATCAAGTGTGAATGCATTCATGTGAGTGTGTGTGTATGTGTGTGAAAGAGAGAGAACAAGAGGGAGAGGGAGAGAGAGAGAGAGAAATTTGTGTGATGGTTGAGAGGGAGTTTTGATAAGTCAGGTTTCAAAGCTTCAACAATGTGTTCTAATTTATAACATTTATGTTTAGTTTTATTTTTAATAAAAAAGAACCATGGCCTTAGCAATAGTAATATAGATTCTCAATGTACATATTCTATATGGATTCCTTTTTTATTTTAAAGAGTTCTTATCCCAAGTGAGACTTTGCTAAGGGTCTGGTATGATTTCTTATTTCTGGATGTCATTCAAAATATAAGAAGTTTAAAGGATGTTTTTGATCATTATAGATACATTTATTCCTCCAGATGTACTTATGTAGATTGTAAACATTAATGAGAGGGAAGAAAAGTAAGAATCATAGCAAATGAATTCTTTCCCTCTGATGCCACTAATCTGTTGGTGTTTGGTAGCCTATCACATCAAATGTTTACATGCATGAGCACCGTAAATTATGATGCTGATTGATAATTACAAATCCAGGTGAAATGGATGTTACCTTACATTGTACATGATGGATAGAGCAGCATAAACAGGACAAGTAGCTTCCTGATTTAACTTAGATTATAATTGTTTGGATCATCCAGGTCTTCTTGACAGCTCTGGTAAAGTGGTTTTCATCCCCAGCTGCACATTATTATGCCCGGGGAAGCAATTTCAAAGTAGCAATGCCAGGCCTTAGTCCCAGAGATTCTGGGTGCTTTGTCTGTAGTGGGTCCCCTGCAATGTCACTTCAGTAACCTTCTCCGGTGTTTCTCATATGCAGAGTCGATGAAGACTACAGCTCTTTGAAGAAGGGTCATTGTGTTAAAGAGAAAAGCAAAGGCAATGAAAAAGACCTTTCCACCCTGCTGCCTGCAAAAACACATGGGTTTATAGTTTAATGTCATTGCTCAGTCGTAATACAAGCAGTATTTAAATAAAGGTTTAGTGATAGAATAAAGAACATTAGGTTTGTTTCTATTTAACTTTTAAATAAGAGGGAGAAAAGCTTTGCACATTTGTGGAGAAATAATATGTAGAAAGAGAAAAGTACATTATGAGAGGAGAAAGAATTATTTTCAGGATGTAAGAAGATATGACAATGAAAAGATACAAGTCGAGATATTTCTATAATTAGTACACATTCTTTTTTATATTAGATTATTCAAAGTCCCTTCATAAGGGAAATTATCTCCTAATAATAATAATGTGTTCATGTATTGGAGGAGTACTTCAAAAAAGCTTGCTGTCTGCAAAATACACAAGTAACCAAATTAGTAGGCTACACCATCTACAAAACCGTATCTTCAAGTATTTAGTATTATGATTTCACACATTTCTTTTTAATGGAATCATGATGTAAAACATTCCTAAAGAACAGGCAAAAATTGCAAAGACATTTAATAAATTGCAACTTTATAGAAACTAGTAACCCCAGCATAACCCAGCATCAAGAAATCTTTTCCACTTGGGATCCATTTCCTCCACTCCAAGTATTCCAGATGTAATTGTTGCTTTGCATGAATGGCTATATCTAAGCTATCATTCCTACAAGTTATAATTTTTTAAAGAATACTGTCATTAAACTATTGTGAGCTTTTCTTTACATTGCTACTTTTGGAAAGTGGTTCTATTGATGGATTCTGCATTTGAACCCCATAAAGAAAAAAGCATGATATTTAATGAGGCATATACAGCCTTCACTCAGATTGTATCTATCCACTGAAAAATGAAGTGCCGTTCCTGTGCCACCCACATGATAACATGCCCAGATCAATACTGCTCAAGAAATTTACTGTCATAAAGATTCATGCTACACAATATCTGGCTTTCTATTCCTATAGAAATTCAGGCTAGCATAAAGAGAAAGGGGTAAGTTAGCCGTTGTGTTTTGTATGCTTCTTTTATATTATACAACATAAAATTTAGAGTATTCAAGAAAAAAATTCACAAAAACAATACTCATATTTAGGTCTTAGTCATTTACATTATTTGTCTAAACTGATCATATAAAACAGCTCATTTTCCTTATATTTTGTTCTGAGAAGAAGTACATTTAGAGAATATAATAAATCATTGTATATCCCAAATTTTGGTGGCCAAAATGAGAATGTGTCTATGAGAGTAGCTAAGATCATGATTATTTCGTGGCAGAATCAAATGCATATGAGAAATGCAAAAGCTGTTTTTCTAATCAATGATATAGTACGGGTGTAAAAAATAACAAATTTAATGTATACTAATACAAAATAGATCAAATGATCAGAGACCATAGCATTTCTTCCAAGTGATGAAGAAATTTTCTTTGTGATGAAGTAGGGTGGCTAGGAAGTATGTGCAGGGAACTAAAATGAGCTGTGACAAACTTGTCATGCTGCATTTTACAGTTTCCTTTCTGGTCTGCCATTTGAGTTGACCTGGCCAAATATAGTTTTCTTAGGCTTTTTCTTCAGAGAATTAAAGAATGGTAAGCACATTTACACAAAGATGCTGGCTAGAAATTGATTTCCCCCTTTATATCAGCCTATCTGCAAACTACACAAATCTTATCTAGAAAGAGCTGTGCAGGGTTAATTCAGTCTAAACATGGCATTCTTGTATTTCAACACTTGGAACCTTTTTGACAACAGAAGGTTGAAAAACAACGACAACAAAAAATGCTTTTTCTTAAAAATGGTTCAGAGCAATGCTAAAATTGCCACTTGTATTAAAGAAGCAGTCTTAGCAGAAAGGTTTTTTTTTTTTTTACTCTTTTAAAGATCTTCTTCATTCTAAGAAATGAATTTTTTTCTTCGTTCTAAGCTGATCTAGATACATTCCTGCAGTATCTTGGAATGGTACCTGGCAGAGAATAAGGGCTCAGACAATATTGGCAGCTATTATTATGTTAAAGTCATTTGAAATCAGCAGTTTGATGGATAAGAGTGGGGTAGAGAGAAGAGTAGTTTAATTTTGGAATAAGAGGCCCTGCTCAAAGAGGGACACATTTTGGATTAGTCCAAGAGAGGTGTCAAAAAGGTTAGTGATTTGGGAATCACTAACAACTGCAGAGCCACAAAGAGGAGGATTGGCCCACACGTGAGTCAAATCACAGTCCACTTCCTGATTTTACCTGTAGCTATTTTTTTTCTAGCAGAATTATTGCTTAGAAAGCAGGAAAGAAAATTACTACAGTCAAATTAATGTCCTAGTAATTACACTTGAAGTAAAGGTATCCTTTTCATTGACATAAACATTTTTGTAATAAGATAGCAAAAAACAACAATGATTTGAAGTAAAGTGAAAAATGTCTTAAAATGTTGAAACAATAAAAAGTCCATCACCCATTCATCTTGGAGAAGCCTGGAAGCAGATATACATACGAGACTGATTGTAAAAAAGACTGATGGAAAGCACAGTAAATTCTACTGAGCATGGCTGGTGTCAGCACCACCACTGAATACTGGAGGGGGGTATATGCCTATGTAATTTTAAATAAAATACATCTTTAAGGAAAAAAACACCTTTTCAAATCCTTAAATTGAAATATGGTAGAGTTTGTGTTTTCCAGATTCCAGGGTTTGTCTGGGAGATATAGTTCAATGTAAGGAATAATGACATTTTCAGATCCGGTCAATGTTTGATGTGGACGGGCCAAATGGTAGAATGGGGCAAAATTTCGGGTATCTCGATTATCCTGAACAGTGCAGGGCATGTGGTCTGTGAACCAATTATTGGTACTTCAATGTAATGGCAAAAGTATTGTGGGTTGATTGGTGCATCAGTCAGCCAAAGGGTTGCTGATGCGAAATACCAGAAATCAGTTGGTTTTTATAAAGGGTATTTATTTGGGGTAAAAGCTTACAGTTACCAGGCCCTAAAGTGTAAGTTTCTTCCCTCACCAAAGTCTATGGCCATGTGTTAGAACAAGATAGCTGCTGAAGTCTGCCAGGGTTCAGGCTTCTTGGGTTCCTCTCCTCCCGGGGTTCATTTCTCTCTGGGCGCAACTCCTCCATTTTCTCCACAAGGCCAGCTGTAGATTCTCAGGCGACTGGCTCTGTCACTCTCTCCTCAGGGCCTCTTCGGTGTCTAAGGAGCCGTCTCTATTCCTCTGTTTTCTTCTCCTGTTTGTGTACTTCCAGGGCTCCAGCTCAAAACTCCAAACTCCCTTCTCTGCAGTGTGGTTTCTCCGTGAGTCCCCACCCACCAAGGGAGCAGAGACTCAACGTCCTACTGATGTGGCCCAAGCAAAGCCTTAATCATTATTTAATCAAGTAAAAGTAAAACCTCTGAATCCAATATACTCTAATACGCCCAGAGGAAAAGACCAGTTTACAAACATAATTCAAGATTTCTTTTTGGAATTCATCAATAATATCAAATTGCTTCAATTGGCTATCAATCTATTCCTAAGAAATCATTATTGTTCTGCTTATGTTATGGCTGTCAGCTGGAATTATATTTAGTTTCCTCATTTCCCCCAGATTTAAACTGCAATTGATGCAATTTTCAGGAACTCTCTTGAACATCAGAGTGTATGTATGTGTGTATGTGTGTATATATGTATATAGGTAGGTATAGTGACATTGTTATACTTATATATGTATGTGTATATGTATTTGTATGTGTATGTGTACATGTATGTGTTTGTGTGTATGTATATGTGTGTGTGTTTTCCAGTTCATGCCACCCATTTCTATACTGGAATTCTATACCTTCTGTAATAATAGCTAATACTGCATGAAGTGCCTTTTTCTGTATGCCGTCTGGGAGTAGTTTACATGACATGGCTCTTAAAGGGAAGTATGTTTCTTTCTTGACCTAGTTACAAAATCTCTGGTTGGATTTGATAATAATACCTTTCCCACCTGACAGTGATGGTTAGATTCCTAAATATGCCTGCTGATATGCTTGTAACACTCAGCTTTAGAGGCACTCACACAGAACCTGTATTATAAAATTATCTAGCTGAAAGGATGCCCAGTTTAAGCAGATATTGTAAATGGCCCACTAGTTTCTGTTTATTAATTTAGGAAATACTTCTGTTTAGGGGACCTGATATTTGCCACAGGACGGGTATTGTCCACCTAATGATTACCAGTTTACATGGGGTTATTAGTTGCCAAACACAGTAACCAATTCTGGTTAATGTAAGCAGAAAAATACATCTGTGGGAAGGTTACTGAGTAAATCATAGAATTTACCTGAAGGCTGGAGCATCATGTCTGGGAGATTTCCAAAGGAGGAAATACTGCCAAAGGAATGGCCTGCTTAGGACGCCGCCCTTAAACCCTTGCTGCTAGGTTATTGGAATCTGAGGTCCCAGGACACTTGCTGCAGTGCCACAAGCCCAACTCCATTCTGACCTTTGAAAATCATCTCTAACTTGCCCTCTGCACCTCAGTTTCTCTCTTTTGAGATTATCTCATTATCTAACCCTGGTCCAATTATTTTCCCATTCACTGATAAAATGATCTCATACAACCCAGCTCCTTTAATGTCGTCCTACCTACTTCTCTCATCTGATGACCCGGCCTCAAATTTCACTTGTTAAAACAGAAAAGAAAAAGAAAAAGAAAGGAGAGAACCAAACAGATGAGAAAACAGACTCTCTCCCCATTCCATCTACCAATGTACTGGCGTATGAAGCCGCATAACCTGCCTTCTTTCCTACCTTGATGGATGGGTTACTTCTTCCGCTTATGACATATCCTTCCAAGTGAGCCCTGGACCCCACAGAATCTCACTTACTTAGGGACTTTGTTCCTAAGTTACTGTGGTTTGGTTACTATGTTTGGCAACTAATAACCCCGTGTAAATTATTTCTTATCTTTTCTGCATCATCATTATTTTCCCTCTATTGAATAATTCTCATCACTATGTAAAAATATTCTATTACCTAGGACAGACATTAAAACAAAGAAAAAGTAATCTTTTAATGAGACATCCGGTTCAAGTGCCTGCTAAGCTATTTCTCTGTCCTTTATACAACTCCATGAAACCGTCTCTATACTTCCTGTATTCTCCTTAATCTCTTCACATGTCTTTGAATCCTGTCCAATGAGGCTTCCCTCTCCATCATTTCATGGAACTATTTTCATATTTCCTAATGATCTAATCCAATCACCTATAATCTGTTCTCATCTTACTGCACTTATCCATCTCATTTAACTAAGTTGAACAGATCTTGTCCTGTTTTCTTCATTTAGCTTTGATTATTCTTCTACTTACTGGCCATTGTTTCTCTGTCTTTTACTAACCTCTAAATATTGTAATGTCCCAGCTCTTGGTCCAATCTTCTCTACCTACTTTTCCTTCCTTGGAGATCTTATCCAGTCTCACTGCTTTAAATATCATAACTATGCCGACGAGTTCCATCTTCTCATCTCCAGCCTTGCACTTCCCACATCATTTTACCTTAATAATATTTACTTCACTCCATCACTGGCTCAGATAAAACCCTATTAGTTTTTCTTGACTTCCTTCTTTCACTCACAGTCTAAACTCAAAAAAATTAAGGAAAGTAAGTATTGTAACTACCTTTAAAATAACCTTACCACATCTGACCACTTCCATTACTACCACTTCTGACCAAGCCACCTTCATCTCTCAACCTAGAAGCTCCAATAGCCTTCTGAAAGTATTCCTCGTTTCCATCCTTGCCCCAATGCAGAATACACTACACTGAAGTCTGAGAGCTCTTTGTAAACTGTAAATCATATCATGCCACTTGTGAGTCCAAAAGCTTCTAATGGCTTCTTACATCACTTGCATTAAAAAAAACTTCACAGGTCTAAAAATCCCTATGAGGTGTGATCTCCTGAGAGGTCTCTCATCTTGTCATCTGTCATTTTACCTATAACTCACTTCATTGAAGCCACACAGGCCCCACTACTACCTCTCAGTGTGTCAATCCTGCTTCTAGGGCAAAGTCATTACACAGCCTCTTCTGGAATAGCTTCTGACCTTCTCCCACCTGCTCCCCAATCCTATTCCAGATACCAGCAGGATTTTCACCCTTGTTTCCTTCAGGTCTTTTTGCAAGTTAATCTTAGCAGGTGAACCTTACCTGATAAACCTTTCTAAAATGTAACACCTTGCCCACCTTGACTGGCATTCTTATTCCTCCTACCCTGTTCTTTCCTTCTTACCACACCTACCTGACATATAGAAGAGAAACTCCCTGAGAGCAGAGCCTTTATCGCAATTTCTTTACTCCTGCACATTTTTCACCTGTAACAAGAACATCGAATGGATAAATATTTATAGAATGAATGTTGGGCAGCCAAATCAATATATGTCAATTACACTAATGTAGCATTGAAAAGAACTTACTTCCTTATGAATGGTTTTCATCCGAACAAATACTGAAAGAAGCTGGGAATTCAAAACTATATTCATGTAGTCAAGTAGGGAGACATTTAAGTTGAATGTTAAACTTGAGCTATGTAGCATGTTTCAGCTGCATGCTCTAAGGACTAGAGATTCTTTGCATAACACACTGAAAAATCTAGTTATCTGCCCTAATCTTATGCTGTGAGCACTTATTGAACCAAGAATTCAGTAACATTCATACTGCAGAAGAAAATGTCTCGTTGTAATTTGATATGGTTCAATGATTATCTCCCAAAATAAGTAAGCCCTTCAGGCATTTTATGTTTTGTTTTTTCAGAATCCTGAAGGAATTTCAGAAACTTGCAGTTATAGATTTCTAAAATGAGGGAACTTAAATGAAGAAAGAGAATCCTTAATAACATAATTCATCACACGTATTGAAACCACACCATGCAGGTGGCTCTGTGTTATGGAGTTTAAATGGCCACCAGGTAATCATTTGATTTAGTAAATATTCTTGCACATCTAGTAGTTTAGTTTTTGTGCTAAACACTGAAAGAATATTATACTTAAGCAGTCCTGGGAAGCTACAAGGATCCAAGCATGTGCTAAATAGTGGAATGATATAAAGATGATTAAAACAAAACAACATATTTTTAAACTGTACAAAATTTATATGCAAGACAAGAAGTCCCTGTTCTTAAGGAATTTACATACCAGTGAGAAAGACATATGAACATAAACGTCGATAAATATAGGAGATCATGAGCTCAATGAGAGAGTTAAAAGACTAAGGGAGACAAAGGAGCGTGAGATCAATTCTAAACATATGATCAGGGAAGGCTTCATGGAGGAAATGACATTAATATCTATTTTTGAGGAGCAGATACTGGAATTTGATAGGTGGACATAGACAAAATAAAAAATAAAGAAAAAAAAAAGGAAAGGAAAAAATTTAAGAATATGTCTTTTAGGATCATGAAAGCAGTTATAACAAAGAACATATTACAATGGAGAAAACCCTCATCCACATACCCAGTTTATTAACTTTTCATTATATATGTGTTATATATGTGTATTTGCAATGGATATTTAATAAATATAATATGTGCACATATGTTATATATATTATATATATTTAACACATATACATGTATTATATGCAAATATATGATATGCATGTGTGCATTCACATATCTGTATGTGTGTGTGTGTGATAAACTTTATTTAAAGGCCCATTCAAGAATAATACAATAATTATAAGAGAGTAGTTGGGAGAATCTCTTTTTTCAAACATAAAACAAAATGACTTTGTTTTCAAATGTCAGGGAAGAAAATGCTTTTGTGAAGATTACCAAGTACCTAATTATTTCAGGCCCGCCCCCCAATAGTCCAACAAATTACATACCGCTCTGCGTTAGCTAGTCAAGAAGCCCAAAAGGGCTTTGCATTAAATTTGCTTAAGCATTGAGCTCCGTTAGTCTTGGCTTAATAGTGAAAGAAACATGATGGAAGGGACCTAAAGATTTTATGGTAGTGCTATTAAGGAAGGATGTACACCCATCCTTAAACCTATATTTAATAAAGTTATTATTATTATAATTATGTTAATGTATGGAAAGATGTGTTATTGTTTCAAGAGTTATCACCTAAACATAGTTTCTAAATGTATGAAAACTCTTTAGCTTTTCAAGAGAAAATATGTCTTGTATGTACTATTAATTTATATATTTATTCAACTATAATTTATTGAGTACCTACTAGTGTTCCATAAAATAAACATCACCTTGAAATCAATTCCATGAAAAACCTCCTGAAAAAAGCCCTATATATGAAGAATTTAGTTGATAGACATGACCAATAAGAATTCAAAAAAATTCACATTAAATAACAATGGTATGGCATTTTTTACCCATAATATGAGAGGAAAAATATTGCATCCAATCTGGCAAAGATATGAAGAAATGGGCACGCTCACATAAAATGTATTGGGTGTAAAAACCTACAGCAATTTAGAAAGTAATTTGAGAGTATCTATTAAGGTTTATATGCACATAACCTTTGACACATTTTCAAGAATATATCCTGAGATAGAATATTTTTAATATAAAGTATTATGGGATATTTTATAGTTATAAAAACAATGAGTTAGTTGAATCTATGTATTTTTAATCTTGCTTTTTCAACAACTAAGGCAATTTGAAATGAATTCTTTGTATAACAGGTCAAACTTCACATGTCACTCCATTGTTTCTTTTATTTATTCTTCACCTTCATCACGTCATAGTGCTTTTCTTTAGAAACAAACAGATTCAAAGTGCCTTGATTTTAACCTTCCAAGATAAATGTGTAATTATTTGTCAAACAAGTACATAAAGTAAAGGAGAGTAATCATACTATGTGCCCGGGTCTTTGAGAAACTTAAAACTCTGGCAGTAATAAAAAGCTCCTATTCAAAATTTTTGGCTCCTTTTCTCTTGCAAGTCACTTCCTGCTGAATCTAGTTCTTTTCCTTGCCATATTTTTTAATGGACCAACTTTCCTTGTTAGATTTTTTTAGAGAGCACTCATGATTCACCCGAGATGAGTACTGATAGGTAATAGACTTTACCTTAGCAAAACTGATTGACAGGAGTTTTAATTATCATTGTAAACATTTTGATAGAACAAATGGCAAAACAATAAGTTATTCTTGCTAGATTAATTTTTACTTAAAAGCCTTAAAAGTAAATACGTTACAATTCAAGAGAGTGGAAGACCAGGCCATCTGTGGCAATCTACTATCCTGTAACCTACTGTGAATGAGATTTATGAATTTTGGATGCTGCCAAGACAAGAGAGTGCCAAAAAAGAGCTTTTCTGTAGAAGCATTTTTATTTTTGCATTCTCTTTCATAGGAGTGATAGTTCTTGTTAAGTAACAAAACCTAAAATACATTGTTCTCAAAGAAAATTTTGAATTTATATCTTTCCCTTGTTGCCCCTCTTCAAATTCTTTTCTTTTAGAGCACTGTCAACACTAATATCAGTAACATTATTGAATTGCATATGCCTTTTGATAATACACAATCTATTTTTAAAATTTCCTGAGTAGCATTGAAAATATTTCTGAGACGTGAAAAAAGGATGAATTTTTTTATTGATGTCAAATCAGTTTAACTAATTTAATTTGATTGAAAGATTAAGAGACTTATCTAAAATATGGAAATACAATAGAGGCATTTCAGATGGTTCTGCAAGGCATTTCTTCTTAGGAGATTGAGGGTTCATGGAATTTTCCAGCTTTTCTGCTATTAGGCTCTATTTAAGTTTGTCCACTGCCTTGTGCTGGTGTCACATTTATTAATGTCCATGAGAAAAGACACATGGTACAGGCTGGAAGACAGAACAACGGCGTGGACTTCAGTCACCTTGGCAGCTATTAGTAGATTTAGCCAGCGTCACAGAAAATAATACATATGATTGAATTTTCTAGCTGATAATTCATCTTTTAGAAGAGAGAAGAAAACAATGGGAAAGAAATAGTTAAGAGAATGCAATTTATCCCAATATGAAAAATCACATTGCAGAAGTAGGAGTAAGAGAAATTTTGGAAAAAAGAAGATCTTAAATATAGATTTTGATAAAAAGGGATAAAACTTGCAGATGACTCCATCTGTTCGTCATGATACCAAAGGCTAGATCAAACCAAAATGAGCAATTTTATAGGAACAAATGCAATTACGCTATATGTAGGGTATAAAGAAAAAATGCAAGACTTCATCTAATAGTAGTATATGTATTTTTATTTTTTAAGCTGAAGTTCTTATAAGTCAATTTGGAAAATGACTGTTAAAAAGTCAAATGTCATCTCAGTCTGGATTGATGTGTCGTGAAGACAGGGGCAGTGAAGGGATGGTGGTACATGATGGCACCTAGAGCGTCCTGAGGAAGTGGCCTAGTTTCTTTCTGATCACATCCAAACAGTAAACCGAGGACTAATATATGTGAAGGGCACTTTGTAAGGAAAACAGATCTCACAGTAGATGGTGTCCGATGGCAAATGGGTTGCCCAGTGGATCCACGTAGCCTGACTGCTGAAGGGCTTATGTAGGGTCTAAGACCATATGGCTATCAGGTTCTCTGAGGCAAGGTGCGGGGGAACTAGATAATATTTGATGAGTGGTAACTATTTTCCTATGTCACTAAACTGTAGAAATGGCAGAGGAAGAGTCTTTCATCTGTTTCATGGATGAAGAAACTGAGGCTCAGAGAAGCTCAGTAAATGTTCATGTCTTTTTAGCAAATGCTTGCAGAGCTCCACATAGGACCAGTGTGGTATTTCACTTCCAACTGCAAATATCCGCATTTATGTCTTACCATATTTTTAAGATGCTGCCCAGAAATGATGGGATTAATAGACTTGGGGGCAAACTTCAACCAGAAGACCTCATCAGAAACCTCACCTGCTTCATGCCTGTGCAGGAGAATCTGAGGCATACACTGTACATGATTACCTGGTGCTTCCCTGTGGGGAACTGGCTCATCTCCAGTCACCCACTGTGATAGCTGGTTTAATAGTACACCCTTTACTAGTTGTCTTCCCTACTCCACTACCAGTGTCTCAGGAACAGGCATATCTTGGAGATATTGTGTGTTCAGTTCCAGACCAACTCAATAAAGCAAATATCACAATAAAACTTCCCCAGTTATCTTAGCTGCATCATCTGGATAACCTGCGGCAGCTTCTACAGCAGTACTTGCTGCTTCACTTTTATGTGATGGAGACAGCTTCTTTTTTTAAACCTCAAGGACCAATTTCTGCTAGCTTCACACTCTTCTGCATCTTCCTCACTTCTCTCAGCCTTCATAGAATTGAAGTCCCTTGCTCTGGATGAGGCTTTGGATGAAGGAAATGTTATGTTTTGATCTTCTATACGGAGCATTATTTGAAATTATATTTCCTCCCTCGCTCCCTCCCTTCCTTCTATCCTTCTTTCTTTCATCGCTTGTTTGCTTATACATGTACCTATGTGTGTGCTTTTGACTGAACTCTCCCACTGGAAAGTACGTTTGATGGAGGCCTTCCTTATTTTTTTCATGGCAGTATAGCCTTTCCCTAGAATATGATGGAAACACAGTTGAGCCTCAGTAAATATGTCTTGAGTGAATAAACATGGATTTGAGCACAGATGTCACAAACAAAAATCATGCTGTGGAATTTCATTTCAGGTAATATGTTCCTCATTCCTTTTATGCAAAAATGCAAGCTTAGTAGAATACTTCCTACCTGACCTAATCCAAAATGCTTGTGACCTGAGGAACTATAATAATGCTTTATATATGTATCTGTATAAAATATTTCACATTAAGTTAAAGTACATAAATATTCATTCACTTAGATTTGTGGGGAATTCTACATTTATTTGAATGTCCTTCCTTTTGATTGGATTTTATCATTTATTTGACATAAATCAGACCCATAAAGTGTTATCAATGATTTTTAGTTTATGATTTTTAGTTTAAATATACTTAAAATGGAACAAAATCTTTAAAACACTTTCAAAGCAACATTGATGCAAAATCATCTGAACTTTTATCATTTCTCTACACCCAATTCAATACCATTTTTTGTGACTCAATTTTAATGTCCCGGCATGCAATTTAATTTTCATAGAAATAAGAGATTTTTTTTTACCATATAACATATATTTATAAAAATTTAATCTACAACTAATTTAATATTTAATGGTTAAACTTTAGACGAATACTCATTAACATTATAAACAAAACAAGTGTCCATTGGCATGACTATTGCCTAGCTTTCTAATGGAAGTCTAGCTATTTAAATAAATCAAGAAAATAAACAAGAACCATAAATATTTGAAAAGGAAAGACAAAACTGTTATTTTCAGATATTGTAATCTTAAACATAAAACAGAAGAAGATAAACTTAGAATTAATAAAATAATTGATAGATTTTGGTGGAAATAATATCAACATACAAAATTTAAGTTTTTCTATTCCATTGCTGGGAATAATCAACTCAGAAATATAAAGCAAAATTACTTTCCCCTGTAGCAACCAATAATATAACTCAGCTAGGAATAAACTTCATATTTCTGGAGCATTATGAAGAAGTAGCAACATTTTACTAAAGAATATACATATGGATTAATGGATAATAATATCAATATTATTAATATGTCAATTTCCACTGAATTAATCTAAAATTTAAGGCAATCCCAAGCAGACTAATTGTCTAGATCATGTAGAGGAGAAAATAAAGAAAATTTGGAAAAATATAATTAAGGTCAACTGAATTGATCAGATATTGAAATGTATTACAAATTCAAAAGAACAGAAAATTAATGACAGTAACAAAGGAATAAATAGTGAGAACAGATAAGATTCCAGAATCATATACAATGCATAAAGTTTTATGATATATTACATAAAATAATGCAATTTCAAACCAGTGGGGAAAGAATGTTTGTTTGATTTTTTTTGCAATTGGTGTTTCATTTGAGTGAAACAAAATTAGATTTCTCACTCATACTATATAAAAATCCACATTGATTAAAAATGAACTTAAAATTTAACTGTAAGACTATCATACATGATATTTAGGTGTGGGAGGCTTTTATTCAGGAGGATACAAAACCAAGATCCATAAAGAAAAAGATAAATTTGACAAAATGATGATGATAATGGTAATGAATCGAGACTATTCTTTATGAAGAAAAATACCATGAACCAATTGAAAAGACAAGCCCACTACTGGTAGAAAATGTGGAGAATTAATAGTAATTACGCATAAAGCTCTCCCTCAAATCAATAAGGTAAATTAGAACAACCCAAAAGAAAATAAAGGAGACAGTGGCTATAACAATTCACAGAAAACAACAAGTTGCTCAACTTTACTTTTGATGAAGGATATGTGAATTATAATAACACAGATTTTTTGATGCATCAAATTTATAAAACTAAGAAAAACTCATTGATAAATTTCATTTGGGACAAAAAGTAAACAGAAACATTCAAAGGTTGAAATGCTGATTGGATATAATTTTTTGGGAGTAATCAATAAGTTTCTATCAAAATTCAAAATGTGAATCGCCTTTCAAACATAAATTCCAGCTGAATATACTGATGGGGATTGAATCACGTACCCACAATGTTCATGTCTTAATCAGCAATTCTCTTTGTAAGTAGTATATTTGAGTATGTGAAGATGAGTCAGGCTGTGGACTTACTCGTTAATGGGATCTTTGAAGAACCTATTTAGGTGTGGCCAGTGGATCTTAATCTGCTTTACAGAGGAGCCCCGGGGCATCACCATGTAACAGGAGGCAGAGGTGCAGGTGAAGGAAAGGCAAGGATTGCATCAAGCCACCACCACATGGCTTTGATTTAGGACTTCTGGCCTCTAAACCCGTGAGCCAATAAATTCTTCTTGCTTGTGTGGTATTTGTCATAGCAGCATGACAGACTAAGACATATATGTGTGTGTGTATTTGCCCAAGAGGAATGTTTACTTACAGTAATTCTTATAATAGGAAAAATTGGAAATTTTCCTATTAGGTATTGGCTAAATAGGCTAAATAGTTCTTAATTTTTACGGTCTGATAATGTAATAGATAGTCAACGGAAAAGGATGAAAAAGAAATATATAAATATATTTACCCATTTATCTAAGAAATATTCTTTAAAATGTTTTGATACTAATGTTATAAGTTACAGAAATCCTCTCTATACATGAACATGTGTTTAAGTATGTATGTAAATGTACAGAAAATTCTGAAGAAACAGGCAAAGTATTTTGGAGTTTTGGATTTTGTTCTAAATATTTATTTGTTTATGGGAATATAATTGTGTTCATTTTCATATTTGAAAAAATTTAAGTTTATGATAGTAATTCCTGTAAATGTGAGAAAAGAAAAATTAGTCTCTAAGGGTTAACATAATCACATATTCCACCCATTGAACACATATAATATGCCATCCAATTTACTGTATTTCCTCAATTTTCAAATTTTATTTATGAGAAATTTTAAGAGATAAGAAAATTATCCCAAGTTACAGAATTGATATGTAAGAAATTGGAATCTAGCTTTCTTTGACTCTAAGATTCCTTCTTCTGATTCTACCATGCTAAGATAAACACTCTTAATATTTTGATATTTTTCTTTTTAAAATTAGTATTTAATATATTTTATCTTCAGAGCAGTTTAAATGTGAATACAGGATACCATGGTAAACAAACTAAAAATATTGGAAAATATTGGAAGGACTAAATTATCCAGAATAATCTACTCTGAAAATGGGAAAAAATCGTCCTAGCTAACATAGCCTGATGTGAATTACACAGGTTGAGATAACACTTTATTCTGGGCTACTTAAATTCAGAGATGATACTTTGTATTTCCTTTTAGTCTCAGAGCCCAGTATAATAACTATATTTGAACTAAACGGTGTCAGTTCAGGTCCTCCAGCAAGCACATCTAAGATGTAGTTTGAAGCACCACAGATTCATTGGGGATATTGCTGGGGAAATATAACGGGGGGAGAACAAGAGCAGGCAGGGAGAACCACTAGACCATGATGTTAATCTTACACTTGTGGTGGGAAAGGGGGAAGGGAGAAAGCTTGAGTGAGGAAAGGTTCTGACTGTGGTGGCAGCTCCGAGAAAGTCTCAGGCAGCCAAGAGGGAGCTTTGGCACAAGAATGGCCAACGCCCTAGTGCCAGCATAGTGCTACGATGCTCTCTGCGGGTTTTCTGAGGACTGGGTGCCCTGGGCTCAAATGCTAAAATGGAACCTGGAGTTGCTGCAGATGGAGGTCCGCATTCACTGCACTGCTCATGGTAGGTCCACTTTTGAAGGGAGAGTCACCTCCCTGCCTGCCACACCGTGGAGATTTGACTTTGTGAGAAGCTTAAAGTGAAGCTGACTTTGTATTGCCCTGTGACTCTCATCCTCTTGTGGTGGTATAGTCTCTACCTAGTTTGCCGTGATTGTGGGATTATGGTTGTATTTTATTTATATTTCATTTCTACAATAAGAATAAAATGATAAGAAGAATAAATGGGTTAGTAATTATATTAGGAATTCCATGACAACGATTCCTCTCAATGAGCCCCCTTCTTTCTTTTAGACCACAAAGGAGCAGAAAATGGTGTCCTGGAGGAGGCCAATCACATTTCACACGTCCGGGGTGTCACTTGTCATTAACTTGCTCAAAGTATCTACATCAATGAGCTATAAAGTGTTTGAGCAGGTTGGGAGGATTTCACCACAGCTAATGGCAATATTTCTTCTTATCTGTGGGAAATCTTTCTATATGATCAAAATACATGAGTGGGAAGTTTTAGAGATGATTACTATTTTAGTGCAACCAAAGATATTGTTAAAGAAAAAAATTATCTCGGTGACTATATAAACACACTAAAAACTATGATTCACTTATTTTTAGTCAAAGGTCATGATCAAAAACATACTATGTAATCTAACTGGAAAAGTTTAGTCATGAATTTTTGCTTACTTTTGTAGAGAGAATTTAGAATTATGTTTCTCCACTAAATATCTATCTATAGGTGCTATTGCTTAAAAGTATTTCACAATTTATTTAATCATTTGTCTAGCTCAGTGTCTAGGATACTGCCTCACACAGAATTTGATCAATCACTAGTTGTTAAATGAGTAGATAATTATTTATTTCAAATGTATAGCATACTCATAAAAACCTTTGTAGGCCACAGATATCCAAACAATACTGGAATTCGATTTGGTTCAAAGATTTCTTTCCCAAAAGCTAAGAACTGTATTATTGATTTTATTATGAAAACGGTAAACAAAAGTTTTCACACATGATTTATGTCTCTTTCTTATATCGCATAAAGGCAATTTAGTGGAATGAAGTGATATTGTGGTAAATTGGCCCAGTATATCAATGCTTGCCTTGTTTTAATCTTACTTACTAATAAGTAAGAAAATTACTATTGGGTTTTTTCCAAATGCCATGTTGATACTCTGATAACCATGAAAAACTTGGTGATACTTTACTGGGATTTCTCACCTAATATTGAATACTCATGCTGCGAAATCATGACACAATAAAATATTAGTTTGACAATGTATTAAGTGTTTACTCTATGCCAGGAATTATGCTCAGTGTTTAATAACATTTTCTCAGTTAATCCTCACCATAAGACTGGGGGCTAAATGCTGTGATTTAATTTCATAAATAAAGAAACTGAGAATTAGAAAGTTAAATAGTAATTTTCTAGTAAAACTTGGGATGGAATGAAAACCTTGTCAAATACTAAAGTCTTTGTTCTTAATCATTAAGCTATAGCCTCTCAGTCAGAAAAGCTGTCTGGAAATGTGTACGCGTGTGTGTGTGCATATATAAGTGTTCATATGCACATATATACGTGTGTGGAGATTATATATGTCGACTGTGATTCCAGACCTCTGAACCACGGAACATTCATCCACGAAGTGAAAAAGAGTGAACAGAAGAAAGTAGACAATTTCTTGGACTCCTCTCGCATTTTTCGCGTCCTGCCTTCCTTCCGTCCAATCACCGTCTCCTCCTGGGCTTAGCACCAGAGGCAAGCTCTCATTCTGTTCCTGGCCCTCTGGTGTTAAGATGGAGCATCCTAGGGTTTCACTGTTGGCCACTGCATGGATTTTTCTCCTGGTTGGTTTTTACTTCAGCTCCCTTGAAAGTCAGCTCAAGTGATAGTCAGTTGGCAAACACACCACGCAGGTGAGCTTCCCTTCCACCTCTGAGGTGCCCCTTGGACACCAGGCATGTCTGTTATCACTCTCCCTATTGTATAAGGAGAAAGTCTTCATAAGGAAGAGACTAAGGTCGTTTCTTTTCTATTGATTGTCTCTGAATTGGCATAAAAATGTGTCTCTGGATTCAGTTTCCCAAGCCCTTTACATTAAAGCATGTTTTCTACAGAAAAACAAGTTTCACATTGTCTGTGAGTCTGCAGTTCTATATTCTTGCTTCATTTTGGTTTTATTCCCCATCATTTTGATGTTGATTTTGTATCTTTGGCTTCATGCCTGCTTACAGCATTTGACGAGCTACTCTGGTGATATGCAGTTGGATAAAGATTTTATTTTTCAAGGACTTGAGTGGCTGATATAGTTGGTATAGTGGATATAGTTGAGATGTATCAAAGGATGAATCTCCTTCAATTCTTTAATATTAGATAAAACTATGCTCTGTAGAGAGATTCTGGCTAAAAATTTCTTCTGAATCACTTCCTGAAAGCCCTCTGGAAAGTTCAACTGGCTAGTGAGCACTGGATTGGGTTATTAGTAACCATTTCTAACTCTACTATAAGCTAGTTGTTTTGCCTTTGACAACTCATATAATTTTTCTATGACTTGGTTTTCTCGTTGGTAAAATTGGTAAACAATGGGAAGCTTTTGAAACTCTTGATCTTAGAATATTGCTTGGTAAGAATGGACTTATATCTGGAATGTAAGAGCTTATGTACTTGTATCTTTGTGCCCTTTGCAGCCTAGGCTCTCAGCCCTTCTTACTTCTCTATCTGGTGCCTCATACTACTTCGGTGATCTTCCAGTCCACAACCAAACAACGAAATCAAAGCTGTGCTCATGTTCCAGACAGTGTTGTCCAAACCCAGAAGAAGAACTCCTGGGCCCCAGACTTGCTGGGGAATTATTTGAGAAAGGAATGCAACTCAAATTTTCTCAAGTCACATAACTGCCTTTGAAGATTAAATTCACATTAGACATTTGCTTTGGCCGCCTCCACTGACGCTATTGTCAGACAGTTATGTCTATCTATGTTATAATATCAGAAAGAATGGAAAAGCTTATTTGCAAGATGCTGTCTGAGGGTGTCTATGCAGTCAGGGTGAAATGTGGATATGGTTGCTGTTGGGTGTTTTTCACTCTTCTCCTCCCAGGACTCTCAGCCCAGGGGGGCTCTTGCCCAGCCCTTTCTCTGTTTAAAGTTCTCCTATCATACCCATCGGATCTGCACCAAAATTCCTCCTTTTCTTCTTCCTCAATTACTTTCTCTCTCAGCTAGTTGTCACAGAGAAAACCACAGATTAAACTCAGTTCTCTCATGTGCAACAAGCTCAGAATTGCTTATAATAAGTGAATCTTAGGATTGCCTGTGTTTAAAGGGATATTGATACATTACAAAAAGAATGGACTTGTGATGGGACTGTCCTGGTTTTGTGGTATTCCAGATAGTTGAGATAGGGAAAAAAAGGGTTTTCACAGAATAGCTTTTCCATAGCTTCATGAATTATGCCGCAGGAGTGCCTAGGGCAGGGCTCTTAGCCTTTTCTGTTCCACGGACCCCTCTGCCAGTCAGGTGAAAACCACGGAGCCCTTACTAAGCCCACACTACACTGTGTATTATTTAATAAATATGTCACACCCGCACCACCACGTCCGCACAAGAAGAATGCTTTTTTGAATTTCAATTCAAGCTCACAGACCCCCTGAAATCTTTCCATGGACTGTTCGTGGACCCCTTGATAAGAACCCCTGGCCTAGAACATTTTCTTAACTTTATACTAAATACAAAGGATAGTCATCATATCATACACACTCAAAAAATACTTCTTGTTTGCCAGTGTTTTTTCTTTTCTACCAAGGATCAATTGTAAATGCCCTTGTGTATCTTCATATTTAATCCATTCATTTTACTTTTGCTTCCACAATGCACGTTGTGTCTTTAACCCCAGGAATTGTAATGATATTCTGCTTTTGTATTCTGGGAAATGTGAAAACTATATTAAATCAAAGTTTGAAATGCCTGCTCAGCATTTCTTTATGAATTTCCATTAAAAAAAAAAAAAACTCTTAATGCTCAGCAGTTATGATTATCCCAAGAAACTCAATCTTTAAAAACTTTCAGCACACCTGCCCCTCTTTCTATTACTGACAAAGCTAATGATATATCTTAACTATCTGGAACTATGAATGGATATGCTTTTATTTAAATGCTGTGAATTCTCCTCTTGTTTTCCTAATCATTTTTCTTCTGATCTCTTTATACTGGCAGATGAACTTGCTACTCTTACCAAAGGGACCATTTTAATTGGGAATGCAAATTTGAGTAGAGATGGGTCAGTGTGGCTGTGACAGAAAAGTGCTTCTACGCTTCATCTGGAAAGCACTTGTGAAAATTCTGCCCCTTTTGTTCATGACTTTCTCTACCTTGAGAACCACTGTTGGCTGTGAAACAGGGGAGGACAAAGAATAGCCTCCAGAAGGCCTGTCTTGCGGTGGTTTTAATAATATCCTGTCACTTCTCAACAGGCTCACCACGTGCCCCACCCCACGTTCTAGCCGATTCCCACAACTCACTGTTCTATTGATTTACTTTTCATTTTTGCCTCCATTTCTATTATCATTTCATTTTCCCTTTTCCTCATGTTGAGCTATTAAAAGTAGGACCAGGGTTTCATTTATTATGATCCTATGCTCCCTAGACCATAGCATTTAAAATTTCCTGAGAGTCCTGTAAGATCGATACTATTATTGTCCCAGATTCACAATAAAACCCAAGACTCAGAATGCTAAATATGGGCTCAAGCCCACTGAAGATTAGAGGGTTTCTGACTCCGAAGTGGGTGATCTTAGCAATTACAGTGTTTATGCTGGTGCTGGCATGATGGGAATAGGGAAGAGAGAGGCACAGCTTTATCCTCTTTATCTAGATAGAGATGGCAGCCGGGCTGTGCCCTGGGAGGCCATCCTTTCATCCTCTGCATCTAGAGAGCAGCAAACCATTCACTTTTTCTCCCTTGTCTCCACATGGTTGAGGACAGGAAGGCAGAAAGGCACGATCTGTTTAGAGAAGTAAGTTCTTCAGTTTAGCTAAAATGGTAGATCCACAAGGATGGCGTCCCTTGGCCCCTGTGCATCCCAGAATCCACAGCAGTGCCTGGCACGGAGTAGACACTCAGTGACTATCGAGTGAAAGAGGGCAAGTTGCAGGAGATGACGGGTAAGGAAGACTAGCACGTGAATATTCGGAATGGGACTTCAGACAGCATAATGGCCAGCTCCTCACCTACAGTGACCTACGGTGTGTTATTAGACACTGGACATTTTTATGAGCTCTACATTGATAATGATGATTTTTAAAAACCAGCTTATGCTACATAAGCATTAAAATGTAAGTACTTATTACTTGAGTAGCTATTGAAAGAGGCAGAAGGAACTGATCATGTGGTCAGTGATAAGCTGCTATGTGAATTTTGACTAAATTATACCCTAAGGCAAAGATAGTATAACTGAGCCTGTGCAGGTAATAAAAAGGTAATTAAGAAGGATTATACCTTCAGAATGCGGGTTTTACCAAATACAAAAGCCATCTAGGAAAATATAAAAGATTAATTTAAATATGTTTTTCTTTCTCCTCCTCCAACAGCTCTCTACATACCTCTTTCAAACACTAGTATCTGGCAAGTTTGCTGTTCTAAATCTTTGGAAAAGATTCTCCATCCACTATTATTTTTCTAAGCACTTATCCATTCGAGAATTTCAGCTGAGAAATAATTACCCACAGAACTCATGGGAATAAAGTCCCTAATGTTTCTTTAGTTGTCAGGACATTAGTGATGCCAAATTGTTTTAGAGTCCCGATTAGGTAAGAATTGGTTTTCCAAATTAATCTAACAAATTCCATTTCTGGAGAAAAACAATAAAAAAAGATACAACCAATTTTTTACAAAGACAAGTAGATGTGAAGTGAAATTCACATCTTAAAAATCATGTTTGAGTCCTTTCTCTTAATATAAAAGATACAGAGAGGACAAATTTCATTGGTATTGCATGCCACAGTGAAGTGATATAAAAATATATATATAATACAAGTATAAGTTTGATATTACCATATACAATTATACCTTGGTACTCGACTGCTTTGAAACTCATCAAATTTGCTACCCAACGCATTTTTACATGAAAATTTTGTATTGGCATGCATTGTTTGTTTGGTACTCGACACGCAAGCTATAACTTGTTGGGTGACAGTGTATTGGAAGCCATGATATGTGAAAAAGCGAAAGTGTTGCATGCCGATCTTTTGAAATACAAACCGGAACTGAGTGATCAGAGTGTTGAAGTTTTAAGGCCAGCCAGGGCTGGTTTGATAATTTTAAAAAGAGGACCAGCAGCCATCGTGTCTTGAGGCATGGCGAGGCAGCGAGGGCTAATAAAAAGGCTGCTGATGAATTCCTCAGTGAATTTCAAGACTATGTAGAGGCTGAAGGTTTTATTCCCCAAGTTTTTAAATGTGATGAGATTGGAGTTTTTTGGGGAAAATGCTGAGTAGAACCTACATCACAAAAGAAAAGAAGGCATTACCAGGGCACAAACCAATGAAGGCCAGGCTCACTCTTGTTGTGTAAGAATGTTAGTGGGGACCTAAAACTCAAGCCTCTACTAGGCTATCATAGTGAAAACCCACGAGTTTTCTAGAAGCATAATGTCAGAAAAAGCAATCTCCGTGTGATGTGGAGGGCAAACAGCAAACCTTGAGTCGCGAGGCAATTTTTCACCGAGTGCATAAATGAAGTGTTTGGTTCCTCAGTGAAAAAATATTTGCTGGGGAAAGATTTGCCTCTGAAAGCTCTCCTGCTTTTGGACAGTGTGCCTGCCCACCCTCCAGGCTTGGCGGATAACTCACTGGAGGGGTTCAGCTTCATCACTGTAAGGTTCCTGCCCCCCAACACCACTCCTCTCATCCAGCCCATGGACCAGCAGGTCATTTCAAACTTCGAAAAGTTGACACCAAGGCGCTTTTCCAGAGGTGCTTTGAGATCACCCCTGGCCCCCAGTTGACCCTCATTTTGGAAGGAGCATTTCAATATCCTGCACTGCCTTAACCTTACTGATAAGGCCTGGACCAAGGTCTCTTACAGGACAATGAATTCGGTGTGGAAGAATTTGTGGCCAGAAGCTGTGTTGAAGGGTCTGAGGCTGACCCCAGCCTGCAGGTGCAGAGGGTGCAGCTGTGCAGGATGCTGTGTCTTTGGGCCAATCCATGGGTCTGGAGGTCGATGCTGCTGGTGTTGGGGAGGTAGTGGAGGAGCATCGTCAAGAGCTCAGCACTGAGGAGCTGCAGGATCTACAGAAGGAGCAGCAGTAAGAGGTGGCTGAGGAGATTTCTTCAGGTGAGGAGGAGATAAGGGAGGATGCCCCCAGTTCCTTCATAAAAGAAATGTGTGCAAAATGGGCAGAAGTTCAAAATTTTTGGAGAAGCACCATCAGACAAAGCTCTGACAAACACAATGTGAATTTATTGAATGACCGAACAATTTCACACTTCGGAGGAATTCTGAAAAGAAGACAGAAGCAGTCCTCATTGGATAAGTTTTTAGTAAAGGTGACAAAGAGTGTGTCAGAGCCTGTGGTGCAAGTTGAAAAAAGGCAGAAAAGAGAAAGAACACCTGAAGTGCAAGTGCCCGATGTTCTACTGGAGGGGATTCTCCTTCCAGGCAACACTCCATGTGGCCTCCTCACCACTCTCCTCCCACCATCCCATTAGGCCATGAACTCTTCTCAGTACAGGTAAAGTGAAGCTTTTATTTTTTTAAATCTAGATATTTATTAATTTTTATGTAGAGTAATGATATACAACCCTATCTTTTTACAAATTGCCTTAAAAATGTGCATTGTCTTTGGTTTGGGAATGCATTAAATTTATTTACATTTTTCCCTATGGGAAAAAAATTGTTTGGTACTCATCGTTTTTGGTACTTGACACACCTCCTGCAACCAATTAATGATGAGTACTGAGGTACCACTGTAGTGAAGGCAAGGTAGTTTTGGTTTCATTCTTTAATAATTTTAGAATATGGAATAAAAAGAAAACAATAGCCTTGATCATCATTTTTTTATAATAAACTATTTTTAGAGCAGCTTTTTGTTTATAGATGAAAAAAATACACAGAAAGTACAATGAGTTCTCAAAGACCCTCCCTCTCCCCTCACACACACAGTTTCCCCTATTATTAACGTCTTACATTAGTGTGGTACATCTCTTACAATTGGCCAGCCAGTGTTTATTCAGTCTAAGTGACTGAAGTCTGTACTTTACATTAGAGCTCACTCTTTGGGTTATACTTTTTATCATCGAATGATATGTCATTGCTTGGATGTGCCACAGCTTCTTTATCAACCAACTATTGAAGGGCATTTTAGTTGCCTCCACATTTTGGGCAATTAGGAATAAAACTTCTATACGTGGGCATGTCCCAGTTTTTGTATGGACATCTATTATCAGTTCTTTGAGGGTAAATACCTAGGTTTGTGATTGCTGGGTCATGTGGTAAGCCTCTGTTTAGCTTTGTAAGAAACTGCTGAACTATCTCCCAAAGTGGCTGTGCTATTTTACGTTTCTGCCAACAATGAATGAGCATTCCTATTGCTCCACATCCTCATCAACATTGGGTGTTGTCAGTGTTTTGAATTTTGGCCATTCTAATAGGTGTTCAGTAGTATCTCATTACTGTTTGAATTTATAATCCCTTAATGATATATGACATTGTGAGTCTTTTCATATGCTAATTTGCCATCTGTATATCTTTTTTGGTGAGGTGCCTGTTCAATTCTATTCCCTTTTTAATTGGGTTGTTCGTGTTTTTTATTGTTGAGTTTTAAGTGTTCTTTGTATATTTTAGAAACAAGTCCTTTGTCTGATATGGATTTTGCAAATATTTTCTCACAGTATGTGCCTTGTCTTCTCATTCTCTTAAACATAGCTTTTGCAGAGGAGGAGGTTTTATTTTAATGAAGTCTACCATCAGGGTTTTCTTTCATGGATCACGCTTTTGGAGTTTAATATAAAATCTCATTGCCAACCTAAGGTCACCTAGATTTTCTCCTATGTTAACTTCTAGAAGGTTTATTGTTTTGCATTTTACATTTAGGACTATGATCCATTTCCAGTTGATATTTGTACAAAGTGTAGTCTTTTTTGTTTGTTTGTTTGTTTTTGCATGTGGATGTCCAATTGTTCCCACACCACTTGTTGAAAAGACTAACCTTTCTCCATTGCCAAAGACCAGTTAACTATATTTGTGTGGGTTTATTTCTGTCGTCTCAATTCTGTTCTATTGATCTATTTGTTTGTTCTTTCACTAATACTGTACTGTCTTGATCACTGTTGCTCTACAGTAGAACTTGAAGTCAGGTAGTGTCAAGCCTCCAGCTTTGTTCTTCAGTATTGCATTGACTATTCTGGGTCTTAAGACCTTCCACATAAAATTTAAAATCAGTTTGTCAATATCCACCAAATAGCTTGCTGGAATTTTGTTCCAGATAGTATTGAATCCATTTATCAAGTTGTGAATAACTGACATTTTAATAATATTGAACATTTCTATCTATGAACATAGAATATCTCTCCATTTACTTAAATCTTCTTTGATTTCATTCACCAGACTGTTAGATTTCTTCTTATAGATCTTGCATGTATTTTGTAGATTTATTCCTATTTCAATTTTATTTGGCACTAATATAAAAGGCTTTATGTCTTTAATTTCAAATTCCAATTGTTCATTGGGATATAGGAAAGCAATTACTTTTCCACTTAATCTTTGATTCTGCAACCTTGTTTTAATCACTCATTAGTTCCAGGATTTGCTTTTTTTTTTTTTTTTTTTTTTTGTCAATTCTTTGGTATTTTCTACATAGACAATCTTATCATCTGGAAACAAAGAGAATTATATTTCTTCCTTCCTAATCTGTGTACCTTTTATTTCATTTTCATGTCTTATTGCATGGAGTAGGACTTCTAGTCTGATGCTGAATAGGAGTGGTGAGAAGGAACATACTTTTTGCTGATCTTCAGGGGAAAGCATATATTATGATCCTAGCCTGTAGGCTTTTTGTATGTGTTCTTTTTCAAGTTGAAGAAATTCTCCTCTATTCCTAGATTGTCGAGTGTTTTTATCATACATTGGTGCTGGATTTTGTCAAATGCTTTATCTGCATTTATTTATATGGTCACATGATTTTTCTTCATTATCCTGTTTACGTGATGGATTACATTAATTGATTTTAAATGTTGAATCAGTCTTGCACACTAGAGATAAATCCATCTTGGTTATTATATATAATTTGTTTTACAAATTGTTGCATTTGATGTGTTAATGATTTGTTCAGGTATTTCACACATATTTTCTTGAAGGATATGGATTTGAAATTTTCCTTTCTTGTAATATCTTTGTTTTGTTTGGGTAATAGGGTAATGCTGGCCTCATAGCATGAGTTAAGAAGTTTTTCCTTTGCTTCTATTCTCTGAAAGAGACTGTATAGAATTGGTATTATTTTTTCTTTAACTCTTTTGTAGAATTCACTAGTGAAACTTTCTGGGCTTGGTGCTTTCTGTTTTTGGAAGGGTATTCATTGTTGATTCAATATCTTTAATAGTTATAGACTTATTCAGTTGATCTATTCCTACCTGAATAAGTTTAAGGTAGATTGTGTCTCAAGGAATTTGTCCATTTCACTAAGTTATCAAATTTGTAGGGATAGAGTCATTTATAACATTCACTTGTGATCCTTGGTAACATCCATGGTATCAGTAATGATAGTCCCTCTTTCATTCTGATATTAGTAATTTGTGTCTTCTCTCTTTTTTCCTTGGTTAGACTAGCTAAAGTTTAACGATTTTGGTGATCTTTCTAAAGAACCAGCTTTTGATTTTGATTTTCACTATTGTTTTCTTGTTTTGACTTTGATTGATTTCTGCTCTAATTTTTATTGTTTCTTATCTTATGCTTAACTTGGATTTAGTGTTGCTCTTCTTTTTATACTTACTTAAAGTGGAATTTTTAGTCATTGATTTTAGATCCTTCTTTTAATATGTGTATTCAATGCTATAAATTTCTCTCTATCCACTGTTTTTGTTGAATTCCACAAATTTTGGTAAGTTGTATTTTCTTTTTCACTTAGTTAAAAATATTTTTAAATTTCTCTTGAGTTTTCTTCTTTGAACCATGGTTTATTTAGAAGGGTGTTGTTTAATATTTTGGAGTTTCCCAGCTCTCTTTCTGTTATGAATATCTAGTTTGATTCCATTGTATTCTGAAAGCATAGTTTGTATGATTTCTATTCTTTTAAATTTGCTTGAGTGTGTTTTATGGCCCAATGTGGAGTCTATCATGGTGAATGTTCCATGTAAGCTTGAGAAGAAGGCGTATTCTGCTGTTGTTGGATGAAGTATTTGGTAAGATATAATTGATGGATGGTCTGTTCCGTTAAAGTTTGTCCTTACTGATTTTCTGCCTGTCTGATCTGTCACATACTAGGAAAGGGTTGTTGAAGACTCCAACTATTTCTCCTTGCAGTTCTATGAGTTTTTGCCTCACATATTTTGATACTCTGTTGTTAGGTGCATACATATTCATGAAATGACCCTCTTTATTCCTGTAATCTTCCTTGCTGAGAAATCCGCTTTGTCTGAAATTAATATAGCTATTCAATCTTTCCTTAGATTAGTGTTAAAGTGGTCTGTCTTTCTCTACCCCTTTACTTTAACCTACCTCCAGTAAAGTAAATAAAGTAAATCTAATTTATCTGTGTTTTTAGACAACATTCAGTTAGATCTTGTTTTTATATCTTCTTTGATAATTTCTTTTATCATATTCAAAGTCTGAGAGTCAGAATGGCCAGTGGGGATGGATAATCTACTTGTAGATATAGTTGATGATTATAATCCAGTGCTAAAAATAACCCCTAGTGTATTAGTCAGAGTTCTCTAGGGAAACAGAACCAACAGGAGATATCTGTAAATAGTATGAGATTTTATAAAATTGTCTCACATGACCATGGGGATGCACAAGTCCAAATTCCACTGGGCAGGCTGCAAACCAGGCGCTCTGATAAAAGTCCTTGTTGAATTCTCCAGGAGATTCTGGCTGTCTGAAGTAGAGATGGGGATTCTCTCTCTGAATGCTGAAATCACTTCCCCTTTTATGGCCTTCAGCTGATTGGATGAGACGTCATGCATTGCGGAAAGCAAGCTCCTCAGTTGATTGTAGATATAATCAGCCATAGATGTAATCAACTCACTAATGATTAAAATCCATGAAATGTCCTTGTATTACAATTAGCCCAGTGCTTGCTTGACCAAACAACGACTGGGCAGCATTACCTGGCTGAGTTGACACATTAGCCTAAACATCGCAGCTAGTAAGTAATTTCTTTATGCTTTTTCAAACATATGTTCATTTTATATATCTTTAACAGCAATATTATAAAAAGATATTTTCATGGTCATTTTACAGATGAGAGTAATAAGAATCAGAGAAGTTAAACTGACTTCCCTTCAAAGAAAGCATTAGTTCTTACTGAAGCTGCCTGTGTGGCTGTCAGTAGTGGAATACGTATCTGAATTTAAATCATCTAGGGGTTTTGGTTTTCTCATGTAAAAGATAGTATAGATGTAGGTGGTTGCTTGTATTGCTTCAGTGAAGGATAAAGAATATCAGGGCTAAGTTCTCTGCAGTTCTGTTTCTTTCCTCCATAGTGACAAAATTGCAGGGCAGCTACCACCATTGAGTTTGTGTTCACAGGCAGATAAACAGGAAATAAACGAGTAGAGGAAAGAGTGGTATGCATGTCGAGAAAGCAAAGGCTGTCCCGGAATTCTCCAGCAGCTTTCTCTATAGATCTCATTGGCCATGATTATTTCCCATTGCAATCCATAGACTCAGAGATAAAGTGAACTTTATCTCTCCAGTTTCTACTGCAGAGAAAGGCAAAGGAGAGGGAATTTGAAATGGAGAAGAGAAAGTGAAATTACAGTATCTGCCCCAGTAGTAAAGACATGTCTTTAATTCTGGTATAAGAAGTCTGGTTATCTTTCTTTTAAAGCATATGCATTCCAAACCTATAAGGACTTCCTTTGAATATTAAAATTAAAATAACAAACCAAAATAAAATTTTTGCTATCAAAACAATTATTTTTTCTCCTTATACAAGTAATTTTTTTTCTGCACATTGAATGTAAACATGATTTATGTATTGCATTTGAATGGGACATTCATTTAAATTATTATGGCTATTATCATTAGATAATGATGGATGTGTGGTGTGGCAAATCTGCTGGTTAATATCATTCCTGTTTCCTCTTCTTGCTGATCTTACAACTAGATGCTGTTATCCAGCTTTCCTTGCTATTAGGTGTGGCCATACGAACATGTTCTTGCCATGGAAGTTTCCAGAAATGATGCTTGCCATTTCTCAGACTGCCCTATACAAATTTTCCAGGCAGACTTGTCATATTGCTCACCCTCAACTGTTTGCAGTGGACTTTGTAGTTCTAGGAAATGGTGGAGCCAGAGATGGAAGGAAGCATCTGCATATGAGACATACTGACATTAGTCTCTTAAGTAAGCAAGAGATAACATTCATTTTGTTAAAACTGAAATTTGGGGCTTTTCCAGTTAGAGCTTTTATAGCATTGTAGACACTGTTACATTTGGATAAGTACAGAAGGATAGAAGAACTCATTTGTAGTCAGATGTGGCCTCGGTCCAACCTCCTATAGAATCTTTTTTTTTTTTAGGAGGTACCTGGGATTGAACCTAGGACCTCATATGTGAGAAGCACTCAACCGCTGACTCAACCACTGAGCTAAACTTGCTCCCCACTACAGAGTCTTGAGCAGAGGACAGCCTTCTGAATGAAGACTGGCAGTGGTGACCACCTAATTGGGCAGAGATCTCTGAATACCTGGATAGCCCTTTAGTCCACACATAGCTCTGGAGTGTGTCCTGCTCTGATGCTTTGTAATCAAATTAGCTCATGTTTGCAACCATCTAAATACATTCGGACAAGAGAACAGTTCAACTGGATTTTCCAGGCCAGAAGTTAGACAATCAAAATTGATGAATAGATAAAACTAAACACTTCTCTAGATTCAAGTCATGCTTCGCAAAGTCTATATGTGCCCTTTTATATCGCAGGTGTTCTGGGCCTGCGTGTCTATAAGAATTAAGTAATGTTTCGAGACCTATGAGCCACTGGACACCAAATTGAATACATTCTTGATAAAATGCGTGTCAGTGTCCTTCTGAACAAGGCTGCCTTGAATCTTTTCCATAGAATATATTAAACTAAGATTTATGTTATGGGTCCTTGTTTTTAGGCCTGTGTCCTCAGTAGACCATTAGTTCCTTGAGCACAGGAGCCTTGTCTTATTTGTCTTCGTTTCCTAAAGACCTACAACAGTGCCAGACACTTAGTAGACGTTCAAAAAATACTGACTTATGAATTGGGTAAATAAATGACTTTGAAATGGGTACAAACTGTTACAGCTATGTTAGTGATTTAAAGTTTCATAAGATGAAAAATGAAGTTTTTCTAAAAGAGATATATACAAATTGAATTGAAACTTCAAATGCTGAGATGCATTGATAAAATGTTTTCGATGATATTATGAATAATAGCACCAAACACTTTACTGAAAACAGCTCATGTATATCATACACTAATTCCTTTTGTACATACATATATATATATATTTATATGAGCTAGATTAAGATGGCTTGGTGGGTTGGAGGTGGGTGGGAGCTAGGGAGATAGTATAAGCAAAATTCTCAGATATTACTGTGTGAATGTGTTTTCCTCCATTTATTCTGATCTAGCATTCTTGATCTGGGCTTACAGGAGGAATATATGAAGATGCACATGGGAAAAGGGGGTCTAAAATTTCCAAAAGTCACTTGTCATGGCATTGAACAGCATGTCTAATCTAACATTAGACAAAGTTAGGCCACCTAACTTTGTGGCCTCTTACCTTCCAAACCCAACTAGCATTCCCGTCTACCCAACACCTACTAACTCAGAGCTGTGTGCAGTTTCTCAAGAACACAAGCTTGTCCAGTCTTCTGAATTTACACAAATTTCTCTGCCTGGATTGCTCACCCCGGGCTTATTGATCTTGTGAAATCCTCAATGTACAATCGTAATATTGTCCCTTCCCTGAAGCCTTTCCCGACATGTCCCACTTCCAAAATGGAGCAGATGGTTCTGACTGTTGTGTGCTGCTCTTTCTTGCCTTTAGTACTCTCTGTTTCCTACGAATGCCTCTATCTGGCCATGAGGTTGCTGACTGCTGGTTGCCCTTGGGACATCACCATGCAGAGAGAGGGGGTTCCACAGATGGTTGAGGAACAAATGATTCAGTTCATTCCAGTCCTGGGGAAGTCGGACTGGAATGTGTGCCCGTGACAGCTTCATGGGTACCCTCTAAGTAGAGACAGTAATACTTAAGAATTAATCAAGAAATACGTTTGGGTCTGGGTGAACGCCACAAAGAGATTTTATAGCTCACGGAACTTCTCAGATGCTTTTGTCCTGAACAAAATCACTTGGCATCTTTCCACTTGGCATCATCACTTTGCTCACAGCTCATATTAGAGTAACTCAGAAACCATTATATGTACCATAAGGGTTAATGTGATGAGCATTATTGGGTTTGGGTTTTTTTTTTTTTTTTTTCTGTTTAATGCCATCTGTGTGTTTTCCCCTGAAGCCCTCAGCTGGAGAAGAGGGCCAACGCAGACAAAAACGGCTGCTGCCCTCACAGAATGTCTGCTCTCAGCCTCTGCTTATTTGCCTGCGATCAACCCTACATCAGCCAGACCACAAACTTCAGGGCCCCGCCTCCCAGGCAGCACAGTAGAGTAGCCACACACTCCTGCTGTGGGACCCCAACAGCTTCATCACTTTGCTAGTTGGTCATATCTGAGAGGCACATCCAATTCTTTACGAAAGAGAACACAGATCTAAACGATGGAGCCAAGGAAAATGGAAAACAGATTTCTGGGTCGAAGTTAAGTTTCAATATTGTATTGAGCATGTGTCACTTGCCTGTGTTATTTTCCTCCCTGAAGCACATCCATACCCATGTTTGGTCTGCAAAGAGGAGGAGAAGTTTCTGCAGGAGTTGCGGGAGGGGAGGCAGGGCAAGCAGCAGAACTGAATCATCTGGCCCAGCTGCCTTTCCTAGTTGACCCCCAGAGCTTGGCAACAGAATAGAAACAAAAGCAAATTTTCCTACATTGCCACATCCTCCATGGTGTGTGTGTTCATTTATTTATTTATTTTGCAACCATGGCCTATGTCATCAGAAGATAGGACATTTCCCTGCTTGGATCTGAGAAATGATTTGCCCAGTATATGCTGAAGTTGTGGATGAAGGAGAAATGAATCTACCATTTCGCATGCATGTTTCCCAAGCTTGATGACAGAGAATCTGGGCTCTCTTTTATTTTTTATTTTAATTTTTTTGCTTTTCAATTCTATGTTCCATTCAGAGAAATTTTCTTTTCATTCTAATGAACAGGTTTAGCTCACTCATTTTTAAGGGACAAAGCAAATTCCAGACCCATCTCTGAAGCACATTTCTTTACTGCTTTACCAGGCAGATGTTCAGGTTTGCATACAAGCCTCCTAGTCCCTCCATCTGATAGTGTTTAAATTCTCACCACACCATGGATTTGTTATTAGAGCTTTAAAATGCCATCGTTTTTGACATGAATTACTATATTTTAGGTGTGTTTACAGATATTTATATATTTAGATTGGTGTGTATATTGGTTTTATATTTTTATTTTTAAGCTTTCAAATAGTTGGGTTGTTTCTGTATTGAAAATATTCTTAGTTATCCTTCTGTATTAGCAAGTAAATTTTCTCTTCATAATAAGTAAGGAAAGTTTTTCATGAATGCCCCATCACTTACAAGGTGAAGTATGGTTTCTTTACTGTAGCAAATATAACCACCCCACACTCCTTACCAAATATTTCATTTCACCTCTGTAGCTGTTGGCCAATTTAATGTAATTATGAATTCCAAAAATATAATTGGGTCATGCTTGTAAACTGATCTGTTAATCTGGGCATGATTAAGTTATGATTAGGGCGTTGACTGGGCCACATCAGTAGGGTGTTGAGCCCCACCCCTTGGTGGGTGGGGAATCAAATATAAAAGGCAAGGCAAGAACAGAGTTGCAGCAGTTTTTGAGAAGCAGTTTTGATGTTGGAGAGAAGGCCCCAGGAGAAGAGAAGTGAGCCGTTCGCCTGAGAGTCTACAGCTGACCTTGTGAAGGAACCAAAGGAGCTAAGCCCAGAGAGAAACTCAGCCCTGGGAAGAGAGGAACCCAAGAAGCCTGAACCCTGGCAAACGTCGGCAGCTGTCTTGCTCCAACACGTGGCAATGGACTTTGGTGAGGGAAGAAACTTAATGCTTTATGGCCTGGTATCTGTGGACTTCTACCCCAAATAAATACCCTTTATAAAGACCAACCCATTTTTGGTATTTCATATTAGCACCCCTTTGGCTTACTAATACAACCTCCCACTGGGCCACATCATTATTTTCCATAAGCCTCTCTTGTGACACCTAATGTGGTTCATTACCATGTATTTATATATGTGATGGGGTCCTCTAAGGGACTCTAAGCAGCTAGAGAGGGCCATGTCTTTATATTCCCATTAGTACGATCACTGACACATGGGAACACTCAAATGAGAATCATAACCTCAATTAAACATCAGTTATATATTCCTTTTGTACTAATGATAAACAGGGTATTCTAAAAATGTATACTGTTAGGATTTATAGTAAGTATAATGCTATATATTTATTATAATTTTGTAAGAATTTCCATGTTTTCTATTAGGTGCTAGTAATAGGAGAAAGAATTACTTTATAAAACTAGCAGACAAAAAGGCTTATCTTTCAAGATTACCGGCAGACCTAACATTTGGGTTGGCCCTGCCGATGCCTGTGGATGAGGCTTCTGTGCAGCCACCTGGCCTCCTTCCAAACATCAGTTCTGCTTCTGCAGAGAGGTCCTTGTCCTCACTGTTTCAAAAGAAGGTCTACAGCACCTCAAGCAAAATCAACCAACGCGGATAGAGAGAAGGTGAGAGGGGAGGGATGGAGAGAAGCAGCAGAAAATTTCAGCCCCCTCATTGCTGGTGGCATGTAAAGTAGTGTACTTAATTCGAATTAAACTGTGTCATGATCTTGAACAGAGCCTGATGCCATGGAGGGCTGAGACAGATGCTGGGCCTCATCCTGGCTTTGCCCTGAGCTCAGAAGCGCCGTGGGTAAGCCTTGGGCTGCTGCCCCTGGAACGTGGAGACTCAGGTTCCCCAGCAGAGCCTTCTGTGCCCTCTGACTACTAGTTGACAAAAAAGAGAAGTCGACATCTCTCTTCATAGCTGGTAGGCAGGAGAGCGAGTTTAAAGTAGGTTATTTCCCAGTGATTTTTTTTTTTCATATGCTCATTTGTTTTTATTATTCTCTCCATCCAGATGTCTCGTTTTCTGCTGCAACTGCCCCCAGCTGTATCCCTCTGCAAATGGAAACAGAATGCTAGCAATAACCACTATTAGGTGCACATATTCCTATTTAGTGCCCAGAGTCCTTGAGTACTGCAGAAATGGTTTTGCAAGACAGGCCTTTCTAATAATACAACGGCTGGCAATTACTGAACACTTACTTTGTGCTGGGCAGAGTTATGAATGCATTCTGTGTATTTCGTTTAGTCCTCACAACAATACTATGATAAAAGAACCATTATTATTTCCATTTCAAAGATGGGAAAGCTGAGGCACACAGTCAATGTAAGACATCTAGAGAGGGTAGGATCAGAGATTGAAAACTAGGCAAGTCTAAACCCAAAACCTGAACTCTTACACTAGGCTATGCTGTTTCCTATTAGGGAATTTATAGGCTGAACTTTCAGACAAGTCCTCCCTCCCTCCCTCCCTCCCTCCCTCCCTCCCTCCCTCCCTCCCTCCCTTCCTTCTTTACCATATTCCTCCCTCCCTTTCCCACTCCCTTCCTTGCTTTCATCTCTTCCTTTTTAAAATCTCATACATTTTCTTCTTCTAGATAATGGAATACATTTAGAAAATATGAGACACATGAAAAGAAACTAACATTTTTGGGGTGTGCTAGACACCTTATCAGACACTTGACATGTTTTTTTCTTGTATATCTTCTAAAGCATTTTTAAAGACACTGTTCTTGAGTCCATTTTATAGGCAACGAACCCGACACACACAGAGAGCGCTTTCCCGCTCAGTGCTGGGGAGAGGATCCTGTTGGTTGTGGTCACGTTTTCTCCTCAGGGAAGGAAGTGCCACCAAGGGCTGCACTGCAAGAACTGTCTTGAGCTTTAGACTGTATTTCTGCACTTGAGGGTTGAGGCTATAGCTCCCGAACAGTGGAAACAGGGGCAGGATAATAGCCAGAGGAAAGGAAGGACGAAAGAGAAGAGAGAAATGGCTCCCCAAGTGTCCCTAACTTCAGACATCTTTATACATTATGTATGTGTGTGTGTATACACACACTCACACACACTCACACACACACTCTCACACACACCCACACACTCTCACACATACACACCCACACACTCACACATATACACTCACACACACACACTCACACACTCACACACACACACACTCACACACACGCATCTCTCTATATTTTTAACATTTATCTTAGAGCCCTAGAAGTTCTTAGGTATGAGCAATGAATATTTATTACTCCATTAATTTAGCCTTGTGTATAGCACTTTGACTGTATCCCTCTCTTTAATTTACAATTGATGCAAATTCTGGGCCTCATTACACTGTTATCATAAAAGAAAAAATCCTATCCTGTAATGGAAGACATTATTATTATCAGCAGGATACTTGACTCCTCTCCAAAGAAGCTGCCATAAAAATGTGACATAACACAGAAATCAGGAGCAAAGGGGTCTAATACTGGGAGAAAAAAAAAAAAAAACTTTTATTTTAAAAATATATTGAAACCCTACCTGAATTCTACAAACAGATCAATAAAAAAGCATTGGTTCAAGTTTTAAGATGTATAGTCAATTTGCTTGTTTGTTAATTACAGCTATACAGTTTAGTATTAATCCATATATCAATTTGATATCACAACTTCCATTTCTCTATTGTTCAGTTATCATTATTCTATTCTATCACTGTAAACCTGAACTGTACAATTCAGTAGCCGATAACCACATGTGGCTATTGAACTTTTGAAATGTCGCTTATCTGAATCGAGATGTTTTGTAAATATAATGTCATATTTTGAAGACTTACCAAAAATAAAAGGAATGTAAAATTTCTTGTTAATGATTTTGTTTTGACTACATGTTAAAATCATTGTATTTTTGATATATTGGATTAAATAAAATATACTATTAAAATTAATTCCATCTATTTCTTTACTTGTTAAATATAGCCACTAGAGAATTTTAAATTACATATATGACTCATTCTTGTAGCTTGTATTATATTTCTGTTGGACAGCACTCTTCTAGATGTCTCTCTTCTCCCTGGCCAAGCTTAAAATGTTTTCATTATTAGGTAAGGTGGCATAAGGTAGTGTGAATCAGTGAATAAGGTAGTGTTAATTTGGCTTGTGGAAAAATAAGTCAAAGAATTGCTCCATTAATAGATGGAATATTTTCCCCCTTGCAGGAAACAAGATGCAGGCATTTCTAGAGAGGACTTTGGCCTTTATTGTGACTGAATCCATATTTAAACAGAGGCCTTGTCATATTTAAACCTATTACCATTTTAAACAGGATTTCCCACAATCATTGTAGGAAAGTACTAGAATATCATTTCAGAAGAATAATAGACATGAACATTTTAAGCAAAATGTGAATTGAAGTGTATTATCAAAGAATATTATTAAGGAATCAGGCTCTTTCCATTCTTTTCTGTCATCCCTGGAAATGGGAGTTTCTTGTTTATTGCAGGATGGCTGCAGTAGTTCCAGGAGTCGTCTACACCTAGCAAGGAGGCCACTGGAACAAAAGTGCCTATCTCCTCTTTGGGTTTAAGAGCAATGAAACATTCACAGAAGCCGTCTAGGAGCCGTCCAGGAGAGTCTCACATTTCATTGACCGCAATGGTGTCAAAGGCTCATGCCTGAACCAGTCACTGCCAAGGGGCACAGGATAACCACAGGTGGCTTGGAAGTCTCAGGACCCACTATCAAAGGACGTGATGCACAGACTCAGAAACACAAAGCCTTTTTTTAAAAAAAAATGTATTAACTTTCTTTAATGACTTTAGTTTATAGCTGTCTTTGAGAAGAAAGAGCATTGATATCTCCAGTACAGGAAGTATGCCTTGCAGTGATATCAAAGAGATAATTTGTACATAGAGATTAACACAGTATAAGAGGAGGAGGAATGGTATCTTCTTTCTTTTTTTTCTTTAAATTTTTTTTAATTTTTAAAGAAGCTTTAAATTACATGTATGTTACATAAGAAATATAAGGGATTCCCATATGCCCCATTCTCTCCCCCTCCCACACTTTCTCACATCAGCAATATCCCTCATTAGTGTGGTACATTGGTTACAATTGATGAACACATATTTAAGCATTGCTACTAAATAAGGATTACAGTTTACATTAAAGTTTACACTCTGTCTGTGCAATTTTGTAGGCTATGACAAAATATACAATGGCCTGTATCCATCACTGCAATCTCAGTCAGGATAACTCCAATGTCCTGAAAATACCCCAATATTACACCTATTCTTCCCTCTCCCATCCCTCAGAACCTCTGGTGGCCACTGCCTATATATCAATGATAACAGTTCTTCCATTGCTAGAATAATAATATCTACTTTAGTCCTTTGCTCACTTCCCAATCTTGAGAATTTGGGGATGATGATGATGCTCACTCTGCTTCTAATTAAAGGACTTAGATCTCATGGGGCAGATGAATGAAACTATCTTGCCTGCAGTTGCAGATACTCTCTGTGATGTGATGCAAGCAAGATGTCCATCATCATCTCCTTGTTAGTTGTACTGGGTGAGTCCAATGAACTGGAGAGTAGGTGTTGCAACTCTGCTGAAATTCAGGGCTCAACTCGCACATGGACAGATCAAAGATTTAATTTAAGTCTCTGGGACATATATTTATCAAGTATAGTGCTAATTATAGGTTCAAGTAAAAGAGGCAGAAAAGCCAGGTGTAGAGAACCTATAAATGAGTCTAACTCTGTTACACTGGGAAGCATAAATTCCAAAGTAAGGCCCATTGACAGGGTGCCAAATTCCTGAGCTGTCTGCCCTGCTTATAGTTTCTGGATGTCTCTAGAGCCCCCAGGAGCTCTGCTATTTGAGACACTGTTTGCTGTGGCAGTCAATGAGATCCTGCTGAGACTTGCATAAGCATAACCTCTGGAATGACCTCCTGACTCACTCTGAAGTCTCTTAGACATAAAAGCTCATTTGTACTTACCATTTCCCCCTTTTGGTCAAGTCTTTTTCCAGATGCATTGCTAGTAATAAACCCTCAGTGCCAGGGAGGCTCATCCCCAGTTGTCATGTCCCACCACTGGGGCGGGGGGGTGGGCAGCAGATGGTAGTGTGTTTATATGCTGAATTTGGCTTAGAAAGAGGCCACATTTGAGCAAAAAGGCTTCCAGGAGGTAACTCTAAGGCAGTATATAATACTAGGCTGAGTTTCAATTTCACAAGAAAAGTTTCATAAGTACAATCATCAATATCAAGGGCCTGGCATATTGGTCTATCTTCCTTCACTAGGCACTGCCTTTGCACTCAGGGCTATGTGCTATTAGAAAATGTAGCGAACTCCCCAGGATGGGAATTCAATATTTGTTTGGTTATTGTGTGGCTCTCCACCCACCGAGACAGTGTCCCATGAACACCTGAACATATTCATATGCCTTAGAGACTTGCCCCCGGTGCACCCCTTCCCACGCATCCCCCCACCACTGATACTCTGCATCAGTGATCCTCCCCTGCCACTGTAGTGACCCTTCTCTGATCCAAAATGTCTCCAAAAATGAAGTCAACAAAATAACCAAATAAAATTAATAAGAAAATGAAATAATAATTTTAAAAACAACCAATAAAATACCATTTTAAAAAAAAATTTGAAATAAATTTTTTTTTAAAAAATGTAGACATTGTGTCTTTCATCACTGTAAGATCTGTTGTCCTGTAGATACAGTGACATTTTCTTCCATATAGTCCCCCAGTGTCTTATTTTTTTTCATTTTCTCTTCAAAGAAGCTTTAGGATACAGAAAAGTCACATGGAGAATATAGGGGATTCACATTTACCCAATGCCCTCACCCTTTCCCCCTCTCTTCTATTAATAACATTTTACATGTGGATGGTACATTCATTACAATTGATGTACAAATATTGAAGCATTGCCACTAACCATGGTCAATGGTGTACAGTAGGTTTACATTTTGGATCGTACACTTTTATAGGTTTTGACAAAACTAGAAGTGGCCTGTATCTATTATTGCAAGATCAATTCTAATGCCCTAAAAATGCCCTACATTACATCTATTCTATTCTCCCCTCTCCCTCCCCTTGGAACTTAAGGCAACCACTAAGTTTCAATTTTTGAAGAATAAGATTCATAGTTACTTGCAATAATATTGAGGGTTTGACATACCGGTCTGTTTCCTTTTATCAGGTACTGCCTATGTTCTCAAGGGATTCTTGTCCCTCTAACTGAGGACATAGCAGGACTCCCCAGGTTGGGAGTTTGCTATTTTCTTGTTGATTGTGTGGATCTCCACCCACTGATGTAGTTGTGCAGTGGATGAGTGTGACAGTGGTGCAGTGATGTGATTGGGTTTGGTGGCGCTGGTCTGTAAGGGGGAGTAGGGTGGGGGGTTTGGATTGGACTATCCATGGAACTGGTGGGAGGGTGGGGGAAGGAGCAGGTGAACTCCTGCTTGCAAGATTTGCAAGTCTGTGGTTGAAACTACAATGTTGGGAATGTTGTTTTGGCAACTATGGCAGGGTAGGGTTACTGGTGTGGGGTGCTGGATGTGGGGGCTTATGTGGGACAGAGCTCACCTGGGGCAGGCTTCTGGGGACTATAGAAGCATTCATCTGATCACACAAGGCCTTCTGAGGACTAAACAAATTGCATTCTGAGAAGAAGGTAGAAGAAGGCAGAAATGGGTGGAGATGGATGTAAGGTAGGTAACCATGAGTGATACTAAAACTACAGCTGAACCTTTATCTGGTAAACAAACATTATGAGTTTCAAATTCTGAATATCATCCCTCAAAGTAAATTAATTTAAATTCTACAGTTCTAGAAATAGGACATTTCTATTTTTAAAAATATAATTTTCAAGGAAAATGAAGTCCTGGGTTTTTAAAATCAAAATTAACTAGTTTTGTACTGATAGATTTTAGTAATTTTTAAAATCCATCATGAAATATTACACAGAGAATTTTATAGGGCCATATCTTGACAATATAAGAAAACTATTGTAGTTTAAAATATTAATAACTGAGGCTTTGGTTCCCTGCATTTAAAAAATAATTTCTGCATGGTAATTTATGTAGATCTCAGAGAGTAAGTGCCCCAGCAAATCAGTTCCATTCTTATTTGTTTAAATATTTTGACATTTGCATTGCAACTCTAGCCACTTAATTCGTTTTGCACGTTGTATCTTACAAATAAATTCTTAGCTAATAATGAATTCGTTCAGAAATTCAAACAATTTGAGAGCTGGAAAGGAGTACATAGATGATCAATTCCAAATCCTCTGATTTTACAGATGATAAAACTGACATACAGAAATCACATATTCAGTCAACAAATATTTCATGAGTCCTCAATGAAGGCACTGGGGTTTCCTTGTGAAAACAACGGCAATTATGATGACTGGTATTGGAAAGTGGGTGGTGGGGAAGGACTGACAAACAGGAAGCATCACATAATTTCCAATTATCATCCCTGCTACAAAGCACAAAAGCAAATGAGATAAGGAAAAGAAATAAATTTGATAGGGTGTCAGATGGTCTTTCAGACTTGGAGTATGAAAAAAGCAAGTATATGTGATGAGGAAGAATGGAGTATGCCTGATGCCACAGTGGGATCCAAGAGGCAGGAGAAAACCGAGCCTGTTCAAGGAAATGCAGGGGCCAATGTAAGTGAAGAATGTAGAGTATGGCCAAGGGGGAGAATCATCTAAATTTGAACAAAATCTTCTAAACTAAGGCTTGGAAAATAGGTTAGGGCCAAACCATGGAAGTGGGTTTTTGATTTTTTGTTGTTGTTTGTTTTTTGTTCTTAATTTTAACAGTAATCTAAAGAAGGCATCATCTGATCTATATTTTAAAAAGACTACCCTGGCCTGGCCGTTATGTGAAAATGGATTGAAGAGTAGCATCAATGGATATGAGCGGACTGGTTAGGGGGCTCGTGCAGGAGTTCAGGTGAAATGTCCTGGTGACTTGGACCAGGTCGGTAGCTGTAAAACTCGTAAAAAAAAAATGGTAGTATTCAAGATATTTTTAAAAGACACCACCTATAATATGATTGGCAGTTGGATTGTATAAATAGTGTGACAAAATTAAGAAGTAAAGGAAGGGTTCTAGTTTTCTGCAATCACCAAGTTGTATAAGATGGTGTAGGAATTAGGTGCATGGAATTGTTCCTAAGATCGAGAGGCCCATGGAAAAGCCAAGTGGAGATGAGGAGTTGGCAGCCTGTGTAGACAGGTGGGAAGGCTTAGGGCAGAACCCTGAGATATGTCACATTAGAGAGTGGGCAGACAGGAAGCCAAGGCTGTAGGAAGATACTAAGAAAGTGTGATGCTTGTGGAGCCAGGAGTAGAGAGATTTGTTTCAGTGGGTGGGGACATTGATCTGACAACATAGCGATCCATTCTGATGTTTGATAAGTCAAAATCAGTGGAGTAGAAAGATGGAAGCCAGATTACAGTGGACTGAAGAATGCGTTGGAGGTGAGGATATGGAGACAATATGTGAAAATAATTTTCAAGAAGTGTGACTATTAACAAGGAGCAGAGTATTGTGGCCATAATTGGAACAAGTTGCTGGATTGAAATAGTGAGAAAAACAAACAAACTGTAGTTTATACCCACATCAGTCCTGATTCTACTACATCATAAGGCTTCAGGAATAATCCCCATTTTGTTGAACTTGATGACTGGAATAGGTTTTTACTATCAACTTCCCAATATGTAAATGGAGAAATCCTTTAATCATTGATCTGATATCTGAGCGCCTATTTTTGCTGGGCCAGGTCAGGGTACAGCAGGAAACAGGACACTCTCCAATCTCACAGAGCTAAAGAGTAGTGGCAGAAACAGGCAAGTAAACAGAAGATGGGAGTATGTGTCATCGTCCAGTACAGGATGTTACTGTGACATATTAGAATTGGGCAGCCTTGGCTTTGCTGGTCAGTGGTAGCTTCCTAATCCTACCTGAGGAACTGGCAGGTGTTAACCAGGGAAAGGATGTGTAGGGGGAGAGGAAATGCGAAGAAAAAGGAAACTATTCACAAATGAAGGAACAGCATGTAAAGAACATGGGGGAAGTAGTGTGAATGGAATGAATTCTCAAACTAGCAGTGTGGCTGCAGTAAGGCTGGGAGGTGATGCAGGATCAGAAGTGAGACAGGAAGGAATCTGTGTGTTTGGTGCACGCGTTTATCTCTCTGTGTTTGCAGCACTGGGTAGCTGTGATGGCTGGCTGGCCTGGTGAGAGGAAGGAAAGAAGCAGGTAGAGGGTCAAAGTGGAAGGAGGCAGAGATAAAGCCCTTATTAAAAGGTTTGGACTTCATGCAAAAGAGCCTAATGTTAAGACCATATGCACCTTATCCATCTTCCTTCATGAGGTTTTTAAAAATAGCTGTGTGTTGGAGTAATGAAGATGCTCTAACATCAATAGAAGTGATGAATGTGCAACTCAGTGACTATACCAAATGCCAATGGCTGTACACTTTAGATAAATTATATGGTTTATGAATGAAGAAATAATAGGGTGGATTGGAGGAAAAATACACCAAATGTGAGATATGGCCTATAATTATTAGTAATGCTTTGACAATGCTTTCCTAATTTGTTACAAATGTTTCACAACATTGCAAGATACTTGTGGTGGGATGATGTATGAGAGCCCTGTGTGATGTTATGCATGTTTGTTATGTAAGTTCACAACGTTTACAGTTGTTGTTTATGTATGTTCATGTATGAATGATATACTTCAATAAATTGTTTATAAAATGAAAATATAGCTGTAAACACAAAGCACTTCATTAATGCTAGAGATGGCTAAAGACAAGGGAGGAGAAAGAGGTGTTAAATATTGAAATCAGAGATTACCAAAAATGCTGTCCCCTAACTGGCCCAAAATTTGGAAAGTGAAGCAATATTGCAGAAAATTTTTTTATTGTCTTAATAAAAAATAGTAAGTTTCAATCATTGTTCACAGTACTATTCTATGTGGAAAAGTACATTACCAAAAATATATCCTACACCTATGAAACGATAAACTGAGACAATTATAGTCTTCAGTGCTATTAAGACTTCTACCAATATTGAATATGCTCTTTCTCCTGTATACTTATGGACAAAAAGATAATACATTTCATTTCAACCAGACCAAAGTATATTAAACAAACTAGATAAAAATGAATGTATTAAAACGAAGCACAATATTGCCTTATAACAGGCATCTCATTCAATAGTATGACATTTTACATTTGTTTAGTCACATTAATACCAGAACTTGAAAGTGAGAAACATAGCAAAAAAAAAAGTCTTAGTGTCAAGTTCTCCACCAATCCAATTCCCAACTTTCAATGGTATAAAAATTATTACCTAACCTAACAACTTAAGCATGGATTTTCAACTCTCACAGTAAATGCATCCAAAGGAATTGAACTCTACAAAACTGAAAATCTTGAGTATTTCTTTCTACGAAAAATAGAATTTACCTGGTACTAGTTATCCTATAGGGCTGTTTTTGAAACTCATAAGAATTCAATAAAATTGTAGAAGAGTTTAGTAAAAACTCTGGTTATTTGCATAATGAATGTCAGGCTTTAGAAATAAATGTGAAAAGGTTTTTATATTCAGCAGTTATGAAGTCGATGTTCCTGTTTCGCATGTTGAAAGAAACATTTATATGCTAATGAATTCTACTTCAATAGAATGCCATACTTTTTAAATATCTAGTTGTATTACTAAAATGAATGTTTCCTAAATGGTTCCCACACTAACCCAAGTCCCTCAGCTCTACAAGATTCCTAAGCATGATTTCCAGAAGGAAAATTCGAAGCCTTGTCCTGGTCTGAAATAAAACCAGACACTGTTCTAAGGGTATGTGTGTGTGTACACACTATATATTCTTCATAGCAACCCTGTGCTGTAACTATTATTGTTCACTTGTAACAGGTGAGGAAACATTGACACAGAGAGGTTAATTAGTTTGCTAATATCACACAGCCATAAATATGGATGTAGGGCTATCATATAAAATACAGGGCACCCAGGTAAATTTGAATTCCAGATAAGCAACAAATAGGTTTTTCACATATGCATGTTCCAAATTTCGCATTGTATATACTTATACTAAAAATATTCATTGATTACCTGAAATTCAAACTTACCTGGGCATGATGTATTTTTATTCGCTATATCTGGAAACCCTAGGTGGAAAAGAGATTTATATCTAGTCTGCCTGCTCCCACAGCTTGTCCTCTTTCCCATTACACTGAACTGTCACACTCTGTATAAGAAGCTTAATATTAAACATTAGAAAGCACTGGAGCAGAAATAATGTGAAAACAAAAGATACCACGCAAAAATTATCATTTGCACATTCATTGTCATCAGCATTAGACTGTCATTACATCACAGTTGTAAACTCTCCTGTTTATTGAGAGCTTCCTGGGAGCCAGGCCCTATTCTTTTTTTTTTTTTTTAAAGATTTATTTTATTTATTTCTGCCCCACCCCACCCCCACCACCCCTCGTTGTTTGCATTCGCTATCTGCTCATTTACTTTTTTTAGGAGGCATGGGGAACCGAACCTGGGACCTCCCACGTGGGAGGGAGGTGCCCATTCACCCATTCACCTGAGCCACATCTGCTCCCTGTTTGCTGGGTCTCTCGTTGAGTTTCCTCGCTGTGTCATTTCATTGCGTCATCTTGTTGTGTCAACTCATTGTGCCAGTCCATCATATCAGCTCGTTGTCTTGCTTGTCTACTTTAGGAGGCACCGGAACCGAGCCCAGGACCTCCCGTATGGTAGGTGGGTGCCCAACTGCTTGAGCCACATCTACTTCCCACTTCTTACATTAATTCATCTAAATATTCTAGCAGCTCTGTAGTGCAGATATTATTATATCCATTTAATAGTGATATTCAGAGAGGTCACGACGCTTTTCTAAGGTCACACAGCTAGGGAGTGGTTTGGTCCCAAAGCATATGCTCTCGTGATGAAGCTTAAATTGCAGTTTGTACCATGTAATGCTGCCTGCCAGTGGTTCTCAAACTTTAGGGGCTTCAGACTCACCGGAGAGGGCTTGGGCCCCACCCCGCATGGGTCTGACTCAGCAGGTCCTGGTTAGGGCCTGATCATTTGCATTTCTAGTGTGTTCCCAGGTGATTCTCAGGCTTCTGGTCCTGGAACTGCTCTGTAAGAATCACAAGCTGCCAGCAATTCTGTCTCAGGCTTTTTCTAAAATACCCAAATTTTAGTGAAATGAAAGTTAGAAAGTAAAAGAAGTAGTAAAAAGAAATTAAGCTGTGCCCCTCTGGAGAAGAAACAGAGCAGCAAGGGGAAGAGGTAAGAAACGACATGCTTTCCTAGTATTTTATGAGACTCTTCAAGTGGGAGTTAGAATGACCAGGACACCCAGACGTCATGGATGAAGTGGGACCTAATTCTGAGATCAGGAGGACATAAATTTATCACCCATTTTATATGTTATAAATGTGAGCTGCTTTTCTTTCTAGAAAAGAATGTAGAGTATTTAAGAAATAATTTTTCTCCCTGTAGCTTATTGGGGATAAGGTTTACCTATTCAGCGTGGAATAAGCCACCTACAAAATCCATCAGGCATTACACAGTTGTTGCTAGTTTGCAGTGGACTAACCTTTCTCCCAGGCAATTTTGGACTGTGCTTAAAAAATGAAAGAAATATTAATATTACATCATAAACTTTGACCCAGCAATGCCACTCTTAGGAGCTGATATGAGGAAATTATTAAATTTTGATGGATTTATAAAGTTATTAATCACAGTATTGATTCTAATAGAGGCAATTGGAAACAAGCAGATTGACATCTCCTATAGAATCCTCTCTTGTGTGCCACTTGCCAGCTACCTTGGGCTTTTTTCACTGACTTCGGCTCCTCAGCCGCCTCGAGCCCCACAACCTAGAGCCTTCACATCTTTCACAAGCCACCTTAATGAAACTGCTCAGTGCTTTTCTATTTCATAAACTTTCTATAATGTGTTAGTTGTTGACTTACTTAATATCTGTGTTTCCCTTTAACCCATAATCTTCACGAGGGAGAGACCATGTTTGATTGTTAAGAAGCTTTCACACATTATCTGGCACATAATAATAACTATTTGCTAAATACATTAAAGAATACATTGCCTTCTGGATTTTGTCTTATAAGTTTACATTTCTGAATTCTGTAAAATCTCTTGAACCTTTGCTAGAAAAATTCTACACATTGTCTTATATCAGATGATCCTGTGCATGTACAATTTTCTAGGAAACATATTATTAACTTCTGATTTTTTCTTCAAGCTACTTAATAACTTCTCTGCTTTTAAAAAAAAAAGAAAGAAAGAAAATGTCACTTAATTAGTAGATAGGACCAACGGGACCTCTATTTGCCTGTAAAATTTTCAACATCACAAGTCAAAGAGAATGCAAAACACTACCTTCCAGGCATAAATCTTTTGAAGATTTCAAATACAAGGAGGAGACTAACAATACTTGGTCCAATGCTTTCGGCATATGACTTCTTGCTGGAACTAGAGGTTGTATAACCATATACTCAAAGTTATTAGTTAATTAAAAAACAAAAATTAGCCCATAATAGGAAAAATCAAACAAAACAACCCACCAAACAAAAAAACAATGCTCAGGTGAAAGTACTAGAGAATACATTCATTTAAGGAACCTATTAGAAAAACAAACACATGAACAAATACCCCACAATAACAATTCCAAGTCCAAATCTTTCAGGGCTATTCAATGACTGTGCGTGGACAGTCTAGTCTTACAGTCACAGCGCTGTGCTCTTCTTTTATGACACTGGGTTGACTCTTTGTTGATACTTTTATAGTTAGCCTTGAAGCTTGAGCTTCCTCTGCAGTGTTTAATACAATGCCTTGCACATGGTAAGTCTTTATAAATATCTTTAAAAATTGACTTGAAGAATGGATGAGAATTTTTAGGAAGTTGGAATTTATTTTTCTGTTTGCATATCTGGTTAATAAACCTGTGACATGTAATTGTATTTTACTTTACTAGTTGTATCTGTCATGGTTCAGCCAGAGAAACAGAGCCAGTAGTATCTGTATTGCAAGGAATTAGTTTATGAGATTGCTGGCTGAGTCAAATCCACAGGGCAGGTGGCCAGGAAGGCCAGGCCAGAATGCTAGGACGAGAGCAGGAGCTGCAGTCCACAGGAGCAATTTCTTCTTCAGGGAAGACCTGGCGCTTCTCTTAACTGATGGAATTAGGATAATCTCCTTTACTTAAAGTCGATTTATTATGGACTTTAAGTGCAACTACAATATATTTCACAGCAACTTGTAGATTAGTGTTTGACTGAATAACTGGGGACCATAGGCTAGCCAAGTTCATACATATTTGCTCCTTACACTAGGTTTCTGGTAAGATGCAAAATAAGTATGCATTGCATAATAGTAAATAGAAAATTCTTCATTTGAAAAGTGAGGTAGTTAGAAAAGATATTCTCTGAAGTTCCTTCCAGCTCTACAACATTATGAAAAGCATGAAATCCCCAAACACATATACCAAGACTGCTCTCCCAAATCACAGGATTGCTGGTTAAAAAATAAGATGGCAGCTCAGTATGAAGATGATAAGTTTCAAAGACTCTTGGAATGAAATGTTCTTTTAGGCATATTAACAGTTCCTAAAACTGCAGTGGTAAAATATCAAAACATTGAAAAATAGAAAAACACAAAGAATGTGTATGAAGCGGATATTTTCAATTAGATCCCTGTGAAAAATGCCTGGTGGTTCTCTAAATATTCCCACATAAAACATTCAGAATGTGAATTAATGACTATTTTTATAAGTGCAAATTTGATCAACTGGAAAATGTGCAAAAGAAAAACAACTTCTCCTTGGAGAAAAATGGTGACTTGCTTTACAGACGATCTCTTTCTGCTTAACAGATTCACTCTTTTTTCTAGTAAAGGCTTGGGAGATGGTAAGCTTCTTTCAAGATGAGTTCACTGGACCAGATTACATGCAGGTACTATCTACACAAAGAGAGTTGACAGACTTACCTGGATAATTCAGCAAAAAAGACAATTGCCATACTGAGGGTTTCCAACCATCTATCCATCTCTTATTTGCCTGAACTTGAGACTTGGCATAACAGAGCATGTACATGTACATTAATGCATTGACTGATAAGAGCTGGCTTCTTCATTCTCCCTTTTTAGTGAAAAATGTATCCATGGGTTTGATGTTTTAGCAGTAGAATTTTCTTTAGCTGAAATAATGAAATTATTTTTAAAGACTAGATCACATTGCTAAAAATGTGATGCTATAAATATCCATGTATGGTAGTTAATCATGTACTTCTAACCATAGAAAATCGGAGAAAAAAATAGGCACATTTCCACTGCTTTTATATCTTGACCTCATTGATTTCTCCAAAATTTTTGACCATATACCAGTGACAGAAAATTTCTGAAACTTGGAAATAAGGCAGTAAGTTGTGGGCATGTGTTTTCAATGTGAAACAGGAGTAAAACCCACCAAATATTATATAAGTGAATATACTTAGGTCATCTCAGTTTTTACCATTGATTAAAGGTCCCAGGCTTATTGGAATTACATGTTGACTAATAGATTTTTTTCTCAGTAGAAATGCAAATCAAGTATGTCCAGTGGAACAGATAACCCCAGAGATTCTATTTTATGGCCATGTATATTTTCTAGTCTTTTTCCAACCATGCCATTTCATCTTTACAGTTTCGACCTTCTGGTTATCAGATTCATTCTTTCATCTATTAATTAAGGGTATGTAAGATAAGAATACAAAATCATATTAAATAGGTGAATACAATGATGAATTTCTATTGGTGTCATCTTTATTTTGAGGGGATATTTTTCAGTTATGATAACCATTAAAATTAAATATCAAACTAAACTTAACTTAAAGCTAGACCTTCAAATTCTTGTGTAAAAAGTGGTAAAGTAAGATTTCAACATTAGAGCATCTTCATATTTTTCCCACAGTGAAAGCATATTATTCATAAATAAAATGAAAAGTACTTAAAATATAATTTGCTTCATCTGTCCCTATTTAACATCTGGTGGGTGAAATTTAAATAATCTCTAGAGGACATTTACATCATATAAAGTCTCTACAAACTTTATATATCCAGGATTCTCAATCCCTGACTGAGACGGGACCAAATGAACAAACACTAAGAGGGAAAAAAAACCCTAAGAGAATAAGAACACCACAGGTGACCCTGATGCTCCACAAAATGACTTTAAAATAACTGTGATACCCTTGTATAAAAAAAGAGATGAAGAGATGAAGGGTTATGACAGGAAAGTGAAATCCATAAAAATAGAATCAGATGGGAATTCTAGACCTGGAAATAAAGTAACTGAAAATTGTAACTAATAATTTAGAAAGACATTGACTAGAAAATTACTGAGATGGAAAATAAAACAGTAGAAAATATCAGACTGAAACACCAAGAGGGAAAAGGATAGAAAACACATGAGCGATCATAAGAGAGGTATGGTATACAAAAGAACTAAAATGTGCTGGTGAAAATCTCAGATGGAGACAAAGGGAGAATATATTAGAGCAAAATATTTGAGAAGAAATCACAGAATTTTCAGAACCAAGGAAATAAGCCACAGATTTAAGAGTCTACAAATACAAAATAAAAACAAACAAAAAAATACTAGGCACAACATAGTCAAACTTCTGAAAAGCAAAGAGAAAGAAAAACCAATATAAATCAGCGAGAAATGGGAGAGGATGCACATTACCTTCAAAAAACCAACTTGCATGGTGTTTCTTCAGAAAAGAGGGAAACCACATTGGAATGCCTGTTATAAAATAACTGCCAGCCTAGAGTCTATCTTCTGAAAATATCTTTAAAAATTAAAAAATAAAATAACATTTGAAGACAAAATTGAGATGATTGATTGGCAGCAGACCATCACCCATCACCAGAAGAAATTTGAAGTACAGATAATGAGGGAGAAGAAAATTGATCCTTGATGGAAAATCAGAAAAGCAGAATGGAATAAACAGTTTACTAAAAACAAATACTTGTGTAAATTTAAATGCCTATTAGTTATATAAAACAAAGATAATAATGCTTTCAGGGTGTAAAAATATATGTAGAATTAAATCCTGTGAAAATAATAGCACCAAAAAAAGGAGGAGATTGAGAGGAAGTAAAATATTCTAAGGTTCTTGGATTGTCTTGGAAGTTATCAAAATTCTGAATGAGTGTAACAGCTCTAATAAATCAGTGGTACATGTGGAACTCTGGAGAGAAACTACCTAAATTATAGAAAAGATGTGTATCTAGAAATCTAATAGAATGGGAATGAAATGAAATACAGTGTAATAATAATAATTACCATCATTATTATCATTATCATCAACTTGCTTAACCCGGAAGAAGTAAAGGAGAGATAAACAAAGAAATTAGAGAAGCTAGGCCAAAGAGAAAACAAATAGTAAAATGGGAGATTTAAATACAAGTAAATCAGCAACTACATTAAATATAAATGAACTAAATATTCCTTTTAAAATATAAATTTGGGAGAAAAAAAATAAAATCCAAACCTATGCTGCTTATGAGGCACACCTTCAGTATAATGATACAGAAAAGTTGAACATAAAAGGGTTTAAATATGTATTTCCATTAATAACCCACTGGAAGAATGATCAAGAGGAAAAGAGCAATTGGAAAATTTTCCAGTATCAGATGTGCATAAAGGGAAACTATAGATTCTATAGATATAAACTGATAATAAGAATATTTTGAACAAATATTGGCCAATATAGTTGAAAATTTAGATAAAATGGACATATTCCTAAGAGACATAATCTCTCATCATTGATACCAGGAAAAAAGGAAATCCAAGTTATACTATAATCTCTTAATTAAATGAGTTCTATAATTAAAAGCCATCCTACAAAGAACTCTCCATGCTGAGATTGTTTCACTGGTGAATTCCAAATGTTTAAAGTGCACATGTCATCGATATTACACAGACACAGAAAAAATATATACCAGCTATGTTTATGGAACAAGCATAACCAAAATTTGGCACAAAAATTACAAAGAAGAAAATTACAGACCAATCGTCTGATGAATATAGGCACAAAAACCCTGAATAACATATTAAATCAAATCCAGTTGTTCCAATTACCTATTGCTTCATAAAAAAATTCACCCCTAATTTGATAGCTGAAAACAAAAATCTATTTTTACCTCTCACAGGTCTATGGGTTGACAGGGTTCAGTTGGGAAGTTTTTCTTGGGGTATTTCAAGCTTGCGCAGTCAGATGGTTGTGGCGGGGTCATGTGATGGCTTCTTCAGTCACATGTCTGGCACCTGTGTGGGGAGGACTGGAACAGCTGTGAGTTGGCTCAACATATCTCTCTGTCTATGCAGTCTCCACGTGGCTAGTCTGGGCTTCCTCAAGGCTTGTTACAGGGCAGCAGGCTTCCCCTGGAGTGAGTCTTTCCTGCAGTCAAGGCAGAGGCTTAAAGACTCCTTATGAGCTAGACTCGGAAGTCACGTGTCTTCCCCATGATAGCTTCTAGTCAAAAGCAAGTCACAGGGAAGCAGATGTGTCTCAAGCAGTTGGGTGCCCGCCTACCACACGGAAGGTCCTGGTCTAGTTCCCGTGCCTCCTAAAGATGATGAGCAAGACAGTGAGCTGATGTGACGGGCTGGCGCAGCGAGCTGACTCAATAAGATGATGCAACGAAATGATGCAAGGAAGAGACACAAAGAGGAAACACAATGAGAGATACAACAAGCAGGGAGAAGAGGTGGTTAAAGCAATTGGGTCCCTCTCCCCCACATGGGCAGTCCTGGGTTCAGTTCCTGGTGCCTCCTAAAAAGAAGACAAACACACAACAAATAGACACAGAGAGCAGACAGTGAGGGCAAAGAAAATAAATAAATAAGTAAGTAAATAATAAAGAAAATAAAAACAAATTTTTAAGAATTTATAAATAAATGAATAAAAATAAATCTTAAAAAAAAAAAAGCAAGTCACAGGGCCAGGACAAATTCAAGGGAAGGGAACTGTATAAGGGCATACATAGGGCATACCTGTGATTCATTTGGTGGGGCTATATCAGTGATTTTTAGGAAGAATATTGCATCACAACCAACAGTGTTTGTTCCAGTTATGCTAAGTTTTGTGTTCTGGTTTAACATTCAAAATTCAGTGTAATTTATCATATTAATGCGTAAGAGGAGAAAAAAATATTACCTTCTGAACTAAAAGAGAAAAAGCATTTAATAAAAGTCAATAACCCGAAGCCCCCTCTCAATTAGAGGTGGAGTGGGCATCACCATCCCAGAATACTCAGGATTGGGGAATGAATGATGGACTAAAGTAGACTATTCAACTATAGACTTATTGTGATTCTAGCAATGGAAGAAATATCATTGATGTGGAGGCAGTGGCCACTGGAGGTTCTAAAGGCAGGTAGAGGGAAAATCAGGTGTAATACGGGGGCATTTTTGGGACTTGGGAATTGTCCTGACTGGCATTGCAATGACAGATACAGGCCATTATATATCTTGTCATAACTTACAAAATTGTGTGGGAGAAAGTGTAAACTACAATGTAAACTGTAATCCATGCTTAGTGTCAATAATCGAAAATGTGTTCATCAATTGTAACAAATGTACCACACTAAAGAAGGATGTTAAGGTGGGAAAATATGGAAGATGTGGGGATCAGGGCATATGGGAATCTCCTATATATATATTTTAAACAATTTATTGGAGTATAGCATTCATACATGAACATACATAAACTATAAGTGTTCAGTAAACATCGTGAACTTACAAAACAAACATGCATAACATCATACAGGGTTCACACATCACCTTCCAAAAAACAACCTGCATTGTTGTGAAACATTTATTAACAGATCACGGGAAGCGGCTGTGGCTCAATCAGTAGGGCTCCCGTTTACCATATGGGAGGCCCACGGCGTGGTTAGCTGACCCAGCGAGCACAAGCAGCAAGGGGGGGATAAATGAATAAATAAATAAAAAATCTTAAAAAAAAAAAAAAACAGATCATGAAAGTGCATTGTCAAAGAATTACTACTAACTATAGTCCGTATCTTTCTCCCCTATACATTTTTTTAAGGATTTATTTATTTACTTTTATCCATTTTTACCCCCCACCCCCCATTTTTGCTGTTTCTTTGTCCATTCACTGGACAACTCTCCCTGTCCGTTTCCTTCCCTCTCTTCTCATCCTTCTCCGCCTGTCTTCACTGGGATTCGATCCTAGGAATCTCTGATGTGGGAGAGAGGCGTCCTACTGCCTGCGCCACTTTAGTTCCTGGTTTTTCGGTGCGTCTCATCTTGGCTCTCCCTTGCACTACTCTCCTGTTATGTCATCATCTTGCTGCGGGGCTCGCGGGGCTTGGCGGCACACCCACTTGCGGGGCCTGGTGGCCCAGGCACCTTCTATATTATTCTTTTTTTAAATTTTTACTGGAAGGTCCCGGGGGTCGAACCCAGGTTCCTCCATATGAGAGACGGATGCCCAACCACCTGAGCCACATCTGTCCCCCTGCTATATCTCTTATGGTTGACCGAAGATACCCAAAGTTACCGTAATTTCCCATACAGGATGGTCATATAATAAATCAGACTTAGTTTACCACCAGCATTCTAAAAACCAGACCTAGGGAGAAAAACTAGGTGTGGGGACACATGCATACTTTCTAATATAGTGAATATTTAGCCTACTCTGATTATCACAAAAGCAGGTCAGCGAGAATATTCACATCCTATATTTTTAATGTAACGTTTATGTAATCTAAATATCTTGTAAAAAATAAAAATAAAAATGTCAATACCCCTTTATGATTTTAAAAAACCTCATGAAAAAGGGAGTAAAGGGTAACTTTCACATCAAACATTATTGTGAATTGCTAAATATTGAAAGCCTTCTTCCTTAGATGTAGATAAGAAAAAGAAGTGCCCTATCACCACTTATATTTAACAACATACTGGAGATTCTTATCAGTGTAAAAAAGCAAGAAAAATGTTATAGTAGAAATGGGGAAACCAAGGAAGTATAAAATATAAATGACATGCTTGTGTAAGAAGGAAATCCAATGGAATCACAGATAAATTGTTAGAATTAAATGGTGAATTTAGCAAGGTTTCTGGATATAAGATCCATATACAAAAATCAATGGTATTTCTATACACTCACATAAAAATTGGAAAAAAATAAATTTTATAAAATTGTATAAGACACAATTGAGAAATTTTTTAAAAACCTAAGTCAAACTAAGCTAATGAGTTAGAAAACTCGATTTTATAAATTTTTCAATTTTCTCCAATCTCTAGATTTAAATCCATCTAAATAAAAATCCAAAGACCTTTTTACTGAGTAGAAATTAACAAGCCAATTCTAAAATGTATATATGGAAATTCAAAGGCACAAGAATAGCAATGATAATCTTTAAGATAAGAAAATAAGACTTACAAGACTTATTCATTGCTGGATATCAAGAATTATTATAAAACTTGATACAATTATCTCAAACAGGAGCTATTGATATAGGAATAAATAAATAGACTAATGGAATAAAATCAAGGGTCTACAAATATCTATAGATTTACATTTCTTGAATTTTGACAAATGATTCTTTTAAAATAAATAGTGCTGGACCAACTGGATATCCACATGAAAATAATTACCCTTAACCCTAATCACCAACTTTATAACAAACACAAAAATTAATTTCAAGTTATATGGTAAGTGAAAATATAAAAATTAAAATAGCAAAGATTCTGGAAGATTATTTAGAAAGATACCTTCATAACTTTGGGTTAGGCAATGATTTCAAGCAAAATACCAACAGCATTAACCATAAAGAAAACTCTTTATAAATTAGAGTCTATTACAATTAAGAACTTCTGGTCATCAAAAGACATCAAGAGAGAAAAAAGGCAATTCACAGAATGGAAGAAAATATTAGCAATACATATACCTGACAAAGAACTTATATTTTGAATATATGTGTTTGTGTATACATTTATTTATACTGCCACAAACCAATATGAAAAGACAGTTAATAAAAAAATAGGCAAAAGCTTAAACAGAAATTTTCTAAAAGATGATATCCAAATGTGAAATGATGACAAGTATGAGAATGTTTTTACCGTTATTATTACCAGGAAATAAAACATTAAAGCGACAATGAGATATCAACTCTGGAATAAGTAAAATACAAAAAAGAAAGACAAACTCCTGTTTTGAAGAATTTCTATTCTTACTCATAGCCTTTGGGGGTGTAGTTTGGTACAACCGTGTTGGAAACCATTTGGCAGTATCTAATAAGTTCAATTAATATATACCCTAGGCCAGCAATTCCCCATCTAGGTAATTAATCAACAGCAATGTGTGCACCGAATACATGCAAAGGGATACTCATAGCATCTTAAATACAAAAGCCACTAATTGTCTCTCAAAAACTTAGCTAAATTGAGCTATAGTTGCCCAATGGAGCGCCACATAGCAATGCTATGAAGGGTTCCTCAGACAGCAAGGTGAAAGGACCAGACACAAATGGAAGAGTACACCGCATGATTCCACGTCAAAGACATTCAAAATCAGCCAAAAATGGCCTCTGGTGATAGAAGCCAGAATAGTGGCTTCCTTTGGGTGGGGGTTCACGAGGGTGAGGTGGCCCAGTGACCCTTCGGGGATTTCAGTAGTGTTCAATGACCTGAGCTGGGCAGGGATCACACCATGAGTGTGTTGACTTTCTGAAAAATTATCATACTGTTCACCCAATTTGCTCACTTTTTTTGCACATATGTTTTACTTTAAATAAAAATTTTGCTTTTAAAAATTCAGAGATAAGGTGAATAGAGATCAAAAGTGACTTTGAAGTTTTGAGACTAAGTGATAGGAGATATGAAGACCCTAATATTCAGAAAAGAGAAGCATGAGCCAGGAATTGGGCTTGAATTCAAGAGGTCTTTGCTGAATTCATATAATAGTCTATGACAACAGACATACCTGAAAGATCCTTCCTTTGTGCCAGCAATATATGCTCAAGCCCTCATCTCATTTACTTTTTACATTAAAAAAAGTAAACATATCCTGCAACACCAGTTTCTTAACCAGATTTGACCCTAATTTCTATCTATGCTAGAAGAGGTGGGAGATAGAAGAAATCCTCGGAAACTACCACATATTGCTTATTAACTGAGTATGAAAAATTTACAAAGATGACTTGACTTTATCTTTTCAATAATTATTCTAATGCAAGATAAATTATTTCTGAATTTCAAATGAGACAAAATGTAAAGTGAAAAGTACATTGTCTTGCTGAGTAAATTGGGAAAGAATCTGTTATTCAAATTTGGGTCTTTCTGACTACATAACATAGTCATTTCACTACACTGTTTGCTGAATAGCATTGTCTTTTTTTTTTTTTAGAACATTTGCTATTTTTATTCATTTTAACCTCATAAGACACTTACGGGCATTTGTTTCCTTCTTATAAGTGACTGACATCTGTTTATACAGTGTAGATAAATAATAGGTTTGAAACTTATCACCCATGTTCCATGTTTTAAATTCTAAAGAAACTCTTGAGAGCCTAGGTACTTTTCTGAATTCTGTCTAAAACTTGTAATTCAAAGTGAAGGGAAAATTCTATACACGGTGCAGCTGACAGACTAATGCCCTCAGCTGGGGTCCTAATCCCTGAAAGCGGTGAATCTATCACCTTCCATGGCAAAAGGGACTTTGCAGGTGTGATTAAGGGGGGATCTGAAAATGGGAGAGCATCCTGAATGATCTTGCTGGTACAACGTCATCAGAGGGTTCCTTACCCTGTGGAGGAGGCAGGAGGGGCAGAGTCAGAGCAGATGTGGCAACAGAAGCAGAGCTCAGAGCTGTGTGTTGAAGGGCCTGACACCAAGGCAAGCAGGTGCCTACAGAAGCTGGAGAAGGCAGGGAAATGGATTCTCCCTCTAGAGACCAGGAAGGAAAATGGACCTGCAGTCCCATTTTAGATTTCTGACCTCCAGAAATGGAAGAAAATAAATTGGTATTGTTTTAAGCTGTGCAGTTTGTGGCACTACGTGAAAGCAACAATAGAAATAACATAGTGTGTTAGTCTGAGGCTTTTGTGGACCCCAGAAAAAATCATGTCCTTAGAGATAATCCATTCCTGTGGGTATGACATTTTGATTCGTTCACTTCACTTAAGGGTATTTTGATTAGATTTCTTCAGTTAGGCATGACCCAGGGTGGGTCTTAACCCTCTTACTGGATTCTTTTATAAAAGGATGAATACGGAGAAACACGCAGAAGCTCAGAGAGGAGCCCACAGAAGCTGAGAGAGAAAGCCACAGATGGAGCAGCTAGAAGCTGAAAGCAGTGGAGCCCGGAGGAAGGCAGACCAGTAGATGCCGCCACGTGCCATCCCATGAGACAGAGAAGACCAGGATCACCTCCAGCTGGTCTTGGGGGAGAGAGCATCGCCTGATGCTGCCTTGATTTCACGCTTTTCTCAGTCTCGCAGCTGACAGCATGCAAGCCAATAACCCCCCATTGTAAAAGTCAACCCATTCCTGGTAGATTGCTTTCAGCAGCTTTTTAGCAAACAAAACCACGTGGTCATGTACTTCCTGGGATCTTTAAACTTCTGGAAATCACAAGATTTATACTCACTGTGGCATCGCAGTCTCAAAATCTTGACCTGTTGGTTTTTTCATTTTTCAATCTTACAGTAACAGGCACAAACAGGACAGTATTGCAGCTAAAGGGGCTGCCTTCCTTTGCAAATTATGAGCCAGTGCAAACAAATTCGTAGGCATGGGCATCAGCATTGACGGGGCCGGTCCTGCGCGGCCGCCAGTGGAGCAGGAGCCTGCCTCGGTCTTGGCATCTCCACGCTTACCACGAAGTTGTCTGCACACTCGCCGGTCCTCCTGAACTGGCCTCAGCTCTCTCCCAGTCGTTTCCTAAGTCGCAGAGTGACCTTTTGAATGTGTACATCTCATCATGCTTGGCCTCTGTTTAACCCCCCCTAGGCTTTCCTCATTGGTCGATAACGACCACTGCTGGTAACAGAAGTACCAGCATGGCCTCCCTGACCCCGCCACGTTCTGGTGTGTTCTGGCCCATCACGGGCCGCTTATCTCCAAACACGCGCGGGGAGCTTTCTCTCCCTGCAGGTTTTCAGTTGCTTCTCACCGGCCTGGCTAGGCCTATTCCGCAGCCTGCACGCTGACCCACCCCAGTCATCCAGGTGACTCACACTCATCCCTCTCACTCAACTCCAAAGGCATTTCCTCGGGGGAGTCTTTTTGAGGGAACTTGGTAAATCATGAATAAGGAACACGTTGTGGCAGTTGTTGGTTTGATTCCGTTTTCCCTGCTAGGACATAAGCTCTGTAAGTTTGGGCCCTGTGTCCTCCACGTGGGGACAGATCCTTAGAGCCTCGGCTTGCACATGGCAGGGCTTCCAGTAACATTTGTTTAATGAGTAAATGTGTGAAAAGGATTTGAGTTGCACAACCCAAAACACAGGCCGCACTTCTACTACCCGTTTGTAACTGGTTACCATGGACATATTGAATTTCTTCTTTGTGAGCCTCACTCCTTAGCTGTAAAGTGGGGGGAATAACATCTTCATCTAAGAGGTTTTATGAGCATTAGATATAGGTAAGCTGCCTGGCGCATAGTAGGTATTTGTTAAGCATTAGTACTTATCATGATAAATGCACCAGTAGTTATCATAGCCCTCTACTGCTAAGGTATGGTCAGCAATGCCTGGCACCTTGATAGAAAGGCAGGCAAGCCCCAAATCTACTGAGTCATAATCAGCACTTGAACAAGATCTTTTCTATAATAAAAATTGAAAAACACTATGCCTAAATTATTACTTATTCCTCAATTTAGGGAGATTTCTAGACATGTCTTGTTTGTCATCTAATCTCTCTTGACCCCATGAAAAATCCTTCCATTACTAGTCTTACTTTGTCTTTGACCTGCTATTCTTTATTAAAAAGTAGCTGCTTTTGAAGCAGATCCATTGTGCAATGGCCAGGAAGCTTGCAACCCTGTGGCTTGCTTCCTGGTTGAGGAACATTAACTGTCTAAGAAATATTCATATTTACCTTTCCTTGAAAGAAAGCGGAAACCTTTTACAGCAATGTGTCTACAAGAGTAACGTCAGGCAACGGAGAGCAAGGAAACTGCATCACTGGCCAAGCTCCTCATGGGATGAATGCCCAAATCAATATGGTAGGTGACACAATCACCACTTAACACATTGCATCCAGGTTTCCCTAGGAAGAAATCACCTGGTTTCATTGGTTGTCCTATAGTTGAGGTAGCAACAATATTGGGGGAAAAAAAATGAGACTGGAGTGTCTGGAGATTAAAGGCAATTGTCAGATAAATTTAGTAGTGTGTGGGGATGGGGAACATTTCTCTTATTATTCTACTCTCATACAGTGATTGGTTTCCCATTCTTATCTCAAAGGCATCAGACTGCATCTTGTTTTTGCTTAGCATCCTGCAGATCTGAACCAAGAACTAACATGCCTTTGAAGTTACTAGGAGCTCTGCGTTCAAATCAGCCCTAAATGTTTTGACCGCCAAGCCAGAATCAGGCCCTTTATTTATATGGGTATAATGACAGGAGGGAACGACTGGTGCCCCAGAGGATGGCTCTTAGTGATGGGGCTATTTGCTTTGGTTTTTTGCCCCTTTATTATTCATGTACTCAGTGCTAGTCTCTGGAAGTCTACCTTAATTGGAAGAGCAGTGGATAAATATCCAGGAGACCTGCATTCTAGTCTCAACCCTGGCATTTATTAGCTGTGTGTCCTTGAAGAAATCACCTTTCCTTTCTGGGCTTTAAGGGAATCGGATTAGCTAACCTCTAAACTTCCTCCCAGAGTAATTTTTCTATGATTCAAGATATTAATTAAAAAGAACTCATTTACAAAGGAAAAGAAAATGTTTAGGGATTTTTTTTTTTTTTAAACTGCAATTCAAACATGGTATTCAGGGATTCCATGAAACTTCTATAATCACCTATAAAATTGCTGTGCTGTGCTCTGCAGTCATAGAGACAGTCCGTGATTTTCAAAGATTCTCAAATGTGTCTGTGATTCCAAAATTGCAGAAAGAATGACAGGAGCACAATTAAGAGTGTCTTTTTGAAAGGAATCTTACCATGCTCTCCAAAGCTGTGTATATGTATTTCTTAAATAAAATAAATATTTGGACATATCTTTCTAAAACAGTAGTGATGGTTAACTTCCCCCACCACCACAGGTAAGCACACACACAGCTGGAATAGTTTATTCTGTGCTTGGCTAATCCTGGTTTGCCCTTTACTCTCCACTTATGACCAGTTCGAACTAGTGTTAAGTGTTATACTTCAGAGGTATCTCAATAGCTGTGGATTCTTAGAGAAATATAGGAAACACAATCAGCATCTACAAGAGAACACCATGTAACATTTTTTTGTTTATTTGTTTTATTTTTTTACGATAGCCCTGCTATTCTGAGAAAGAATAATTTTAAAGGTGTAATTTTATGTAACTAGAGAATCCTGACAACTGGTTTTGATTTCTTTCATAGTATTCCAAAACTGAATTCTCTTTAAGGCCACACATATTCTGGAAGAAAATATGATTTTAATAGAAAAGTTTCTTTAATTTACCTTGTCATTTGAGAGAGAATACGTGACTGCAAACATGTCTATGCAAATTAATCTGCTTTTCATGTGTATTTCTAGATACAATTATCTGAGATCAGTTTCCACTATGTGGATAATTTTGGGGCCACATAATTATTTCATGGATTTTATATACATTGCAAATAAAAAATTTGCAAATGAAGTGCCACTGGCATGGTGTAAAATCCTATCTTTCTAGGCTTGTTGTTTTAATCTGTATTTTACTTGGGTGATAAGTAGCGAGATTTTGAGCTTTCAATAAACATTGCCTTGAGGGTTTTTTCTTTTCTTTCTTTCTTTCTTTTTTTTTTTTTTTACTGCATCTTTAAATCAAGATGGAACAGATGGAAGCTTCATTGCTTAAACAAGTAGCTACAATTTTCTTCAGGGCAAAACACCAGAATCATAGTCTTGACAAAGAATTTAAGATGCTTTGAGAACATATTAACCTTCTTATTAGCAATCCAATCACATTCACAGATTTGTTTTATAAAATAAAAGTAGATTTCTAATATCTCTTCCTACCCCCCACCCCCATTTCCTCTAATGCATGAGCAAACCCTCATCATCTTTTCAGCTATAAATGATGGTTCTAATTGAGCTTCTGAGTGGTAAATTTTTGTCACTGTTTCCCAATCAGCTTTACTGCATCTGAGCCAGTCTTCTAGCTCCTAGAAAGCTATGAGCATGACAATGTTCACTGGGCGAAGCACTGCTGGTAAGCGATGGGAGATCCAGAGCCAAATGCTTTGGAGCCATAACTGCTCGCTCTTATTCAAGCATGCTTTTCATTTTTAGAGATGAACATTTTAGGGAGGAACAGAAATAGAACCCCACCATTGTTTCCTAATGGGCAGTGAAATAAACCACATCCCACCCTTTCACTCAGTATCAGCTGAATCAGGCTCAAAGCCTGCTCATTTTGGGGGGCCAAAGAAGACAATTAGATCTTTTCTTAGCTGTTTTAATTTAGACTTTTCTGATAATTTTTCTTTGGCTGACAATGAAAGTTACTGGCACATTTCCCAGCCTGAATAGTTATTTATAAGTAAATAAAACTGAATGCTAGTTTGGTCTGAAAGAACATAATATCAGAGCCTGCAGCAGGTAGCTGAAGTGGCGACTGGGGGAGATGTATGCTGCAAAAGGAAATCGAGTGTTTGGAAGCACATTGGTGAGACTTGTACAGATTTGGGCTGCTAATATGCTCAACTTAAAGTGTAAATAAAATACTTTTACATGGAATGTATATCCTCATCTCCTTTCAAGGCATATCGCTCCTTCTAAATATTTAATTAGCTGATTGATTAACACTTCTGATAACTATTTCATCGATGGTTTGACTATGATGGATTCAACATGCACTAACTCCTCTTGTTTTGGATGTCTGTTTATTGCTGGGAATGGAAGTGATACAGCAAGGACCCTGCACTCATAGAGCTTACAGCTTTTGCTTTTCTTTGGTGGGGAGGGGACTGCAAAATAGGTACCTCACAAGTAATGAAAATAAAGCATCCTGAGAGCTGTGGGAGACAAAGTTTGGGATCTGTTTCTGGACTGCTCATCTCTTCTATAACCATTTTATTCCTCTGTCCTTTTTTGACTTATTTCTGCCTAACCTTCAGGTCTCAGGGTAAACGTTGCTTTCTCAGCAAGGCCTTTGCCTATTGGCTACCTCGATCATTGACTTCAGGCACGCTGTACTTTCCTATTGTAGTCATTTGCACATGGGTATTGATATCATTATTTGTATGATTCTTTGTACCTCTTTTCTCTCACTATATTATGAATCTATAAGAGCAGGAATTTTGCCTCTTTTGCTCTCTGCTTCATCTGAATGCCTCCCACTGTGTTTGGCAAATGGCAATAATATCAAAAGTGTGAACATATCACATACTCTGGTCGATGCTCTTGTATATGCAAACTCATTTATTAAACTCATAACCTCTATGAAGCAGGTACCATAATATTTCCCATTTCACAGGTGGAGAAACTGAGGTAATGAGAAGTTAAATAATTTGCACATGGTTGAGCAAGCAATAAGGGGCCAAGCTTGGATTTGAACCCAGGAACTCTGGCTTTAGAGTTTGTGCTCCTAACCACTTTGTTATATTGCTTTTATGGAAAACTATTTCTTAATTAAATGAAGGAATAGATGAAGGAGCTAGACAAACCAATTCCAGAGTGCCTAACCTAGCTCAGGCCTCATGGATAGCTTTTTGAAGAGGTGAGAGGTAAAATGAGACATAAAGGATGAGCAGGAGTAAGATTTAGCCCAAGAAGGGTGGGGGTATGATGTGGAACAAATAGGGTGGAGGTGCTGGAAAGCATGTTCTAGGTAAGCTAAATCTCATGTTTGAAAGTTTGGGGATAGATGAGCACAGAATCTTCTAGAAATGTGAAGAAGCTCATTTTATGTGGCATGCACACAGAGTGTGATGGGAGATTGGTAAATATTAGGCTTTAGATATAGGCAGGATCGAAATTTTGGAGGGCTTTATAAATGCTTTTTTTTTTTTTTTTTTAAAGATTTTATTTATTTATTCATTTATCCCCCCCTTGCTGCTTGTGCTCGCTGGGTCAGCTAACCACGCCATGCAGGCGGGCTTGCCTTCACCAGGAGACCTCGGGAACCGAGCCCAGGGCCTCCCATATGGTAAACGGGAGCCCTACTGATTGAGCCACAGCCGCTTCCCATTATAAATGCTTTTAAAGGAGGCTTTACATGCTTTATCTGAAGACCTTGAAAGAGAGGGGTGAGCCAATCAGATATGCATTTTGAGACGATCCCAGGCTGTCCAATGGAGAAACATTTCAAGGGAAGAAGACCAGAAGCAGGATTTGAGATGAAAGCTTTGGTGGTCTGTACTAGGATGACGGCAGCAGGGATGGAGAGAATTGCTTGGATTTAAGCTTTATGTAGGACTTAGAGACAATGGGACTTGGTGATTGGATATGGGGGTCTAAGGAAGAAGGAAAAGTAAAGTGTTGCCAGTTCTTGAGACAGGGTGTTGGGGTGAGGTGGAGAGAGAAAGATGATTACAGAATCGGTGGTGCCAGTGGGCTCTTCTAGTGACAATGATCATTAAGAGTAGATAAACTTCATCAAACTTACAAGACAGCTCTAGGCTGGAAGCAGAAATTTGGGAAAGTTTAGGGAGCAATTGAAGGCAGGGAACCCAAGACAAGAGCAAAAAATAGCCAGGATGGATATCTTAGGACTTGTGCAAGTGAGCTACAAGTTTCTTAGCCTCATATTCCTATGCTGTAAGATGTCAGCCATAGCATGCCCTCCACAGTGCTGAAGATATGAAATTACTGTAAAAACCTCTCTCACTCAGGTACATTCACTAAAGGTTAGTTCCTTTGCTTTGCTTCTATATATTTAATTTCATGTTCTTTGTAAAGTATTCTCAGAGATGAAAAAGAAAATTTAAGACAAGATTTTAAGATCTCATATACAAATAAAGGATTAGCTGTGTCTAATTTACATTCAATATGTCTAATTTACCTGCCAATATTTTTATTTCTAAGATTGTATTGCTTTATTGTTCTATTGGCCCTTATTTGTAGAGTATACTAATTTTCTTTAATCATTATAACCAAATTTATTGTCGACTATCCCCTCACGTAGCAGATGCTAAATTTCCAATGATTATGATAGGAATCTGTTGGAATAATACAGGATTTTATATTCTATAAAATTAAGATGCTTATTCAGTCCAAACCAAGAAACTGAAATTTAAAAACAAAAAGAAATATAGAGAAGTATTCTCAACTCATTTAACCTCACTCTCATACTTCCTTTTGATTGGTTTTGATTTCTTTCAAACCTAGAACTTATTCATTTTACCAGATCGGTGAAGACACAGGGATCAAAATGCATATATTACATGTTTAAAGAGCAACATATAGTTAGTACAGTTGCAGAAATAAACCTATTTCTCTGGATTATGTGGATTTAGACATGTTTTTATGCACACAAGAAAAGGTTTGGATGAGGTAAAAAAGAGAAGGTTAGATATTTTTGACTAGTAAATATCTTCATATCAGCTAATGAATATGAGGTTTGGAATGCACCTTAGACAATTACAAAGTGTACTTTATCCCAAATCCAGGGCCTGGGTATTTAACATGGTTTATCCATTAATAAGGATCTAATAAGGTCTTTGATCAAACCTTAATTTTTTCTACCATGAATTGGGGGCAGAGGAGGGAAAGACAATTTACTGCACTAATATGTCTCCTACACACACACACACACACACACGTGCGCGCGCGCACACACACATACCACAAATTGCTACTTCCTAATTCATTCTCAGGATTTGCTTTATGCCAGCTCAAACCCAAGAGTTGTGTCATAGCTAAAATGAAGCTATTACAGACATTGTGCCTGTAATTCATATGCTTCTGGTTTAGTGAAGGTTTTCATCATTCCAAAGTGCCTGACTGTAATGGAAAATGACAGCATAATTTTTCTTTAAAACTCTCTCTTCAGTTCATTGGACACACAGAGCTTCATCCTTCTATGCCCATTTTGGAGTAGTTCAGAAAAAGCCACAGAAATTCACAAGTTGGAAAATGTCAAGTACATTTAATTTTGTTTGACAATTTATAGACAGAGTTTCATGCAATTTCTTCATTTTATTTCTTTAGATGTGAAAGTTTTTATTCACATTAATATACAGACATATGCATATTATATGTAATAACTCCTTGCTGATAAAGGTGCATTTTAGGTGCTAAATCCCCCCTTGTCTGGAATTGCTAGATGATGATGTCCTGTCAGGTCTTTTTCACAGCACATCACTATACCCCTCCAGCTGCTCCTGTCTGAGGACAGCCAGGGATTTAATAGAATGTCTCAAAAGATTCTGCATTGGTCCTGCGACCCAACCCCCAACCCATGATCTCTCTCTCCTACTAGACTGTTTTAGAGAGCTGCATTTTCTTGTCCTCCAGCTTCTCACAATCTAGTCAAAGACAACTATCATCAAACATGGTAACTGCTATTCTAGTGATAGAAAAAGTGCTGTGGTATCTCAGAGGAGAAATTGCTTGCCTTTACCAAGGAGGGGGGGGATGTCTTGATGGCTTGGATGCTATCTGAGCTAGGCTGTGAGGAGGGTGAGGAGAGGGAATTCAAAGGCTCAGAACTCGGGGCGGGAGTGGGTGGTGACATGTAGTTTGGTATGTTTATAATTTAAAACGTGGAAAAAAGGGTGAGGGTAGCAGCAGCTGGGGATGATACAGGGGAGGGAGTCAGGGCCAGACTCATGGAGCCAGTTGAGTAAAATGATGAGTTTGGAAAAACCTAAGAATGTTTTTTTCAGAAGTGATAAAAAGAGGGTTCACCTGAACAAAGTGTGTCATATAAGATGATAGTTGGTAGCAGAAATTGGATTGCAAGTGTGAAAGTGGGAGGTTAGCAAACTTTAGGGCAGATTAGAGCCACCTGGGAAACATTAAAAAGAAGCTGCTGGGTTCTCAGTCATGGAGAGTGGGGCACAGGGATGCATTTTCAGTAAGTGACCCCAGGTGGTTCTGCAGGTCAAGGCTCACACTTTGAGAAACAGTGGATTAAGGTATTTTATAAAAAGTAGAGGTAGCGAGAGTAGGGCTTTTTTCCCAATAAGTTAAGGAAGAAGGAAAGAATGGAAAATGGTTAAGAATATGGACTCTGGAGTTGGACTTTCCAGGTTTACATATGGGCTCTACCACTCTTTGCTATGGGATTTGGGCAAATAATTCAGTGCTCCAGTCTCTGATATGTAATATGGGACCTATTACAGCATCTACCCCATAGAATTTTATGAGGTTTATCTAACGGTGAGAAGTGCTTTAACCAATGCCCCAAACATAGTAAATGCTCAATACATTTTAGCAGTTTTTATTACTGACATTATTATTTGAGGAAACAGTAAGATAGAGAAAATATGGTTTTCATATGTGCAAAGTCTCTGCCTAGAGGCTAAAGGAGAGATGAAGGATGTAAAAAAATACCTTTTTATTGGGATCTCAGAGTTGGAGGGAATAAAAGACTTCCCCTTGCCAAGAGAGATGTTTACTCTTCAGAAGCACAAGCAAAGAGAGGAAAAATGAGAATTCAAAATCAAGCCTATTGCCAAGTCTCTGTGTACTGGGGCCTTGGTAGCACTTGAGGAGGTTTTCAGCAGAATTACCTTTGGCTTCCTTTGTAGTGGTAAAAAAATAATAATAAATTGCCTCAGCAGTTGTTCCAAGTTTGTCCTCTTTCATTACCATAAGTCCCTTAATCTCAGCAGATGCTTTCTTGTATTTCACTGAGACCAAGATACTTTAATTTCATGTGCAATTTGTTGATTTTTATGCACTCTACTACAGCATGTCTGGATTTTCACCCACCCTATCTACTCTTTTGTCCTGGTGGCAGTTGTCTCGCCTCTATACTATACTACCCCTTACTTTTGCCACCTCCTGTCTTTCCATCTCCCCTGAGACAAATTGTTCCATTACTTTCTCTCCTTTTCTTGCATTTTACTTTCTCTATTTTATCTCTTTATCATCTTTGCACATATTTGCTTACATCTCAACAAAATTTTTAACCCTAAAATAAGTTCTTGTTCTCAGCCACCAATACAAGTTTCTATATTCATTTTCCTTCTTTTGACCACAGGCCTCTTGATGGTAACTCTACTTCTGATGATATTTGATGATTCCTCAATTATTTCATCCATATGTCTTTATTGAATCTTCTCTCTCCCTGATATTTCTGTATAATTTGACACTCTTGGCCCATTTGTCTTGTTTAAATTCCCTCATCCATTGAGTTCTGTGTTCTGCTACTTGTTTTTGCTTTTTTTTTTTTGGCTATATTTTGTTTCTCCTCACACTTTATTTAAGGATTGAATATAAAAATTCCCTAAAATATTTGGTTTTTCTCTTTTGTTATTTTTCTCCCTTTTATTTTCTATGCTCTCACTCATTTATGTGGTTGAAAATATCTTAACTCAGTTGACTTTCAAATCCAGAATTTCCAGGGTTTTCCATGGGGAAGTCTTACTGACATCTCAGACTCACCATAAATAAATGAAACAGCATCCTCAACTTCAGCTTCAGCTCCAAAGTCCTGACTGAGCTCTTCTTTCTGACTTGTGTTTTTATAAGATTGTTTCCATCATTCTCCAAATTACTTGGATTTAAAATTTGTACGTTACTTTGCTTCCTCACAGGTCTTCAACTCTTTATTTTCAAAAATTTCCAACACTTTCAAATCGTGATAAAATATCTTATACTGTTTCTCTCCTTTAAATTCCACTGCTACCACCATATTTCATACTCAATGAACTGTTCCATACAATTGAACAAGTTGTGCATTGCAGAATTTTAAGGCTGTCATTTCATATATAATATGATGTAAATGGTGATCCCTAAGTTTTTCTTTTTCATTTTAAAAAATTATTGAACTATCATTCATATATGAACATACATAAACAATAAGTATATAGTAAAAGTTTTGAATTTACAAAACAAACATGCATATCACCATACAGGTCTCCCATACATCATCCATCACCTACTTCTTGCATTTTTGTGAAATATTTGTTACAAACGATGAAAGAGCATCATCAAAGCATTTCTACTAATTATATAGCCAATATCTTACATGTGGTGTATTTTTCCCCAACCCACGCTATTATTAATTGTTCCCTAAGTTTTTTGCTGCCAAACCAGTAGAAACTTATGCTCCTTCACTGAATTATTGACACAGACTCATAGCTAATCATCTAACTTGTCGTCTTTTATCTGAACTATACCACATTTTTGGATATCCTTCCTAAAATTAGCTCCAATTCTACCATTCCCCTACTAGCAAGTCTTCAGTGGCTTTACCATACCTTACTGCAGGAAGCATCAACTCCTTCAAGTCATAATGAAGGTTTGTGTCAATATGCCCCATCTTACATTTGAGCCACATGAATCAATCCTATGCTTTTTTTTTGGAACACAACTACTTTAAAAAATATTACTAGGGGTTAATTAAGGTCAGTTTGGTTGTCATTTCAAATACAAATTATACAGCAATATCTGCTGTATTAGTCAGCCAAAGGGATGCGGATGCAAAGTACCAGAAATCTGTTGGCTTTTATAAAGGGTATTTATTTGGGATAAAAGCTTGCAGTTACAAGGCCCTAAAGTGTCCAACTCAAGGTTGTTTTCTCACCAATGTCTGTTGCCACATGTTGAAACAAGATGGCGGGTGAGCTCTGTATGGTCTCTCTTTCCTTCTTTCTCCCAAGGCTCTGTGGCCCAGCTTCTTCCAGTCTCAGCTGTACGCTGGCACAGGGCTTGTCTCTCTTCCCAGGCCTTTAGCTGTTTGAGACTTCTCCTTTCTGTGTATCTTCTTCTTTGTGTCTTCTTGAGTGAATGTCCATTTATATAGCCCACCAAGGAGGCAAGGATTTAACTGAGTAGGGCATAACTGATGTGGTCGAATCAAAGATATCTCAGCTGACTCTAATAAAATAGAAGGGTATCATGCCCAGAAGAACAGATCAGTTTATACACATAATCAATACCTTATTTTAGAATTCATAATATCAAACTGCTACATCTGCCTTAGAGTAAGTTCTCAGGAAATAATTGTTAGAGTGAAACGGATGGGAAGTATTATATTTTGAGTTCTTGTACCTTACATGTAGTCAAACAACATAATTCATCCTGGGATTTAAGATCATTCTTTCCCACTCCACATTGCCACTCGTCTCCTTCCCCTACTCCTGCTTACTCTGAACACCTTTCATGCAGTCCTTTGATAATGGAACTGAAAATATTCTGGAGACAAAAGGTAGTTCCATAAGGCACCTCTTAATTTGTCAGACTGGATTCTGTCTTGAAGTTCATCTCCCTAAATTTCCAACCCAATGTAATTCTAATCGCACACTCCACACGCAGTATTGATATTCAGAATCTGAGATTTCCCACTCTGGGAATTAAACCCAGTCACCTAACAACACTGATTGACATTTGAGGATCCAAGATACTGACTTGCATTTCTGTAGGACTGATCATTTTTGGAAGCCCGTGCTGCACTATTTCCACCTGCTGTCTCTGCTTTATGGACCGATTTACATATTTGACTAAATGTTGCTCACATTTTGTTAAGATTTAAATTAATTATGCCTACTAAAGGCTTATTTAAAAATGCCCAGTTGCATGGTTCTCTGGAAAATTTCCCACTAAGTTTTCTAAGTTCAATTCAGGTGAGCAAAGGAAAGATAAATAGAAACAAAGAATGAAACTTGAAAGATTTTACAAGTTTTGTGTTGGAATCCAGTAAAATTTGCCAAAGTTAACAAGGTGTGGTTTATAAAATTCATTACTGAGATTGGGTTGCATGATAATTGTGTAAAAAAATATTAAGTATTTCATGTTATTATAGATAATATTATTTTTCTATAGACAAATAAATATATTTGAGGTCAGCTTAGGTCAAAGAAAGGAAGTAAGTCACGCCAAGAATGCTTGTGTTACTATCATGCTGTTGTGCTGCCAATTTAAGCATAAGGAGAACATTCAAACGAAAAGAGGGGCCATTGTGTCACACACAACCAGTAGTCTGTCCTCATGTGAAAGATTTTTGGAAACTGATATGTACAGCAAACTTGAGCTGCCAAAAACACAAGTTTTAACTGTTTCATTCTTGTGGCAAGACATGCCCAATAAATTATTGCTATGTCTTAGTGCTCTTGAGTATTTCTTACATATTGTTAAAATGCAGATATAAATACTGAATTAGTATACGATTCCCCTGTGAGTAGTACACTCTGTATACATAGTTACTTTTTTCACTAAGCGTTTTGACATTAAATGAATGTCATCTGAAAAACTCCTGGAAACCTAGAGTTACTAGGGAAACAGATTGGACTATATCTTAGGGTAGAGCCCTGGCAAATACAAGCCGCGTGACTTCCTCCTTAGTTCAGCTTGTTGGGCTTAGCCTGTCATTAATGTTCTGGGGATGAAATTTCCACAGTGCTTTGCAGGGCTTATTTTTCTATCACTACCCCAGCAATTTACAATCGAGTAAACACCATCAGGCCCCATTCTCTTATGTAAGGACTCATGATTCTAATTGCTGTTCCCTAAGTATTATATATTGTTTGCACAAAATAACATTGCTTTGCCTTCAGATAATCAGTTCAATGACAGCTGTGATGCACATCCCTCCTATTATGCAGTGTCAGGTGCATCCTCCTAGCTTTCCTGTCTTCCTTTTGTAAGGGCTAATTATCTCAGTGTTCTGAGCTTAATATTTATGCTGAAACATCTGTATTCCATAAGAGTCAAATGCAAGAAGGCACCTGGAATTCTTGTGCTAGATTTACACCCCTGGCATTCTCCTGTATGATCACTTCTCCTCTCCAGTATCACTGCCAACAGCAGTAAGGTCACTGCCTCATCTTCTATGTATGATTTAGGGCAATGCTAGTGCAGGAAGAGATGAACTCCAGAATCTCACTGCCGTAACACAATAGATATTTATTCCTCCCCTACATAAAGTCCAACGTGGGACCTCCTGATTGGCAAGGAGTCTCTCCTCTAAGCAGTGATTCATAAATCCAAGGTATTTCAACCTGTGACTCTATCAGTTTCCACTTGTGACTTCCAAGTTTGCTTCAGTGGTCTTCTCCTCAATCAGCCAAAAGGAAAAGTACCTGAAACAGCCTAAGTGGGAGATTTCTATGGGCCAAGCCTAATGTGACACACATTAATTCTGTCTGTATGTCACAGGGAAATTAACATTTCTGGATGAGGCATGAATCATCTTGCAAAGCATGTAGATTGTTTTTAGGCTAAATACTATAAAAAGTAGAATTTAACTGAAGTGAATATGAGAAGGATGGAGGAAGAAGATAATACCAGGGCCATGGACTTAAAAAACAACAAACTGAAACTGTAGAACAAATGTTCTGAAATCTTTGCAGTGAGCAAATTGTTCTGCCTGAAATCATTTTCCAATAATTAGGCTACTTCTTACTGAAGCATATCCATTAGATTTTTTTTTTCCTAGAAGCTTGGCTTGAACCATTTATTAAAACAAATGGAGCAGTGAGCTGAGTTTATGAAAGCAGAGGGTTAATGACGCCTTAATGATGGGTTCAAGTTCTGCTGAGTTTGTAGAAGGAAAAAAAAGCTCTATTTTGTGTGCATTGGTTGCTTCACAAAGGCCAAACGGAGTCATAATGGCCAAGGACTCAGGGAAGAAGCGCTGAGATTTCAATTACAACTACAGAGTAGTTAGGAAATAATAATAACTACAGGGACCATATGAGCTCTACGGTATGTCAGATACTATAATGGGAGTATTTTATATTTTTATTTGCTTTCATCCTTATGTTAGCTCTCAAATACAAGTATTATTAATCTCACTTTGCATACAGAAAAACTGCACCTCAGAGAAGTTAAAAAAATTTTTTGCCTAAAACCATATATCTAAATCTGAGCAGTCTAATATTGTAGCTACTGGCCACATGTGACTATGTCAGTTTAATAATTACTTAATTAAAATTAAATCCAATAAAAATTCAGATCCTCAGTCATACTAGTCATATTTCAATAGTCATATGTGGCTAGTGGCTGCTGTATGGGACAGCACAGATGAGAACAGATAGAGCATTTTCATCATTGAAAAAGTCCTCTTCTGTGCTGGAATTCTAGGTTGTAAAAGTGCCTTGATTCAAACCCAAATTATCACAAAGCCTGTGTTCTGCTCTCCTTGCTAAAGCATATGTAACACATTTACTCAATTTCAAAATTTTATATTCAAAGATGTCACTATTTAATCATAATGCTTCTCTTCTTTTAGAAAGCAATAAGCAACAACAAAAAATAAATCTAGCCATTTGGAGTATTTCTTTGAGCATTAATAATAGCAGATTTTTCAATAGTCCTCATTAAAGGGTTGGTTAAATTGTGATTTTTTAAATTACTTAAGTTCAAAATATTCACTAATACAGTGCTTATCAAAATCATTCCTGCATTCATCAAATGTTGGCATGGGGACACTTTTCTATGCCATTGATATAGCAGTCACCAAAACAGACAAAACCCCCGCTTTTAAGACTTATATTCCAGCGAGGAGGCAGGCAATAAATAAACCAAATGACTATGTTTTAGAATCTGTTAGAAAGTGCTACACTTATGTAGAAATATAATATAAGGAAACTGTATAGTGGAGGATGCAATTTTAAATAGGATTTCAAATGTTCCAGAGAGGAGGACATCTGAGTATAGATTTAGAAGATTTAGAAGACGTGTGTTTGGGGAAAGAAAAGTCCAGGTGGGACTATGCCTGATGGCCTCTAGGGGCAAAGCAGGCTGAGCAGGTGGGAAAGGCAGGAGTGGGACAGAAAGGTGGAGAGGGAAGGGGGGAGGACAGGCATTCTAATGATAATGGTGGGCTGGGTAGGTCATTAAGAAATAGATTTGACTTTTACCCTGCGTGGGAGGAAGAGCCAGTGGAAGGAAATTATTACAAACATATAAATCTGCTAAGCAAGGAGCATGTTACCAACAGCACAGAGTTTGGCAAATACCCGGAGTCCTCAGAAGCGAATCTTACAGTCTCCGTAGAGCCATATATTTGTATTTAGATTAAATTACTAGTCTATAGTTATCCATTTTATTTTAAACAAACCATGATGACTATACTTCAATGAATAAGAATCAACCAAGAGCTGTGATGATGCCTGTTTGGCAGAAGGCTTTGTAAGTACTTATAAACCAGATTTTATCAAATGCTTCCCAAGAACTTCAGTCACGTGCGAGACAATCCAATCCTTCCACCTGCCTGGTAAGGCGTATTTGATTCGTGCCGTCAACTCCCACGTCTGTTTATTTATCCATTCATTTTCTCATTCACTTAGCCAAAAATATGTATTGCATTACTATTATATCAGCTCCATCGAAAAAGTGTTCAGTCAGGTGTGTTTCTGTGACTCCAAAATTTTATTATCTAGTGGGGAAAACAGACAAAAACAAATACAAACAGATAGTACCTAACAAACCTCTTCACCATCTAATGGATACATATCTGATGTCCTGTACTAGTTATATCCACACAATATCTCAGAGAATTCAATTAAAGACAATGACTCTATGCACTGTCTTTTAAGACATAAATATCATGTGGAATAATTATATATTTTGAGTGGAATTTGCTTTATTTAAGGAAGAAGTACTTTTAAGCCAAAGTACTTCTTCCAGAGTGCTAAAGGACCCACACATTACCCTATTACTAATATTTGGAAGAGAACAAAGAATAGGCATTGTTCTCTAAAGCCGTATTTAAATCTCAAGGCAGACACAGAGCTGTTTTGGTTTTTTTGAAGGAAAGTTATTGAAAGTCGCTGCATGTTGGGATGGTGTGCCCACTCCTGCAGATTAACCTGCTGTCACCTGGCAGATTCTTTAGCATTTTGACTTTTGAAGCCTTTGCCTTTTAAATGACCCTGTTTCCATTTTCCAGATATTGAATTGTGTCCTTGAGATCTTTTTCTCTGCTCATACATTTACTTCAACCCCTGTGATCTTTTGCTGCGCATTCTGATATTTTGTAAGAAGCCATCTATATACACATATGAAAGCTGAAAATGTAGATGCATTCTGTTTAAACCAGTGGCAGCTAAATAATCTGCATATTAGTACACATTTAACCATTTACGAGACTGGATTTTGTATTATTTGGAATAATCTATATATTTTATAATGAGTCCAGGGATTATCAACTCTATGCCATTTCAAAATACAGTTAATGCTGGATTAAATTCTCTGTCTTTGGCTATTAGAGGAATTGCTGTGGTGAAATCAAGTAAATTAACTAATTGTGAAACAGGATACCTGCTTCCCATATAAAGTAAAGTGATATTAACAAGAAATGGGAATAGCAGGGCATTTCCTCTGAACCCAGCTGCCTTAAAAACTAATTTACCCAAACCTGGCCATCTTAAAAGCATTTTATTAAAATATTTAAATGATAATTTTCTAACATTTAATTTGATTACATTTAACCTAATTTCAGTGGTTTGGTCTTTTTTGTAACCATTTTGATATTTTAATGATTAAAAGAAAATTCAGTACTTAAAAAATTAAAAGGAAAATTGTTTCTCGGGGGGCCTTCCAACATACAGTATCATATTATATGAATGGTAGGCTCTTTGGTGTCCTTGTCTCAGTCCTTCTGGAAATAGACTCTATCATGTCTTGAGAACTTTTGATAGGAACATGACTTTGAAGAAGGGTCTGTATCAATCAGTATAATATATTGGTGATGACCCAATATAGTAAGCTTTCTATGTGGCTTGAAATAACAGAGGCCTATTTCCTACTCACTCTCCATGTATGCAGTGGGTCTCTAGGGGATTCTGTTCCATGTTTACTCTTTCAGGCACCAGCATCTTTTGGGATGTTGATGGTCGCTGCTCCGTGGGAAGATGGAACATTGTGCACCAACTCTTGAAGGCATAGTTGTGCAAGAGACTCACTTACCTTTTGCCACATTTCATTGGCAAAAAAATTCACACGGCTATGCCTAACTTCTAGCGACAGGTAATTAATTGTAGGTTTTTCAGGAGCCCAAAAGGAAGAGAGCCAGAAATATTAGTGGGCAATACCTACCACGAGTTCACTGGGGGCAAGGGGCAGGAAGAAAGAAGAGAGAGATAAGACAGAAAGACAGACTAACTTAAATTCTTAAATTGTGCATCTGTGTGTGTGTGTTTAACAGCAATGTGCATAAATGTCGGTGTTCATTTACGATTCATGAAGTGATTTAGGAAAGGCTCTCAAATAAGGTAACATTTGAACATGATGTTAAAGAAGAGGTATAGGAATTTATCAAGCCACGGAGAGGTTAAAAAATGCCACCCAAGAGATTAACATGACAAAAGACATGGGGTTGACAAAGAACGGCATTTCAGGAAAAGGGAAGATTTTTGTTGGCTAGTTTTATTTTGTTTTTAAATCACTGGATGTGATTCCTTGAATCATTCGTCATCAAACATTTACTCCCCTCTCCTTCAACTGTGTGACAAATTCACATTTCTTATTCAGTGTTTTATTTTAATCTTGGCTATGTGATTTTTCTCGCCAATGGAATGTAAGTGGAATTGAACGGTGTGCAAATTCTGAACATTGACTTTAAGAAATGTCCTGTTTTCATGGGTCCTTGGCAGCTTCTGACTTCCAACATGAAAAGATCATGCCCAGGTAGCTCTTGTCCCTTCGGCCTGGGCCCCAGAATGAGACATGGACAGCAAAGCTAGCCAGCCAAACTATAGACCCACAGAAAACCTCCAGACCTGTGAAAGGGGTAGTAAGTGCTTATTATTATTTTACTGAGTCCCATGGTGGTTGGTTTGTTATGGAGCATTATCGAATCAGCAGCTGACTAATACACTAGAAAACTAATGATTACTATTTTAAGCTTTTTAAGACAGAGTTAAGTGAGTGAGATAATTGTAAGTCAAATAATGTAAATAAGAAAACTGGATCTGCAGTATCCCTTTACACAGATAAAAGTGTACATGTATTATTGGGAGAGGCCATATGTTTAGCCTCTTGAAGAAAACATCTGGGCATTGTAGATTTCTGCTTGTCGTTGTGCCCAGTTTCTGTTCAGTGCAGTGTCTAAGATGAGGAGGAAACTTCCTATGCTAGAGTTCTACTTTTTGTGGCCATTTGCCTCCATGGCTTCCGTAATCCCTCTGTGTTAAGGATTATCAGCAGATTGGTGAAAGGCTCTTTGTGCGTTAAGTCAAATCTTATCTTAGTTATATACAACAGAAATTTCATAAATACTAATGCCACAGTCCTAGTTTTCAATGCAGATTTTGAAACTGTAGTGAAATGGTTAAAAACTTGTTACTGAATTAAAATAGAACTGAGTTTGGAACTTGACTCTACCACACATATTAGCTGTGTTGCCTTATGTAAGTTACTGAACTTATTTAAGCCTGAGTTTGCTCATATTAAAAATGAGGGTTTTAATATGCTCTAGCTCACCTAGTTGTTTTAAGCTAATGTATATAAACATATTTAACATAATGCCTTGTACAAAAGAGAGTTCGATATATACCAGTGATGATGATTTTCTGTTGGTAATTTTTATAAAAATGTAAAGTTGGGGCAGTAAAAACCTGTTTATGTTGTTAACCCCTCCCCAAATTCTAAACTTTGTATTACTTTACTGTTAGTTAACCGAGAGGAAAATGTCAATGAACAGTTGGTTCAGGTGCTTGATATTTCAACATAGCAGAGAAAAAGAGAGGATTCTAGTATATTCTAAGAGTATATTGTTTCAAATATAAATTGTCTTTTTGAAAAAAATAATTAGAACATTTTCCATAAAAATATGAGGTTAGAGTAATTGACAACTTCATGGTAAAATGTCTTCTAAATATAGTATGAATACATTGTATTTTCCTAGTAATCCAAATTTGAATCAACTGGTGAGAATTTTTTCATTGATCGTGTAACCACTGATCATTACACCATCTGTTTCAGCCTCTTCTAGCATTTATTACATCATATTGAAAATGTCTCTCTTTATTATTTTCATTTATCCAGCATTTAACACATTAGTAGATGTAGATTAGAGAGTAGATGCTCAAAAGAGAAATGTTTTATGAAATGTCTCTATTCCTGACTTCATGGGGAAAAAATCTCTTCCTACTAAAGATAGTTATTAGAAAAATAACAATGTACTACTGATTTTCATAGACATGGCATTCCTGATTAAATATGAAATAAAATTACTTATATTTTAATAATGTATAAAACTTATAAAATTATCTTCCTACCTTTCTCCTCCTTCTGAGCCCTTTACTGCATCCCTATTTATATTAGCATGTAAACATGTTGCTTCCGCAATATAAGTATGTGTGGGAACATTAATTCATTTAAGCAAATTACATCTGTCTGGGAAAAAAAAATGGTGGCACTGGTCCAAATTTGTATATATTGTCAGATAAGATTTCTTAGAGTAGACAAGAATTCAACAATGAAAGACTATTCCAATAGGTGCTAAATATTATTTTTATTATAAACTACAACCAATTCTGCTCCTCTCGCCCCTTTTTCCGTCCTCATTCTTTATTTCCCCTTTCCTCTTCTTCTCTATCTTTCCTTCATACTCCTCCCTCCACTTCTCTTCCTATTTCTCCAACCATTTCTCCTCCTCCATCATTATTAGCCTCCTCCTTCCCCCCCATCATACTCATCCTCCTCTACTTTTGGATAAACTTTCATCACAAACTTAAGTGCAGGGAGTCAACAGGCATAGGTTATAGGTTCTAATCTTCTCAGTGAGAGACCAGGCATAATGCCTGTTTAATCATATATCCTTCTAAGACATTGGGAAGATTAAAACAAACAATTTTTTAAAAATAGGAAAAAAATCAGGGTGTGTGCAACCCTTGGTTCCTAGCTTGCTCTTTCTGCTTTATAGTCTAGCATGGCTTTCAGGTACACACACATGATGGAATTTGACGACCTGACAACTAGTCTTCCATTGACTGCCATCTCAACAGAAGCACTGTAGTATAGTGTTTGAAAGCACAACCACTAGTGCCAGTTATCATAGGCACTAGCCACATCTGGGTGACTTTGGTCAAGTCACTTAACTCCACTGTGTCCATTTCCTCATGGGGTCATGGTGAGAACTACATGAGGTAGTAACATACTCGTGCACATAGTAATAGAAGAGCCCACATTGGGCCTTGATTCATTAGCTACTCAATAGAACAATGGACCTAGATGGTTTCTAACATATTTTTCAACCCTTGACCCATGATGACTCTAAGGATTTTCACTCACATTGACTCCAATGATCCTTACAAAATATTGTGAGAAAGGCAGAAAGATATTAGTAGTACCACTTATAAAGAAGGATATTGAGGCTCAGAAAGCTTAAAATTATTTATGTGAAGCCACTTGGCTAATATATATGAAGTTGCATTCATGCCTATGTGTAATGGGTACTGTAGCACACAACTATGATCACTCGTCTTCAGGACCCAGATTTAGGAATGTTGGTGGTGACAGGTCTAACTGAGTCCTCCAGAATGCCCTCTGCTGATTAGAGTCAAGTCACCAAGGCCCTCCCCTCTTCCAGGGGCCAGTACACATCAGTGCCTGGACAAAGTGGAGATGGGAAGGCCCAGCTCTCTTGCCCCAATTAAAAAGGGCCCTGTAGGCCCTCTTGGCTCCAGACCATTCCATGTATTCTGCTAAGGCCTTTGTTGTGACAGCATCATAGTTAGTCTCTTTCTGTTTCATTTCTGCTTTCTTCACATGTGTTGGTACCAATAAGCTATCTGCACACAAATTTCCATTTCAGAGATTGTTTTCAGGGAACCCAACCTGTAACATTTTGGAATACTTTTAATTTTCTCTTTGTAAGAGTGAAAATGAGAAGGTAGGGGCATAAACAGAGCAAAGCAGAGATAAGCTTACATTTAATACTTTTATGCTCCCATCAGGGCAAGTCCCATTTTTGGATGGTAATTGTAAATTTATAGTTATACTCATAAAAATGGAATGAAATTTACAATCTTGAATATTGATAATGATTTTTAAAATAATTACAATGAAATTCAATGGATTTGAAGAGCTTAGATTTAAATTACTACCTGTTGGTGTCTCCAGGTGTTACTTATTACTGGGACTGAGTTAACCCCAATAGCTGGAATATTTTGTTTCTCCTTAAAATAGTCTTGACACTTGGAGTGTTTATTCAAATTCTCAGAGCAGTAGTTGTAGCCTTGGGAAGAAAAAAAAAAAATCTATGCACATTTCTAATCTACACAATGACTAGGAAAATCAATGGGAAATCACTCTTTATTTCAGTAGGAAAGTGGACCATCCGTCAAACAATTTTATTCTGTCTAGTCTAGATTTTGAATGAACCTGGGAAAGGGGTATTAAATGTATACTAAGCATTTGTGGCAGGTTAGAAGCATTAAAATACAAAGTCGGTTTTACTTTTCAAACTTAAAGGAATATAAAATATTGAAGTACCTTATGTGTTGCTTTTAAAGGAAAAAGAATTAGACATAAAACCAAGCAAAATTTAATGATGTGAGTATAAATGGTGAATAAGATTCTATTTCAGTTTCGGTGCTGATTTTCAGTGTTATAACTGGAATTCAAGGTTTACCCTTTTAGGATTATCAAGACATTCTTTAAAAGTCATGATAAATGTGTACCAAATTAGGTGCTATTTGCTTATCTTCAAGATTTGGTCAACAATAAAGATCTTGTCATATTGATATTTGTCTTAATTTATATTACATCTGAGTGGACTGTAATAGATGAGAAAACTTCACAGAACCTCAAAGAAATAAATATCAATTGTAAATAATTATTCAAGGTAATATATATTTCAGTATGAAAATAATTTATTGAACATATTTAATATGTGTGATCTATGGAATAGCGACAATAGAATGTGCTTGGTTTAAATCACTGCTTTGACTTTTACTAATAGTTATGCAACAGAAGTGAGAACACTTCAACCTGTCTGCCCTAATGGGTATAAGATAAACAGAAGACTTATACCATGAATAATACATCACTGAAAGAAAAGGAAGTTTAGTGAAGTCTGACATGAGTATGGGAATCCTTCTGAGGAAATCGGCACATCAGCTGAGGAGCAAAAATATGTTAAAAATGAATAGATTAAGAGAAGGGGAAGGTCATTTCAGGAGAGGGAAATGATGCAATCAATGATATATACGTGGACAGTAGGATGAGGATAGAACGAATATATCAGTCTGGCTGAAGTGGAGGTCACTAAAGGATTTCTGCAGTGGAAAACTATATTAAGAAGTTTCAGCTGGCAACAGTGTACAGACTAGATTGCAGAAGAGGAGCCTGGCACCAATTAGAATATTAATGCTATACGTCAGACAAAGTGATACTGAACTAAGATGATGGTGCAGAAGCTTAGAGGATGATAAAGATGCAAGAGTTTTTATGAAGGAAGTGGTGGAGCAGCAACTGATTAACTATGAGGATAGAAGAAGAACTCTCAGAATAGTCTGAGATGACTGATGCAGAGGTCACACACTTAAATAGAGAATTTTGAAATGAAGTTCTTTTTTTGGAGAGGGGAGATTATGAGTTCAATTTTAGATGTGTCAAAGAGAAATGGGCAATCTAAGTGGGAATGTCCAGTACGCAGTTAGAAAATGGAAATGAAGTAAACATAGGACAGAATGTAGAAGGGGAGATATACATGCATTAGCAACGTGGCCTGTATTTTAAGAGTTAAGTACCTATAGGTTATGAGAGAGGTGAATGGCAAGTACCAGGGTGACTATAAATTTAAGACCTTGGAAGTAGCAGGGCCTGTAGACCCTGGAATTAATCCTGCTGATAGAAGGATGAAAGCATATGGATGGTCATTGGGATGACAGAAGTCAAGGGGTACAAAGGATCATTGAAATAAATACTGAAATTATCAAGACAATGTTTGAAAGTAAGCATTATCGCCAAACCCTAAATTCAACTTAGAAAATGAAGGCAGGTTCACGTAAGATGGGAGCTCAAAGCAGCAATATTTACAACAGGAGATCCCAGCTAATACAGACTTCTACTCATGAGATAGAAATGTGTTACTACTGTTCAGTGGCCATTTTTACTCTGCATTTCTTGTGGCTCTAGCAGTAGTGATAATAGTGAGATTTTGACAACAAACTCTTTTGAAGTAGTTAATTACAAGAGTGCATGTCTTCCTATCTAGGTTTTAATCCACTTTTGAGGAAGGACCTCATTATGTTTTCTCTAAAGAAACTAGTACAATTTTTTTGGCACATGGCAGTGCTAAGCACAAATGGGGTTAAATTTTAAATGTTTGAGAGCTGGCAACTAAATAAACCAATACTGAGTTTAAGCAGAAATGCAAGCATGAACACCTATACTAGAATATTAGCTATGGGAGGCAGCAACACAGTTATCTAAGTGGCTCAGTTATTTTGCATGTAATTTAACTAATTCATAGAAAGTTTATATATATGTGTGTGTGTGTGTGTATACACACACACACACATATATAATGGATTAATATAAATAAATCCCTTACAATAATGCCTGGAGCATAAGACATACTTAATAAATATTGGCTATATTCAATATTTTAATTACTATCACATTCATATTCCCTTACACAAAAGGATATCTGGGAAGTATGAATAGATAAAGTTCTTAATCATCAATTCCTCAAACAAATATTTATATAAAGTAGTATATTTCCAAGAACAGTTTTGTGTAGTAATAACTTGAAACAATACCCCAAATTCAGATTCATAAAAATTGCACATTTTCTGTTTTCTAAGCTAGCATTTGCTTTATTTCATACATAAAATAAAGAATGTGAGTGAATTTTACATGATAAATTTGGGTAAATATCAGAACTATCATCATTATTAGAGTCATTGTGAGTAGTATTATTTAGATGGAAACTTGGAAGAAATATAATTTTGAATGATCTCTACTTTATTTATGATGGCACAGTCATTATGCTTTCCCTACCCCAAAAATCAATGACTTCCCTATAATATTCTAAGGTATATATGTATCCAAATATGGGTCCCAAGAGAATGAGGGCTTTTAAGGAAGTTTATATGCACTTAAGGGATTCTTCTTGAACAAATATCTGATTATGCTGTATTAGGAGCCATGGCCCTGGAATATTTTTCTCAGCCCTGGCTGTAAAGGGAAACTGGCTGCAGACAGCTTCCTGCATTTCTCACCAGCAAGATATTAAAAATATTGATTAATGTGGTACTTATTGTACCACAAGTTGGACATGCCACTTTTATAGCACCATAGATTTATAGCCCCACACCTGCAAATTTACATCCAAAGAATATGGCAAATTACTAATTGCCTGGATGAATGGGCCATATAAGAGCAATATTCAATTTCATCATGAATATTTATATTATTTAAACACAGGTTTCAGCAGACAGATTATTTAGAACTTTATGTTAAATTTGAATAATTTTATACAGGTACCTGCTCTAGGGGCTGTTATCTCTAGATAAACATCATACAGCTTAGACCTGGCTATTAGTGAACAAGTAGGACTGATTGATAACACGTCAATTGCCCTGTCTGATCTTTGGCCAACCTCCAAAGGAATGAGACAGGCTGCATAAGAGCACTGGCTCTTTTCAATCTATCTTATGCTGCACTGTTTAAGGACAGGACACTTTGCAAAGGATAGCTTGGCTCCGCTTTCCAGAGTCAGTCAATAAACATTAGCACATGCAAGAAGTCATCTGTTGCAGGCTGCTGATGTGATCCCGATGCATGGATACAAGATGAAACACTTAGCAGAGCACAGGTTGGTACCAGCTGGCATCAGGAAAACCTTCCACAGTCAAATTTCACCTCTAGTGGCAGTGGCATTCCTCTTTAATGTATCATAGAAAAAGAAATGGGGAAAACAAGGGATCCAAAAAGTTCCTTTCTAGCACCTTGGGTACATGTATTAGTCAGCCAAAAGGGTGCTATTGTGAAATACCAAAAATGGGTTGGTCTTTATAAAGGGTATTTATTTGGGGTAGAAGTCCACAGATACCAGGCCATAAAGCGTTAAGTTTCTTCTCTCACCAAAGTTCGTTGACACGTGTTGGAGCAAGACAGCTGCCAACGTGTGCCAGGGTTCAGGCTTCTTGTGTTCCTCTCTTCCCGGGGCTGCATTTCTCTCTGGGCTTAGATCTTCTGGTTCCTCCACAAGGTCAGCTGTAGACTATCAGCCAACTTCTTTTCCTCTGGGGCCTTTTCTCCAACATCAAAACTGCTTCTCAAAAAAACTGCTTCAACTGTCCTTTGCCATGCCTTTTATATTCGATTCCCCCACCGCTAAGGGGTGGGGCTCAACGCCCTACTGACGTGGCCCAGTCAACGCCCCAATCATGCCCGGATTAACAGATCAGTTTACAAGCATGAGGCAATTATATTTTTGGAATTCATAATTACATCAAATTCCCCAACAGTTACAGTACACATAGTAGATGTCCAATTTCAAGTAATCTGTGCAGGAAGATGGGATGGATGCCACCCATATCCTACAACCCACCACACACCAGGTGGCCCTCCCTCCTAAACTAAACAAATCTGCCCTGCTGTCCATTAGAGTGTAAGTCCTTTGGGTCACAGGGAAATATAGCTTTTTTTTTTTTTTTTTCCCGCATGGGTGCAGATGTCATCTCATTCCTGAACAGGATGTGCTTTGTTTCATTTTAGGAAGAATCATCTTGAGGACGTGTTCAGGGATAAGGAGTAAGCAATGGTAATTTTTAAACTTCTCTGAGCAGGAGACCTAGACTTGTATTTTATGAAGTTTCTTCTTTTAGCTGATTTAACAATAATTGCTTTGCCCTATTAAGACAAGATAACCACGAATGAGGACTCAGCACCATTTGGCTGGCAATGATATGATGGACCTTAAGAATAACCAGGCCATTCACTCTCACAGGCTTTTGAATGCATTTTCATAAGTACAGTCTCTTTTAGCTTTCACCAACGGCTCTGTGCACTGCCTGGTTTCAGTTGTACAAAAGAGAAGTGAGGCTCAGAAAGGTCACTCACAGATAGCAGGTGGGAAAGCCAAGGCAGGAAAGCAGCAGTTACCACACCCCAGTAGCTTCTTATCCTTTCCTCCACTGCTCCTTTGAGCAGGATGTGAACGGCAAGAGATGAAATCAGTTGATGAATAGGATAATGTGCAGCTGGTAGAGTCAATTCTTTTTTTTTTTTTTTATTATGGGTAAAAATCAAAATTCTCACAATACATACAAACATTTGCAAAATGATATATAAATATATATACATATATGTGTATTTGCTTACAAAAATGTTATTTATATATATATATATACATATATTTTAAGAGGTGCTTAGATTACCTAAAATATTACACGGAACCCACTGGGATTCCCATGTTGCCCACCTCCCACACCTCCCACCACATCCCACACAAACATCTCCCACAGTGTGGCCCACCACCCTCAATGAACTTACACATCCTGGAGCCTTGCCACCAACCATAGACCACAGTTCACACTGTAGACCACACTCTCTCCCACTCAGTTCTGAGTGGTGTATGCTGATTTAAAATGGCCTACATCCGTTGCCACAACAGTACTCACGACAACCTCCAACTCCCAAAGAAGCCCCTGTATTTCAACAGCTCATCCCCTCCCTACCCAAAAACTGTCAAGTGGCCACTGGCTCCACCTCATTGTTACAACTTCTTGCATTGCTAGAATCACCATATGTGAACAAGAGAATACCATCAAGTCCACTCTAGTCCATAGTTTTCTTCCCCCAATCCTGAGGGGACTGGGATGGTGATGTCCACTCCAACTCCAAGTGAGAGAGGGCTTATATCCCATGGATATGGTGGGTGGGATGATCCTGCCTGCAGATGCAGGCCCTCTCCATTCCCTGGGATGGCCATTTCCCATCGTTGTCTCCTCACCAGGTGACTTGGATGAGTCCATTGAGTCAATTCTTATAAGAGCTACGGGAAAAAATGTGAATCATTAATAGTAGGAAAATAGAAGATCTGAATTTGTTTGGGAAAAAAGCACCAGAATGGTACTGAATGGGCAGTCTGTGCACATGAGGGGATGTAATTGCTTCAGTGATACTAATCCCAAGACTTATGTTTGTGTGTATGTATATATCTTATTTAAAATATTTAGCTTCTGAGGAATTTCTTAGGTCACACATGTTCAGTCAAATGTTTTCTTCTTAAATTGATTTGGTGTGACTACCTGTTGGAAAACATTCTAAACAAAACATTTTCGGGGATAAATGAATGTTTTTTGTGAATGGATCTTCTAGTGCTGTTATTTGCTCTAGACCCTGAGTCATAGTGCCCTTAAATGTTCTTAAGTATAACAGATAGAATCAGCAAAGAAAGCAGAGAATTCCTACTGAGCAATCCCATTTATTTTCTCATCAAGTCATGTACAAAATGTCATGTGGTAGGAGTTTTCACAATTTTGCCATAATAGGTCTGTCAGGGACTTTCATCCTCTATCTAATCCTGAAGTAGCAGACTTTGAGGCCTACTGCTGAAGAAAATAAAGTATACTCAAACGAGGTTTTCTGCCTCAGAATGGTTCAGTTTAATTTAAATAAATTGTTATTTAACACACATTTATCTGCTTGCTATTTTTGATGAAAATATCGTCCATTTAAATTATTACCTTCCAAGTTTTTGTGTCAGCGGTTATGGAACAAGCACCTGAAGCCCTTCTTTCTGGGGCTTTGAAGGTAGAGAGGGGACTTGATCTGTCTTTGGCTCCCCAGCAGCCAGCACTGTTCCTTACACATTGTTGGTAATCCATGACTTCTGCTGAACGAAGTTCTTCGTGGAGGAAACTACCCATTCTTTCCCCAATTCGGAGCCTCTGAATTCTGTGCAGCCTTCCTTTCCTTTCTTGCCCCACAGCAGGCTGATTGAGTTTAAGGAGTAGCTGGGAGCAATGCGTGGCCTTAACATGTAAAATTCTGACACTGTTATTGTCTTTTACATGAAACTTTTTCAGGAAAGTTCCAATTTCAGATATTAACTCCCCTCAAAGTGTTTTTGGTATGATATCCACAACAAAAAAGCTACAGAATTTGCTCGGACAAATGGAGACATGATAAGCATAGTAAAAATATTTTTTTCCTGTGGCTTTTTCATTCTATTTTGCATCTCAAGACTTGGAAAGGACTTGGAAAAAAAAAAACAAAACCTTTGGCTCTCAAACAAAATAACATTCTTGTGTTCTACAAAGTAAGCTCTTGAGGTGGTTTCTGGAGAGTGGAGACTTCTATCTGGCATGCAGTATAACTAGTCATTCAGCTCACTTGAAAAACGAAAAGCTTGAGATTTAAATGGATGGGTTGAAATTTATATTTTGCAGACTACATAGATCTTTGAGACAAACTGGTGAGGATTTTGTAAATCTGCAAAACATAATTATTCAATTATATTTCATTTTGAGTGCGATTATTTCTGGCAATTGTGACAAATAACAAACTAAGCATGCACAAGCAATTGCACACCTTTTTAGGAGTTTGGCTTCAAATGCTACTTACAGTTCATTAATATCTTAAAATTTTCCTGCAATTTTCACCCTAGATGGGAGAAAAAGGGATATCTATTTTTATGTTCAAAGATGTTAAAGGTTAAGTCCATTTTCTATTTATATTTAATATATATCAATATAGTATTTAATATAATATTTTCTATTATATGGCAATGGGATGATCACATCTGATATAGTCTGGCATATACTAAGATTATTGGGAAGGTCTGAATGAATTGGAAGTGCTGGAGCATTATGCAGTTCAGATATATTGCAATTATTATGGTGATTAAATTACCTAATAATAGATAATCAAATATAGGCAAGAGATTAATTTTACTAACTTCACTCTGCAGACTTTGGTAGAATATAGAAAAATGAACTCATGAGCCAGTGTCACGGAGCATTGTAATTTTTTAAAAAGTACTATTGCAAATATTATTGAAAGCCCTTAAGGAAATCCTTCAAAAATTGTAGCATGCCAATTTTCAGAAGCAGCTCTGAGTGTGAACTATTAGCCTGAATAATATTGTTGATCCAGTTTATCTGAACTACATTGGTTTAGGTATTATCTTCTTGCTGGACTGTTATTAAAAAAACAAAAAACAAAAAAACTTCCTGCCTGTGTTCTGTCTGAATGACATGTCCTTCCTAGAGCTAGCTGAATTGACTTTACAAGAATATTACCATCTCCCAAAATTCAGAATTTACTCTCCAGTGTTACGGATTTAACGTCTAAATGGCATGGCAAAAATGGAATCATATTTTCTTTATCACAGTCTATTCACTGTAATTTTCTCATGAAAATTTACACTCCTAATTACTTTACATGGCTATCCACTGTAAAAATGTTTAAGTAATTAATTACTTTTAATATAACTCAGTAGTAATTGCAAGGAAAGCACACCTACTGGCAACCAAGTTGAATTAAAAACTCTCCCCTCGGTCTCTCCTAACGACTCCAGTGCTACTAGGTTGTCCCAGGTTGCTGGCTGAATATATATTGCTACCACTACACTTAATTATCCCACCACTTGTGAAAAAAATCCCTTCTCCTATAGTTAACTAGAGTAAGTTTGATGATTTTAAAAGAATTTATTAGAAAATTTAGAGTTGATAAATAAAAATCACAAAACTAAATCAAGTATTTATTCAAATTAAAATCAATATTAGACCTTCCTGGGCTCAAAGCCCCTTTTGCATAGCAATGCTTCATCTGATTTGAATTTGATACTCAGGTCCTCAAAAAAGATGGCGCTGCTTTAAGTTGGCACTATTCCTAGAAACAGTGAGAGACACAACATATCCCAGATCCCACTTTCTGGACGTGTTTGCATGTGTGGATTCCCAGTTTATTCCCTCCTAATCGTGAGTTGTACTACCCTACCTTTCAGCTTCCCTGGCTCTCATGGTCTACCCACCTCTAAGGCCTTCTGAGTGAGAAGGCACATTTTTATGATATGCTCTTAACACATATTTTTAGTGATAGGTAGAAAAAGTAGTTTCAATTGCTTGTTCCTTCTTGTACCCAGATTCTGTAGCCATGCTTTTTGATATGTCACTTTGCAATTCCCATTTCCAACTCATGTTGGGCTCGGCCTGGAGACCTGCTTTGGCTATTGGGATGTTAACAAATATGATGTATGCAGGAAATCGAAAAGTGTTTGTGCAGTTAGGCTTGCTCTCGTTCTCTTGCACTTCTGCTATCTCTCTGAGAACTTGTCTGGGCCATGCAGCTGGAAGATGAGAGACACATGGAGCAGCTCTCAGTCACCCTATTTATGTTGGCCAACTCTAAGGTATTTGACTGAGCTCATCCACGCTTAGAGGAGTTTCCTGTCCGACCAGCCTGGACTTGAGTCAGAAACACTAAGGTTGCACATTACTGAGGTTTTGTGATGGTTGTCACACAGCATTATTGTTGCAAGAGATAGCTCATGTGCTTCAAATCTGCCAGGAATGATCCTCTAGACTCACATGTTAAAGCATACACGATAATGAAATGTATAGAATAAGTAAATTCAGCTTTTTTATTGTAAAGACCAGAGGGTAACTGTTATATCTTTTGATATACAGGATAAAAAAAGGAAAAAAAAAAAATCTCTTTGTCCAGCAGTTAAAAATTTTAATGACTGGTTTTGTTCCAAGAATTGGGAGAAACTAAAAGGATATTCCATTCAATGTAATAATTTTCTTGAGTGGTCAATATGCAAAACATTAGATATTATGGTGGGAAAAAGCTATAAAGTAAATTAGACACAGCCTCTACCCTCTAAGAACTAATAATTTGGTGGATGGTATCAGATGTATACATAATTCTTTATTCTCAAGATCTTCAACTCATCATGCTTCTTTCAATCCTTACTTCAACTACCTTGGTTGAGGACACCACCATCTCATAAGTTAAAAGTGTAAACAGCTTCTGATTTATGGTCTCTTTTTTAGTTCTGCCCTCCTTTCATCTGGTCTTCACTATTCCAGGGTGATCTTTATAAACTATACAGGTTTGTAAAGATATTTCAGGTTCTTGGCAACAGCTGGAAGTAGATGGATGTAGCATTGTTTCCCCAAACAGCAGTGTTCCTAAAAGACAGACGTGAAGGAACATCCTCTCTGGGGCAGAATGTCTAACTATATATTTGGTTGTCCTCTTTGAAGTTAGAGGTGTTCCAATATATAAACCTACACTGGCTCAAGGGTGGTGGCTAATGATCTGGCTGGATGGTCAGGACTTAGAATGAATAGAACAGGGGTCAATAATAAGGAGCTCTGAGGAAGAAGTATAGAGATGACCTCTTAGAATGTGCACAAAGGATGGAGGTATTTTTGACCCATCAGGGCCTCTCCAAAGAGAATTAATTGCAAGGAGGCTCTCAGTAATCAGATGGACAAGATGACTAGGTTAAGTGTATATCAGTTTCTTTCCCAGGCATCCTGATGAATGTGGTCATGCTGGCAAAACATGAAAGCTGCCCATGGTTTCAGTAACATGGAATTCCTCTCACTAAGGCTGCCACTGTCAAGTGCCTGATCAAAACCCATGTTATGAGCCCCCAAATGGGACCATACCCTCATTAGGCATATGTCTAATAGCAGGTTGATTATAGTCAACCCCTTCCTTAGTGGAGGATGTAGCAGTTTACCTACATTGGAACAGATAGTTATTCTGCACTTGCATTTTCCTACCCTGCCTGTAATGCCCCTGCCAACGCTGACATTTGTGGACTTATACAATGCCTCACTAGCTGTCATGCTAGCACTGACTATAGTTTCTGACTGAGGTCTCATGTTCAACAGTAAACATTAATGGAAAATAGCAGCAATCAAAGAAAGGCTGGACCACAGGGGATGCAACCTTTGAGGAGTGTGTTTGGTCACCATAACTGGCTAAAGAACACTGACCAGCTGGGTTGGTTGAGGCCAAGGGAAATATGGGATGGATAGTGGAAGAAGTTGTTAGTAAGTATAAATTGTGGCCTGTGGCCATTATACAGATATGAAGATAGTAGCAATTATATAGAGTTTCATTGCTTGCTAGCAATACATATCTATACATATTAGTTAATTACATTACCCTCCTTTCCCTTATTATTTTATATAAATATTTCTGTTGGTGATTTATTAATTAATTAGTGTTTAGTTTAGAGACCATTCAGGGAATATTGTGAACAGAATTAGTGTAAAATTTAACATCACCTAAAGATGGATACCATAATGCTTAGGCCTTAGGTCTCCCCATATTGGATCATATTAGGTAGAGGCTTAATATTTTATGGAAATTCAAACAGGTGAGAAGAGTGGCATGGGGGCTGAGTGGCCAAAGCAGTGGACCGCGCTGTTAAGGAATTGGCCCTCAGCTCCAGCTTTACCCTTCTACACTCACCTTGATGATGCTGGGGTTGGGACTCTGCAAAGTGCATATCTGCTTTGCCAGCTGGCAGCCTATTATTAACTTCTACTAATAGGGTTGGTGGAGGGACGCTGGAAGAGAGGAGTTTGCTGCTGCTCTTGCCAGCATTGCCCCAGCCACAGTACTTTGCCCTAATAGCAGATTTGTTTCTTCCAGCCTCCAGCTTAATTCCACATTTTAGTATCAGGAGTATAGAATCCATTCAAAGGAACAGCAGCAGCCAGGCTGTGCCCCACCCACAAAATTGTGAGTCCCAAATTCACTGCTCTCCCCACCGTTTTGAACTTTTAGAGTCTTAACAACTTCTACTCGTTCTAAAATATTTACAGATGGTAGCTTCTTCCTGCAGTTATCAGTTACATTTATTATCTCTGAATTAGTTATTTTGTGTTTCCACTTGCTATTTTAGCCATCCAACACCTTTGAAACCAATTCCCCATATTAAATTCTCTGTACTGAATTACGAGTGTGGCTTCTGTTTTTCTGCTGGAATCCTAATACAACTCTCCTAGATGTAAAACTGCAACGGTTCCCTATTGCCCTTGTAGTACGTCCGCAGTTCTCCCACGTGGCCTTCCAGGTTCTTCGCAAACATGCTCTTCCCGCCTCGCCTTCTCGCTTGCGGTAGACTGAATTATGTACCCTAATTTAGGTGCCTTCTTAATCTTGGTCTGCTTTCCTGTGGTGTGAACCCATTGCAAACAGGACCTCTTGAAGATGCATGTTTTAGTCAAGTTGTGGCAAACCGAATGAGGGTAGGTGTTAATTTGGATTACCGGAGCCTTTATAAACCACGGAAATTCAGACAGCATCAGATAAAGCCGGAAGCTCTCTCCTTGAGGAGGGAGGAGCGAGGAGCCGAAAGCCGGAAGTCAGAGAACCCGGAAGAGAGCGGAGAGCCTATCGCCTTGTGAGGAGAGGCAGGGGTACCAGGCAGCAACTCCAGGACCAGCTCGCAGCCAGCGCCACAGTGGTACAGACTTCAGGTAGAAAGCATTACCTTGCTGACGACTCAGTTTTGGACTTCTGCCCTCTAATCCGTGAGTCAATACATTCCCATTGTTTAAGCAAACCCATTGAATGGTACTTGTGTACTGGTGATAGCAGCTCAGGAAAATGGAGGCACCCCTCTTTGCACTTATTCGCATCATTCCCGTCAAACTGAACCACGTGTAATTCCCAGAATGCGCCTTCCTAATCCTTTGCATGGTGTGTTTTCCTCACTTACCTTGTATAATACATTCATTTTTTTTCCGCCGAATAATCATCCCCATTTTTCACCCTGTCTCACTTTATACATCCTTTTGCTCTTTTAGGATTCACAGCTCATCCTTAAGTGACTCTTCTGGGATCACCTTTTGGACACGCAGGCACATACCCCAAATGTACAAACACATCCCACATAGCTTACTCATCACTACCCCCCAGGGCTAAATTACACCTCAGGTTTGGTGCTATTTTAGCATTTAACACGGGATTGAATTAGAAGTCTGGCCCCAGTAATAGCATAGTGCTAATCCTTAGTAGGAATTCAGTAAATAAGATGTAAAATAACTTAGATAAATACATTTTATGAGGTAAATGAGGACAATACCAAAAACAAAACTGGAAAATATTCTCTTGAATGAAAAAAATTTGGAAAACTTTATGGAAAATAGAGGTTTATTGATCACTGTATTAATTTCCCATTGTTGAACAAATTACCACAAATTTAGTGGCTTAAAACAACCCAAATCTATTATGTCACACGATTGTAGGTTAGAAGCCTGACATATGTCTCATTGGGCTAAAATCAGTGTTGCCAGGAATAACTTTCTATAGGCTCTAGGGGAGGATCCTTTTCCTTGATTTTTCTAGGTTCTAGAAGCTTCTTGATTCCTTGACTAGTGACTTCATTCCTCAGTCTTCAAAGTCAGCAATGGCAGGTCAGTTTGCACATTGCCTCCCTCTTCTTCCTTTGTGGATTCTGCATTTACTTTGGGCCTACCTGGAGAATCTAGAATATCTTTTCTCTTTTAAGGTCAGCTGATTAGTCACCTTAATTCCATATGCAATCTTAATTATCCTTTGCCATATAATAATGTACTATATTCTATATTCGGGTTCTAGGGATTAGGACATTGGCATTTTGGGGGAACCATTATTCTACCTACTATAATTACTACTGGAAAATTTAGAAAGATTATTGTAAATTACCCCCATGTCATTCTGTTTTTTTTGTTTGTTTTTTGTTTTGCTTGTATAATTTTTATCATAGTCTAATTGATTAAAGCGGATTTTCTCTATTCATGACTAGAATAGCCCAATGTGAATGGATATGGTATTTGGATTCTTATATCTTAACTTCTGTGTATATATTAATTAATGGAGATGGAGTTTAGAAATGATAAAAGGTAAGGTGAGTGTACAACATGATTTCTTGTCAAAAACTGGCTGGTAACCCATCCCTGGTTACCTTCATCTGTATCTCCTCTCCCCTAACCTCAAGGTTGACAGAGAGAAGAATGTTGAATGGAACAGGGAGGCTACAATAACCAAATTTAACTCCACAATTTTATGAAACCTGAGACTTCAGAAAATGAGGAGAAAACTGAGAAACAAGGAATATTGGTTTCCTGGTGTATTCAATGTTTGTCTTAAAACTTGTAAATGGCAGGCTTAAGTCCAGAAAATATTTCATATTAAGCATATTAAGCTTAATGCAAGCTATCAATTTTTAAATAGAATATGTAAAAGCAAAGAGGTTTTCCACTTAAAGTACTGTTAATAATTAGCTATTTCTCAGAATTATTTTCATTTGTATTTGAGCAAGTTCAATAGAGTTGGTTATAATTTTGGCATCAAGCCAGGAGAGCAATTGGTTGTTTTGTGTAATAAAATTTAATTCTGTGTTGCCTAGAAAATACCAAGATATCAGTAAGTAAGTGTAAAAGCCATATTTCTATGCCTATTTAATGCTAAACGTGTTTCATAAAATGTGATGTTTATTTTCTTTTCTAACTCAGAATATTTTTCTTTTGAAAGAGATTGTTTGCTATCCATATTTAGATTCCTCTTTCACTTTTTATGGATACACAAAAAGGGTACATTAGTGAGGAATAAGATAAAAATTTCTGAAATTCTAAAAGATGCAGTCAAAAGTCTGGATATTTAACAGCAGCCATGAATTTGAATTAGCAGAATTTTCAGATTAGCTTGGGAACTCCTTCTTTGTTCAGTGTCCCTCCATCCACATCCATATCCCCATCAGCATGAGCTGAGACTTGACTTCTTAGGCAGTCTTTCACAACCTTTCACAGGTCAACCTTGATGGACCTCCACTTACTCACACTTAAATTACCTAAAGCTCTGCATTCCATCTGGAACACAAAATGGAGGCCACCAATGTACTGGAAGCTCATAGCTTATAACAAACTCTCTTGTATGCCTCCTGTGCATTTCTTTTTTCTTTTCTTTTCTTTTTTTTTACATTTCTCAATTAAATGTAATGTATACATGTAATTTTTTTTTTTTGAATCAAACAATATGTTACACAATATATTTGGTTCATAGTAATGCATTCATACAGTATTTGTCCTTTTGGGTCTGGCTTGCTTCACTCAACATAATATCCTCCGGGTTCATCTATGTTGCCATATGCTTTATGACTTCATTTCTTCTTACAGATCCATAATATTCCATCATGTGAATAGACCACAGTTTGTTTATCCATTCAGATGTTGATGGACACTTGGGTTGTTTCTAACTTTTGGCAGTGGTGAATAATGTTGCTATGAACATCGGTATGCAGATGTCTGCTCGTGTCACTGCGCTCAGTTCTTCTGAGCATATACCCAGTAGTGGTGTTGCCAGGTCATATGGCAAGTCTATATTCAACTTCTTTAGGAACTGCCAAACAGTCCTCCATAGTGGTTGTACCATTCTGCATTCCCACCAACAGTGAAGAAGTGTTCCTATCTCTCCACATCCTCTCCAACACTTGTAGTTCTCTATCTTTTTAATAGTGGCCATTATGATAGGTGTGAAATGGTATCTCATTGTAGTTTTGATTTGCATTTCCCTAATCATAAGTGATGTTGAGCATTTCTTCATGTGTTTTTTTGCCATTTGTATTTCTTCTTCGGAGAAATGTCTATTCAAGTCTTTTGCCCATTTTTTAATTGGGTCGTTTATCTTTTTATTGTTGAGTTGTAACATCTCTTTATATATCCTGGTTATTAAACCCTTATCAGATATGTGATTTCCAAATATTTTTTCCCATTGAGTTGGCTGCCTTTTCACCCTTCTGACAAAGTCCTGTGTCATGCAAAAGTGTTTAATTTTGAGGAGGTCCCATTTATCTATTTTTTCTTTTCTTACACGTGCTTTGGGTGTAAGGCCCAAGAAACCACCACCTACTACGAGGTCTTGAAGATGTTTCTCTACATTTTTTACTAGTACTTTTATGGTCCTGGCTTTTATATTTAGATCTTTAATCCATTTTGAGTTGATTCTTGTATAGGGAGTGAGATAGGGGTCCTCTTTCATTCTTTTGGTTATAGATATCCAGTTCTCCCAACACCATTTGTTGAAGAGACTGTTTTTTCCCATTAGCGTGGGTTTGGTAGGTTTGTCAAAAACCAGTTGACTGTATAGGTTAGGGTATATTTCTGGGTTCTAAATTCTATTCCACTGATTGATGTGTCTATCTTTATGCCAGTACCATGCTGTTTTGAACACTGTAGCTTTGTAATATGTTTGAAGGTCAGGCAGTGAAATTCCTCCCACATTGCTCTTCTTTTTTAGAATGCTTTTGGCTATTCGGGTGCACTTACCGTTCCCGACGAATTTGGTAATTGCCTTCTCTAATTATGTAAAGTAAGTTGTTGGGATTTTGATTGGTATTGCATTGAATCTATAAATCAGTTTGGGCAAGATTGACATCTTCACGATATTTATTCTTCCAATCCATGAACACGGAATGACTTTCCATTTGTTTAGGTCTTTTAAAATTCTTTTAGCATTGTTTTGTAGTTTTCTGCATATAGGTCCTGTACTTCTTTGGTTCAATTAACTCCTAGGTATTTGAGTCTTTTTGTTGCTATTGAAAATGGAATTTTCCTCCTGATTTCCTCCTCAGGTTGTTCAGTACTAGTGTACAAAAACATTACTGATTTTTGCGTGTTGATCTTGTATCCTGCCACTTTGCTGAACTCATTTATTAGTTCGAGTAGCTTTGTTGTGGATACTTCAGGATTTTCTAAATACAGGATCAGGTCATCCACAAACAGTGCGAGTTTTACTTCCTCTTTTCCTGTTTGGATGCCTTTAATTTTTTTGTCTTGTCTAATTGCCCTAGCTAGAACTTCTAGTACAATGTTGAATAACAATGGTGACAGTGGGCATCCTTGCCTTGTTCCTGATCTTAGGGGGAAAGCTTTCCACCTTTCCCCATTGAGTATGATGTTGGCTGTGGGTTTTTCATATATGCCTTTTATCATATTGAGGAATTTTCCTTTTATTCCTATCTTTTGAAGTATTTTTATCAAAAAAGGATGTTGGATTTTGTCAAATGCCTTTTCTGCATCTATTGAGATGATTATGTGGTTTTTTTCCTTTAATTTGTTAATGTGGTTGTATTACATTGGTTGATTTTCTTATATTGAACCAGCCTTGCATACCAGGAATAAATCCCACTTTGTCGTGATGTGTAAGTCTTTTGATATGCTGTTGGATTCAATTTGCAAGTATTTTGTTGAGAATTTTTGCATCTATGTTCATGAGAGAGATTGGTCTGTAATTTTCTTTTCTTGTGGAATCTTTATCTGGCTTTGGTATTAGGGTGATGTTGGCTTCATAAAATGTGTTGGGTAATTTTCCGTCCTCTTCAAGTTTTTGGAAGAGTTTAAACAGGATTGGTGTTAATTCTTTTCTTAGAATTTACCTGTGAAGCCATCTGGTCCTGGACTTTTCTTTGCTGGGAGATTTTTGATGACGGATTCAATCTCCCTAATTGTGATTGGTTTGTTAAGTTCTTGTATTTCTTGTAGCGTCAGTGTAGGTTGGTTTTGCATTTCTAGAAATTTGTCCATTTCATCTAGGTTGTCTACTTTGTTGGCATATAGTTTCTCATAATATCCTCTTATGATTCTTTTTATTTCTGTGGGGTCATTTGTAATCCCCCCCCTTTCATTTCTGATTGTATTTATTTGCATCTTCTCTCTTTTTTTGTTAGTCTAGTGAGGGGTTTGTCAATTTTATTGATCTTCTCAAAGAACCAGCTTTTGGTTTTGTTGATTTTCTCTATTGTTTTTCTATTCTCATATTCATTTATTTCTGCTCTAATCTTTATTATCTATCTCCTTCTGCTTGCTTTGGGATTGGTTTGCTGTTCTTTTTCTAGTTTCTCTAGTGGTTCGGTTAAATATTTGAGTTCAGCTCTTTCTTGCTTTTTAATCTAGGCATTTAGGGCTATAAAGTTCCCT
>JAKSZT010032012.1:9873023-9917637 GCA_026826555.1 Tolypeutes matacus
CTCCCACCACATCCCACACAAACATCTCCCACAAGTGTGGCCCATCATCCTCAAGGGACTTACACATCCTGGGGCCTTGCCATCAACCATAGACCACAGTTCACATCGTAGATTACACTCTCTTCCACACAGTTCTGAATGGTGTGTGCTGATTTAAAATGGCCTACATCCGTTGCCACAACGGCACTCAGGACAACCTCCAAATCCCGAAGAAGCCCCTGTATTTCAACTGCACATCCCCTCCCTGCCCCGAAAGTGTCCAGTGGCCACTGGCTCCACCTCACTGTTATAATTTCTTCCATTGCTAGAATCACCATATGTGTACAACAGAATACCATTAAGTCCACTCTAGTCCATAGTTCTTCCCCCAATCCTGAGGGGACTGGGATGGTGATGTCCACTCCACCTCCAAGTGAGAGAGGGCTTATATCCCATGGATATGGTGGGTGGGATGATCCTGCCTGCAGATGCAGGCCCTCTCCATTCCCTGGGCTGTCCGTTGCCCATCGTTATCTCCTTGTCAGGTGACTTGGATGAGTCCATTGAGCTGTAGGGTAGGAGTTGCAGCTCCACCGAGATTCCATGCACACCTGGCACATAGGTAGGCCAGAGGCTCCAGTCTCTGGAAGTATACCTAAAAATTCTAGCATCACATATAGGTTTGAATAGAAGGGACTGATGAACCATGTGCAGGGAGGACTTATTTGAGTCCAATTCTGTCACTCTCAGGAGCACAGATTCCAAAATAGAACCCACTGATATGGCGTCAGTCTCTGGGGCGATGCCCCCTTATATAGGACCTGGGTGTCTCCAGAGCTCTCAGGAACCCCTCTGTGTGGGGTGATATGCACTTTGATGTTCTATGAGCTCCTACTGAGGTGTGCGTAAGCGTTACCTCTGGGAGGACCTCCCAATTCTCTTTGAAGTCTCTTAGCCACTTGAACTCATTTGTCTTTACCTTTTCCCCCTTTTATTCAAGGTCTTTTTCCAGTTGTGTTGCCAGTTGGCACTTGGTATTAATCCCTCATTGCCAGGGAAGCTCATCCCTGGGAGTCATGTCCCACGTTGGGGGGAAGGTAATGCATTCATATGCTGAGTTTGGCTTAGAGAGAGGCCACATTTGAGCAACGAGGAGGCTCTCAGGTGGCAACCCTTAGGCACTCCATAACAGTAAGCTAAGTTTCAGTTACAAGAGCAAAGACTCATAAGGATAGTCATCAATAAAAAGAACTCATAAGTGGGCCATCCTGTTTTGGCAGACACTGTCCCTGCACTCAGAGGACTGTTGCTGCTCCCTTGGAGAATGTGGCAGAGCTCTCCAGTCTAGGAATTCAGATTCCCTCATTTATTGAGTGATTGTCCACCCACCGTGACCATGCCCCATCCTTTGATCTTTTGAACAATTTTGTATATCTTTCATTTCTATTCAGATGAACTTACTCCCATGCATCCCCCCTCCCAGATACCCCCCACCAATAGTCCCCTGCAGTACCCACTGTAACCCTTCTGTGATCTAAATATTCCATGAACATGTAGCCCATAAAAGAATCAAATACACTTAATAGGAAAAAGAAACAACAATGAAAAGCTTACATGCAAGAGACAAACATAAGGAAACTCAGGAAAAAAAAACCCAAAAAGACAAACAATCAAAAAACAAAACAAAACAAAATATAATTAGCGGATTGGGACATTCAAAAAAATGGGGAAAAAAGCAAAAGAAATGCCTTTAAAAAAAAATATATATATATATATATTCTTTTTTCCTTTTATCACTGTGTTATCGGATATCTGGTGTGCCATGATACCTTCCCCTTCTCAATCCCCAGTGTCTCCCAAATTTTCATTTAATTTTCAAAGAAGTTTTAGGTCACAGCAAAGTTATACACGGAATACCAGAGATTCCCAGATACCAAACCACGCCCCCCTTCTCCACCCCATATTAAACCCCCCCTTTTTTTTTTAGATGTTAGCATTGTTATAACTGTTATACAGATAGCAAAATATAGCAACTAAACATTGTCAATGATTTACAGTATAGTTTACAATTTAGATGATACAGTTTAATAAGTTTTGATGATATTTACCATGTCCTGTGTCCATTACTGTAAGGTAATGAAAAACCTTTCCCATGACCACTAAATACCCCATTAGATCTTAACTGTTCCTTCCTCCCCACCCCCCCTGGGGCATATGACACTCCCGTCTTGACTCATGGAATGTCAAGATTCATAGTTACATGCCCTGGATGTTTGAACCTGCCCTTCCTAATCTACCCACCTGTCAACGCTGCACCACCAAACCCAGTAATATCACTACCCATTTCATTATTACTAGAATAATGAAAATGCTTTAAAATTATTAAAGTGATTAATGCACAACTATGTGTTTATACTGAATACCATTGATTGTACACTTTGAATGGATTTATGCTGTATTAATATGTAGCAATAAAATTAATTTGTACAAAATAGTATATTTCCACGTACATTAGAGCAAAATTAGAAACATATATAAATATCTGACCTTTAAAAGTGACACTAGCAGAAAAATATCATTGGTTCATATTTGTATATATTAATTTCTTTGCTGAGTCTATTGTACTTATTTTATATGGTCTAACTATTTTTATGTTTTTCATAAAATTCCCTCCAGTCTTCCAGTCATATTTTGTCATATATTTATTCCAATTAGAAAACTCTTATCTGGAAGCCATAATATTTTTTAATTGAGTTAATCCCTTTGCCCGGTGTCTAGAGAAAACTCTGTTATATAGAAGCTTTTCTCAAATCTATGTTTCCTATGTGAATTGCATGAATATTTTAGCCTAGTTTATTTCACAGATACTATCTGGACAAATATATAAATTATCAATCTTAAAACATTGGACATAAAAAAAATTATATAACAGTAATCCCTGAAAGAACAAAAGTAAATGAAGTGAGCCTTAGTATAAAGTGGGCTTCGGCTTCTGGAATGGCAGAGAGAGGAGTCATTGGGCCCTCCTCTCCCCAAAACAACCATTCAATTGGAGAAAATATTTTAAAAGTCATTTAAATTTTATGGAAATTATCCTAAGGGATTATGTTAATTGAGGACATTCATTCAAGAACATTTAAATCCTATTAAGAACGCTAAGAATTGGTGGCATTTGAGATGCAACTGGCTTCTCTTTCCCCTCCCCCCACTTCCATTTTTAAAAACTTTTCTAGGCAGGTAGATACAACTGGCTTCCCCGTACCCAACCCCCACTTCCATTTTTAGAAACTACTCTAGGCAGGTGTGGCCAAGAAGATGGGGGCCCACTCTCCTCTCAGCTTCCAATATAGGATTACGGTTTCACTCCGGGAGGGGCAAACCACTGGTATTTGTCATCTTTCCCAGCACTGTGTTGCAGAACTCTGTTCTGATTGAGTGACCAGGCTATCTTTCTGCTCCCAGCCCTTACAAATAGGGCAGAAGCTCTACTCCAGGGATGGCAGGCCTAGAATACCATGCCCTGATTGTCCCTGCCATAGCTCACTTATATGGCAGGAGTTCCATGCTAGGAAAGACAAATTAGGAATACCACAGATGATCCTCCTTGCCCCTGCTCCCATCCTTAGAGCCCATTCATAGGGAAGGGATGTCACTCTGGAAGAAGTGAGCCTCTGTCCTCCCTAGGCAGCTCTTGTACGTGGCACATAAGATCTGCCCAGTGGTAGAGGCATGCTCAAGAGCTCCGCAGCTCTGTCTAAGGTGCCTGATCCTATTTAGAACAGAGAATAGAGAACATCATGCCTAAGCATGTTGTCAAAATAAATCGAGACCTTGGTGGAGAGAAATTGAGGGTGCTCATAGAGCCATGATACTAGTAGCAACAAGCAAAATGGCAGACAAACTAGAAGCTTAACAGAGAGAACCATAGAAAGAGATAGCCAAAAACAAAAAACAAAAAAAAGCAACCCTAATAGGGTCACAATCAAAATGAACTCTGGCAGTTGGAAGGCTGTGCAAAAATGCTAAGATGCCCCCTGCCCTCTGCCCCACACCTCCACCTCACCAAGAGCAATCAGAGCAGTACATGCAGCAGGCATGAAGATTCCCCAAGCTCCACAGAGACTCATCACCAAAAGCAGGAAGCCTCCACTGGTGCCAGGGACTTAAGCACAACTTCTGACCAAGCATTGGCTGAACAGTGAGCTACTACAAATGGATCCAGGGACAACCCCTAGGAAGCTAGGCTGAAAAATGAGGATCACCCACAGCCCTGTAGTCTGGAAGACTGTGAATGCCAAAGGCTTCCAAACATGGAGCAAAAGTCTGAGATCTAACCACAAGATTATGGAAGACGTCCCCTCCCCAACTCCATACCACCCTACCAAGAGGGCTGCAGTGTAATAAACATGGACTACAGCTGAAAGAACTGCAAGACACAGCCTCCGTCTGAGAACGAGTACTTCCAGAAGCCCAAAGTCAGGAAGGGAGACAAAGCAGGGACACTAGAGGTATTGGAAATCTTTGGCACCTACTGCTAGAATAAACATTAAGCAAAGCTCAGCTCCTAGCCAGATTAACATAAATGCTCATACTAAAGTCCTATTTATATGAGTTCCTATTACTCAACTCAAATGTCCATCTTTAAAAATTAAAAGGAATGACAAAATGTTGAAAAAACAGTGTGAAGAGACAAAGCAAGCATCAGAAGCAGACTCTTATGATACAGGTGTTGGATATATTTGACATAGAATATAAAATAACTATGATTCCTATATTAAGGAATTATATCAGACTTCTCATCAGAAATCATACAAACAAACAAAAAAGAAATGATACAAAAGAGAATGGAGTGAAATAAATTATTCAAAGAAAAATAAACCAAGTTTTATATCCAGTGAAATTATCCTTCAAAAGTGAAGGAGATCCATCACTGCAATCAGTGCAGTGCTCTTTGATTACACCAAAAGCCATTCAGTGTGCAATTAGACGGATTGTATGGTATGTGAATATATCTCAAAAAAATTGCTTTAAAAAAAAGTGAAGGAGAAACAAAAGACATTCTAAAACAAACACAAGTAAGGGAATTTGTCTACATTAGGCAAATACTGCAAGAAATGTTAAAAGAAGGTCTTCAGAGAGAAGGAAAACGATGTAGATCAGAAACCCAGATCTATATAAAGAAATGAAGAGGGGCGCAGATATGGCTCAAGAAGTTGAGGGTTTGCTTCCCACATGGGAGGTCCCGTGTTCAGCTCTTGGTGCCTCCTAAAAAAACCAAAAACAAATAACAAGCAAAACAAACGAAAAAACCAACTCAGGGGAGCCAATGTAGCTTAGTGGTTGCATGCTGGCTTCCCACAAATGAGGTCCCGGGTTCAATCTCCATCCCTGGTACCATAAAAAAAAAAAAAAAAAAAATTAGAAGCATCAGAGAAGGAATAAATGAAGGTAAAATACAATCTTTTCTTTTTCTTATCCTTACTTGATCTAACAGATAACTACTCATAGTAATAATATTAATAATGTAGTATATAGGACATGCTACATAATATAGCATACAATATAGCATATGGATAAATGAAAAGAATGACAGAAATGTTACAGAAGATGGGGAGAATGAATTGGGGACTACTGTAAGTTACTGTATATTGAAAACTATGGCAATAACTTAATTTTTATATATATTTGATGTTTTTAAAAGAGGGGTGAAAATGGAATAATATAAAATGCCCAATTAAATCAGAGAAGGCGGAAAAAGGGGCAATATAAAAATGAAACAAATTACATGCAATATTGAAAACAGTTACAAACATGGTAGATATTAATCTACCTATGCAAATAATCACTTTAAATGTGGATGAATTAAATATATCAATTAAAATGTAGAGGCTGTCAGAGTGGATTATAAAAACAATACACATCTATAAATTTTCTATAAAAAACTAGCTTTAAATATAAAGACACAGGTAGATTAAAAGTAAAGGGATAGAGAGAGATACATCAGGCTAACACTAATCAAAAGAAAGCTGGAGTATCTATTCATTTCATGTGAAGTAGACTTTAGAACAAGGATAATTTTCAGGGATAAAGAAAGGCATTAGTTACTGATGAAAGGGTCAGTTCTTCATGAAGGTGTAACAGTCCTTAGTTGTATGTACTGACAACAGAGCATCAAAATACTTGAGGCAAAAACTGATAGAACTGCAAAGAGAAACAGACCTATCCTTATAGTTGAAAATTTCAACAACGCTCTTTCAGTAATTGATAGATCCAGTGGGAAGAGAGTCAGGATGTAGTTGAACTGAACAGCATCAATAATTAACTGTATATACCTGAAATATATAGAAGGCTTCATTCAGCAACAACAGAATACATTTTTTTTTGCAAGTTCACATGCAGCTTCAAAAAGCTAAACCACATTCTGGGCCAAAGAAACCCACACCTTAACAAATTTAAAACAATAGAAGTCATACAAAGTATGCTCTCAAATTACAATGAAATAAACTAGCCATTACTATTAGAAGGAGCACTGGAAAATCTCCAAACCTTTGGAGGTTAAACAATACACAATATAAATAACACATGGGATGAAGAAGTCGTCTCAAGAAAAATTTTAAAATATGTTTAACTAAATGAAAATGAAAATACATCTTCTCAAAACTTGTGAAATACCATGAAAGCAAGGCCTAGAGGGAAATTTACAACACTGAATAAATAAATAAATAAATATATAATACAAAATCTAAAATCTAATATCTAAGCTTCCATCATAAAAAGCTAAAGAAAGCAAAATCTCATTCTCTGACAATATCAATAAAATTGATAAAACTTGACCCAATATAATTAAAAAAAGAGAGAAAGTAGACACAAATTATTAATGTCAGAAATAAAAGATGGGAAATTATTGATCCCGTGGACATTAAAAGGATAATAAGGAATAATATGAGCAACTAGTAGGCACGGATTTGCTAATTTAGATGAAATGGTTCAATTCCTTGAAATACAAAAACTACTAAATCTCACACAAGGAGATTTAAGTAGTCAGAACAAGCCTATAAATATTAGACAAATTGACTCAATAATAGATAATCTACCAAAAAATAAAGCAGCTGGTCCAGATGGTTTCATTGGTGAACTCTACCAAACATTTAAAGAAGCAATGATACCAATTCTTTACGATCTCTTTCAGGAACATGTCCTAACTCTTTCCATGAGGTAAGCATTAACCCAATATTAGATAAAGTTATTAAAGGAAGGACAAACTATTATCTCTCATGGATACAAATGCAAAAATCCTCAACAAAATATTAGCAAATCAAATTCAATAATATGTAAATACAATTATACATCATGACCAAATGGGATTTATTCCAGATGTGTAACATTAGTTCAACATCTGAAGATCAGTTAATGTAATCTGTCATATCAAGGGGCTAAAGAAGACACATCATGATAAAACTCTGACCAAACTGGGAATAGAGGGGCATTTCCTCAACTTGATAAAGAAGATCTACAAAATAACCCTACAGCTTACATCATAAGTAATGAGGAGGGACTGGAAACTTTTCCTTTAAGAGTGGGAACAAAGCAAGAAAACCACCCCAATCCCCACTCCTATTCAAATAGTACTGGATGTCCCAGTTAATGAAATAATATGAGAAAAATATATGAATATACAGATAAGGAAGGAACAATAAAATATGTTTGCACATGACATCATTGTCTATGTAGAAAATCCCAAAAAACTCAACAAAAAAACTACTAGAACTAATAAATAATTATAGCAAGTTTTTAGGATATAAGGTTAACATACAAAAGTCAACTGCTCTCCTTCATAGCAGCAATGAACAATAGGTATTTGAAATTAAAAATGCAATGCCATGTACATTAGCTTGAAATAATTGGAATACTTATACAAAACTCTGATGAAATAAATTAAAGAAGATCCAATAAGTGGAGAGATATTCTATGTTCATGGATTGGAAGATGTTATTTCTTCCCACCTTGATTTATAGATTCAAGGCAATCCCATTCAGAATTCCCACAACTTTTGTGACTTTAAAGCTACAATTATCAAGACAGTGTGGAATTGATAAAAAAAAACAGACATATTTATCAGTAGAATAGAATAGAGAGCCCAGAAATAGACCCAAAAAATAGAGTCAAATGATCTTTGATGGAAGAGCAAAGGCTCAGTGGAGAAATGATTGTCTATTCAACAAACAGTGCTGGAACAATTGGACAGCTGTATAAAAAAGTAAATGAATCTAGACTCAGATCTTACACCATTCACAAAAATTCACTTGGGCAAAATTATAAAATTCATAGAAGAAAACAGGCAAAAATCTAGGTGAGTTTGGCAATGAGATTTTAGATTAAACACCAAAAGTATGATCCATGAAAGAATAAAACATAAGTTAGACTTCATTAAAATTAAAATCTTTTGTTTTGTGAAAGATACTGTCAAGAGAAGGAAAAGACAAGCCATAGACTGAGAGAAAATATTTGCAAAACACATATTTGAGAAGGAGCTTATATCCAAAATATAAAAGTAACAAGAAACCAAAAACACAATATTAAAATAGGCAAAAGATGAATAGCCACTTCATCAAAGATATGCAGGTAGAAAATTAGCATGTGAAAATATGCTCAACATAATTTTTTCATTAAGAAATTGCACATTTAACTTGAGATACTACTACATACCTATTAGAATGGTTAAATTCCAAAAAGTTGAAACTATCAAATGTTGACAAAGATGCAGAGCCACAAGAAATCTCATTCACCGCTAGTGGAATGCCAAACAGCCACTTTGGAAGACTGTTTGGAAGTTTCTTACAAACTAAACATGGTTTTACCATTATATACAGCAATTGTTCTCTTAGGTATTTACTTAATGAGTTGAATACTCATGTCCATACAAACATCTGCACAGAATGTTTGTAGCAGCTTTATTCATAATTGCCAAAAATCTGAATCAAACAATATGTTCTTCATTAGATTAATGGCTAGACAAACTGGTACAGTTATAAAAGGAATCTTTTTCATTGATATAAAGAAATGAACTTTCAAGCCACGAAAATACATTCAGGAACCTTAAACAACTATGGTTAAGTGAAGGAAGCAATCTGAAAAGGCTAGATACTGGAAGATTCCAACTGTGTGATATATGGAAATAGCAAAACTATAAAGACTGTAGAAGGATAAGTGCTTGCCAGGGGTTTACAGAGAGAGGCAGGGGGATGAACAAGTGAAGCACAGGGGAATTTTAGGGCAATGAAACTATTTTATATGAGGCTCTAATGGTGGATGCATGAAATTTTTCATTTTTCAAAACCTATAAAACTTCATACTACAATGAGTGAAACAATGTATGCAAATTTAAAATAATCATTTAGAGGGTCAGGAGGTCCCAGGAAAGAATGCAGATTATGACAAGAAAATCTAACTGTATGTAAATGTATGAAATATCTTCACTAAAGTGGGTGGGGAAAAGGTGCTGACCTAAGAAACTTTGGAAATGAAAGGAGTCTGTAAGACTAAAGGCACAGGAAACTACACATAAGAATTGTACAAACATTGATAAAATTGTTTTCCATGGGTAACTAATACTGTATAGGAATAACACTGGAATTGAACAGTTGTAAATGGATGACAGATGCTGGGAGCCAAATTTGTCATTGGTGGAGTAGAAATTTACAGATCAGAAGGAAGAAGCTAAAATGACCCATGTGGTGGGTATATATTATAGTTAGAGACATTAGTAAGAACTCATGTTTACCTTAATATAGTTACTTAAAGATATTTGCATATAGAAAACCACAGGTAGATACTTACATAAAGAAATACTCGTATATACAGGTTAGCATGCATGCATATGATTCTTGCTCTGTCAGCTGAGAGGAACTAAAGAAATGATATCCTAGTAGAAACAAATACATCTAGTGCCGAGAGTTTGTTATCCAATAAAATGAACCAGGGTTCCTTGGAGAACTGGCCAAATCTAGCACCAGGGGCTGTAAATATACAAGATGAACCTGGAGCATCTTGGTTGCCATAAAGTTAGGAAATGCTCAAAGGAAAAAAGAACACTTCATTAAGGGTATTTCAGAGGGGCACAGGAGCCAAATGAAAGAGTTCCCAATGGCCAAATCTGGAAGAATTTGGAAAAAAAAAAAATAAGACTGCTATTGGATTATTTCCCAATGTATAAAATAAATATGAATCCATTTTGATATAAATCATTTTTAAATAAATGAACAAATGGGAGAGAAGAGATAAATTTCTTGTGTAGAAGAAATTCAAGTAAATTATATAGATTCTCCACCCAAAAGGAAGAGGAACATAACTCCCACTCCTTAACTGTGGGCTAACCACAGAGACATCCTTCCAAAAAGTCCAGTGTGGATAAGGGGAACAAAGAGTAACTTTGCAGTGGATAAACCTGACAAACACAACTTCAGCCAAGTCATGGAGGCCAACACGAACAATGACAAATCATGTTGACAGTACGTAGCACTGATATGATATGATGGATATGGCCTTTTGCCTCTGTAGTCTTCCTCCCCAAAAACATAACCCCACTCTAATCATGAGAAAAACATGAAACAAAAATCTGTGTAAGTTCTGTGTCTTGTTTTATTCAGTTTTGTGGAGTGCCTGACCAGTACTTCTCAAAACTGATAAAGTTATCAAAACAAGGAAGGAGAACTGTTCATAGACTTGAGGAACCTAAAGGAGACATGACAACTAAATGTGATGTGGGATCATGGATGGGATCCTAGAAGTGAAAAGGACCATTGGGTAAAAACAATGGAAATCTGAATCAAGTACAGACTTTAAGTAATGATAGTGTATCGATATCGGTTCATTAATTTTAGCAAATGTGCCATATTAAAGTAAGATGTCAATAATAGGGGAAAATAGGTGCATGGGATGTGAAAGGGGGTATTTTGGAACTCTATGTACTATCAGTTCAATTTTTCTCTAAATCTAAAACTGTTCTAAAAATAAAGTCTACTAATTAATTTAAAATGAAAGCGAAATGAAGACTATTCAAGACAAAGGTATTTTTAAAAAGCCTGAGGGAATTAATTGCTGGCCAAGCTACATAAATGAAATATTAAACAAAGTTGTTCAACCAGAAAGAAATTTGGATCTACACAAAGAAATAAAGATTTTCAAAAATAGTTGAAAGAAAGGTAAATATGTAAGATATTCCCCACTTCTCATTTCTTTAAGACATTTAACTGTTTCAAGTGAAAATAGTAAAAATACTGAGATTTTTAATGATGCAAAAATAAATGGTGTGTCAGCAAAAAAATATCTGATGGGAGGCAGGAATACGAAAAATATTGCTGTAAGTTTTCTACACTACTCATAGAGAGGTATAATATTGTTTAAAGATAGATTGTGATAAATTAAAAATGTGCATTGTAAACCATAGGGCAGTTAGCAAAAAAAAAAAGGTTTAGAAGGTGGTATAACTAATAAACTAATAGTGAAGATAAAATGGAAGCATTAGATGACTGAATTAGTTCAAATCTAGGCAGTAAAAGAAGATTACAAAGAACAAATTGGACGCATAGGAAAAAAACTATAAAAATGATAAATTTACCACAAAATATATAAATTATGACATTAAATGTTAAGTGTTAAATATTCCAATTGAAAGAGAGTGTTGGCAGACTGGAGAAAAAATCACAAAACCACTATATTCCATCTACAAGAAATCCATTTTAAATATTAGGATGTAAATAGGTGAAAAGCCAAAATGTGGAAAAATATTTGTGTTTATGGAAACACAACATCAAGAGAATGCTGGAGTGGCTATATTAATATCAGACAATAGATTTAAGAACAAGGAATAGGACTTTGCCTTTCTTACTAGATGGAGTAATAGGGCCCAGATTTATTCTCCCACCTGAAACAACCAAACATATACATATACACTATACAAAGCAGTAGTTTTCACAACAGTGGACTTCAGAAAAGTAAGGAAATCAGGGACAATGATCCCTGAAAAGCTAGAAAAACGAGATGAGCCCTATAATTGCCCCAGCTTACTGCTTAGTAGTGCTGCAGTGAGGAGCAGTGCTGCAGTGAGGAAAATCCCAAGTGGAGTCCACCAAATCCCAAGTGGAGTCCACCAAATTCCCCAAGTTGAGGAGTGGAATTGAGAGTCCATGGAGACCTGATGGCTAGAGTTCATAGGACAGAGAGTCAGAGGAGAGTGCTGCTGGGAGAGAAAACTCCAGAGATCTGCAGAGGGTCTCTGTGATTATTCAGCAGAATACTGATCAGCACATGTATGTGAGGAAACTGCCTATGGAAAAGGTAATTGAGAGAGCATGTGGATCTCTTAGGGGAAAATATTAGGCCCTGAGGTGGGCGTTTGCCTGGGGCTGCACTGGAGAAGAGAAAAAGCGGGAGAAGTTGAGGCCAGAGATGACTGGAGACTAGAATGTCACTGTATGTGTTTGTTTTAACTGAGGGGACTAGAGACCTGCGGGATTTGAAGAGAAGCAGCAGCCTCTGGTTAAATTTTCAAAGACTAATTCTTAATTCTGGTTACTGATTGAGAGTAGAATGTGGTAGAGGTGGAGATGGAAGTAGGTAGATGAGATTTATGACAGTAATCCTGGAGAGAGATGATTCTATTTTGGAGCTGATATATAGAAATGAAGTAAGATTTCGTATATATTTTGAAGGCATAACTGAAATATACTGCTCATAGATTAGTTGTAGAGTTAAAGAGAAATTTTGAAATCAAAGATGATTCCAAACTATTGACCTGAGCTAATGGAAGGATTAACTTGTCATTTACTAGTGGGGATTCACCTGGAGGACATTTTTAAAGGGGGGTAGCAGAGGGAACGGCAAGAGCTTAGTTCTGTGAATGATAAGTTTGAGATTTCTATTTGAAATAAAAGTGAAAATGTTAAATCAACAGGTGATATACAAGTCTGGAGTTCAGGATGAGAGGTATAAATTTGGAAGTCAACATATGTATATGCATGTGGATATGAATATTATGTAAAGTTACAAGACTAGACAAAATAACCAAGGTATTAGATGTGGAAGGAGGAAGCCTGAGGACTGAGTCCTGGGTCATCCTAAAATGTAGTAGTTGAGGAGGTGAGCAGCAACCAGGAAGGGAGACTAGAAAGGAATGGACAGAGGGCTGCAGAAAAGCCAGGGGACTAGGAGGCCTAGGCTCCTAGGAGAAAGCGTTTCAAAGAGGAGCGTGAGATAGAACGTGGCAAATGCTGCTGCTGGGTCATGGAAGATGAGGCCCGAAAACCCAGCAGTGGATCGGACATGGTAGAGGCCATTGTTGACGTGGACAAGATCATTTTTCCATGGAGTGGGAAGGCAGAGAGTCTGATTAAAGGGGGTTTATGAGAATGGGAGGAGAGGTCAGGTGTAATAAATGTATTCCATCTATAACAGAAGCAGAGGTAAAACACTTGGCATAAAGGCTTGACTATATGAGTGATCAATTCACTATTGTGACTTAAGAATTTTTAATCAAAATGAAAATATATTTTACTATACTCTGAGCTCATCAAGGTTAAGGACTGACCAACATAGTTTCATACCTAATGCTTCCCAGAGAACCTTGCATTCAGTGAATGAGCAGTTAACATTTGATGGATTAATAATTGTAAAAATGTAAAGGTATAAGATAAATTATTGATTAAGTGCTGGTATAGATTAGGCCAAAACTTTTTAAGACATCATAGAAGGAATTTCAGCACACATGGAGAGAGTGAGCCTCTAGCTATGTCCACATGTATAACATCGGTTGGAAGGGGATTAAAGCACTTAATGATATAATCTAGTTATGCTTTACTGGCATATTTAGTTCATCATACTGGCTGTCTAACAAAGTCACCTTTAATCTTAAAATGTTATTTTTAAAATAAATTATGATAGAAAGAAGATAATTGAGTTGACTAGTTGATGTGTATTTTTTGGTATTAGTTATGATTTGTGTTAGTTAAAATTAGCTTCCCTGGGCCTTTTCTGAATGTCAAGAATCAAAGTTTAAATGGGAGTAATTTTAAAATGTCTTTGACATTTCCAAATTCCCATGTATTAATCCTCATGTTTTCCAAATAAAGGATTTATGCAAGTTTTGCAAACTCATTGGGGTTAATTGAATCATGTTTGCATGGATACCAAAGGATCATGTCCTTGACTCATTTTGACAAGTGACTGACACTGATCAACAGGAAGACGTGAATAACTAAAACAAAATAAAATGCCTTTTATCTTAGGAGACGCAATGCATGCTATACAAAATAAAGCATTTAATTTTGGGAATAATGTTTACTTTTTAAAATTTGCTGTTTTCAATTCAAGTAGAAATTAAAATCCTTTTAGAGAATATTAATATTAGGCTCTCTATGAATCTAAGTGAAAATATTTAGCTTTCACATTTATATTCATTGTTGTGTGGGGAATTGAAAGATATTTTTTCAATAGGAAGACAGGTTGCCACCCTTTGAAATACTGCTGAAAAATCATACTGATATGAGCACCTTTGTTTTAGCCTGTTAGCTAAATCTGCCTCTAGGTAGGCAGACCGAAATGGAGATTTCTCTTTAGAAAATATTTTGTCTGAATTAGTTATATTGTGTTAGAAATCATTTATTTTGTAGGACAAACATGACACTTCAGACTACTGAAAGACTACTCTTCTAAAAAAAATAGCTTTATTCTTTTACCTAGAGCTAAGTTAAAAGATACTTCAAACAAAGCAGTGAAATTATGAAGAAGAAGCCAAGAATCAACTGTACTACCAAACAATACTTACTCTCTTCTTGTGAGGCTGTTCAGAACATCTCCAAAGAGGTACACCTTTAATATTTACTATTTGCTTGTTCCTCACAGGGTAGAGAGTGGGATTAAAGGAGATAATAATATAAATGAATGTACTTTGTATGATGGACTCTAAATCAGTCCTCAAGATTCATCTCCAATATCACCTCCTCTATGATGTCTTCTTTTTCTGTTTCTCTAGCACTCTACTTATATCAACGACACAAGAAGGAGCACATCTTATCATCTTCCTTAACCCAGACTTCCATAATTTTTAGGTCCTCTATAAATTTGGAATGTGAAAACCTGGCATTATATAGTAGAAATGACAAAAACAGGGGCTTTATTTTGTTCTTCACTCCTGTATCCTCAGCACTTAGTATTGTCCTAGCACTTAATGGGTGCTAAAATAGTATTTTTTTAAAGTGGATGAGTTGATTGAATACAATGAAAATCAATAATGTGCAATGAGTAATTATTATCAACAATTCAAATCCAAGTTTGTATACCCTATATTACCCCTCAGATTTCTTCTGTCCTTCTCTGGCTCATTCTCTCCAATCCTGTATTTCCATTTTCATGTAAACACATCCATGCAATATTCCCCTAGCACTACAGAGTCCAGATATCCAAAGTTCAATTTCCATCTACATGTCTTGAATTGCCTTTCTGAAGAAAAGCCTTTAATTCTCTTAGTTATCCTTTATTCTGTGAGTCTTTGATTCCATGCCCTTCCTCGCCCCAAACCCTCCTAGTATTAGCCAAACCTGCTGATGATACTTCCACACTCTCTCTCTCACTTCTGAACTTTTCCCATTCTTTCTGAGAATGCATAGTTAAGTTCCTTATAAACTTTTATCCTGGACATCTATGTTAGTTTTCTTTCGGTTAAGGCTTCTTGGACTGCTTTGTAAATCTTTTACCTGGTCTCTTCTTCCAATTTCTAGACTACTTTCTTCCCATTGAATCTCTCCAACATATAGTTTAAAGATAAAATACTCCCATAGTTTCAATCACTTCCTTGTTTACAAATAAATTGCTTTCAATTTATTACAAAATAGAATTTAAACTCCTTAATTTAGGGCATGCATATTATTAATAATCTGGACCGAGCCTATTTTCCTAGTCTTTTCTCCTCCTTTAAAAAAATGCATCTATGTTCCAGCCAGGCTAAACCAATTCCCTCCCCAAACATTCTCTGTAGTTTTCAAATATTTATTTGTTTTATTCACGTCATGCCTGAAATAACACTTTCATCTCCTTCTTACTAAATCTTACTCATCCACTAAGACGTATCTGAAATACTACTGCTTTAATAAAGTTTCCTCCGATTTCCCCAGTTTAAATATACTTTATCACCATAGTTCCCTAAACTGAGTTCTTTGAACATTAGTTCCATAGGAAGCTAAAAATGTTACAGTAAAGGTGTTTATATTTTTATCTCACAAATATTTTTGATCCCCTACTCTGAGCCAGGCTCTGGTATAGATAAAAATATAAGGCTATAAGGCTGAGGCAAAGCATAGTCAGTTCCCACGTTCACGGGTGTGGTGGGCTGAATTACATACCCCAGTTTAGCCACGGTCTCGGTCTTGATCAGTAGTCCTAAGGGTGTGAACCCATTGTAAGTGGGATCTCTTGAAGATATTATTTCAGTTTATGTGTGGCCCAACTGAATGAGGTTGGGCCTTCATCCAGATTACTGGAGTCCCTTATGAGCAGAAGCAATTCAGACAGAGAGAGGAAAATCAACTGGCAAGAGTCAGAAGCCAAAAGGCAGCAGGCGCTGGGAAGAGAAAAGAGAGGGTATGGCCATGTGATGGAAGCAGAGATGCAAGCCAAGGAACAGCAAGACTGCTGCATGCAGCGACCCGGAGAAAGCAAGCCTTCTAGCCCCTGGAACCGGGAGCCAGCACTCCTGTTGTTAAGCCATCCCGCCGTGTGATACTTGTCTTGGCAGCCTCGCAGACTGAGACAAGGGAGTTAACAGTGCATTGAGGAGAAAGTTTAAACAAATAGACATGCAGATGTGTATGTTATTCCACACTGAGAGAATCTTCTTGAAGGAGGGGAGAATATAATGAAGCACCCAACTGAAAGTGGTGGAGCTTCTCTCGGGAAGTGATATTCTGCCTGGAGCCTCAAGCTGAGAAGTGGCTCTGCAGAGGAAAATGTGTATGTGTGTGGTGGGGGTTTCCTGGCAAAGTGAAAATTGTATGCAATGGCCCCACATCAAATAGTTTAGAGAAATGCTGGGTTTAAAAGATTTAATTTATGGACAGTGATTCAGTAAAAAAAAAAAAAAAAAAAAAAAAAAAAAAAATGCTGAAAAAGAAATCAGTCTTGGTTTAAGCCCAAAGAGTTGGTTAACTGCAAGTCTTGGGCTCACGATTAGGTCTGTGATTAAGAGGTGGGTAAAGGAACAATCTCCTCCCTTTGGCTCTGCTTGATGTGACTCTGAACACAGCTCTTCATTCCATGGACTTGAAAGCAGTAGGCTTTTTCATTCCTTTCTAAATCGTATTTACCAATAAAGCCTCTGGGATCGAGAGGAAGAAAAAAGGTGTAATTTATGGCTTAAAGCCTTGATATGGTTACATGTAATGTGGATCTCAAAGTGGGTTAAGGAGGGACCAGTTTAAGTAATTTATTAGACCAGTATTTCCTCCTCCCCCACTCTGCTATGCTCTTTTGTTCCTTTTTCTTACTTCTTATTTCTTTACTTTCTTTTATTGGGGAAAAGGGTAAGTACATCATACACTAATGTTGCCTATGGAAACTGCCTAAGGAAATGCAACTTTGAATCCTCATGATGTGTACTACTTTTAAACGACATACCCTGTTCTGTAGTTTACTTGAGCTATTCCTTAATCATTGGCAGTTAGATCAGGAAGGAAGCTGATAGAGAACCACTACCGACTTCATTGTCAAACTATCGAGCTCAGTACTCAAAGACATGAGCTCCTCAGTAAAGTAAAACGCTGTGTCAACTCCACCCTGTAAGTTAGAAACCGAGGGTCTTCATTGAGCCTTCTCTCACACCCTCCACCCCCATTCATGTAGTTCTGCCAGCTGTCACTTCTCCTTCTCCTCTGACATCTTTCTAATACTACCAAGGACAATCCACGTTACTGCTGTCTCTCTTCTAACTTTCATAATGTTTGTGTGTTCATGCCGTAGGAGGAATTCAGGCACTGCGCTTCATGGTAATCATACTTATTAGGACACATTCATCACAGCCCCCTGTCATCACTGGTCTATATGAGGTCCCTCTCTTTCTTTATTCATTTATTCATTCCTTTTCACTCCCATGTCCCCTTCTCCCACAGCCTCTCAAGAGCGACTATTTTAAGAGATTTCATATGTACCCTTTTATTGGTATGTGTTCTGTTTATGTCATCTTGATACAAATGGCACTGTGCTATGGATCACATTAAGCCTTTACTTTTCTCACTCAGCACTATGTTTTTGAAGCTCTCTCCACATTCACCATGTACACCAGTCTGTTGCTTCTGAGGCACCTTATTCTGCTAATCCCCTACTTACACTGTAGCCTGAATAACCTTTAAACACACAACTCTGATCATGTCGTTCAGCTGCTTAACATCCTTCAGTGAGTTTTCATTTCACTTAGGATCAATTCCAAAATCCTTAACATGTCAATAGGGCACTGTAAAATCTAGGCTCTGTGTAGCTCAAAAGGCCCATCCTGAGCCCTCCTTGCTATTGACCTTTGCATTCCAGCCATGCTGGCCTTTACTTCTTTAAACCTGTTATAAGTCCCCTTTTCTTTGTTTTTTATATATGGTGCTCTGTCTTCCTTCAGCTATCAGATTAAATTTCACTTCCTGAGATAAGCCTCTGACAGCTGCCAAATAAATCAGGACTCCAGGTTTTGAATATGGCCTTACATCATATGCATTTTATTACACATTACAAAGTATGTTTGCATTTATTTCATTTTTCAATTCTTAATATCTATCTTACTATAACATCAGTTCTGTGAAGGCTGGGGCCAGGCATATTTGTTCCTCAGTCTATCTTGCCTCTAGCTCATGGGAAGCCCTAATAAAAAAAGTGTTAAATGATTGAATGGCATAGGAGAATTGACATGCCCAAGGTTCACAGAACTAATTAAAGTCAACTCAGGACAAGTTTTTCCCCTTCCTGGACTTGGTATTCCTTGGATGTGGTGCTGTGTTGTATTCTTATGTCTATTTCCAGCTCAATGCCTTGCACAAAATAAGTGCTTAATAACTACTGTTGGGATAATTAAAAATAGCAAGGAATGGAATTTTGGATTATGTAGTTTTAAGCTTACACAGAAGGGCTATTATACTAAATCTGTAAATCATGGAATTTAGTGATTAAAAAGAGTTGTCATTGTTATGCACTTGAGTTTATAAGCAGCACTGCAATTTGTTTATGTTTTCACCAGGTTGAAACCTGCTTACTTTGCTGTCTTAAGGTCATAACTACATTTTAAAGTTGTTATGAGGTGATTCTGACTCAGAAGATGTCTGTTAAAATATAGAGGAAGCCAGGCCTCAAACTGAGACTGAACAGAAAGAATCGATTCTTGAATGTTCAATCTATGCTCATTTTAATACAGGAAAGAGACTAATGACTTCTCTACTTAAAAAAGGATGGATAGATTTGAGTTTCTAAGGATATTTCTTTTACTTCAGAAGAACTAGAATAATAAAATGTCATCCTTCCTAACCTGCTTTCTGCTTGAACAGGTTTTATCAATAGGCCTGTCACAATGCTGAACTTGGGAGCTCTTGCTATGTTGTACATAAATCTAATTATCTTGAACACTTATGGTATTTGATATCAGAAAAAAAAGGTCCATATACATTTTTTTTCTTATTTAATTTTTAGTGGTATTAGTGAAATAACATCCTCACCAAGTGGTATATTTGTATTACTCATTGAATCCAGGCCTTGAAAAAAAGAAATGACTTTTTTTTCCTGTTATACCCTCAAAGAGTTAAATTACTTGGGAAAGTTAGTACTGTTTCAACTTTTGGCAGTGCTGGGAGGTAAGTAAAGGAGAATATATAGCTCCTATTAGTTTGGTTGAGGCTTGAGATAAAAGTATCCCATTTCCCGCTAGACTATCTCAGCACCTGAGGCTCCACCACCTGAGACTTACTCTTTTTTCTTATTAATTTAAGGTGAATCTCACATTCACAAATTTTATCCCATATTCAGAATTTATTGATTCACTAATTATTTCATCTTTACACCATAGCTATGGAATAACCAGAGAAGTTATTATTAACTGAAAATAGGAAGGGAAACTGATGCTCAACAAGTTTAGATTTTTTTGTCCAAGAACTCATAGCAAACACTCCGGCCTTCTGACTTTAGATCCAGACCCTTCCACCAACATAATAAAGCCCTAATAATTATTTATTATCGTTTTCACTGGGGCAAATACAAGTTGGTTTCCACTGTTCTAATCTCTTCTCCTTCCCTACAGTCGTTCAGTGGGTAACCTCTTCTTATCTTCTTTCAGAAGTTCATCTCCCACCAGAGGCTGACTTTGCCTGACAAGGTTTATTTCTCTCTGGGACCATCAAGACTGGTTCTTTCAGGGCCCTTGGAAGATCCCATTGATGAATTCTAAAGCTCTTGACACTATGCTTCTTGGGATTCAGTAAAACAAAGACATTAAGACAACAATGTAATTAAGGAAGAAATAGGAGGATGCTGAGTCTTTTGTTTGTGACCTCATGATGGTTTCAGGGAGGATTCTAGGGTAAAGTTGCAGTTTCAGATATGAGCTAGGTCCTCACAGAGGTGACTGAAGGGACTAAAACCAGGGAAAGAAGTGATAGTCTGTATTATTCATAACTCTTTAGTCACAAGTGACATACCCATATATAGCAGTATAAGCTGAAATAGGGAATTCATTGGCTTATGTCACAAGATGGAAGGGCAGTGTAGGACAGGGTGGAGGAGCTGGCATCAGGGACAACTGAAGCCAAGCTATTGAATTGTCAGGATGGTGTCCACTTCTCATTTTTATTCTTCACTGTGTAGTTTCCTCCTCCTCTGCTACTAAAAAAGAATGGTGTAGAAGATGGAATCATTGAAAATAGACCTCATATTCTTTAACTACCTGACCAGAGATGAAATAGATATTCTTTGCCCAGATGGTGTTTGAAAAAAAAATTTTGGTGGGGGACTCGGACCCATTTTAGGTCAGGTGCCAGTTCCTTGGGCCAATCGACATGGATGGGTATGATGAATTTCATGATTAGCCAAGTATGGGTCATGGGGAGTGGTATGTTTATTAACTTTATGGCCAGGGCTAGATAACAGAGAGCTTGGTATACTATGCCAAAGAATTTAGAGTATCTCCTATGTGTGATCTACTTATGAGCATTGGAAGGATTAAAGTAGAAAAAACATTTTACTTCAAAACAAAACATAGAACTGTACAGCATAAAGTGTGAACCCTAATTTAAACTATGGACTATGATAATATATTTAAAATAATTTTGTTTCACTGTAACAAAGGTACCACACTAATGCAAAATGTTAATAATAGGAAAAACTATGTGTGTGTTAGAGAGTCATAGGAACTATGTACCTTCTGCGTGATTTTTCTGTAAACCTACAACTATTATAATAAAAAGAAATTTTAAAACAAGGCAAAAGAATTTGTAAGCAATGAAATAGACATTTTAAAGACAGGAGATGTCTCAGGAGATGATTCTACAAGTGTAAAGAGGATGCAGTGATGACTATAAGGAAGGATGTAGCTGTGTGTGTGTAGAAGAGGGGTCAGCTTTGAGAAGTGGTTTGAAGATAGAATTTACAGGATTGTAAGGGCCTTAGAAGTGGAGAGTGGGAGAATGTATGTAATGAGCTGGACTCCTATATTTCTAGCTTGTGTGCTTGCATGATGATGGCATAATTTACAATGTATGGAAAACATGGGAAAAACAGATTTGGCCTCAATGTTTTATAAAATCATTATAAGATCTGCTCAAATTGCACCTCTGGGTTACTGAGCAGTGGCTAAGAGCTTTCCCATGCCCAGAGGAAGAATGATTATGTCTTATTTTCTTTTGTCTTTGGTGTAATTGAGCTTGTTCAGCAGGTGATGTCCTGTCACAGAGTAGCCAAAGGCTTTTTCAGAAGTGTTGTGATCTGAGAGTCAGCAAGCAGAATGCTTTGATTGATAACCCAGCCTCCTCTCTCCCCACTCATTGAACCTCAAATATGTATCTCCCATGATGACTTTGTCCCTAGAGGTGCTAGTTCTTCAAAGAGTAGACCTTTTTACTTTTGCATGCCAAATGACTGCACACTATTTTTCAGATCTTCCCCAAATTGTGGATCAAGGAGTAGTAAGAGGGTCCATGGGAAATGAGTCTGTAAGAAGCTCTATGAAAAGCTTAGAGGTTGTCCATGATCAAACACTTGAAATGATTCTGAAGTGGTCTCTAATCCAATTAATATCTTTCTAAATGGCTAGGTTTCTTCATGAAGTTCTGCTCAAGCTGTCATAGAATCTCTGATAATTGCCTAGGCTCACCAGCAATATGATGACATTGTCTTGACTTTGTTAAAACTTTCTCCTTCTTAATTGGATCTCACTACCTCAAGCTATAGAATACACTGTCTTTTTACTCAGTGTTTGTACCCATAAATAATAAGAAAAAATATCAGTGCCTGCTTTCTTAGCAATCATTTTGACAAGCTACCTAGTGTGGTCTTTTAAAAGATTCTGTCATTATGGAATCGCCATTATTTTTTATCAGGAGGATATGTGTCGCTGAGGCAATCTCATCTAGACCTGTGGACTGGTTGCCTCTCAGTTTTATTGGAATGTAGCCATGTCCATTCATTGGTGTATTGTCTCTGGCTGCTTTGGTGCTACAAGAGCAGAACTGAACATTGGTGACAGGGACTGAATAGCCCACAAGCCTAAAATATTTACTACCTCACCCTTTACAGAAAATGTTTGCTGGCCTCTGTTGTAAAGTATGATTTCTTGATGATGGGGGATCCTGATTAAAACTAATATGTTCATTAAAATAAGCAGTAATGAAATGGTGAAAGAATCTCTTTTTAAAAAATCTCCCATTCTCCGTCAGTCAGCTTCTTTTCATTCATGCAATTCTTATTTTTCTGATACATAATATTCAGCTTTGGTTGAATTTGCTGCAGCATCCCCACAAACAGTGGTATAAGTTGACTAGTGCCAGCAATGCACATGTGTTTATGAGGCTAATTTTTGGTGTAAAATTTTAAAAGATTGTGGTAGTTTGGAGCTATGTACCCCAGGAAAAAACACATGTTCTTAAACTTAATCCATTCCTGTGGATTAAGAAGTCTTGTAAATAGGACCTTTTGATGAAGTTACTTCCCTTAAGATGTGGCTCAAATGAATTAGGATGGGACTTAATCTTATTAATGAAGGCCATATAGGGAAAGTCCCAGAGAGAAAAAAACAGAGAACAGCCAGAAATTGGAAGTCAAAGAACCCAGAAGAGAAAAGAGAAGCCAGGAGAGGTGGACATTGCATTGCCATATGACCAAAAAAAGCCAAGGACCAAGGATTGCTGGCAGCCAGTCCCAGAATGCGACAGTCTTCTGGGAGAAAGCACCACCCTGTAGACACCTTAATTTTGGACTTCTCCGAGCCAGTCAATTACCTTTGTTTAAGTCAACCCATTACATGGTATTTGTTTTGGCAGCTGGAACACTGAAACAAAGATATAGGTTAGAATATTTTTTATTGTTCTGCTGTTCATTCTATATTGGAGAATAATTTTTCTTTCAGAATGTTTTTGAGAAGACCTAAAAAAATTCAAAAATTTATGTCCAAGAAGTAACTACTTATTGCTATTTTCTGTGCTTTCTAATAACAACTTATTTCCAATTGCATATTTCACAAATGCATATGAAGCACTTAGCATCTTCTGGCCTTTAACATGTGTTCAATAAGTATTACCCCTAATGACAGTGGTAATAATATCTCCTGTAATACAATTCAATAATAACCAAATGATCCAAAAATGCAGAGCTCCCAAAAATCAGTCAACAGTCACAAGGTATTCAAACAAATAATCAAAAACCAAAAGTCTATGACCCTATTTTTTTCCCCATCCTAGGAGAAAGGACAGGTTTTCCTCAATCTGGAGACAGGGCCTTCCTCAGGATAAAAGGCCTAATTCTGCCGAACAATAGCACACTGACGGATTATTTTTGTTCCTTTAGGTCAGGCATGGAGAGCTAACGGAAAAACTGGCAAACCAACCATCCTTATTGCGTAGGCCATGGCTTCAGAATACAAAGGGTACCTGATAGTTTCCTGACTAAAGTAAACCCTCTTTCTTTTCTTGTTTCTTATTAACTTATTTCAACAAAAATGCTCCATATACCGTGGCTTCTGGGACCTTGGTAAGATTTCCAGGGTCATTTCTTTGTCCCATCAGTTACATGTGGACTCTGTTGTCTCCTTTCCTAAATTAGCTTAAAATGGTTCCTTTTTAATACCTGACATTCAGGTGTTTCCTTTTTTTTTTTTTTATTGTCGGTAAAAAACCAAAAATTTCAAACCAATATTTGTAAAATGATATATAAATATATATGCATATATGTGCATTTGCTTACATAAATGTTATTTTTATATATATATATATATATATATATATTTTTTTTTTTTTAAAGGTGCTTAGATTACCTAAATATTACACAGAAATTACAGGGATTCCCATATGCCCCACCTCCCACACCTCCCACAACCTCCCACATAAACATCTTTCATTAGTGTGGCACATCACCTGCACTGGATATACACATCCTGGGGCTTTGCCACTAAGCATGGACCATAGTTCACTTTGTAGACCCCACCCTCTCCCAAACAGTTCTGCATGGTATATGCTGATGTAAAATGGCCTGTATATGTCGTTGTAATGTCACTCAGGATAATTCCCACGTCCCGAAAAAGCCCCTGTATTACAACTGCCCTTCCCCTCCCCGCCCCGAAAGCATCTAGTGGCCACTGACTCCACCTCACTGTTATAATTTCTTCCATTGCTAGAATCACAATATGTGTACAACAGAATACCATCAAGTCCACTCTAGCCCATATTTCTTCCCCCAATCCTGAGGGGACTGGGATGGTGATGTCCACTCCACCTCCAAGTGAGAGTGGGCTTCTTGATACCCATTTTTTTTTCTTTTTAACTTTCTTGCAATACAGAAATCAAGTTTCATTAACATTTCAATTTCAAGTGTTCTTCCTCTAACTAATTCAAAGATAACAATTTTTAAGGAAGTTTTATTTTTAGAGTTTTGTATAAAATATGACCATAGAGAGCAGAGGAAGGTAACATTCTTTTGTGGTTTGTTTTCATTAGAAGAGTGGTTGGGAAAAAATGAAAATTTATTTTTAAGTATAGAAAACATGTTAGCAGCCCAAGGGACATCTGAGGATGGTAGTTAGGAGCTTATCAGTCTCATTGATAAGGCAAAGTTTTAATTGAATTTGGTAGTGATATTTTCAGTAAGCTGCAGACGTTACCTCTTGGGGAAAAAAACAAACAAAGCAAAGTAAAATGTAAATGGAGTGAAAGTATATCACAGGGACGTTTTTCCTTTTGAGAAAGTGACTGTGTCCTCATCCTGGCAAACATATGGCCAATTTTAGTATTGTTGTATTAGAATATCATACTACAGTGAACTGATTCTACTTCATCAATAAGCCACAGCAAACAACATAAACAACAAAACATCAACTACAGAAAAGTATACATCTGATTAAGTCTAGAATCTGTAATTTGAGTGTCAAGTGCTCTGAAGGTAATTTACGTCACTGAATTTATTAGAGTCAGTTGTGCCTGATGTACATAAAGTTTAGAGGTTGTACGTGCATGAGAGGATACAAGTAAGCTTTCTGATTTGTCAGCTTTGCTACTCAGCAGGAATCTGGAAATGTAAGGCCCTGTCACTTTGGACCTCTTTTAATGAGTCGTAGTGAATGAGATAAACTTAAGCTTTCCTTTTTTTCTGCATACTGATGTAGATGTAGAGAACATGGAATTTATAAATGGAATTCCTGAGTCCTATTCCTAGCCCAACCAAACACTTCTGTGAATCTGGAAAGTTGGAAAGGATGGAGTTTTATAGATAGAAAGGATGTTGAAAAACTATAGTCCAATATTCTCATATTATAGATTATAGTCACATTGGCCCTGAGAAGCTAAGTGGCTTGGCCTAGGCCAGAAGTTAATTGCAAAACAGAAGAGGAGATCAGATTTACTGATTCATTTTTTAAGAATATAGCTTCTATTTAACTTGAAAAAATATATTATAAAAATAAAGTAATATTTACAATATATATATATTGAAAGGGAAGGATTTTGCTTAGAATTTTATATACATTCACATTATTTAGGATAATTTCCTACATTTATTCATCATTTCTGCTTTGGCCAAGAATAATTTGGGAAAATCCACAAAATTATTTTTGGCATACCAACTTCTATTACTAAACTTTGCAAAAATAATGATTTATTTTATGATTATACAATTAATAAATAGTCATTGTATAAAACTATATAATTTGCATCTAGAAATCTTGATAAATGTAAATATAAAAAATCATGTATAAACCCATCATAGATAATCACTGGTACCCATAGAGCATTCCATTCTGCTTTTTAAAAATATCTATCTATCCATCTATCTATCTGTCTATCCATCCATCCAGCTATCTATCATCTGTCATCTACCTAGCTATCCATTCTATCATTTTCATTCATTCAGATTTGGGAGAATCTATTATATACCAGTTTTACAAGTTAGACATACACTTAAACATAAGACAAATACAGTTCCTTTTATATTTATTTCTATTTTTTGTAAAAGTTAAAATTAAAGAGTTACCAAGTAATCAATTATAATTGTAATTACAAAGAAGAACAAGGTGTCATCTGAATATATTTTAAAAAAGGAATTTTGATTAAAGGGTCAGGGAAAACTACCCTAAGAAAATGACATTCCCATTGCTCCTGAATGATATGTAGAAGTTAGCTAGATAAAGGGACCGTTAGAGGGAGGAGGGGTCAAGGCATTGTCAACACATTATACACTTCATTTTTCAACTTAATTTTTTATTTTGAACGTTTCCATCATTAAAAATGCTTCAAAATACTTTGTTTGCATTTAATAATAGAGCATTATATGATGTAAAAATAACAATGGATGTCATTTTTTGTGCCCCTATTAAAAATATCCTTTCTAATATTCCCATTTTTTAATGAAATAAAGATCATGCTGATGACATAGCATCTTATATGCTGTTAGAAAATCACAGCATATTTCCATTGCCTTTCTTTGACATTTTATGTATCCAATATTTCAATTGTAGAAGTAAACTTGTAATGACAATTCTTAATCAAAATACTTTCTGATTCTGATTATTTCCTAAATATTTATTCAGAAACCTGCAATAACTAGTATATATAGAGAATATTAATATGGTGTCATTGCAAACTTTCCAACTATATATATGATATGTATAATACAGCATACATTATGTATCTTATACTATATATTATGTATATATCATTGATTATATAGTGCTTATAAATTGATAAGAAAAGGAAACTGCCAACATCACCACAACCCCCTGCAGTTAACCTTGGAGAGCAGTTTTATTTGTATTCTTACAGTTTTTATTCTATGCCTTTACATATCTATCTACAAACTCATATAAATTTTTATTTTCTACAAAAAATCCTATTATCCTATAAAATTGTTTTTCAAAATATTTATTATGCCATAAACTATTTCAGCTCAGTAAAAATAGCACTACATTCTTGTAAATGTTTGTATAGTATTTTATGATGAGAAGTTAGAGATAAAAAATCAGACATAAAAACATTTACCAAAATGTTTAACAAACAGCTCAATGGGGAATCAAAATTAAAAGCCCCGATTTATTATGTTTTGCCAACTTATGAGGTAGAAATACTCTTACCATGGCCAATTTCAAGCTACCAGAAGTTTAACAACCAGCTCACTAAATTCCGGAAAGTTTAACAGTTGGATTTTTGCCAATTGTACAAGACTGGTCCTTTGTAACTCACTTTCCAGGGAGAGTTGACCGTTATAGGGTGTTGAAACTCCTGAGTGTTTAAAGTGAGTAATTCTAGGAGAATACAGTAGTGTGAGTTAAGGCTAGAAGTCAATGGTGTGCCATGTCAGATAGCTACCTGCACTTTCAAGGCCTGGATCCCAGCATCCGATCATGCCAGCAAGCAGCTAGCACTCTCCAAGTCATGACTGCAGAGATGGTCGGACAGGTGGAAGCTAAGCTTCTGCCACGTCTTGTGGCTAAATAACAATCAGCTCCAGATTTGGTCAAGGAAATACTGGTGCTTTCACTAGTTATGCAAGTTATAACCTGGCCACCAAACAACTGCTTTTCTCTCTCCAGGAGTCTGATGTCTCTTTTGAATCTGCCTCAAAAGGCTGGATACATTTTCTCCCAATGAGTTCAGTTCCAGTACAGCACCATTCTTTTTAACTAGTTCTATATTAATGAATATTTATATTGTTTTCAGGTTTTCATTCTTATAAATAACATTTCATGAGAATATTGCACATGTAATTATATAAATATTGCTAAAGGATAGAAAACTACAAGTGGAATTGCTTGGTTTAAAATAAGTACCCTTGAAATTGTGATAAGTAATACCAAAATCGTGTCCTTCTACAAGGCTTTGTCAATTTGAAACATCACCTCTAATCTTTGTTGTGCCTGTTCCCCCTCATTATTACTAATACCTTTGTTAAAAATTTTAAGTGTTTAAAAACTAAAGAAAAAAAGAGGTATCTTTGTGCTGATTTAATTTGAATTTTCAAATTGCCAGTGTTGGTCATTATTTTCATTTGCTTAACTTTTATATTTCTTCTTGAAAACCCTGTACATATATTTAATCTAAATTCATGAGTATATATTTTAAATAATTTATAGAAAAAATAACCACTATAATGTTTGATGATATATAGGAAAAATATATAATATTTATATATATCTAAGTTATCATTTTGCTATTAATTTTAACTATGGTGCTTTTCCTCATTCAGAAGTTTAAATAATTTACAGCAAACTGTTTTTCTTATAGCTTTTGATTTTTATGTCTAGTTTAGGAAGTCCTTCTCCACTCTAATATTATAAGAGTATTCTTTCATATTGGCTATGAATGTTTGATTTTCAAATATGTTTTTTGAGAGAGTTTTATTTTTAAAGTCAGGTTTATTATTATTATTATTATTTTAGTCAGTTTTCAACTCTCTGACTTCCTCTATATTTTTCCTTTATAACATCTTTATGTTTGTCTTCCCACATTTCTTGGCTGAACCCCATCTCTGCCTTTGAGATTGGTATCAGCCTGAGAAAGACCTTGCTGGAGAACCCCTGGCATCATGATGCGCTGCCTGCTGATGCCTCCCGCAGACTCTCGCATCTGCCTGGATTCCGGACCTTCTCCTCGCTCAGCCTGCCCCTTCATCTGCGATTTGCTCAAGTATTTTTTATTTAAAAAATTTTTAAATTTGTTTTTATTTTTCTCTCTTCACCCCCTGGTAACCTCAAACCTACTTTCTATCTCTGTGAATTTGCTATTTCTTTAGTTACCTTTTAAAAGTTATATCATACAATATTTGTCCTTATGTGCCTTGATCATTCCTCATGTGTGAGCATAATGTTTTCAAAGTTCTTCATTCTTTCTTATGGCCGAATAATCTTCCATTGTATGTATGTCCTGCATTTTGTTTATCCATTCATCTGTTGATGGACACTTCGGTTGTTTCCACCTTTTGACTATTTTAAATAATGCTGCTATAAACATTGGTGTACAAGTATCTGTTTGAGACCCTACTTTTACTTTCTTTGAATATATACTTAGACATGGAATTGGTAGGTCGTATAGTAATTCTATATTAACTTTCTGAAAATTGCTATAAACAGTTGCTGCAGCATTTACATTCCCACAGCAATGCTCTACAATTCCAATTTGCATTTTCTCTAACACTTATTTCTAGTTTTTTTTTTAAATAGTAGTCATCCTTGTGGGTGTGAAAATGTATCTAATTGTGTTGATTGGCATTTCCCTCATGGCTAATGATGTTGCCCTTCTGTTCATATGCTTATTGGCCATTTGTATATCTTCTTTGGGGAAATGTTATTCAAGTCCTTTGCCCACTTGCACAGTGTTTGTATTTTTGTTGTTGCATTGTAAAAGTTCTTTATATAGTCTGGATATTAAGCCTTTAATCAATATCTGGTATGCACCTATTTTATTCTATTCTGTACAGTGTCTTTTTGCTTTCTGTATAATTTCCTTTGATATACAAGACTTTTTAATTTTGATGAAGTAAAATGTATCTATTTTTTCTTTTGTTGTGTGTGCTTTTAGTGTCATTGCTAAGAATCCATTGCAAAATCCCAGGTCATGAAGATGTGCCCCTATGCTACTTTCTAGTAGTTTTGTAGTTTTGGCTCTTATATTTAGGTCCTTCGCCATTTTGAGTTGATTTTTGTATATGGGTGAGGTAGAGTCTATCTTTACTCTTTGGCATATGAATATCTAGTTTTCCCAACACCATTTATTGAGGAGACTATTCTTTCCCCAGTGCATTCACTTAGTACCCTGGTCAAAAATAAATTTGCCATAGATGTGTGGGCTAATTTCTGGACTTTGGATTCTGTTCCATTGGTCTATTTGTCGGCCTTTATGCCAGTACCACACTGTTTTGATCACTGTAACTTTGCAATACAATTTGAGATTGGGCATTGTAAGTCTTCCAAATTTGTTCTTTCTCAAATTTGTTTTGATATTTGGGACCTCTTGCAAATACGAATTTGGGAATCAGTTTTTCCATTTACTCACAAATGACTGCTGGAATTTTGATGGGATTACATTGAATTTGTTTATGGCTTTGGGTAATATTGATAGTGTAACAAAATTAACTCTTCCAATTCATGGACATGGGATGTCTTGTCATTTATTCAGTTCTTCTTTAATTTTTACAGCAGTGCTATGTAGTTTTAAGAGTGCAAGTCTTTTATATCCTTGGTTAAATTTATTCCTAAATATTTTACTTTTTAGATACTATTGTAAATGTTTTCCTAATTTCCTCTTCACTTGTTCTCTGCTAGTATATAGAAACAATTGCACTTGTGTACTTGTACCCATGTCATTTTGCTGAACTTTTAAAATTAGCTCTATTAGTTTTTTTTTTTTTTTTTGTGGATTCCTTTGTGGACTTTTTGTGGATTTCTATATATCAGATCATAGTATCTGCAAATAGAGATTGTTTTACTTCTTCCTTTCTAATTTGAATACCTTTTATTTCTTTTTAACTTTCAAATAGATCTAAAATTGTTTTTCTTTATTGTGTGAAGTAGTTTTCTAACTTCGTAAATGTTTTCCCAAATAGATGACCAATTGCTTGTTCCAATAATTTGTTCTTTTTATACAGATTTGAAAATGTCCTTTGTTAAAAAAGAAACTTATTTTAGATTCCTTATTCAGTTCCACTGACTGACTAGTGTTTTCCTGGAATAATACCAGTACTTTGTTATAGCTTTATCATTACCCTTTATTTTCAAATTGTCTTAAGCATTCTTAAGCATTTTCTTTTCTAGAAGAAGTTGAGAATCAGTTCAAGTTCCACAAGCATGTTTGTGGGAATTTTGATTGGGATAGTATTGAATTTATGGATACATATTTGGAAATTCTACTTCTCTTGTAATAGGGTAGTTATTGTTATTTATTGGGCCTTCTTTGTTTTCTTCACTATAACTCTGTCCTTTTATTGTGCACATCTTTACTATTTGTTATATTTAATTGCTATATTTACTTGTTATATTTATTTCTGATCATTTCTTGTTGTATTGTATCAAGTAGGATTCTAGGTAGCAAGCGAAAAAACTCTTTCTAGACAAAATAGGCAATAAAGAATTTATCTAAGGATTTTGGAAGCTCACAGAAATAGTAGGCAACCTGGAAGTTTATAAATAGTCAACATCTATTGTGGAGTGCTAGCAAAGATGAAACGTAATAACTTCACCAAAAGATGAAGCACAATTAAGTGTGTGCTTTGCTGGTACAAGAAATAAAATCCAGTCACTCTTTCTGAACTTGAGTCATGAGCCTAAATTCTAAATTCTGCAAAGTCCAATGACTGAGCTGACATTAGATACCTGCCCCTTCTATGATCAAAGGATTATGGAAAGAAAGTGTTGGGTGCCCTAGATTTCCACATTCAGAGTTGGACTCCTGGAATTATTTTCCACAAAAACTATATTACATAGAAGAGAAGAAATTCACTTAAAAGAAATAAGGGTGCTGATAGGAAATAGTCATGGACTGGGGAGGAGAGGCAGCCAGTATGCTACTATAATGTTTGATGGTCTAAAGGAAAGCTATTGAGTTTTACATGTTCTTCTTTTATTTGCTACTTCACTTAATGTTTTTATTAATGCTAAGAGTTCATCAATTGGCTGCCATGAGTTTTCTAGGTAAGTTATATTAGAAGTAGCAATAGTTTTTGTCTCTTCCTGTCCAGTATAACATTTGATTTTTTAAAAATCTTATTGCAATTATTTTTGGCCTTTTCTGAGATGTTTTCAGATTCTTTTTCCTTGCATAACTGTTTTTTTTTCCTAAGTAATAATGACCAGGACTGCTGTAAAGAAGTACCACAGACTAATTGGCTTAAACAACAGAAATTCACTATCTCATGATTATAGATGATAGAAGTCTAAAATCAAGTTGTTGGCAGGGCCTGACCTCCTCTTAAAAGGGAACGTGTGTTCCATGCCTCTCCCCAGGCCTCTGTGGCCAGCAATCCATGATGTTCCTTGACTGGTGCCTTATCTCAGTCTCTTCTGTCACAGGGCTCTCTCTCTTTCTGTATTTTCTGTTTTACTTGTGTCCAAATTGCCTCTGCTTATAAGGACCTAGTCATATTGGATTAAGGATGAATCCTAATCCAGTTTTGCCTCATTTTATCCAATAACACCTTCAAAGATCCTATTTATAAATATATTTACATTCACAGGACTGGTGGTTAGGATCTGAACTTGGCTTTTCAGAAACATAATTCAATCTGTAACATTATATAAACATCATATTCAAAAACAGAAGTTTTCAAACCTCCTTCTTCTTGTCTTCCAATTTCTCCCTCTCTCCAATGATAGTGACTTTTGATTCTTTTATCTATTTTGTTTCTGATAATTGCAACCATAGTTTTGGACAATATATCTGCAGAAATTCTGAATTTTCAATATTAGGTAGAATTTACCAATTAAGTAGCTGAAGATTTAGCTCCCTTAGGTAATTTCCTCCTTACTTTACCACTCTTATCTTCCCAAGATATAGTCTAGTTGGTTAAATTGGAAGCAGGCACTTATATTATTCTATATATTTGAATACACATATTGTTTTCATTGATGATCCAGAAAGTATAGACCATGTTTCTTTAACGCATACTCCTTTCCCCAGATTTAATAATTGCCTCATTGCTTTCATCATCTCAGTTTTCTATTTGTCCATCACTATATTTTCCAAAAGCAATAATTTTCAGTGTAAGAAATAGTCTTTCCAAATGCTGAAACATACCAAATAATACTTCTGTTTTCCTTTTTTTGTCTTTTTTATGTTTAATTTCCTGGCTCTCCCCCACCCTCAGCTCTTTTTTCTCTTGCTCTAGTCTGAGTGTTGCTCCTTAGACCTACTGCAGGACAGTTATCTTGGGACTTCCATTAACCATTCAAGGACCGTCTTCTGGATCCCACATCTTCCTCTTATTTTACTTTCCACTTTTGCTAAAACCTATTTCTAAGAACTCCGAATGGTTCTAGGATTTTCTTTTTATCAACAAAGTTCTGAAAGTAAATGATGATGTGCATGGATGCATTTTTTTTTTTTTTCACTTATTTTACTGGAGAGTTAGTGAACCCTTTTATTTATTTATTTATTTCCTTTAAAGATTTTATTTATTTATTCATTTATCCCCCCCTTGCTGCTTGTGCTCGCTGGGTCAGCTAACCACGCCTTGCGGGCGGGCTTGCCTTCACCAGGAGGCCCTGGGAACCGAACCCGGGGCCTCCCGTATGGTAAACGGGAGCCCTACTGATTGAGCCACAGCCACTTCCCAAGTGAACCCTTTTAATAAGGAGATCTAGTGTGTGCTTCTTCACTTCATTTTACGAGTTCTTTTAGTTGAGTGTCTTAGCCATGCCTATCAAGTATTATCCAGCTCCCCTGCTCCCAACTTTGCTCCATCACCATCTCTCACTAAAATTCCTTTCATTGTTGGTTCTATCCCATTATTTGTCATCTTCAAAATAAAGAATCTTTCCTATCTGGGAATACAACTCAGCAATTAGAACCGTACATTGCTGCAATCTCATTAAACTTTAGATCTCAGGCAAACACAGATAAAAGGGGCAAGAAGCTGTGATCAGGGTCTTTTCCACATACATAATATCTTTATTTCTTTCATAACATGGAAAGTGATGTTATGGGTTCCGAGGTAAATCTTGGTGCTCTTTCTAAGAAACAATGAAAGTCCATTATCACATAACCATTCATTTATTTATTAATCTTTTCAAGAATTGAGCATGTTCTGTGGACTACATATTACCAGACCTCAATTTAGATTAAAAAGGAGAGACATATTCTTTGCATTTGAAGAGCTCTCAGCATGATAAGTAAACAAATGAGAACAAAACGTGGCAATAAATAAGAGGACACAACTGTTCACTTTTGCCTGACTCAGATAAAAAAAAAGCACAAGGTTTTAGAATTTTTAAAACTAACTATAACACAAAAACAAACAAGAATCCATGATGTAAGAAGCACTCTAGGTATTTCTTTTACTTGAATTCTCACATGAAATGGACATCATACCCAATGTACAGGTGAGAATTTGCATTCAGTCTCTGTCATTCATCCATTCATTATTTAGCAAATAATGACAAAGTGCCAGGTCCCAAGCTCTGCACGAGAGAGACTATTAGAAGTACAAGTCATTATCCCTGATTCCTGGAGCTTATTCTGTGGTGGTGAAAGATACCAGTCACTAATCACAAAAACAAATAAAATGTGTAAGTGTTTAGGAGACATGTTATACATGCTGCTGTGAGAACATGTGATGGTGGGATTTGGCTTTGTCATTCATTCAAGAACTATTTTAGAGCTTCTCCTTGTTACCAGACATGGTTCTAGCTGCTGGAAATACCACGGAGAACAAGGCAGACACTATTCTTACTCTCATGGAAATTACAAAGTAGCAGATGCTTAGGGAAGATAGGAAATATGTTAGAGGTTATATATCTAGGAAGTTGGGAAGCCAGATTTCACATTTAGATCAATCTGATGCCAAAGTCTGGAATCCACTGTAGTATGCAGCATTGCAAATTTTATCTACACGTAGCTTAGTGAACATTTGTCTCTTTTTGTTTGTTTCTCTTCCTAGCAAAGGACAGTTCTTCCCATGTTGGAGCATACCCTATATGCTATATGGGTCTTGATGGTAGGCAATAGATGCCTCCCTGTATAGACACTGAAAAGCCAGGCAGTAGGCTTTCAAGACAGAGTGGGAAGCTTTGGAGCTGACGGATCATCAGTGGGCACTAGATGATGTCGAAGAGGAGCTCATGGCCAAGGACCTCCACTTTGAAGGCATGTTCAAAAAGGAATTACAGACCTCTATTTTTTGAAGACCAAGCAGGGGGTAGCTGTGTCAGGAACTCAGAGTAGCATTTAACCTTGTAACTTTAGTTTGGGCTGGAACCTCTCCAAATAAAAAGGAGGATGCATGAAAAAAAAAAAAAAAAAGCCAGGCAGTTATTTTCCCAATTGAACATGCTGAAATGGGTCGGGCACATGACTTTACCGATGAAGGCTGCTTAGCCTGCGTTTTAATTAGGATTTCATGGCTCAAAGAAGGAGGGAGCATCTGTCAGAGCAGTGGCAGAGAAAATTCCTGATCCTGGGGGTTTGCAGGCATGGCAATATGTTAGGTAGCACCCATTGTTTACCAGTGGCAACAGGCACCCTTTCAGTGGGTTGATTCTGTGGTGTGATTTTGACTCTGGTTGTCCTTTATTTTTTAAAGTTTGCTAATTCTAATTCTTTTACCTTCCTAGCTTAAATCATCTAGATTTATTTTGTGTTTGTGCATATAAGAACCCAGGCTGACTTAGTTTCGATTATTTTATCACAAGCTCTGAACATCCCGAGCGATAGCCAGTTAGACAATGGAATAAAACCATCATGTTTATGCAGAGTTCTAGAGAATCTCTTCTTCCTCCTTTGTCTCCCCCACTATGAGGAAAGGTAAATTAAGAAGAATTAAAATATTTGATAATGGCTTCAGGATAATTGAAGTGATAGCAAAGATAATTGTCTAAGAATTTTGGGATCAAATTTGTCTTATTGAAAACTATATGTTGATTCAGCAAAACAGATATTTGTAAACATACAGACCCCAAATAAAAGCATCTTCAAAAATATTGAATTCAAGAACATACTCATTATTTTACTTTCCTTTAATCTCCTAGCAGTTGTCAAATTTTATTCCTATTTTTTAAAGATTTTAAAAATCATTTTAAAGATGTTTTTTAATATAAAAATATTAACAGAATAAAATCTGTCAAAATCTTTGACATCATGATCACCAAGGAACTCTGTGATTCTTTACTTTTCAACAAATTATTCTGTCATATACACACAGTCAAAAGGAATTGCCAATCAAAGGAATTTATAGATGCTCAAAACTGTATTTTCAACCAGGAAAGTTTCTTGCTGTCACTGCAGTTGTCATCTGTAACTGGTATACTCATTAATGAATGTTGTCCTTGTAGTCCATGAACAATTTCTGATTTTCTGAGTGTTCACTGACATGAATTTACTCAAATCTTTTTTTGAAGTTATGAGAGCCTTATCATCACTACAATAGAAGCTTGTTAGATGGATACCTACCTGGGTAAACAGATTTTTTTCTGTATTTATTTGTGATAGATATTATTTAAGAATGTGTTAATTCAGTGTGTTTAATTATAGGAATGCATAAACAGTTCTGAATAGAGAAATGATTTGGATATCCATATTTTTCATTCTTCCCACTTTCTGTCCCAATATCTCAGAGACATTAGAAAGCTTGTCTGCAGAACATTTGGCTATACTAATTAATATTAACAAAAAGGTGGCAACCACTACATATTCTTCACCCAAAGGTTTAACTCTATATTTCAAAATATCTGGATGTTTGATGTTTGGTAGATGGATATCTGAGCAATTTTTTTCCAAATTCCAAACAGATGTTTATCTTTGAAGCCTACATAACTATGAATTAACTATATTAACTTTAATAGTGTATTAAAATTTCATTGAGAATAATCAATAGCCTTTATACATCAACATCAAATAAAAATAAAATACAGCATAAATAAATAAAAAGACATACCAAAGTGACTAAAATCTAAGATATAATTAAATATTGGTATAAAAGCAAAATGCCAATTTTCTCTAGGTTGATATTCCCAATTGGCGTTTCATATCAACTCATTTTTTCCTTATTTCCATATTACCCTCATTATATTCCTAATTACTTTAATGTCAGATTTTATTTTTGTTCTTTTTTTGTTGGTTTCCTTGAGGATAATATTTTTAAAGAGCCATTTAGATTAATTTTAGTTATATTATTTATATTTTTATCCTAGCCAAGTAACCAAATATATTATATTATACATTAAATGTATTATATTATACATTAGTTAGGTATATTTTTTTCTCTTCCATTACTTTATTATATTGTATTAAACCTCAATTTTGAGTAACTGTTTCTGTGTTACAATTAAAATTTCATAATATCCAAATAGAGAAGCTATTTATGGTAAATTTGTATTAATATTGTATAAAAGACTTATTGAAATCTTCCTAATACAGATCTCAGATGACTAAAAAAGATTTCCAGTTAACTGGAACACGAAGCATTTGTGTTTTCACTGTTGGCCTCCAGCCAATCATTTCCCTCATTCTTTTTTATAAGATCTATAAGTAAATGTAAGGTCTTTTGTTTTCATATGTCATTAGCAGAGATTTAGTTTCATTCCCTTCCCAAATGGGAGGAACTAGCAGTCTTATCAATTCTTGTCTTGTCTTTACGTTTTTTTCCACACACTAATGCTGCTGTAATTTTGATATTTGCACGTGTTGTCATAGATTGCAAATATTCACGCATACTTTATAACTCTGAATGTCCAATACAGTCCTACGAAGTATCAGTTTTTATCTTCATTGTATAGTTAAACACATGATAGCTATTTTCACGGCTCAGCCATGCATGGAACTACTTCCATAACCTCCCACTCCAGGATGAGTGATCTCGTCAGTACACCACAGCTTCTCACTATCAGTAACAAACTTAAACATTCATTAGGTCAAACTCCTATGTCTCAGACCATAAAACCCATGGTCATTTTTATTACACTATGCCAACCAGGTAGTATGGATTTAAGTTTGATTGTGAAGCATCAAAAATGTTGCTTTCTATCGCTTCTCGGCCTTTTGGCTAAGATCAAGTGTAGTATCTGATCTTATCAGTTTAATATCTGATACGTCCTCTATCCGAGGACAATATATTAAATGGATTTTTGGAATAGGGAGATCGAATAGGGGCTTGCTCCGTCCACTCCACGTATCGACCTGGTATTGCGGTACTTCTAGGAACGGTGCACCAAAAAAAAAAAAAAAAAATGTTGCTTTCTAGACATCTGGAGTGTGGTAAAAGGGAGACAGAAGTATTTTTGTTGTATTACAAGTCAAAAATACAATTCACTTCTATATCAGATAATTAAATCTTTGAGATCTCTCAGTATGAATGAATGACAAAAAGGCCCCTTACTATTATTCACTTACAGCCTTTCCCTGAGTTAGCTTCCAATTTCAGCCTCTATCCCAATCATTTTAAGGGTAAGTAAAGGAATGTGGAATAATAATGTTATGCAATTGAATTGCATCTTACAAATTTTAAACTGCTTGACCTGTTAAGAATCCCATGAAGTTGGTGGGGCAGATTTTAGAACTTCCATTTTAGAGATGAAAAGCTGATTAAGGGACTAGCCTCAGTTCACAATGGTCCCGAGCAACAGATTCGAGGCTAGGACTAAGTTTTCTTGACAGTTAGGTCTTCATTTCTTCAACTGCCCCACCCTACACCAAATCTGCCAGTACTTAAGAGCCGTCACAATGCTCTGACACATGGTCTTCTTTGATAGTGCAGTAGCAGCAACAGTGTTTTTACAAGTTTGCTCAAGAGAGGATACACTCTGTACACTTGCAGAAGGCTTCCCTCAGTTCTTTGAATAATCTAGCATTCAAAATTACTTGCAGTAAAAATCCAAATCCCAATTCCAAAGCAATGCAGAAAGGAAATGCTTTCTGGGATGCAAATGTTTAGACAAGAAAGAGAAATTTTGTACTTCATGGCACTGGGAGCTGTTTTGTACTAGTTCCAGATTTAGCCCTCAGCTTGTATCGTCACTGGAATATCCATTTAGCATAGTGAAAAGCCCCATGGTCACAGACATCCCAATTTAAGACATGGAAACAGAACACTTATCTTGAAACACAAATAAGCAAACAGGGAAGAAAATGCTGACTCTGGCTGTGTCTCCACTTAAAAATAGTTTCTTCCCAAATGAATTGCCTAAGTAGGGTTTGGCAGGAAGTAATTGCAGAGTCACTTTTCTATGAGGCAGAGTGTGGTGAACATTGTAACCCTGTATCTATACAGAAAGAAAAGAGCAAAATGATTAGCTGTGAAGGAAGGCACAAATTATCATGCAGTACACTACCATTTATTTAAAAGTTAGATAGCATGAAATGATCTGTTTGGCTCTTTTGGGCATCTGATTTTTAACCAAGAGTACTAACCTAAGAAGGGTAACATCCTGCCCAAGAAATCAGTATATTCAGTCCTGGAAAACCCTTGTAGTCATGTTCATTTGTAGAAATTTCAAATTCCCTTTTGGCCATTTCAAATGTTGTGTTTCAATAACACCCCACTGCTCTTTTAACTGTCTCTGTGCTCCTTAGCTGGACTTCTATGACCCTTGATAACATGACCCCAACCTGCCTTTACTATCTGCCTTCCCATTAGTTTTCTTGTCATGTTCCAGGTTTTCTGCTCAGAGTGAAAATCTCTCTCTTCAGAGTCTTTATCCATATTCTTCCCATGCCTAAAATGTCTTGGCCCCATTCTGGATGCCTACACTTGATTCTTCCTTTCAATTCAACCTTAAACACTTCCTCCTTCTCAAAGTATTTTCTGCTTCCATATAAAAATGAGGTCACCCATTTAACCATAATTACAAATATCTGCAGGAGGTTGCAGCTAACAAGAGTCTTTTGTGAGCAATTTTTATTTCCTGTATCTTATTGGGAGGCAGAAGAGGCAACAGGTGTAGATATTGGTGACCACAGATGTAAGTGTCTTATTGATAAATGGTCACTTTGAACAGACTGAACACTACTGACCTGACTGCACTTTTTCTATGTTCAATGAGTAATTTTTGAGAGCTAAAGTAGCACTGAAGTGAAAATATAAAGAGGTAGGTTCTGTGTTTACATATATAGCAATTCATTTCAGGGAAAATGTACTTTGACATGTTTCTCAAACAGTTTTAACTGTTGTCCAAGAATAAAACTGATTTGACTATCATTATTCCACTGTATTAGCAATATTTTTATTATCTTAAAAAAATAACTAGATGCTTTCTGTAAAACATTTTGGGGTTCTTGTGATCATTATGTCAAGGAACTTTGTCAGATTTCAACATCACAAAAGCCTTATGATTCTCAGAACATATTATTCTGCAGTCGTATGAGACATCCATTCTAATTTTTCCCTTACTTTGAATTCCAGAGATTATGAGTAAACCTTAAAATGTAACTTCATTAAAATTAAAGTAGACATTTGGTCGTTTTCCTAGTTTGGGATACCAGGACAAATATCCATTTATAAAGCAAATATTGATTGGAAACATACTCTTTTCCTTAATACAGCATTGTGGAAACTTAGGGAAGGTCTACTTAACCTGTGGAATCTCCATTTAAAATAATATATTTTAAATATAATTCTGGTGTCATGCTTATGACTAGTGATTTATGATCTTATTAACATAAACAAGATTTTTACAAACTATCGGTTAATATTTGGTTTAGAGAGTTTATGTTATTGTCAATTTACTGGCACTTGTTTACTCACAAAATAAAAGAAAGTGAAAGGTAGTGTTGCATGTATCATTGCTTTTTTATAACAGGCAGTTAGTGCACACTTCTAAGTTCCAAGATTGCTGGCCTCTCACATGCAAAGAAAATTAACACAAGGTACTGCTCTCAAGAAGTGGACAGTGTATTGGGGAAAATTAATGATATCTGATGTCTACATAATGACTTTTTGATTGTAGCTCTTACTCATTTATTTTTAGTACTATTTTATAGATGAAAATACTACGTTTCAGGAATGTCAAGTTATTTGCTCCAGGTTACACAGTGGCAAAAGCTAAATTTAAGCTGAATTCTTAAGACTGTGAATCAAGGGTAGCACTCATTAAAAATGTGACTTGGGGAAGTGGATGTGGCTCGAGCAATTGGGCTCCCATCTACCATATGGGAGGTCCCGGGTTTGAGTCCCAGGGCCTCCTGGTGAAGGCAAGCGGGCCCGTGCGGAGAGCTGCCCTGCACAGAGAGCTGGCTTGCGCGGAGAGCTGGCGCAACAAGATGACACGACAAAAAAGAGACACAGAGGAAAAAGACAATGGAGAGACACAGCAAACCAGGGAGCTGAGGTGGCTCAAGTGATTGAGTGCCTCTCTCCCACGTTAGAAGGTCCCAGGATTGATTCCCGGTGCCTCCTAAAAGAGAAGACAAGAAGAGAAGACAAGCAGGCACAGAATAATGTGCAGCGAATGGACACAGAGAGCAGACAGCAAGTGCAAGCGGCAGGGGGTTAAGGGTGGGGGTAATAAATAAAACAAATCTTAAAAAAAAAAAAAAAATTGACCTGAATTTTTTTGGGAACTTTTTACTTCTCATAGTGAAAGTTCTGAAGAGATCAAACCTGTCTTCTCTCTGATTCTTGAATTTAGAAACTCTTACTGCAAGAATGACAAATTCATTCTTGATAAATGATTTTTGTCTTCAATGTCTTGCTTTATTTATCTTTTCAAATTCATTTCTTGAGTTTTTCATAACTCTTCAGGTGGGGGACAGTGGAAACAGAATCAAGGTCATGCTTTCCTTAAAACTCTGTGAAAGGGCATGGTGCTATGGAAAAGCCCAGTGTTGATTATGAAGGTAGTCTAAAGCCAAGGCAGATAACATGAATTAGTTATTAATTATTTCTTACTTCTGCTTTGTGGTATAGATGTGTTTAAGCATTAATTAAACTTTCTGGTTGATACAAAATGTTTTTTTTTTTTTTTTTTTTTTTTTTATGGGTCTAAGTCAATTCAGGATCTTCCCATGCCAGTTCCATTCCAATGACACTCTCAATGGCAATGACTCCTGTTCCACTAGGAAAGTGAAGTGTTGCTTTTAAAAATTTGTGACTAATAGAAGAAAGAAAAGTAAAACTAAATTTGGCCAGTAAAACTTTCCATACAATACCAGAAAATATATATTAGAAATTAACCTAAGTCAGTAGGCCTAACTAGCATAATTTAGAGAATGACAGATTTCAACTTATTATAAAGAATGTTTTCAATAATTGTTACTGACCATGAACAGACAAACTGACTGACTGACCAGGAATGAGGTTCTCATGACTGTTGCAATAGAGGTTATATGAAAATTTGTTAGGTTATGGAAGAAAATCCCTATGTATGGTGAGGAGTTGGAATAGATGATCTCAAATTTTCCATCGGTCCCACTTTTCTAAGACCATTCCTAGGTTAGTTCTTTGCTCTTTCCCCTTTCTTACAATAGACTGGCAATTGGGAAACACTGGCATATGGAGGAAGCAGAGGAAAGAGAAAAAGAAAATAGAAAGTGATGGAAGGAGGAGGAGGAAAGGGAAGAGCAGCAGTGGAGGAGGAGGGCAGGAAGGCAGAATGAAGAGAGGTGGGAAATCAGGAAAGAGGATGTGTAGTGGAAAATCTAACAAGCTTGTGAACCCAGCCAGTAGCTTGCTTTTTCCCTGTCATGCTTTCAACTCTCCATGCTTCAGCATTTTCTCTTGATTCCTGTTCTCTTCATTCCTTTTCATTTTTAATGCAATGCTTTCCTCCTGGCTCTAACTTTACTTCTTTCCAGGACAATTCAACCTCTCTATTTTGGCATTGTCCAGAGAGGAAGGCAATTAACTTACATCCCCTCCATACTTGAGTTGGCCCTTGCCTTTTTCTTGGGCAAGACTTGGTCTGCTGACACAACCTTATTACTCTTAAAAATCCAATATGTTTATTTTTCAATTAGGCCTAAAGAAATTTGCTGACACTGCCCAGGTTCATCCAGCTCTAATGTAGATGCATTCAAGATTCTCTGAAAACTTACTTAGTACAGTGGAGGTAAAGAAACTCCTTCAGTAAGAAAGTAAACACTGAAAAAAAATCTTTTTGGGGGATTGAATCTTGTCCCCCATAAAAGGCAGGTTCAGGTCCTGTGGGTGTGAACCCATTGGTAAATATGAGGGGGATCCAAGATGGTGGACTAGGGAACGGCATGCTGCACTCTTCCTCTACAAAATGTGGGAAGGTAGGCAGGGTTGCCAGGCATAAGGGAAGCCGAGGTGTCTCAGGGGTGATAGGAGAGGGTGGCTGGAGAGGGAGGGGTCCCGGCTGGGCACCAGGGAAAAGGGGAGCTGCCCAGCCGGCCCCAGAGAAGAAGGGAGTATACCAGCTAGCCCAGGGGGAGAGGAAACTGCCCACTAGCCCTGGGGGAGGGGGAGACATGCAGCTGGCCCTGGGGGGCCTACTTAGGGTTGGGGAGAGCCTGGCTAGACACTGGGAGAGCTGAGGGAAATTAGCTGGAGTTGTTTTTTTTCTTTTTTTCCCTTTTTTTTTTTTTTTTTTTTAATATGTTAATGTTAGCATTGGGGACTATAAATTTCACTCTCAGCATTGCCTTCTCTGCATCCCATAAGTTTTGGCAAGTTGGGTTCTCGTTTTCATTTGTCTCATGATATTTATTGAGTTCTCTCAGAATTTCTTATTTGACCCACTGATTATTTAAGAGTGTTGTTTAATCTTCATATATTTGTGAATTTTTGCTTTTTCTGCTATTGTTGACTTCCAGCTTTATTCATTATGATCAGAGAAAGTGCTTTGTATAATTTTAATCTTGTTGAATTTATTGAGATCTGCATTGTGACCCAACTTATCATTTACCTTGGAGAAGGATCCATGAGCACTTGAAAAAAATGTATATCCTGCTGTTTTAGGGTGTAATGTTCTATAAATGTCTGTTGGGTCTAGTTCATTTATCTTATTATTCAAACTCTTTGTTTCCATATTTATCTTCTGTCCAGATATTCTAGCCAATGCTGAGAGTGGTGTATTGAAGTCTCCAACTATTATTGCAGAGACATCTATTTCCCCACATATGCCAGTATGTGCCTCATGTATCTTGGGGCACCCAGGTTAGGTGCATAAATATTTATCATAGTTATTTCTTCTTGGTGAATTGTACCTTTTATTAATATTTAATGATCTTCTTCACCTCTTATAACAGTTTTTTTTTTTTTTTTTTTTAAA
>JAKSZT010032012.1:9917737-9931649 GCA_026826555.1 Tolypeutes matacus
TTTTTTTTTTTTTTTTAAATATTTTATTTATTTATTCATTTATCCCCCCCTTGCTGCTTGTGCTCGCTGGGTCAGCTAACCACGCCATGCGGGCGGGCTTGCCTTCACCAGGAGGCCCCGGGAACCGAACCCGGGGCCTCCCATATGGTAAACGGGAGCCCTACTGATTGAGCCACAGCCGCTTCCCATCTTATAACAGTTTTGCATTTAAAATCTATTTTGTAATAGATTTTGTAATATTAATATTACTAATTAGTATTAGTAGTACTACTCCAGATCTTTTTAAATTACTATTTGTGTGGAATATCACTTTCCAGTCTTTCACTTTCAACCTATTTGTGTACTTACAACTGGGTTGAGTCTCTTGTAGACAGCATGTATATGGCCCACATTTTTTTAACCCATTCTGTCAGTCTATGTCCTTAGATTGGGAAATTCAATCCATTAATGTTCAACATATTACTGTAAAGGCATTGCTTACTTACTTCATTTTATCCTTTCATTTTCCCTTGTCAAAGTTACCTTTATCTATCTTCTTACCCTTTAAATTACTCTTAAGAATAATCGTCATTTCTACGCTCTTCTCCAAGTCTTTTCCTTTTTTTTTTTTTTTTTTTTTTTAACTTTCATGCTGTAACACTCCCTTTAGTGTCTCTTGTAAATCTGGTCTTTGGTAACATACTCTCTCAGTTTCTTACCTCCATGGGTTCAGATTGGCACTTTTGATTGGGGAATTCAATCTGTTAACCTTCAATGTTATTACTGTAAAGACATTATTTACTTCATCCATTTTGTCCTTTGGTTTTCCATTGTCATATGTTACTATTGTATCTCTTTTTACTCTTTAAGGTACCTGTAGCAGTTTGGCATTATTTATGAATTCCAAAAAATAGATATTGGATTATGCTTGTAAACTGGTCTGTTCCTCTGGGTGTGATTAAATTAAGATTAGGGCTTTGATTGGGTCATGTCAGTAGGGCGTTAAGTCCCAGCCCCTTGGTGGATGGGGACTCACAGATAAAAGACACGGCAAAGGAGTTGGAGTTCTGATTCTGAGTTTTGAGCTGGAACCTGGGGAGTGAACATACAGGAAAAGAACACAGAGGAATAGAGATGGCTCTTAGACATAGCAGAAGCCCCAGGAGAGACAAAGCCATTTGCTTGATAGTCTGCAGCTGGCCTTGTGGAGAGAGGGAAAGCCTAGAGAGCCTCACAGTCTACAGCTGGCCTTGTGGAGATAGCAGAGTAGCTGAGCCTGGAAAGAAGTAAGCTCTGGGAAGAGAGGAACCCAGGAAGCCTGAACCCTCACAGATGTTGGCAGCCATTTTGTTCCAATACATGGTAATAGACTTTGGTGAGGGAAGTAACTTATGCTTTACAGCCTGGTATCTGTGGACTTCTATCCCAAATAAATACCCTTAATGAAAGCCAACTGATTTCTGGTATTTTGCATCAGCATCCCTTTGACTGACTAATACAGTGCCCTTACTGATAATCTTCCTTTCTATACTCTTCTCCAAGTTTTTTGCCCTTGTTTTTCTCCTTTCAGGCTGTAGCACTCCCTATAGTACCTCTTGTAATTCTGGTCTTTTGGTAGCATATTCTCTCAGTTTTGTTTGTCTGTGAAGACTTTAAATTCACCCTTATTTCTGAAGGATGGTTTTGCTGGATAAAGAATTCTTTGCTGGCAGTTTTTCTCTTTCAGTACCTTAAATACATCATACCAGTTTTTTCTCATCTCCATGGTTTCTGATAAGAGATCAGCACTTAGACTTATTGAAATTCCCTTGTATGTGATGAATTGCTTTTCTCTTGCTCTTTCAGAATCCTGTCTTCATCTTTGGTTTTTGTCCTTCTGAATAGTAGGTGTCTCGGGGTAGGTCTATTTGGATTTATTCTGTTTGGGTTGCCTTGTCCTTGTTGGATCTTGATATTTATATCTTTCATAAGGGTTGGGAAATTTTCAGTCATTATTTCCTCAAATATTCATTCTGTCCCTTCTCTATTCTCTTCCTCTCCTGGGACACTGATATCACGTATGTTGTGTTTTGTGTTGTCATTCAATTCCCTGATACCCTGTTCCATTTGTTCTATTATTTTCTCTTTTTTTCTATTCTCCTGTCTTTAAAGTTCAGATGTTCTGTCCTTGATTTCACTAATTCTGTTCTCCATCAATTCAAATCTGTGTTATATGCATTTAGTGTATTTTTAATCTCATTCATTGTGTCTTTCATTCCCATAAGCTCTGCTACTTCTCTTTCCAGGCTTTCAAATTGTTCTTAATGTTCATTGAGTGTCTTCTTAATGTCCTTTATCTCTTTAGTCATCTTTTCCTTCAACTCCTTGAATTGATTTAGGAGATTTGCATGATTATCATTGATTAGTTGTTTTAATTCCTGTGTCTCATCAGGATTTTTGTTTTGTTCCTTTGGCTGGGCCATAGCTTCCTGTTTCCTAGTATGGGTTGTAATTTTTTGCTGATGTCTAGGCATCTGAATATATTGGTGAATTTTCTCTGATGGTCAATTTTATCTCCTGCCTAGTGGTTTTGTATCATGGCTCTTCTCTGATTCATAGTTCAACTTATTTCAAGTTTTTAAAGTTGTCCTGCTTAAGTTATCAAAATAGGGCTAGGAAAATCACTAATGGGACGCAGACCTGTTCGCAGGAGTTTAGGACAGGAAATGTCTGGAAACAGTGTTTCTCCTTGCAGTTTCCTGGCCAGTCAGCAGATGAGTGGTGTTGTAAGAAGAAGCAAGTATAGTTGTGTTTCAAATATCTATAAATAATAAATAAATAAAATGTTGGGAAAGATTGTTATAGATGAATATGCTGTAAGTAGAATCTGTAAGTAGATTAAAGAACATTTAGTTCTTGTTACTGCTTCTCAAAAATTAAGTGGTTCAATTCGGTCCAGACAAAACCTCCAACTATCTGATTCCTTGTCCAAGCTCATACAGATGTTCAAATGCCTTTGCACCCTATTGCTTCCCTCTCTCTCACTTGTCTTCTTATTTCCCATCCAACTGTTCCCTGTCTTCCCTCATTTTCCAAACTCTAATTATCCTTGATTAAAGGATGAATATGTGAGGACCAGACTTCTTTGTAGGAATTTTCTCTTTGTAGACTTTTCAATTAAAATTCCACAAGAGTCTGATTTCACTGAGTCAGTGAAATTCCATAATGGTTCCATTCTGAATATATATTTGCACACTCTACCTCTCTTGTGACTTTATTGAAGTCAGAAAAATTTGGAAACAACACTATTTCTCATTATTGCCTACGATGACCTCGGTATGTTCTTTCTGTAAATATTTGGATGGGCAAAAATAGACATTTATTCCAAAAGTAAATAGATGATCTTTAGATTGAATTTCAAGCTGTGAACTTCAAAGGATAAGTTGACTAATTTATAGGGCAACAAATTCTCTTTAAAAATTAAATCATTATGAACACAAATTTTTCTATTCTGAAAGAATAGATATAAGTTCCTTATTCATAATTTGTTAATTCTGATGCCTGTGAACTCCTGGCACGTGAAAGAAATTTTTCTTAAGTTCTTAAAGTAGAATGCAGTCAAGTAACCATGTTAGTTTAGATTCCTTTCTGCAACTGTGTAAATTTTGTCATAGGCTTTGAGCCTGTGTTACGATATTAATATTATTTAGTCTTTCTCATTAAAATGGTATGTCTGTTCCAAATATTCAAATTCAACATTTTTAAAAGAGGTGATAGACTAAGTACAACAATGAGAAACAGATAGACAAAAACATCACAACTTTAACTTTCAGCTATGTTAAGGAGATGAAAACAATAATTGTATTCACAATAATTGATCAGGTCTGGAAAATGATGCTTTTATTCTAGGAAGAATGCAGGCAAACTCAGTGAATATGGAGGGGAAGATACTGACTGAACTTTTAGGAAAAGAATAACTTAGCTCTTTAAAAAAGGAGATCTTGTTGAGAATATGTTTAAGACTCTGTTTCTGCTATTGTCAGAGCGCCTTTGGAACATTTTACGGTATTTTCTACAAGCACAGACTGTGGCTGCTTAGCTTAGTTTCTGTTTTTCCTTTCATTTTACCACATTGGATAACTAGCACATCTCATATGACACTGGTAAAAGACAAAATAGACAATAGAAAAATGGTATGGCATTCCTCAAACTGTTTTATGTGAAAAAGAAAGGCTGTTTCAAACTATTCAAATTCCTAGGTAAAATATGTCAAAATAAGAGCACGTAGAGGAATGTATGGTTTCAAGATGTTGCACAGACAGACATCATGATGCATTGTTGCACTGTTTTATAAATACTAGGAATGCCAGAACAGTAAGCCCTCGGTGGGGCAAGAGTTGTTCTAAGTCCGCTTAGCTCTAGTGCCTCTCCCACACTGCCCAGTGGGCAGAGCCCCTGGCATGCCGGAGATGGCGCTCTGTGGGACAGCGGGAGCCAGCTCTGCCTCTGCTTCTGTTCACCCTCCTTTGAAGGTCACTTCTAGTGCTGGTCCCGTCCCTCGGTGTGCCAGTAGATGGCAGTATGCTTGAATCTAGTATGCTAGTCAAAAGCTTTTTTAGCATTTTCCAAGAAAATAAAGGTTTTGAAAACTGTGAGGCAGCATGGGGCCTAGTGCATGTGCCAAGAGACTTGATCTTTATTTCTGGCTTTACCCCTGAATAAATTTATTTGAATAAATAGAGACCAGTCACTTAACTTTTGTTAAATTAGACAAAAACTCTGCCTCTTCCCATCTTCCTCAAAAGGACACTGTGGTTAATCAGACTGCAGAATCATTCATAAAGAGAGAGACTCTTTATGGATTTTCTGTTATTTATAAGTGGGTGGCATAACTGATCTGGGTTGTTTATCTATGACTTGAAGTATATAGACACAGAGGCAGTGGGCAAGAGTGTCTTCTGTATTTCTGGGCCATCTAATGCTGGAGTATTTTGGTTTAAAGTAGCAGCATTGAATCTCAGGATGCAAAATAACTCCCATTTATTTGGAATTAAAATGACTTCCTCAATATAGGTTCCTCAGTAGAACTTGACAATTATAGAATGAAGTCGAAAGGCCCTTGGCAGCCTCTGATTTAAATATCAACAGTTCACTGCAGGTATGGATTCAGTTAGATACAATAATTTTTACTTCTGCCTGCTATTTAACAGGAGAAATTTCACTTCAACCTTTCAATCCAAAGCTGGCACCATGATCATTGTGAAATTAAATTATGAATACAAAAATAGCATTGAATGATGGACTGATAATCATTTCTTCCACTATGGCACTGCTGTATTGGGAGAACCACTTCCATTTGAAGTTAAAATCCTCAAACTAAACTTAATTGCAAATGCATGGCATCAAAGTGGGTCGTGACCAGATCACATTGGGACAATACAAACCATGGCATCTGACCCAACAGCCTGTCTCTGGTCATGTCCACAGATAACCTTCTCAGCAGGAGCTTCCCTACTTGGAAGCTGGCAACATGGACCAAAAGGGAATAGAAGCAGTAGTACTCTTTCTGGACAGGTGGCTTCTGTGGGGGTGGGGTACAGCAAGTCTAAGACAGGCTCCTATCTCATTCTGTCTTCTTGGAAGCAAGAAATTGTGTTGTGTGTTAAAACAAGGAACCCAGCTACCATATAAAATGTGAAATCGTAAAACTAAATGGATGTGATGGCTTGAACAATGCCATGCCATCATTTCTAGATAGCAGCCATTTAGTACATAGAGGAATATTTGAGGTGAATTCTTGGTGTGTAATCACTTGGAAAAGCTGTGCTAGTATCAGAATCCACTGTCAAAATGTTAGTAAAGAATTAGGCTTTTGTGGAAATCTCTTGTGCAATAAATACAGATTTAAGACAAGTGATTTTTGTGGTGTGTCATCTTATTTGTAAGACATGCCTCCCTATGTGGATGGTAGATGGCTTGCTGGTTTGAATGTCATGAGGTTAAAATTTTAATTTAAATATGTGTTAGCATTAAAATATGTTCAAGAGAATGTCTCATCAACCTCGACTTCAAAGTACCAATTATGTTGTTTGGGTTCTACATTTGATTCTGTTCTCACTAAACTGATATCCGCAGCTCAGAATTTCTAAAAATGCCTCAGATCTCAGTTTCATAATATATTCTATTTAAAGTAGAAACATTAAGAAGACCTGAATTATAGGAACATTATTTCACAGTTTCAAGGACATGAAAGTCAAAATATACTTCTTGCAGCTAATGAATAATTATAAAGGTGTACAAGCCAGCATATCATCTATTAGCATATGGATAGAAGAAATATACTTGGACAATTCTGCAATCACTCAACAGGATGGATTCAAAACAAAGAAGTTTTTAAGTTTGCAATTTAATTAGAAATACTACTTTGTATGTTGGCTAAGAACAAGTAACTGCTTTTAGTCCTTATCCTATAGGTTTCATTTTTCCCTGAAGCTACTTATTGAAGAAAATAAATGATGCAGGGGAAACAAGGAACATAAACTAATAACTAACATTTTATGCATATATATGTAGAAGTTATGTATGAAAGAACTGGATTAAAGCATAGTCATTTAAATAGGATAAAGTTTATCATCTAATCAACCAGAATTCTCTGTTAAAAAGCCCAACTTCAAATGGACAGTAAAGTGGTAATTGACATTTATTGATGATGCTGAAACACTCTCTGATTTAAAAAAAAAAATAAAAGAGAACACCCAATCTGGTTACTATTTTTGAATATTGGTTAATCATATCTAAAATGTGGCAATCCTATGAGTCATGTCATTATATAAGTTAGAATCCAGATCATTATTTTCTAATAATGTACTGTTTTAAAATAGTTTTAAACTCCGGTACAGTGATATTCAGACATAGTCCATTCTGATCAAGTTATAAATCAGTTTAGTAGCCACTTATAGGTGGGGAATTTAAGAAAGTGTTTCTGCACATTAGCTGTATACATCCATAAGATAAATCTAAAATAAATGTGATAAAAATAGAGTACCATAAGAACCTGAGAATCAGAAAGGCTATCAGAAGATCCATGGCAATGGAAATTGGCCTCTGACTCAGAGAGGAAAAGTAATAAAATGAAGGAAAGAAATGAAGAGCAACAGGCATCAGAGAGTATTGCCCTTCACTTCCCTTGGTGGTATAGATGGTGGCTCCTGGTATTGACCTGATTTTATGACACAGGTGAAGAATTGATAAGAATGGGCTTTCTATAGACTAATAAAATCTCCAAGTTTAAAAAATAAAAAGGTCACAAACAGATACAAATAAAGTGCTGCAATTAGTTGGAAAACGTGATGATCAGTAAGGATTCTTTCTGCTCTACGTGACTGGCAATTCAACCTAAATTAGACTACTAAAACTGGGGAATAGATGGCTAATGTAAACAAAAAGTCCAGTTTAAGTAGAAATTCATATGCTGATGATTGAAGTTTCTCTTTTATTCTGTTTTGCTCGCTTAAACTTTGGAACCGGAACCGTGCCTCCCAGGGATGTAAAATGGTGGCAGTAGCAGCTCTCACGTTCTCTTATCACCCACTATAGAGAGAATAATCTCTGGCAGGTCTAGCGATTGTTCTGAGAATCACATTTATAGGACTAGACTACATCACTGGACAAAACCTGAAGCACTCACGATGCCCAGGAAAATATAATGTGCCTGTTGGCCAAAGTCTGTATTCATCCATTGATTGATTAATGAACTCATGCAATAAATAAATCGGTATGTTGAAGCTCTTTTGTCAACCTTTACTTTGGCCAGGGGAATGAGCTATGCTATTAAGCCATAGGCAATACCACCAAAATTGCATAACCAAGAATGGGAAGTGGTGGTTTCATGAAAGCAGGTGGGATATTATTATCCAAAGGAAGGAAATGGATGCTGGAAACAAACAATGCCAGGAGAATTCCCAGCTCCTTCCATGACTCAATACATCCATGGAATATCATGTACCAGGTAAGCTACATGGAGGCTGTTCATAGAAAGAAATTGCATTCCAGTGTCCCCAGTGCTGGCTCAGGAAAATAGGATAGGTCAGTGAGTTCCAATAAGGTGAACTAGTTTACAAATCAAGAGCTCCCAAGATTTTCTGCGTGTGTTGACAGTCAGTGCACTGGTTTATGTATTCTCTAGCACTTTGTGGTTCATTAAGCCTCCTCAAATAACTGAGGCAGTTCTCTGTTTCAGAAATATCCATGTGTGTTCATTTATACCTGAAAAATTCTATTCATCCTTTAACACCCCAGTGAAAGGGGCAGTTGGTTACGTATGAAAACTTAGCTGGCCACTCTCATGTCAGGCACAATTATACCTTCTGCATAAACTAATCCGTGTACTTTTCTCAATCTGCTGTAATTATTTGTTTGTGTCCCTATCTCTTTTACTTAACATTTAGCTAATATATGACTTAGTTTATTCGTCACTTTACCTCCAGGGTATGGCACAGCAGAAGGTACTCAACAAATGTTTTGTTAATGAATAAGCATATGATTAATTTTTTTTTCATTTCTTCATTTATCCATTCACTTACCCAAATAGCAATTTTCTTTCAGAAAAACTCAGGATACAGAGCCTAATACATATTATCTGTGAAAGTTATACATAAGCTTACATATTTAATACCCATTAAGTACAATTATATGCTTTACATATATTATCACATTTAGTTCTCACAGCAAACTTGCTTGATAGATGCTGCTATCTCCTTTACAGAGAGATGAGCCTGAAGTTAAGGAACTTGCCACAGGCTGCGAGTTAGTAATTGGTAACATGTGGATTCAGCTCTGTCTGATTCACATTTTCTATGACTCCTATAAATTTCTATAGTTTTGAAATTTTCTAAGGAAGTGGAAAATACCACAGAAAAAACAGTTTTCACTCTGATATCCATAAGAAAAGTGAAAACCCCACTTAAATGGAAGAGCAGATGGGATTCTGGCAGTTCATCACATATATAAGAGATATAGAAGAAAACTAGCACAGAAAGGTTGTTTGCAGTTTGTTATAGATTTCTGTTTTCTTTGTGATTTTGCATGTGTGAGTGGTTAACTACTTGTGTTCACATTGATTGTGACAATGCTCAGGAGAGCTGGTCTATTGCTTCAAGTATGAAAAACTAGAAGGAGATTGTATTAGTAAGGGTTCTCTAGGGAAACAGAACCAACAGGAGATATCTGTAAATAGTATGAGATTTTATAAAATTGTCTCATATGACAATCAAAATGCACAAGACCAAATTCCAAAGGGCAGGCTGCAAGCCAGGGGCTCTGATGAAGGTCCTTGATGATTTCTCCAGGAGATGCTGTCTGTCTGAAATAGAGATGGGAATTCTTTCTCTGAATGCTGAAATCACTTCCCCTTTCAAGGCCTTCAGCTGAATGGATGAGATGTCACTCATTGCTGACAGCAATCTCCTCAACTTGATTATAGATGTAACCAGCCATCTATGCAATCAACTCACTGATGATTAAAGACCATGAAATGTCCTTGTATTACAATTAGCTCAGTACTTGCATAACCAAACTACTGGGAACCATCACCTGGCCGAGGTGACACATTAGCCTAACCATCACATTCCATCCGTTGTCAACTTGGCAGCCATATACATCACCTTAAACCATACTTAGTCTCTAAATAAAAACAATAACAGACATATATTTCTACCTAATAATACTCAATTGTCCTGCATACAACTGGAAGTGTACTAAATTCCTCCAGAATAGGGTGCAAGTCCTTGGGTAATAGTCCACTCTTAAACTTTACATCTTTAAACACCAAGACATGAAACTACTATAACTTATATTATATGATAAGGGGGAAAGTTAGGGAAGAAAACAAAGATATTTGTTTTATGTACATATATTAACATACTCATAACAAAACAAGGAAGAAATATTCACGACCAATACAGTCGTTTCTCTAACTGGTCACATGGTTGAAGTTCATATTTATTACTACCTTTTCCCACTATCCATTCCATGTTCCCATTACCCTCAACAAGCACCTCAGCTGGCCATGGTTCTTTGCCTACTTTGGTGACCCAAACTTTCATTCCTGAAGATTCTGGGCTATTGTTAATCCTGCCTGGATTGAGTTGTTGAAATTTTCCATTGACTTTGATCTTAGGGCATGGTAGTACTAAGAGATGCCCTAGGGGACTTCCTGTATTCTAGGCAAACTCTTCTTTTCCCCCATTATGTAGATGTAGTCCTATTTTCCCTTGATAGTCAGGATCAATCACCCTAACCAGTACAGTGTTTTGCTTTATTCCCTACTGATTCAGAGGCATGAGGATCCCAAAGCAGCCAGGTCACAGTCTTAACTTCCTGTTCAATGGAATCATTGCCATGCTCCCTGGTGGCAGCACTCCTCCTTTTGGAACTAAGACCTCTAGACCAGCAGAGCTTAAGGTTGCAGAGACAGGAAACAACAATTTTGCTAGTGGATCGCTAGGGCTTATATTGAGTGGTACCACTCCCATTTCTATACCTTGACTCCGGAACACATGAATCCTGGCAATGGAAGAAAGCACCATAGAGTTGATGATGATTTGGAGCGTACTTAGCCTCCTGGAGAACATTGTCCCAGCCCCGTGATGTATTTCCACTTAGCTGGCACCATATTTGAATCTTCAAAAGGCCATTCCACTGTTCTATCAATCCAGCTGCTTCAAGATAATTGGGAATATGGTAATACCAGTGCATTCCATGAGCATGTGCCCATTCCTGTACATTGTTTGCTGGGAAGTGGGTTCCTTGATCAGAGGCAATACTGTTTGGAATATTACGGGTGGTGGATAAGACATTTGCTAAGTCCATGGATGGTCGTTTTTGGAAGAAGCATTGCATACAGGGAAGGCAAACTCATTTCCAGAGTGTGGCAGTTTGAGATTATTTATGAATCCCAAAAAGAAAAAGATTATGCTTGTAAATTAATCTGTTCCTCTGGTTGTGATACACTTTGACTGCATTATATTCAGCTGAGGTAGTTTTGATTAGATTACCTGTTAAAATTAGGTCTTTTGATTTGTTTAGGTCAGAGGGCAGGACTCAAGTTGAGTCCTGCCCCCTTGTTGGGTCTAATATAAACAGACACTTACACAGACACACCCATATAGAAAGAGAGAGCTTTGTCATTTTTGATCCTGCCATGTGACAAAAAGAAGGCGGCTCAAATGGCTGAAGCCCCAGGGAGAGATGAGTCATTTTGCCTGATAGCTTACAGGTGAGATTGGGAAGAACAGCTGGGACTGATATAGGAAGCCCTATACTAGCCTGCAGCTGAAATCAGGAAGAAGCTGGGCTCATGTAGCCTGAAGAGCAGGGTTTCTTAACAAGGGGTCCGTGAGCTTGAACTGAAATTCAAAAAAACATTATTCTTGTGGGGGCATGTTGGTGCAGGTGTGATATATTTATTAAATAATACACAGTGTAGTGTGAATTTAGTAAGGGGTCCATGGTTTTCAGCTGACTGGCAAAGGGGTCCATGAAACAAAAAAGCTTAAGAACCCCTGCTCAAGAGAAAGAGGAAGCCCAGAGGGGAAGGCTGAAACCAGCCAGAGATCAGTAGACATCAGTAGACGTGGCAACTGACTTCGCTAAGAAAGCAACCCTGAGTTAGACTTTTTACAGCCTTGCAACTGTAAGCTTTTACCTCAAATAAATACCCTTTATAAAAGCCAACAGATTTCTCATACTTTGCATCGGCAGGCTTTTGGCAGACTAATACATGGAGTATTTGTCTATTCTAGTTAGAACAAATTGTTGCCCCTTCATGATGGAAGTGGTCCAATGTAATCAACCTGTCACCAGGTAGGAGACTGATCACCTTGGGGAATGGTGCCATATCGGGGGCTGAGTGGAATCTCTGCTGCTGGCAGATTGGGCTTTCAGTAGTGGTTATAGCCAAGTTGGCCTTGGTGAGGAAAAGTGCGTGTTGCTCAGCCCATGCATAACCTCCCTCCCTACCACCATGGCCACTTTGTTTATGAGCATATTGGGCAATGACAGGAATGGCTGGGGAGAGAGGCTTAGTGATAGCCACAGAGTGGGTCATCTTATCCACTTGATTATTAAAATCTTCCTCTACTGAAGTCCTACTCTGATGAATATTCAGAGGGAACACAAATACTTTCATGTTTTTTGCCCATTCAGACAGTTCTATCCACATTCACATACTTCTTCCCCAGACCTCTTTTTCACCAATTTTCTAGACATGTTCCTTCCAAGTCCCTGACCATCTAGCCAAACCATTGGCAACAGTCTTATGAATTAGTGTACAAACACACCTTTGGCCATTTCTCCTTCCAAGCAGTATGAACAACCAGGTGCACAGCCTGAAGTTCTGCCCACTGGGAAGATTTGCCCTCACCACTGTCCTTCAGGGACATCCCAGAAAGGGGTTGCAGTGCTGTAGCTGCCCACTCTTGGGTGTACCTGCATATCGTGCAGAACCACCTGTAAACCAGGCCCAAGCTTTCTCTTCCTCAGTCACCTGATGTAAAGAACTCCCCAAGAGGCCATACCTAAGGTTGGGGAAAGAGAAGGTAATATGGCAGGAGTGGTGACAATGGACATTTGGGCCACTTCCTCATGCAACTTATTTGTGCTTTCAGGACCCACTCAAGCCCTATCTCGTATATACCACTCCCACTTTATGGAGTGCTGCTGTGCACACCTAACTTTATGGTTTGGTGGGTCAGACAACCAGCTCATGATAATCAACTCAGGTCTTGTGGTATGTTGGTGGCCCATGGTTAAGCTTTCAGTCTCTACTAAGGTCCAGTAGCAGGACAAAAGATGTTTCTCAAAAGGAGGGTAGTTTTCTGCAGAGGATGGCAGGGTTTTGCTTCAAAATCTTAAGATCTGCTTTGTGATTCTCCTATAGGGACCTTCCAAAGGCTCCAGACAGCATCACTATTTGAAACTGACACTTCCAGCATCATTGGAACTGCTGGATCATATGGCCCAAATGGCAGTACAGCTTGCGCAGTATCCTGGACCTGGCGCAGAGCTTCCTCTTGTTCTGGCCCCCACTCAAAACTAGCAGCTTTTCTGGTCACAGGGTAAATGGGCCAGAGTAGCACACCCAAATAAGGAATGTGTTGTCTCCAAAATCTGATGAGACCAACTAAGTGTTATGCCTCTTTTTTGGAGGAGCCAGATGCAACAGCTTATCCTTCACCTTAGAAGGGATATCTTGACATTCTACACACCACTGGACACCTAGAAATCTCACCAAGGTATAATTCCCCTGTATTTTGTATTTTGTATTTTTGTTGGATTTTCCTCCCATCTTGGCGCAATTAGCTTCTTTTCCTTTTTACTTATTTTTTTTTTTTTTTTTTTCAATTTAATTTTTATTTTTTAAAATTAATTTATTTTTTATTGTGGGTAAAAATAAAAATTTTCACAATACACACCAATATTTGTAAAATGATATATAAATATATATGCATATATGTGCATTTGCTTACAAAAATGTTATTTATATATATATATATATATATATATTTTTTTTTAGGAGGTGCTTAGATTATCTAAAATATTACACAGAACCTACTGGGATTCCCATGTTCCCCACCTCCCAAACCTCCCACCACATCCCATACAAACATCTCCCACAAGTGTGGCCCATCACCCTCAAGGGACTTACACATCCTGGGGCCTTGCCATCAACCATAGACCACAGTTCACACTGTAGACCACACCCTCTTCCACACAGTTCTGAATGGTGTGTGCTGATTTAAAATGGCCTACATCCGTTGCCACAGCGGCACTCAGGATAACCTCCAAATCCCAAAGAAGCCCCTGTATTTCAACTGCACATCCCCTCCCTGCCCCGAAAGTGTCCAGTAGCCACTGGCTCCACCTCACTGTTATAATTTCTTCCATTGCTAGAATC
>JAKSZT010032012.1:9939219-9962886 GCA_026826555.1 Tolypeutes matacus
TCTTTCATCTCATCAATTTGATTTTGGAAATTTGTGCTCATCTCACTGATTAGTCCTCTCAAATTCTGCATCTCTTCTGGGACTTTGCTGTATTCCTTTTCTTGGGCCATGTCTTCTATTTTCTTAGTATGGCTCGTAATTTTTTGCTGGTGTTTAGGCATCTGGTTAGGTTGTATTTTACTTAGATGCTCTATCTCTTTCTCTTTTATAGGGTTTTAGTGGAAGGAGGCCGTGAGTTACCACAGCTCTTTGGTTTTTGGCTCAACCTTGATTGTTAGGATTGTCCTGCTGGTTGCTCAAAACTGGGCACTGGACCCAGTAATTGGTTATAGAGTCGTTTCCTAGGGCTTTGGTCAGGGAGCCTGTAGAGGCCAGGAAAAGCCTCTCCTATTTCTTTTTAATTTTCTTATGTGCACTTCCTTTGTCTGCCAGGAGATTGTGCTCGTTGGCAGCTCTCAATTCAATGCCTGGTCAGAGTGTATTTGTTGTGATACAGACCAGATCCATGTGATAGTGCTTCCTGTCTGGGGGCTAAGAGCCTTGTAACTCAAACTTTCTAAGACAGTTCTCCAGTCTTTTCTGGTAGCCGCCTCCCTTTTCCCAGCTAGGAAATATTTCCACTCCTCTCTGAATCGTCAACAATCAGTCCCTGTTGGTAGAGGAGGAGATTGGGAGGTTTGTATATCTTTAGCCCCTTGCAGGCTCCAAGGCAAACTATGGCGCAGACCAAACCTGTGAGTCAAAATCAGGGTCAGCCCCAGGCTCTCTCTCCCCTCTCCTCTGGAGTCCTCAACAATTAGTCCAGGCTAGAAGAGAGGGAGGTTGCAATGGTCAGATTTCTCCAGTCCTTCCTAGGCTCCCAGGGCAAACCACCATGTGGAAGGGTCTGTGGGGCTCTGCAGCCCAAATTTGCGGGTCAGAACCTGAGTCAGCCTAAGGCTGTGTCCTTCTCTCTCCCCTTTCCGGGAGTGGTAATTCCCTGGACCCCCTTTGTCTGTAGTCACAGGCCCAGAGGCCCGAGAATTCTAAAGAGTGTGGGGGAGGGGCCGGCAGCAGCAGTTGCTGCTGGTTCCAACTCACGGTTCTGTCGTCGCGATTTCTCTCTTTAGTCCCTCTCTCCTCTGGGTGGTGTGCAGCCTTCACCTACTGTCCTCAACCCTAAAAGATTTATTTCGGGGCTGTTTCAGCCTGTCCTCTAGCTATTTTTTTGGAGAAGAGATTCCCGTGTCTTACTAGTCCACCATCTTCCCGGAAGTCCCTCCTGTTCATTTCATCTGAGTTGTTTTTCACCAGCTAATATCAATTGACTTGTATTTGTAAATAAACTGAAAAACACTAACGAGAAAAAAGAAGAGAGTTTTTATTTAGATGAATACCAATGAGCCTGCTTTGGAATGGTTTGATAAAGACAAGATGCTAAAATAAAAAGTTGCTGCTAAATAATATTTAGGTGAGACAATTGTTATGATTTGATAGAAAAATGCCAAAAATCATGTAGTTTTCTTCACTCAGATTACTTTACATAGGTTTGGAAATTAGAAGATGCATTATAATTGGGTTAATGAAGGAAAGACAAAGCTCATTTCTGACCAAAGAACATATACCCTATGAAAAGGCCATGTCTCTATACTAAGACATTTATAAATTTGTATACATTTAAATGTTGTATGATTAGTAAAACTTTTAGCTATGCTTGAATCACTTTTTATGATTCCTCTTTTTAACCAACTATTTGGATTAACAGGCCAACTATTTGTCCTGATTGTTTCAAATAAAAAGGTGTTTGTTGTAGTGAGGATTTGGTTATCTAGAAGATTATGCTTCAGTAGTTCAAGGAGTCTTGCTTTACAGATATCAAATTTATCACCCTTAAAATCACAGTCTCTGTCCTCAAAGAGCTTATAAGCAGTAAAAATAAAAAGTCAAATATGTATAAATATACGTGTGCATACATGTTACACAATACATACATGTATAATGTGTATCACATTTATACATATGTGTATATAAACACATATATATGTATACACATAGATGTATGCACGTCCACACACACATATAAGCATATACATATACAAATAGAAGGTTGTGATCAAGAATTGCAGAGGTGTTTATTATTATTTTTACTTATGAGAGAGCTTTGAAACTTATACTCAATGGATGAGAACTTCCAACATGCTCTTGACTGGTCAAATATAATAGTGAGAATTGCTTTATATAAAGGGGAAAAATTCTCATTCAGTAATCAACACATGACAAAAAATCAGTTACGATTGAGTGGTAAAATAATTGGTGTGCCAAAGATTGTTATGTGACTCATTCATAATTAAAAACCTACCGTAAGAGTGTATGCCAAAAAAAAAAACAAAAACAAAAACAAAAAACCTACCGTATACTTTTCTTCCAACCACGTCAAACTTTTCTACTCCCCTGCAGTTATAAAGTAGATGTAATGAGATTTATCCCTCTTTCCTGAATGATACATGGTTATTCCAGTGTAAAGTTTATAGTACACTTCTATTGAGGCAGGGAAATGGGATTATAAAGAGTTATAGTCAATTTCAAGCATCTCCTAACCCACAAGTGAAATGTAGGATTTTGTTCAGTTATGTCAAAAAAGTCTACTTTGAAGAGTAGTTAGTGCTATTTTCAAGTCTGCATCATTAAAAACACGCTTATCTTGTTAACATAAGCTGTAGCAGCATTCAGCTAGGACACCCATTCAGTGATGGAAACGGTGGCAAAGACAGGCCACCTGAGGTGGCCCTCTGAAAATTTGGGACATGTTTTCTGGAGCATGTGCAGTGACTGAATCCTTGCTTAGGATGGGGGGAATCTGAGGGGCATGGACTACACTGAGTTGCTTCCCAATATTTAGACTTTTGGGGGGCCGGAAGGAACCCTCTTCCTCAGGCAGAGTGACAAAATGCAACACTTGGGAATGATCACATTTACTTGTCTTAACTAAGAACCTAAATTTTCCAAATGTTTTCTTCATTCTCCCATTAGGAACTAATTCCTTCTCAATGAATGAGTAAATGAACTTCCTTTCCAAAGGCTTTGTTCTGAGAGATAAAACTTGTGGAAATTTAAAAGTAAAATTGTGTTATTGTCAACAATGTGCTGTTTCCCCGGAGCTGTTGTTGGTTTACAATATTGTCTACCAGCCACACAGAATCACGAATCTTGAGCTGTGTGTGTGACTTACTGTAACAAAGCTGTCAGATAACACATGGCCATATTATAAGGGTGTTTTGCAGGTAAATGGAAGATGATAATAGTAAAACATTGCTACATTTTGTGAGCCTCAGTTACTGTACCAGGTCAACGATACTCATAACACTTAAGCTTCACAACAATCCTTAGTGTTGGTCTTCTGAGTTTGTCCCCCAAATTCCAAGCTGCATTTCAGAGAAAGACATTAAGTTGTGGGCCTAAGTTCAGCTATAGGTTTTTTGGTAGATTTCATTGTATTTATCTCTATTTAGTGCTTCTGCCCCTCCGTATTTGAAGATTATACATCCCTCCTCCACTAAAACACAGGCAGTATTGTGTGTGTATGTCTGTGTGTGCCAGTTTTTGCATGTGTGCCAGCTATTTCTTTTCCATGTGACTGGTTTGGTCAATGAAATGTGAGCAGAAGTGATGTGTGCTACTTCTGGGCTGAATCCGAAGACCCTACCCATCCCTCACCATTTCCCTCCGGTACGAGAACTGGTCTGAATAGAGCCTGCTCTATCAGCCAGGACCCAGGAGTGAAAATGATACGAGCAGAGCTGCAGCCAACCCAATATAGACTTGCATGTCTACATTGTAAAGAATAAACCTTCATTGTCAACTGCTGACATTTCGGAGGCATGTGGTTTTGTAGTGTAACCTATTCTGACTTTCATATGCTAGTATGCAAACATATGTACATATGCCAGGACGCAAACGCAGCTCACTTAACCTGATGGCCCATGCTTGTGCTGCTGATTTTCCTTAAAATCAACAAAACTTTTAGCATTAGGCTTATCCGTCAATGTTCCCTTCTTAACCATCCTAACTATACTTGTATATTTAGGGACCTCTTTGTTTTTTCGCTTATTAATCTGGTTTCCACTTTTTGTTCTCTACTATATCTTGTCTTTGTGCCTCTCTTTACGTATTCCTATAAACAAACAGACAACAAATAAGCAGTCACACCTAGTTCTCCTTCCCTTTTTTCAGACAATCTTTACAGTGCTTAAGGCCTGGATTACATTTCCTTGTTTTGGAAAAATATTTCCTGATTAACTGCATACTTTGCAATGAGTTAATAGAATGAAAACAATCACACCTCTGTGTATCTTAATTACCATGCTCTCCCCAGTTCACGAGGGCCTAGATTCATTAAAGTGACTTTAACAGCATTTTGGTTCTTTCTTCATGAGAGAGAAAAGCTCAGATACAATGGGACCAGAATGTTGTCGTTTGCATTTACAGGATATAATATGTATGTGCCCTTATATATAGATACCCCAAAGGAAGTTGTGATCTAAGGAATATCATTCAGGAGCATTTCCATGCTTTTCTAAAAGGGTCAGAATTCCTAGCTTCCTGGTGTGCAGAGGGTCTTAGCCCTTTTTTTGTTTTGCAGGGCCGGGTGAAGTTTCAGGCAGAAAGCCATTCAGGCTCTATTCAAGGAGGGGACAGCCTGGAGCTCATCATCGGCCTAAGTGTGCAGGCATTTCCCTTGTGGGGAATATTTTCACTCAAAAATAAATAGCAGGAACATTCCTAAGGATGAAATCACCAGAAGAAAACTATTTTGGCTTAGTTTTAAGTCAAGCTTGTTACATAGCTCCAAAGGCCAAAAAAAATCAATTAAAAAAAAATCCTTTTAGATCTACTATAAATTTAATTTAGTTAATGTTATTTTTTTTCCTGAAGTATCTGGCAATGTGATTTTCTTTTTCATAATAATATTGTATTAGGTAAGATACTAACAGGGACATTTCTTGATAGGGTACATATGTCTGTTTTTTTATTCGTGTTGTTTTTAATTCCTTAAATATTCCAACATTCTTTTAGAAGAGCAAGATCCTAAGATTTGTATAAACATTAAGTTCAAGGAAAATGTACCTTACCTATGGGGCAAACTGCTAGGGAAAAGGCCATTTCATATACAATTGACTTAAAACCCTTATGCTCACTAATGATGTTTTCTGTTCTGACATATCTGGTAGCACCCCTTCTTCCTAGGATTTAAGTTAACACAGTGCACATGAATGCAGAGGCAAAAAAAAGAGAATGCCAACCTTTCTTAATAATTATATCAGTAGAGTTATGCTGATATGCCAAATTCCACAGCATTGGTGTTCTTGTTTTCTACAAGAAAAAATTCTCAAGGTTAATCAGAAGTTCTGTGCTTTCTTCCAGTGTCTCTCAAAGGTGGGCTGAAGTCTTTCCTGCGATTTGAATTTTTATCACTCCATCAGCCTAGAGATACAAAATATCTGTAGGATTTTAGTAACAGTTTTTTATAGCAAAGGTCATTTTAATTCACAACCTTTGTAAGGAAGGTTAAGAAATGAAGTTGTACATCCTGAAAGTGGTAGAATCTTCCACACAGGAGCATTTCTCTGCTCAGATTATGCACCTGAGGAAAGCATGGTGTTTTGCAACTAGTAACTAGCAATGTTATCACTTACTATTGTAGAATTTCCATTTTATTCTTAGGTTCAGGTATAGCAGAAAATAATGAGAAAATGTATTTCCTCTCTTTCATGGGCCACTATTAAAATATATAAATAAATACATAATTATCACGATGGAAATCAAACTTGTATGTAACTCCATATACATTTCTTATGCACTTATTTTCCAAACAAATAAAGAGTGAAGAAGAGGAGGGAGAGCAACAGAATGGAGAAGAAATTCAGCTGCACTGTATGTCCTAGAGGGTCTAGAACTCTGTGTAGCCTATGCACTGCCCAAGAAAGCTCCAAAGTCAAAGCCCTTCTACATGGCAACTTTGGAAATTTACTTCTGCTAGGGATCCCCCTCCCAAACAATGTAACTCAGAATTACTAGGAGAAGACATGGGCACGTTGGTTTAGAAAAGTGGCCCAGGTGATCCTAACCTGTTGCCAGGATTTATATCCATTGCTCAGAATCCTATGAAACTCAATTTTATTTGGTTGTAAGAATATGGGTCTTAGTAACTTTGCATTCAGTTTTGCATGCTTTCTGTAGCAGTAATATCACTGCTTTTGTATAGCTGTCTCTCCCACATTTTTGGTGGGGTTTCAGATGCCATTAAATGTCCATTCCACCGAGAGTAGGTGAAGATTGGGCTGGGGACTGCCAACATTGCTTAGCCTCTCTGCATTCCTTCCTGAGAAATAAGCCTTAGGATAGTTTCTAGCTGTTCTCCTTTACTCTAAAGAACTGCTGAGAGGCTATGGAAGGGAACCTTCAAAACTGCTGCTCACTGACTTGGCCCATCTGAAGGGTTTAGAGTAATCAATGGGGCAAAGCGTAGGTTACGTTTTCTACCATCTCACATTCAGGCTGGTCATTTTTCAATAGTCCACAAGAAGGAAACCCTTGTTTAACGTATTGTTCAGTTTATAATTCTCCAAAATAAATAATTGCAAACGCTGCAAACCTCTAAATGAATGGTAGCTAAATATTTGCATCCTTTAATCAAAATACTATCAGAGAACACGTAAATTTCCAGTCTCCCTGTTTCTTGCTGCTCAGCAACTTGGCTATAACAGATCTTCGTAATCTGGAAAAAATCCATTGCTAAAACTGCTGAAATGAAGTTGCTAATGCTGCAGAATGGACTCTGAGACAGTGTGATATGTTTCAACTTGTGACGAAAGAGCTGCTAAATCTAAATCCTATCTAAACTAACCCTTTTTAATTCACTCACGTACATGTGAGACTCTAGCTATTGCATTCCTCTTAGCCTACTGTGCAATGGTAGTGTTTAGAGTGATTAACAATTGACTTCCTCCTGGATTTTTTGTGATTCGTGGTACACTGAACAGAAAATGCTGACTAAACCTTATCTGCACGCCAGTTGCCCATTAGACGTTTTGTCTTCTTAATAACCTATGCAGATGTACACTCAGGCTGAATGAGAGCTCATAAACAGGACTTCGATAAAAATGCATTCATTTTATGCATCTCTGAGTAAAGCTTTCCATAGTGATCCATTACACTGCTTAACGGTTTAGCCTTTTGTAAAACATAAAAAAAATGTTTTGCTTACAAAATGAGGTGCATTTCTTTTGTGTATACTGTGGGGGCTGAACAGATTTCTGAATTAATTATTTAAAAGCCATTTATGAGTTGGGATTTGCAAATTCAAAGCAAAGACTTAGAAAAATATAATTGTATCAACTACTTCCTGTTATTTTAGTGTTTTCGCAAAAGGAATTTTATTCAAGGCATTTTATTTTCGTATTTATTCTCCTCCTCAATCCTGTGAAGGAGGATGTAAAGTTACTATAAAGAAGTAATTGCAACTTCATTTTTCTCAATGGAAATAAACAATGTTCTTTTTACATCAGAATACTATCCTGTACAATTAACAATAGTTTGTCATGGTATAGTGATCCCTTGAGAGAGGAATTCAGTGTTTGGAATGCTATTGCTCAATATTTCCCAAGTTAACAAAATATGTTTCTAATTTAGTAAAAGCCAAATGATTCAGCTTTATTTAGTGATTATTTCCATTCCAGATGTTGTAAAATCTTTGGCATGTTTATTTTTTTTCCAATTTATGAAAGTGAATCTTGGGATGATTTATTTTTGTGCTTTGTGTGATTCAACGAGAAGTTTATAAACATAACTAATAAATAATTGATAACATCTATAAATAGATTATTAAAGTCTGCTGTATTTATTAAAAGCAATGGATTTGGTCTTCTTTGGAATTCTAACATTCTTTTCCGAGTGTTAGACATAAATTCAAGTGATTATGCCTAGCCTGTTTATAGTCATAATCACTTGTATTTAATGAAAATAATCCTAAGTGGTCTTATATGAAGCTCAATAATTCCCATTTGAGAGGAAAATGCTAATTGAGCACCCTAATCAGTGTGAGGGGTGCTCAGTAGATTACATTTTCCAGTCAATTCTCATCTCTCATTAAATATGCATCTGAATCAGGGAACACAGTGGCAGATAAAGACAGCTTCATACAGCTTACATTTTCAAAGGAGAGATGCACAGAAAAAGAAGAAAAATGCACACCTTGACTGAATTGTATCTTTCTCCTGCTTTGGAGATTCATTCCTTCCTTTATCATTCATTCCATCTACTAAGTATCTGGCCCATGCTAGGTTTATTATAGTAGTGAGGTCCTAGGGGTTAAAACTCTAGGAGTTCTGATCTTGAATGATTAGAACTATTTCTATTTTTTAATTGGCATAGAAATATTTACATAATTTATGCAATTAATATGGTATATTTGGGAGTAGGTACCCTACTAGCATCTCTTTTTTTTTTTTTTCCCACTTTTTAAAAAACAATCTACTTAACACACTTAACTACTCTATATTGTCGGTGGAAAATAGTCTTTAAAGTTCTGTATTTTTATGCATTTTAGCATACATATAAAATTATACATCTTTTATATGTTACATTTACATATAAATACAGTAATGTAAATATACCAGTGTTACATGTATCATTTTCATATATATGCATATATGTGTATGAACATATGCATATATATGAAAATACACGTTTATGAACAACATATATAAATATTCCATGGAATATTAATAAAAGGAACATCTCTCTTCTAAAAATCAAGCTTAAAATATAGGAACTAAAGTATAAATATTACTGTTATAATATATATTATAATGTAGAACACAGCAGAAAAAACAAGTTGTGTTCATCCATTAAATTAGTCTCTGAATTATCTCCCATTTATTAGAAATAAATTTTCAACTCTTATTGTAAATTTATATTGCCAGGTTTAAAAATTGCTCAAATGTTTAGAAAGGCAGACAGAGACTGAAAGTATGTGCTTGAACCAAAGAGAAGAATGTTTTCGATTGTTGAAGCCAACCACTTTAGGCACGGAAGCCCTTATGCCTCCCAACAGCCATGTGACCGTAGTCTCTGGAATTCTAACTTGGCTTTCTCTTTACTGTCTTCAAGTCTATTTTTCCTTTTTTGTTCTCCTTGGTTTAATTATTTCCTCATCTTCACTTTTTTCTCACTCTATTATGGCTACTTGATCCCGATTCCTAATCCTGCCCTTCTTAAATGGCTCAATTTTGGTGGTATTTTTTTTTTCCCCCAAAGATTTATTTATTTATTCCCACCCCCCCTCCCGCCTCATTGTTTTGCACTTGCGGTCTGCTCTCTGTGTGTTCTTCTTCTTTTTTTTTTTTTTTAGATCAACATCATACACTTTATAATATACTCACATTTATACACAAATTTCATGTTTACGAGTACAAAAGGCAAAGAACCTCAAAGAATCTAAGCATCTGCATAATCAACTACATTCAAGAGTTAATACTGTTGTCCCGGTTCCCCATTTCCTAAATCCAGAAGAAAACTGTAAATGCCATCTTGTACATGAACTTCACTTTTAGAAGTTGGAGACTGTGTGTAGTTCTGCACACGTCTGGGTTTCCACAGAACTGAACTGAGACTCCATCGTGTTCCAGGCCAAATCGGCGAGAAGGAAGTCATCCATCACTGTTTGAGTTTCATTGCTGGTGAAAAACAAACTCCCTAGGGCTTCAAAACCAGAATTCATGGTCTGTGTTTCTGTACTGTTCAACTGAACTTTGCTTTCTAGAGCAGGTAGGCTTTTAGCAGTGGAAATCCCTTCTGTTTGAGTTTCTGTGTCAGATGAATCAGTGCTCATGGAAAAGCTGGAGTGTTTCAGAATACTGCCCAGAGGCAGATGAGGGCTACTGTCTAAAAAGAAGTTTAAGTCTGTCTGTGTCTGTGTATCAAACATTTCAAGGCCTAAGAAGCTAGCATTTCCCCTACAACTGTAGGACTGGGCAGAGGTGTCTGCAAGTAAAAAGTCAGTTTGGGTTTCTATGTCCAGGGATTCTAAGACTGGCTCAGTGTTCATGTTGCTAAGTTCACTCTCTTCTGTTTGAGTTTGGATGTTGGAAGCTGAAAAGAACTCTTCAATATCGAAATCTATTCCGGGATTCTGGGTCGGGCCAGGTGGGAGCTGTGTGTCAGGTCCAGTGTTCGTGTCAGACAAAAGACTACGATTATCCAACGTCTGACCCGGCAGGTTACTTGACAAGATGTTTTCTAAATCGCTTAATAAATCTATGGTTTGGGTCTGATTATCTGTCATGTTTTGTGAAGGAAGCATACTATTCTGTTCACTGAAGTTTATAATTGGTGTAGATTTCTCAATATCTTGATTTAATGTCTTAGGGTCGTTCTGAGGTAACAAACCATGAGTTACAGTCTCTGCTACCAAACTGTTGCTTATAATATTGTCTGTAGAAACCCTGTAAGATGAATGGACATTCTCAAAAATGTCTCCACACATCACTGCTTGGTCCATGTGTACCCGGTCATCTGTGGAATTTTGTATTCCGCTGGTTTGAGTTTCTCTGGAGATCCCACCTGACTGGAAACAAGCATCTAAAAGAGTATCAGTCTGAGCAGCTATCGATGAAGTTACTTTAGAACTGGGAAGTAATGTTTGAGTGTGAACACTAATGGGAAGCGAAACTTGAGAACCAAACGTCAAGTCAGTTTGAGAACAAGACGACACAGGAATCTGGGGCAGCCCACTGTGCAGAAGGCATAAAGCTCTGTGTGGTGTAAGACAGCTCTGTCTGCACGTTGATTGAAGAAATGCTGCTCTTCTGACCTGAGTTCCCCAGATGTTGTAAAGCAGTAGGTGGACTTTTACCCACGCTCACCTGAACCCCTGTACTAATTGGCTCAACAGCAATGGGAGTCACAATCTTGGAGAGAGGTAGGCTCTCCTGAAGAGCGCAAGCCTCTGCATCTAGGCCGAGGATCAGGGTTCCTATGGACAAGGGAAGTAAGTGGACGGCGCCTGTGGCTGAGCCCTGGTGGTCAACACCTACGACCACAGGCTGGGCCGAGGAGTCTGCCGTAGGCACAAAGACAGGCATAGGAGAGAACTGCATGACAGGCAGTTTAACCAAAGCCACTTTGGGCTTTGGTAAAAGCAACTTCTGAGGATATCTTGGAGCTGTTGGAAGAGTCTGTTTTCTGGCATTAGAACTGCAAGAATCTTCAAAGGAAGCTACTAGCTTTATTTCTGAAGTTTCTACTACTTGAGTGTCTGGTCTAGGGATTGGTTTATTGATCAATGATTCAACAGTCTTTTTTGACAACTTCTGGTTGTTCATGGAGTTCTCCATTTTCCTTTTCTTACTAGGTGGATCCCTGTGCTCAGCAGGAATCTCATGGCCAGTTCGGTAGATGTGAGACTGCAAGGCAGTTCTGCTGGCGTAAGGACAGCCACACGCGCACTGGAAGGTCTTGCCACAGTCCTCTGCATGTCTTTTCAAGTCCCATTCGGTACCATATGAATTGCTGCACTTACTACATTTATGCTTCTTTTCAGCATGCATTTTCATAAAGGGTCTTTCCCCAACTGGGGGACACTTGGGCCTCTGCTTTCACAAGCCGCTTTCTGCTGACGCCTCTAGTTATGTTTGGTAAGTCATTAGAATGCCCACTAGGTTCATACCATCTGCGTTTCATCCTCAGAGAAGTATACGTAAGACAAGTGAAATACCTGCAGGCGGTGGCTCTTGACCAGGTGCATGTTGAGCGCGGGGCTGCTGGGCAGGATCTTGCCGCAGCCGCGCACGGTGCACAGGATGTTGGTGCGCACGCCCGGGACAGCTCGCTCTCCGACGGCTGGATCAGCTCCCGCGCGGGTGGCACCGGCGCTGCGGGAGGCGGCCTCGCACGCGGCCGGCTGCCCCTCAGCCGCCCCGGGGGACCCCACGGGCCGAGGCGGCGGCGGCTCCCCTCGCGGCCGCCTGGACAGCAGGGGCGCCCGAGCCCCCAGCCGCAGGCCCCGCCGCCGCCGCCTCAGAGGCCGCCATGGCTCCCGCACGGCTGCCCGGCCTCTGTGTGTTCTTCTGTGTCTGCTTGTCTTCTCTCTAGGCAGCACCAGGAACCGATCCTGGGACCTTCTGGAGTGGAGAGAGGCGCTCAATCTCTTGCGCCACCTCAGCTCCCTGTTGTGCTGCATTTCTTATTGTCTCTCTTCTGTGTCTCTTTTTGTTGTGTCATCTTGCTGCGCCAGCTCTCTGCACGGGCCAGCACACCGCGTGGGCCAGCTCTCTGCTTGGCCCAGCTCGCTGCACAAGCCAGCTTGCCTTTCACCAGGAGGTCCCGGGGATCAAACCCTGGTAGACGGAAGCCCAACTGCTTGAGCCACATCTGCTTCCCAATTTTGGTCTTCTTGATCTTTAGTTGATTTCCAACCCCAAAGTACATGTAAGTAAAAAACGATAAAGATGAAGGTGGTGATGATGATGGTGAAGGTGATGATGATGATGATGAAGAACTAGAAGACACTTGATGACCCAAACATAATGCTTTTTATGAAATATTTCATTTGCACAACCTTTGCTATGTGAGGCCAGTATTAATAGTTTCATTTTTGGAAGGTAAAGAAAAACATTAGAAAGATTAAGTATTTCACCCAATGTTACATGATTAATAGATGTTTAAATTGAAATTTGACCTGAAGTCTGAGTCACAGTCCAGTGGTCCTAACTGCAATTAAATCTTCCACCTTAAGTAGACTTTATTGAGTGCCAACTGTTTGTTAGACAAATATCATATGTTTTATTTGTTATGTTTGCTTATGATAGACATTCCTGAATACGCCAGTGGTAAGTGACTCATTTTCATATCTTTAATCGCACTTGCTGTGCCTCCTTGGGACTGACTTCTCTATATGCAGCATTGTTCATTATGACTCAGGTTCACAGAGCAGGACTTTTCTGCATGTTGTTGAGCTGACACCACCCAACTCCTAGCTGCTAAGTTGAGTTAGTTATTGTATAACCTTTTCCTTATTTATATTTCACTTCTTTTGAGATATTTGAATTAGAAGCACAATGATACACAATAAATTATACAAGACTAAAGCTATAAAGCAGAATTATGGTTTGAGGGCTTTAGATTACCACGTTCATACTTAAGCACACACATACACACAGAGAGAGTCTTCAGCCAAGCATAACATGAGCTACTAAATGTTAAAGTGCTTTGGAGTGTTCAGATTTTTTTTTTTTTCCACTTAAAAATATCTTGCTTGTCTGACATGTACTATATGTGAATGGTTTTTGACAGGCTATTTATCATGATGATTGGTAACACATATAAGTGAATTACAATACACAAACCCTCCTAAAAATGAAAACGTCTGAGATTTGATTGAAATTTATCAAAAGAAAACATTAATCAACTTCTGATTCAAATGAGAATATTGTGCAGGGAAAAAGTAATATCAAATTTCTGGTAAGAGGAAATAGGTAAGAAGAAGTAATGCAAACAGTTTCTCTCTATTTGAAAATAAAGTGTGACACGTGTGGATAAGGTCACCAACAGATTCCACTGTAAGCACCTACCCAATTTCCTGGAATCATTTTTCCCTATAAATAGGAACTCACCCCACTGACCCTATAATGGAGAAAGGAAAAGAGAATAGCCAAGTGTATTTATTGCAGGCAGCCTGACTGTAGATTTTCAGCACATATGCTCAAAACATGCCTTTCCCCAGAGCATTCAGCCTTAGGATTTCTTGCTCTATTTCATCCACTCCCGCTTTTCCTCTTGTAGTTTTTCTATCCTGCCCTGCCCCCCATGAGTGTGTGTGTCCACTCAAATATTTATTGTTTAGTCACATTCATATAGTAATGGTCTTTGCTGTAAAGAAACTCTCAGTAAAAATAATCTCAACGGCCATTCATATTCCTAGGTTTCTATGCACACACACTCAAACTGAAAAATCAAAAAGAAAGAGAGGGACCTAACACAAAGCTTGATCAACATTTATGTTATTAGTGGACTGTTGTATGTTCTATGCATTTGGGATGTTTTTTTCAAATTCAAGATCTAAATTCTTGGCTGGAAGATTATAGCATATGCTGGCAAAGTTTTAAATAGCAAATGTCATTTCAATGGAAATTTCTGCTTAATAAAACTATTTATGAGCCCCAGTAGGAAGTGAACTTATTTCAATAAATATTTGCAGCAACACAGGCCCCGTGCAATGAGAGAATTTAACCATGTCCTTGAATATATTATGCTCATTTTTCTGCTTAGAAATCTCAGATTCTTTTTAACACATAACACAAGTTTAAAACTAGAATAAAAATATAACTTTCAACTAGGGTCTTGGTAGAGTATAATGTTCTTGTTGCTGTTGTAAGATGTGTTTTCCCCCAATCCTAACTCTGTTCTTCTCAGTGTACTGACCCTTTTCGCCCACTGACCTTATAATGGAGAGAATAAGAATTTTGGCTGTGGGGTCAGGCTGATGTGATTTATAATTTTCCATATGACCTTCCACAGATTTCTTAAATTCACTATGTTTTACATCCTCATTTGCACACTGAGTTGTTGAGAGATTATTACTACCTAAGAAGGTGTCATTTGACAGTACAATGACTATGGGTGACTCCTGTCATCCTTACAAAAGTGTAGGAGTTGGGTAGTGTTCTTACCGTCCCTGAATCACATATTCTATATTGTGTAACTTTTCTGAGGCCACAAAACTAAGTGTGGACTTGGGGTTTCCACCCAGGGAATCTCCCCTCAGAGCTGTCCTCTCACCCCCTCTGATAACCTCCGTCATGAGAACACGCTTATATGCAAATGGCATTTGGTAAGTGCTCAATTAATGTTAGCTGGAACTCTGAAGCCCTTTGTCCAAACTTTGCAACCATCTATTATAACTAACAAGAAATCTATCTTAATCTTATGCTTATTTAGTCAATAAATATATAGAGAGTACATACTATAAGCCAAGCACTGTGTTAGCTGCTGGGACACAGCAGCTAACACAGCAGAGAAAAGTCCCTGCTCTAATGTAGGCACATTCTGGTGTAGGGGAATATAAAAATATGATACTATAAATATAATATTAGATGATAATAAGTGATGAAAAGAATAAGGATGTAGGAAAATAGGAAGTGTCAGTATACAATTTTAGATGAACTGTGAGATTCTTTACATCTTTGGCATGAACTTTTATTATTCATGACATAGGAAGAGTAAAACTTGTCCTCACACTCTTTAGAAATTATATGAGAATCAAATAAACCAATATACAAGAGCGTGTTTTATAAATTATATATGACATTGGGTTTTAGTTAATAGTGCATTTACAAAAATGTTCTTTCATCAGTTGTAACAAATGTACCACAATAATGCAAGATGTTAGTACTAGTATAGTATATGGGAGCTCTGTATCTTATGCATGATTTTTCTGTAAACCTACAACTTCTCTAATTGAAAAAAATGACATGTCACATGTTCAGTGACCGTTGGCATTTGAGATTTCATTTATAGCACCATACTTCAAAATGAAAAGTTTAGGAAGAAGGACACTAGGAAAACAAGACTAAAGGAAAAGCTAAATGAGATGGAGAGAAGTAAGTAAGACTGATGTTTTAGGTTAGAAGGTGATATTCTGCATTGTATATATGTTCAGCAGATTTGAACTGACTGATGACTAAATCAAACTCCTGGATTTCATGACCTTCTGCGATTTACCCTTGCAGTTTTCTTAAAGCATCAAGAAAATATTCCCCTAATGGTCAGACCTCTCAATTCAGGCCATGATTTAGCAGATAATTCCTTTTAGACGTAGTTGATTTCTTTTTCTCTAAAATTATGTTAGAAAAAAACAAGTGAAACGGAATAGTTCGTGGGCAATGTGAAAATTGAAATTGAACATTAGTCACACAGAAGACAATTTGGTTCTAACAACTGACGTTCCCAGTATCCACATTCCCATTCTTAACTATCACCTGGTTTCAGCCTCTGTTAGAATTGGGGTCATAGAAAACAGTGAGGGGTAGCGCCTGCGAAGGGAACTGGACTGGAGTGCAGCTCTACTAGAGCTGTACCTGTCTGTTACGATGGAGACCAGGGAGAGGTGGGCATGTGGACACAGTTTCCTTAGGTCAGATTGAGGAAGGAAGGAGGATTATAGACCACAGGAACCAGAGAAGCAAGGCAGAAGCAAAACACCTGGAAATTCACAGAAACGGAATTAGCTGGGCAAAGCAAGGTGATCAGGAATCCAGATTTGCAGCAAGGGGAGCTGTATTATAAGACTTGAAATTAATACACAATATTAAATGAAGATGCCTTGACATCGTTGAGCCTCACAGGGCCCCAAAACCTAATCGTGAGTCCCCTGACCTCCTCAGAGATCACCCACCCGGCAGGAAGGGCGGGCCACCAGGCTAGTCCCCCTATCACCCAGACAAGAAGCCCACAGAATTATTGAAACAAGCCAACCACATCTTCCCATGGGAACCAAGGGAACCAAGTGTCATCCCGTCCTCTGATCACAGCAAAGCGTGCCTCCCACAGCCCCTACGAGTTCACTCTGCTCCTAAGTGCAACCCCTGTGTGGCCCTACATGGCTGTGCCGTGCCCTCCCTGTGCTGTAGATACATACAACTAACAAACTGCTGCAATCTCATCTGTCCAATGCGGGGTGCCACGGATACGGCCATAGCCATCTCATGCTATTTAGGATGGGGGAGTCCCTCCTTCACCAACTGAGTGAATAGGAGGTGGTCGAACAGGAGGCTGGCCAGTAATTTAGGTCACAAGAAACAGAGATTAATTAAGGCAACCATCCTACCAAGTCTGCAGGTTGCTCAACTACTTTCTACTTGGGAGAAGACCGAATCCTGGTATCTGCAGCTTACAGGGCACCAATGTAACTACTGAAAGCTGAAAGAGAACTGTCATAGCACCATCTCCTTTTATGCTTAATAAATACTGACAACTCTGCCTCTACGAGCTTCGGCAGTCAATGGTGGATGAAATTAGAAGTGAATGAATAGATGCTAGTGATGATCTCTCTTCTTCAACATAGAAAAAAAATGTCCTTTGAAGAGCAATTTCCAATTTGCTCTCTGTGTCTCCTTGCTATAAACACTGGACACATTGGGGCTGAAGCCAGATAACAAACGCTCACGTCTACAAAAGTAGGATAATCTGAACCAAGGAAGAGAATATAATCACATCAGAGAGGAGATTGAAATAGACATCATTTATGAGAGCTCAAGGCTTTGGCTCTAATACAGACTTTGCATCTGCTCTTCAGATCCATCTAGCCAATGTCAACCTGATATCAGCTGGGTTTTTCACATACCCAAAATCTAATTCATTATTTTCCCTCTTATGCCTCTTCTTTCTGCTCCTTTTACTTATTCGACATCCCTTCTCTTACTATTAGAACTACCAACCATTCAGTATGACACAGGTGGGCATTATCGTAGATTATTCAGCCTCACACAAACAATTTAAGTTCTGAGCCTGGTCTATTCTGCCTTTTAAGGTGCTTTTACATTTATCCCCATCCAACAATTGCCAGTGGCTGGGCTCTAGTTCAGGTTTTTAATCATCTTTCCTTGGAATACTGCACTTACCTCCTAAGAGAACTCCTTTGTTGCACCTCTCACTTACTAATTCTCTTCCTCCACTGGTGCTCCTAAATAGCAAATCAACTCTGCAATGCCCTACTAAAACTAAGCAATACCTTACAGTACCTATAATATAAAATCCAAACTCGTTAACATCGTTCCAGCCAACTACCTGTAATTTTCCAAATACATTGTGCTTTACTCTGTACAAGCTGCACCTTCTGCTTTGAATATCTTTTGTGTAATGACTTCCTACTTACCCTTCAAGACATTTGAGTATAATCTCTATGAAATATTTTTTTTTATTTTCCACTTCACATAAAGTTGATTGTTCTCTCTGTTTGGCCGCAGCTATATTTTGTATTTAATTTCTAATTTGGAACCACTGTTCTCTGTTACAATCATTTGCTCATATGTCTTTCTCCCCTTTTAGACTCTATATGAATGACTGATAACAAGCCTTTAAACCTGGGGTTCTTAACCTTTATTGTTCCATGGACCCCTTTGCCAGTCAGGTGAAAACCATGGACCCCTTACTAAGTCCACACTGTACTGTGTATTATTTAATAAATATATCACACCCGCACCAACACGTCCCCACAAGAATAAAGTTTTTTTAAGATTTCAGTTCGACTCACAGACTCCTGGTTAAGAAACCCTGCATCTTCTGAACATAACTAGGCATACAGTAGGTTCTTGGCGATTATGTAAGGAATGTTGAAAGTTGCAATTCTAGAGGTCTTTGATTACATCATTAAAGACAACTTATATCGCCCTACATATGTTCCTTTATTGACTCTAAAATGTACTCTACCAACCAACCTTAATATATATAATTTTTGTTGGTTTCAAAAAAAAATTGTCATTCCTTCTCATAATCAGATATTTAAGCCAAATTTGAAGGTTCAGAGTAAAGTACTGTGTGTGTGTGTATCCTGAAATGAAATTCTTTCATGTCCTACAGAAAAAAATAAAAAGAATACACATTTTAAAGATCCGTGACATACTTTACCTCAAAGAATTTTCTTCAGTCTTAGAAATTTTCCACTGTTCAAGTGATACAAAAATCTAATGACCCCTAAAGTATTTTTAATTGTTTACTTTTCCTCAGAGACTCTTACAAAGTAACAAATCAAAATTATGCTTGAAAGTTAACAACATGCATCCTACTTTCCATGCGGAAGAAGAAGAGGATGGGAAAGGGGGCAGAAAGAAGATTTGAGGAAATAATGACCAAAAACTTCCCTACCCTTATGAAAGACATAAATATCAATATCCGAGGACAACACACCCCAAACAGAATAAATCTGAATAGACCTACCCCAAAAGCTTACTATTTAGAATGACAAATATCAGAGATAAGGAGAGAATTCTGAAAGCAGGAAGAGAAAAGCAAAGCATCGCATACAAGGGAGCCTCAATAAGATTAAGTGCCAATCTCTCATCAGAAACCATGGAGGAGAGAAGAAAGTGGTATAAGGTATTTACATACTGAAAGAGAAAAACGGCCAGCCCAAAATTCTGTATCCGGCAAAGCTGTCCTTCAAAAATGAGGGTGAGTTCAAAGTCTTCACAGATAAACAAAAACTGATAGAATATGTTACCAAAAGACCAGAATTGCAAGAGATACTAAAGGGAGGGCGGCAGCCTGAAAGGGAAAAACAAGAGCAAGAGATTTGGAGAAGAGGATAGAAATGAAGATTATTAGGAAGGGTAAGTTAAAGGGTAAAAAGACAGACAATAGTCTGATATGACAACAGAAAGCCAAAGGACAAAATGGATGAAGAAGTAATGCCTTTACAGTAACAAAATTGAGTATTAATGGCTTGAACTCCCCAACCAAAAGCCAAAGACTGATAGAACGGATAAAAAAATATGAGCCATCTGTATGTTGTCTACAAGAGACTCACCTCAGATGTAAAGACACAACCAGGTTAAAAGTGAAAGGTTGGAAAAAGATATTCCATGCAAATAGTAACCAAAAAAAGAGCTGAAATATTGATACTAATATGGGACAAAATAGATTTTAAATGGAAAACTGTTATAAGGGATGGAGAAGGTCATTATATATTAATGAAAGGGGCAATTCAACAAGAAGAAATAACTATTCTAAATATTTATGTATCTAACTTAGTGCCCCAAGATACATGAAACACCCACTGGCAAAGCTGAAGGGAGAAATAGATGTCTCTGCAATAATAGTTGAGATTTCAATACACCACTCTTAGTATTGTATAGAACATCTAGACAGAGGGTAAATAAAGAAACAGAGAACTTGAATAATATGATTAATGAACTAGACCTAATAGACATCTATAAAGCATTACACCCCAAAACAGTGGGATATACATTCTTTACAGGTGCTCATGGATCCTTCTCCTATATAGACCATATGTTGGGTCACAAGACAAATCTCAATAAATTTAAAAAGATTGACATTATACACAACACTTTCTTTGATCATAAAAGAATAAAGCTAGAAATAAATAATGGACAGAAAAAGAGAAAAGTCATAAATACGTGGAAGTTAAACAACACACTCTTATATAATCAATGGGTTAAAGAAGAAATTGCAAGAGACTTCAGCAAATATCTTGAAACGAATGAAAATGAGAACCCAACATATCAAAACTTATGGAACACAACAAAGGTATTTCTGAGAGGGAAATTTAAAGCCTCCAATGCTTACATCAAAATAGAAGAAAGAGTGAAAATTGAAGATCTGACTGCACACCTGGAGGAACTAGAAAAAGAAGAGCAAACTGATCCCAAACCAAGCTGAAGGAAAGAAATTGTAAAGATCAGAGCAGAAAGAAATTAAATTGAAAACAAAAATCAATAGAATCAACAAAACCAAAATTTGGTTCTCTGAGAAGATCAACAAAATCGACACCCCTTAGCTAGACTGACAAGGGAAAAAGAGAGAAGATGCAAATAAATAAAATCAGAAATGAGAGGGAGGACATTGTCCATTGATCCCGCAGTAATAAGAATGATCATAAGAGGATATTATGAACAACTGTATGCCAAAAAACTAGACAATGAAGATGAGATGGCAAATTTTTAGAAACACATGAACCACCTACACTGACCCTAGAAGAAAGAAAAGACCTCAGCAAACCAATCACAACTGAAAAGATTGAAACAGTCATCAAAAACCTCCAAAAGACAGCCCAGGACCAGATGGCTTCATTCAATCATTCAAAGACAGTCTAATACCAAACTTGCTAAACCTCTTCCAAAAACTTGAAAAGGAAAGAACGTTACCAAACTCATTCTATGAAGCCAACATCACCCTAATACCAAAACCAGGTAAAGATACTATGAAAAAAAGAAAATTACAGACCAATTTCTCTAATGAATATAGATGCAAAAATCCTCAACAAAATACTTGCAAAGTGAATCCAAAGCACATTAAAAGATCTACACACCACAATCAATTAGGTTTTATCCCAGGTATGCAGGGGTGGTTCACCACAAGAAAATTAATTAGGGTAATAAACCACATTGATAAATTGAAGAAGAAAAATGACATGATCCTCTCCATTGATACAGAAAAGGCATTTGACAAAATGCAGCACCCTTTCTTGGTGAAATCACTCCACAAGATAGGTATAGGAGGAAGCTTTCTCAATATGGTAAAGTGCATATATAACAAACCTACAGCTAGCATTGTACTCAACAGTGAAAGCTTTTCCACTGAGATCAGGAACAAGACAAGGATGCCCACTGTCACCATTATTATTCAATATTATGCTAAAAGTTCTAGCTAGAGCAATTAGACCAGATAAAAAATTAAAGGCACCCAAACACGAAAGGAAAAAGTATAACTTTCACTATTCGCTGATGATATGATCCTATATCTAGAAAATCCTGAAAAATTCACAACAGATCCACTAAAATAATAGATGAGTTCAGCAAAGTGGCAGGATACAAGATTTAATATGCAAAAATCAATAGTATTTCTATACACTACTCGTGCAATCTGAGGAGGAAATCAGAAAAAAATTTCGTTTATAACAATGACTAAAACAATCAAATATTTAGGAATAAATTTAACTAAGGACATAAAGAACCTGTATTCGAAAAACTACAAAACATTGCTAAAAGAAACCAGAAAAGACTTAAATAAATGGAAGGACTTTCCATGTTCATAGATTGGAAGACTCAATATCGTTAAGATGTCAGTTCTACCCAAACTGATTTACAGATTCAACACAACACCAATAAAAATCCCAGCAGCCTTTTTTGCAGAAATCAAAAAGCCAATAATCAAATTTATTTGGAAGGGTAATGGGCCCTGAATAGCCAAAAATGTTTTTAAAAAGAAGAATGAAGGTAGAGGACTCACTTCATGACTTTAAAGCATATTGCTTAGCTAGAGTGGTAAAAACAGCATGGTATTGTCATAAAGAAAGACAAATTGACCAATCGAACCAAACTGAGAACTCAGAAATTGACCCATATCATCTACAGTCAAGTGATTTTTGACGAGGCTGTTAATCTCACCCAGCTGGGCCAGAACAGTCTATTCAACAAATGGTGCTGGGAGAACTGGATGCCCATATCCAAAAGAAAGAAAGAGGACACCTATCTCACACCTTAATACAAAAATTAAGTGGAAATGGATCAAGGACCTAAATGTTAAGGCTAAAACCATAAAACTCCTAGAAGAAAATGTAGGAAAACGTGGTAGGCAGTAATTTCTTAAACTTTACACCCAAAGCATAAGCAACAGAAGAAAAAAATAGATAAATGGGACCTCCTCAAAATTCAACACTTTTACACCTCAAAGGACTTTGTCAAAAGGGAGAAAAGGCAGCCAACTCAATGGGAGAAAATATTTGGCAATCACATATCTGATAAGAGTTTAATAGCCATGATATACAAAGAGAGCATATAACTCAACAATAAAAAGAGAAACTACCTGATTAGAAAAACTGCGAAAGTCTTGAAAAGAAATTGTCTAAAGAAGAAACGCAAATGGCAAAAAAGCACATGAAAAAATGTTCAATATCATTAACTATTAGGAAAATGCAAATCAAAAGTATAATGAGATATCATTTCACATCTATTAGACTGGCCACTATTAAAAAGTCAGAACACTGTAAAGTTTGGAGAGGATGGGAAGAGACAGGAATGCTTATTCATTGTTGGTGGGAATATAGAAAGGTACAGTCACTGTAGAGGACTGTTTGTTCCTAAGGAAGTTGAATATAGACTTGCCATGTGACCTGGCAATACCATTGCTAGGTATATACCCAGAAGACCTGAAAGCAGTGACATGAATTGACGTCTGCACACCGATGTTCACAGTGGCATTATTCACAATTGCCAAAAATTGGAAGCAACCCAGGTGTCCATCAACTGAAGAATGGATAAACAAATTGTGGTATATACACATGATGGAATATTATGCAGCAGTAAGAAAAAATGAAGTTATGAAGCATATGACAACAGGGATGAACTTGTAGGGCATTATGTTTATGAAGCAAGCGAGACACAACAGGACAAATACTGTATGATTGCACTATTATGAACTAAATATATTATGTAAATTCATAGAATTAATAATTAGCATATAGGTGACTAGAAAATAGAGTGAGGGTAGAGAGTGGAAGGCTGAAGGTTAATCTGTGCAGACTTGGTTAAAAAGTTGTTTGTAAATTTTTGGAAGTGAATGGAAATGATGAGAGCACATCATGGTGTTTGTGACTAGCAGAGCTATTATATTGGTATGACAGTGGTTGAGAGGGAAAGCCTAAGTATATTTATTTGCTAGAAGGAAGCTAAAAATGTAACATAGGACTGTATAACACACTGAAACCTCATGTAAAATTTTGCTTACAAAAATGTTTTATATATATATATGTTTTTATTTTTTATTTATTTTTTATTTTTTAAGAGGTGCTTAACTTACCTAAATATTACACGGAACCTACAGGGATTCCCATGTTCCCCACCTCCCAAACCTCCCACCACATCCCACACAAACATCTCCCACAAGTGTGGCCCATCA
>JAKSZT010032012.1:9985320-10140697 GCA_026826555.1 Tolypeutes matacus
CATATAATTTTTCAAAGCATCCTCTTATGATACTCTTTATTTCTGTGGGGTCAGTAGTGATATCCCCTTGCTCATTCCTTATTTTATGTATTTGCATCTGTTCTCTCTTTTTCTTTGTTAGTCTGGGTAAGGGTTTGTCAATTTTATTGATATTCTCGAAGAACCAGCTTTTCGTTTTGTTTATTGTTTCCAGTGCTTTCTTATTCTCTATTTCATTTAGTTCTGCTCTAATCTTTGTTAATTCCTTCTTTCTACTTCCTTGTAGGTGGGTTTCTTGTAGACAGCATATAGATGGATCATATTTTCTTATCCATTCTGCTAATCTGTGTCTTTTGATTGGTGAATTTAATCCATTAACATTCAGTGATATTACTTGTAATGAATTTCTTACTTCAGCCATTTTTCCTTTGGGTTAATGTATGTCATATGTTGTTTTGTTTCTCTTTTTGTCTTTTCAGTTGTTTTTAAACTCTCCTCCAACTCTCTCTCCCTTGTTTTTTCCTTTCAACTTGTAGAGATTCCATTAGTATTTCTTGAAGTGCTGGTTTCTTATTGACATACTCTCTCAATTTCTGTTTATCTGTGAATATTTTGAACTCTCCATTATTTTTGAATGCCAGTTTTGCTGGATAGAGAATTCGTGGTTGGAAGTTTTTTTCTTTTAGTATTTTGACTATGTCATACCACTGCCTTCTTGCCTCCATGGTTTCAGCTGAGAAATCAGCACTTAATCTTATTGTGCTTCCCTTGTATGTGATGGTTCTTTTTTCTCTTGCTGCCTTGAGTATTTTTTCTTTGTCTTGAGCATTGGACATTTTGACAAGTATATGTCTTGGAGTTGGCCTGTTGGGATTTATACTATTTGGGGTGCGCTGTGCTTCCTGGATCTGCACATCCATCTCTCTCAATAGGGTTGGGAAGTTTTCAGCCATTATTTCCTTCAACACTCCTTCAGTTCCCTTTCCCTTCTCTTCTTCTTTTGGATGCCCATAATGCATATGTTTGTGCATTTTGTGTTATCGGTTAATTCCCTGAGTCCATGCTGGATTTTTTCTATCTTTTTGTCTATCTGTTCTACTATCTTTTTTATTTCAGCTGTATCATCTTCCATATCACTAATTCTTTCCTCTGCCTGTTCAAATCTGCTGTTATGTGAATCCAGTGTCTTTTTCATTTCTTGGATTGTGCCATTGTTCACCATCATATCAATTACCTTTTTAGGCATGTTTGCAATTTCTTCAGTATGTTCTCCCAGTGGCTTCTTTATATCCTTAATCTCTTCCTTCACTTCTTTAAGTTGGTCCGTGATATTTGTTTGGATAGCTTTGATTAGGTATTCGATGTTCTGCATCGCTTCCTGCTTTTTATTTTGTTCATTGGACTGGTCCATGTTTTCCTGTTTCTCAGAGTCATTTGTATTTTTTTGTTGCCCTCTGGTCATTATATTATCTTGATGGGTTTGTTCAGTTGATTAGCTTTTCTCTATGCTCTAGAGTTTTATTTAGCTGGTGGTTCTGTGTGTGAGTTAAGTTTTCTCTTTGGCACTTTTTCTTCTTATTTTATTTCCTTGCTTCTTTCTATGTTCCCTTGAAGGCAAAAGATTAGGGCTAGAGGAATCAAAAGATGTAAGGAAGGCAGAAGGATAATAGTAATATTGATAAAAGTTGGAAGAGGGGCAAATGAGACTTAATGAGATGAATGTTTAACTTGTGTAGGCAGTGTAGAGTAATAGGAAAAAAAGTGGAGTTCCTACAATGGACTGGGAAAACAAATGGAGGAATATATATATAGTGATTTAGAAGGCTAGAATTATGAGGAGGGAGAGATATAGTAAAGAAAGGGCTGAAAGGAAAAAGTTAATACTAATAAAAAAAAAAGATGAAAACAAAATATATGGGATAGAAATTGACCCCTTAAGTTGTGGGCCTATGAAAAAATATTGTGTCTAAGAGCCACAACAGAAAGCAGAAGGCAGAAAGATGCAGGAAGGATAAGCGATAGTTTGGAATACAGAATCAATATAGACAGTGAGTGGGAAATTCCTGAAGAAGAAGCACAGCAAAGAAGCAACAAGCTAGCAGCACCTAATTTTTAAAAAATGAAAGAAAAAAGAAAGGGGGGAGGAAAGAGGAAAGAAAAGCAAGAGACCAGAAATAAACAGAGAAAAACCAAAGAACCACACAGGCAAGCAATCAAACAGAGCTAAGTAGGGTCAATGATTCCCCTAGGATCCTCTCTGCCTGCTTGTGTTTATCAGTCAATTTCCCTGCAGGATTCTATATGCAGGTCCTGAAACAGCTTTTAGCTATTAAACTAAATAAAAAAGAATTTATTTTTCATTTATTGAAGTGACATCCTCACTTCAATAAATTTTTTTTTTTTTTTAAATAACGGCGAAATACAGGACCCAAAATAATTCCTACTGTAGACCAACCCCATTACGGAAGGGACCCTAGCTGGGCTTGTGGAAATTTATCAAGCACGTCCCACTTCCTGGACTCCCCAGGGTAGCTATAGCTCTGATGTTAGTCAGTGTGGAGTGCTAAAGATGGCTGACTCTGCCTCTCCTGGAGCCGAGCACCAGCATCACTGGGTTGCTATGTAAATCAGTTTGACACTGCAGATTTGCGTCTGCTCTCAGCCTGATGCTGCTTCAGGTCGGCTTATCTGTTCCCCAAAGCTATGGGGCGGTGCAAGCAGCCAGATCGATGTCAAAAAATGAAAATAAAAAATTCCCTTTCCTGTTCTCCAACAGAACCCTCCCTCTTTTGGAGAGTGTCCCCTCTTCCTGGCTCCGCGGTGGCCCGGGGCTTATCCCTGGGCAACTAGGCAAATCAACTCCCTCCCCCAAAAAGAATACCCCCTCCCGTCCACCGGGTGCCGATTCGCTCCGGCTGTTCTGTTCACCCAAGATCCAAGGGGCTCCAGGCAGCCAGATCCCCAGAAAATAAAACTTTCTCGCCCTGCTCACAGCTCCAAGTGGCCGTTTTATTTTTTATTTTTTTCTCCCTAACCGCGGGGCTCAGCCGTCTGTGCCAATCACCACCGGCAGGCTTAAAACTCACGAATCTCTACTGTTCTGTCCACGCCGTTGATCCGCGCAGATAGATGTCCCAAGCTTCTCATTCCACACGTGCACAGCACAGACCCCCAGGCAGGACCCCGTCCACAATCCGCCGTGCTCTGGGAGCTTGCAGTGTGTGCCCTCCTACACTAATGCCATCTTGGACCCCTCCTTCTCTATCTCATTGCTACTTCTTGCTCAGTAGGTCCTATCAACATGATATCATCAATATAAGGGTTCATCATGATGTCTTGTGGTAGGGAGAGACAATCAAGGTTCCTTTGGACAATATTATGACATAGGGCTGGAGAGTTGATATACCCTTGAGGCAGGACAGTGAAAGTATATTGCTGGCCTTGCCAGCTGAAAGCAAACTGCTTCTGGTGTTCCTTACTAATGGAAATTGAGAAAAAAATTATTTGCTAGATCAATAGTTGCATCAGGTACCAGGAGATGTGTTCATTTGCTCAAGCAATGATACCATGTCTGGAACAGCAGCTGCAATTGGAGTCACTGCTGGGTTAGATTTATGATAATCTACTGTCATCCTCCAGGATCCATCTGTTTTCTCCACAGGCTAAATAGGAGAGTTGAATGGGGATATGGTAGGAATCACCACCCCTGTATCCTTCAAATCTTTGACGGTGGCGCTGATCTCTGCAATCCCTCCAAGAATCTGGTACTGCTTTTGATTTACTATTTTGCTAGGTAGGGGCAGTTCTAATGGCTCCCACTTGGCCTTTCCTACAATAATAGCCCTCACTCCACAAGTCATGGAGCCAATTTGGAGATTCTGCAGCTACTGAATATGTCTATTCCAATTATGCATTCTAGAACTGGGGAAATAATGACCAAACATGTCTGGGGACCCACTGGGCCCACTGTGAGACTGACCTGAGCTAACACTCCATCAATCACCTGACCTCCATAATCCTCCACTCTTTACTGGTGGACCACAGTGACGTTTTGGGTCTTCTGGAATTAATATCACTTTCTGAGCCAGTGTTTAATAATCCCCTAATGATCATTTTCTTTTCCCCAATACACGGATACCCTGGTAAAAGGTCACGGGTCTCTTTGGGGAAAACTGGGAAGAAGATTAACTGTATAAATTTTTGGCTGTGTCAAAGGATCCTTCCCCAAGGGGACCTGGCCTTCCCCTCATTCAAGGAGCTCTTGGTCTGTAAACTGTCTCATGTCTGGGAATTGATTAAGGAGCCGTGACTCTCTGTTTCTGCAATTCAGGATAGGGTTTTATTCACTCTACCTAGAATTCTGCTTCTAAAGATCAAGTAGGAATTTTGTGGACTGCCCATCTATTTTACTTCTAGGTACCCCATGATCTATTAGCCAATGCCATAGGTCTATGTGACTCAGGCTCTACAATTGCTGCTTTCAGTCTGCCTTTCTTTGTGGTAGCCATGCCCACCGTGCCTTTGGCAATTAAGTGCTGCTACTTGGCAGAAGCATAATGTTTAAGGATTCTAGTTCTGTGACAGCAGTTCCCACAGTAATATCCGATTTACAGAGAAGAGCAACCACAGAGCTCTTCAGGGAAGATGGAGTTCATCTCATGAGTTTATTCCTCAGAGTCTTGGTAAAAGGTGTGTCCTTTGGACATTCCTGGGGTGGGTGGGCAGGTCTTAAATGGTGAATCCATTCTATCATTCCAGTCCCTCTAAGCCTTTGGATTCCCTCATCTACAGTATACCAGGGTAAATCTGGCATCTTGACCTCAAGCATTGCAGGCCATCCTTTGGTCTGTTTCCACCAGCCTGAACAAACAGAGCCCTTTCTAGCACCTTGAGCTACAACACTGAATCCAGAATATCTGCTTAGTGGTCCCGTATCAATAAATTCAGCCTGATCCAACTTTATATTCCTTCCACCATTATCCCATACCCTTAATATCCATTTCCATACATATTCCCCTGATTTCTGTCTATATAAATTGGAAACTCATGCAGTTCTTTTGGAGTATATCGTAATTCCTCGTGGATCACGGTTTATACTTTACCGTTGGGGGCTTGTTGTTATTTTAGTCTAGTTATAGGTCTGGAAGAGAAAAGGAGTGGTGGGGGTGGGAGAGGAGAATTAGAAGTGTCTTGCAAGCCAATTACCTCATTCCCTTGCAGTTTCACCTGGTGAGACAGGTTTAATCTCTTCAGGTGGGGGGTTGGATTGCAGATACCTCAGTGCAGGGTGGAGTTTGGGTGATGGTTCCTTCAAGGCAGGAAGGAGGTTGGTCAGGACTCCTTGGGGAGGCTGGAGATCCGGCAGTGCAGGCTTGAGGTTGGGTGGTACCCTCTTGAGGGCAGGGAGGAGGTCGGACTCCTTGGCACAGGCAAGAGGTTGAGTAATTCAAGATTGACAGTGGATGGTCTCCTCAGGGAAGAGCATTACAGGTTTATCTGGTTTCAGTGTCCCCACCAATATCATCATCAACCATATGTCTCCATCCCACTCCTCAGGATTCTACTCCTTTCTAACCAATGCCCTCACTTTAACAGCAGATGCCCTGCAAGGTTATGATTTTGGTTTTTGTTGTAACTCTGCTATATGTATAATGGAACTTTGTGTCTGGTTTTTAGAGATTTCAAGTCTGTGGCTGCCTGAAATAATAATTTTTTCGGAGTACACATAGAAACTTTCACATCATTCATGTGGCTCTTAAGTTGCAAATTTGAAGCCTTCACTTCCTTCCTATCTTTTGTAACTGTATCCAGCATATTTAAGAAGAGCCAGCCAACATCAATGTACCTTTTAACTCCACAAAACTCTGTTAAGGTGTTAAAAACACTCACCTAGATCCTTGCCTCTTATAAGCATGGAATTAGTCATATCCAGTGGTGATATTTTGTGTGTATCTGTTGCCAACTCATGCCATGGACTATCAGTGGCCTGTTGATTATTGGAAACAGAGTCATTAGTGCCTGTGAATCTAATCAGAGTAGAAAGCCATTTGCAAAAATCCCAGAGCCAATTCAGAAATCCAATTTTTAAGATTATGTTTCTCAAGAACCACTCCTGGTACCAAGCTGTATTAGTCAGTGTTCTCTAGGGAATCAGAACTGACAGGAGATAGCTGTAAATAATATGAGATTTTATAAAGTTGTCTGATGTGACTGGAGATGCACAAGTCCAAATTCTGTAGGGCAGGCTGCAAACCAGGAGCTCTGATGAAGGTCTTTGATGAGTTCCCCAGGAGACGCTGTCTGTCTGTCTGAAGTAAAGATGGGAATTCTCTTCCTGAATGTGAAATCACTTCCCCCTTTAAGGCCTTCAACTGATTGAATGAGACGTCACTCATTGCTGATGGCAGTCTCCTCAGTTGATTTTAGATGTAACCAGCCATCTATGCAATCAACTCACTGCTGGTTAAAGTCCAGGAAATGCCCTCGTATTATAATTAGCCCAGTGCTTGCTTGACCAAACAACTGGGCACCATTACCTGGCCGAGTTGACACATTAGCCTAACCATCACAGCAGTCTATAGAAACTTCCAGAGAATAAGCAATAATGAAAATGGTGAAATGATTTTTCTTTTCTGAGGTACTTTGCACAGTCTTGTGCATTCTCTCTCTCTCTCTCTCTCTCTCTCTCTCTCTCTCTCTCTCTCTTTGTAGAATATATGTTTAATATGTAATATTTAATGGAAATAAAACTCCTTAACAGGTCAACGTGTGGAAATTGAATCTAAGTTTTTTTTCTTCCCCCTAGAAATCATGTTAGAGTTGACTTCTTGGCATTCATTTCAAAGTGACTTTTTGAGAAGAGAGCAAAAGGCTTTGTGAATCCTTTTCAGGATTGTATTTGTACATTGACTGCAGTCAGAAATGTGGTGTCTGAACTATGTATAAATGACATCTTTGTGAAGTCGTCATAATAACATTTGGTTCTTAAGGGAACCTCCCTTCTCCTACAGTGTCCTATGTGCTTCTTTGGAATTCTCAAAATGAGCGCTCACTGGCTGATCTTTTATCCCTTCTGTCCTTGCTCTGTGATTTTCCTCTAGATCTGCTTTTCAGTGATTCCTTCTCTTTCAGGCTAAGTTGGCCTGGCCTTCAGTTTGACTTTGGGTCTCATAATGTCTGATCATATTTTGGCCCCTGGCTCATGAATTTATAAGATCTGATCGTCATAAATTCAGTTTTTTTTTTTCCTGAAAAATGGTAAAATATATCTCAATGTCTTACTAAGTTGCTAATATTTTTTCTCTTTGTACTCTGATCAAGCAGCTTTCTGTCTCTTCAGTGTGAATCTAATGTAGCACAATGGAAATGAAAGAAAGCCAGATCATTAGGAATGGTTTTTCAAGAAGGGTTTTCCTGGAATAAATTTGGGGCTTTTTGCCTTATCACATTTCTAGCTGTTTTAATAGGAGAAAAAATGGACATTAGAGGGTGTCAGGTAGCCTGACAGACCCTTGCACTATGACAGTGATTCTCCTTGTGCAGATTTAGTAGATTTCCTGACAGTGGCTATGATGCCTCCAGGTATTTTGTCAATGACTTCGGGGCAAGCCTCCTCAATTTCTTCCCTAATGCACTATTCCTTTATGTTTATATTACTCCAGGTAATATATCACTCCAGGTTAATGTGCGCTAGGCAAGATTGTGAGATTATAACTACAAATTAGCCTTGGCTGTGGGAAGGGAAGAAAGAAATTAAGCAAAAAAATGAAGGCAAATGCAGGGTAAAAGTGTGGCATAGCCCAAATTTTAAGGAATGTATGATGATATGAACAAAAGGGAGCTCTTGATCCTTCTTTATTTTATCTTTTTTTAAATTTTCTATACTTTTTTTTTTTAAAGGATTTATTTATTTATTTATTTACTTACTTACTTTTATCCATTTTTATCCCTCCTCCCCGTTCTTGCTGTTTCTGTGTCTATTCGCTGGGCGACTCTGTGTCTGTTTCCTGCCCTCTCTTCTCATCCTTCTCCTCCTGTCTTCACTGGGATTCGATCCTCGAAATCTCCGCTATGGGAGAGAGGCGTCCTACAGCCTGTGCTGCCTTAGTTCCTGATTTTTCGGTGTGTCTCGTCTTGGCTTTTTCTTGTGTCACTCTCCTTTTACGTCATCATCTTGCTTCCTGGCACGCGGGGCCTGATGGCTCACCCACTCACGGTGCTGGCGGCCCACGTCCTTCTATATTTTTCTTTTTTTAATTTTTACCGGGAGGTCCTGGGGCTTGAACCCAGGTCCCTCCATATGGGAGACGGACACCCAACCACCAGAGCCACATCCATCCCTCTTTATTTTATATTATCCTCATTATCATCTCCTGGTGCCATTCATTATCTTAGCCACCAATTAATTAGACAGTCATTCACAAGCCAATTTTTGTGAGCTCTCTACTGGTGCCATGACTCCCAGCTCACCAGCTCATTTTACGACAATAATATTTCAGGACATTGAAGACTGCATAAAGGTTAAAGAAAATTAGAAAAGGGACCCAACCAAGGAACTGAAAATTTTAAGTGCTCAAAGGACAAGACAAAGACTAAGACCTTTGGAGGAGGAAAGAGAGAGCTAGAAAAGGAACTAAGACATGAGATTAGGGGGTGGAACTTAATGAAGAGCAAGGCCAGGAACCCAATAGGAAAGGAGGGAAAGGAAAAGAATTCACCTAAATGTTTAGCATTTCACTTAGGTAAGAATAGGAGGAAAATGCTTCTGGGTACTGCAAAGCCAATGGAGGATCCTCATTACTTTTCACTGATATGAGAGGTGGCAGGTGGGCCCTGAGATAAGCAGAATGACTGACATTTAGGGAACTTGCTAAGAATGGTTTACTCCAAATGTTATGGCTACAACCAATTAGAATTTGGAAGCACAGCATGATTATAATTATGTTTTCATTCATGAAGATCATGAAGAGTATATAAAACCCCAATGAACTATATATCATGTACATTTAGCTGTGGGAGAGGTAAGAAATAGAAAGGTTTATTTTTTTTTCACTTTGTATGTGTAAGAGAATGACTGGAGGGGAACTGGTATAACAAAATATATTTACCCTTCCTTCAATAACAGATCTTTCCCTGAAGGAATAAAGGGATTCTAGGATATTGCTGAAACACTTGGTCTCACTCATTAGGTCTCCTTTGAGGAGGCTGCACGGCTACTGGACTTTCATTTAAATGCTCTACTCCTGTTCTGCTCAAATATCCTAGGATTCCCCCCTGTGCTGGGGCAGGGAGAAGCCGCTGAAGGTCCTGGGACGTGTTTCAGACCTCAGTATACCCAGGTCCCAGAATGAGGAGGAAAGGAAGAGCAAAATGGGGAGAACGAGTGTTTGAAGAAGAGCTAGAGAATTCTTCCAGCATCTGGTTGAGTCAGCAGGACACTGACAGATAGGGCTGAGAAGGGCCTTTGTTGAGAATCATTCAAATATAGAAAATAGAATAATTTCTGGCTCTCAAAGTAAGCTTCACCATCCGCACCGGATGTTTGTGTCTATCTCAAAGACACTATTCATTTCCTCTTGGCAGCATCGTGTGGGAAAAATAAAAAGTTTCCAAAGGCATTTTTCTATTGCAATTATAAGAAGTTATTTTCAAAATAAATTGTAAAGAGCCATGTTTGTTAAGTGTCCCTCCTATTATTTCTAGGGGCCTACAATTCAAGGAGAAATTTATATCTTATGTAGTTGTAAGGAACACATTCAGTGAATTTTAAAACCATAAAATACTTAATATTGTCAGCTCCCCAAATTGCCAGGTTGCTCTTGTGTCGTTGAATTAGTTTCCATAAGTGAAAATCTGTGTTCCTATTGTTCATATAGAACCGATATGGAACATCTCATTTCAGTATGAATTTGCTGTTCTTCAGCCTACTGAGGACAGTCTTTTTTTTTTTCCAAATGAAGTACAGTCTTCAGTCATAGTGTTTTTGTTATATCCTTTATTGTACTTCTTGTCAGAAAATGCAAATGTATGGCTAAAGTGGTAAATCAGGCTTTAAGACTGGTTTAAGAGTGAAAATAATGTTATCCCAAAAAGATTTTTTTATGCAGAGAGAGAATTTAATGCTAAAAGTCCCAGACACCTGAAAAGTTCATCATGGCAAGTTTTCTGTGTAAATAGTATTAGTTAACTGAGACAATAGAGTTAACCAGCCAGATTTTCCTCATATAATCAAGGAGCAAATTCTAAGAAATAACTGTAACTAGTATTAGCTCAGAAAGGAAGGGATTTCACACCAATGTCATGCATAAATGGGCATAATAATTCTCAACTCCGTATTTTTCCCATTCAACCCATTTTTTAACTGCTGCCAGGCAAATCTCTCAGAAACCCGGTTCTAGGCTGTCTTTCATCTCACCAAGAGCATCTAATTGGAGGATTTTCAGCTCGGAGTCCTTGAAGCAGCCTTCCTGTCTGACGGGAGTTTAGGAGGCAGCTCAGAATGTTGGAGCAGAGACCAGGTCCCGCGCGCTAGCTGTATTATTTGCTAGCTCGTGGCTTTGGGCCTCTGTGCTTCAGTCTCTACATTTAAAGTAGGGACAACATGAGTGCTAATGCTACTTAAGGGAAATATTGTGAGAATTAAATGAGTTAATATTATCATTAAATGCTTTTTAGCTCAACATAAAATGGAGCAAAGAGGTTTTTTTTTAATGTTTGGAAAGAAGATTTTCTGAAGCCATGCTTAATCTTAAATTGTATTGCTTCAACCTGCCCAAAGGTCAGAGCTGTTTCAATAATCCCAATTCTGCTATCTTTGCAGACAGAGACAAACCAATTCCAAATGGTGTGCCAGGGATTTGGGCAGAGGACACTCTGAAGGAGAGTTAATATTGGTAAGTCCTGTTATCACAGAGATCTATGTGGGGGCAGAAGGAAGTCTGAGCAAATAGCTAGAAAGATATAAATACAGTGCACAAAGAAAGCACTTTTAAGTCAGAGCCTGGGCAACTGTGGACAGAGATACCAAAAATGCTTCTTTCTTTAAAGTTCACTGTAGTACATAAAGTCACTCGGTCACAGTGGGATGCTAGTCACTGTGAAACAAAGGGCAGGATCAGCATGCCCAGAGACTCCAGAGAGGACAGGAGCAGAATAGTTTGCTATATTATAAAGTGATATTTGGTCTTGAAGATAAAATAAAACCTTTAGAAGAATGTGAGTTTCCTATGAGTAACAAATGGATTACCAAAACGACAGTGACCTTCCAAACTATTTACCTAGTCTGGAGGCAGATGTTCATTTTGCAAAAGGAATTAGCTCCCACAGTAATAATCTTACAATTTAAGTTTAAAGCATGAATAATCTCTCTTGTATATGTTTCTCTCACTTGGCTCTAGTGCTCTGATTTTACATTCAAAATGATAAATTAATATTTAAAATTTCATTGAAGATCATTAAATATTCATAATAAGCTAGTATAGTCCCTGCTTAATTTTTGAAATTGAAATGTTTTGTCATTAATTATGATTTTTTAAGATTCATATAGCAAGAGGACAAAAAGAAATTTAGTTTGAAAAAATAAAAATCTAGTTGAGACATTAAGCTAAATATCTTTAATTAGCATCTTAAAATTAATAAACTAATAAAATTCTATCTAAAAAAATGCCACTTTTATTCTAGCCACTTTTAAGGATCTGTACCTTCACTCTCCTTATTCTCCCAGAAGAGAGAGTTCACCCCCATCTTCTTTCGTCTCCATCAAGTTTTCTATTCCCCTCCCACTCTCTCCGTCTCCATTAAAATGTGACACTCCAGTTTGCTCACTTACCTTCTTACTCCCATGCTCTCTCTGGGAAATCTCTACTCTCAAGTTTTTAACTATTGTCCACATTCCTTGACTTTTACCTAAACTTAGGGTTCCTCTGTCCAACTGGGCATGTCCACCTGGAGGTTACATGGGTGGCTCAACTCAACATGTCGAATGGTGAACAGCACACCTTGTTCAGTCAGGCTTTCTCCTCCTACTCTATTTCAGAACCCAGTTCATGAAACCACCATTGAGCCACTGAAATTAAAGATAATTGTCCTGCATTTACTTCCTATTATTTGTTAGCCCATTTGTCTTAATTTTGACTCCCTTTTCATAATTTTGGGTATGCTTATCTTCCACCCATGGCTCTTCTCCTTTTCTATCTGATTGAAATTTCAGGATTACCCACACAATTCTTTTTTTTTTTTTTTTTTTAATTCTTAGATGATCTGATATCTATCCAGCTTTTCCAAAGAATTAGCTTTCAATATTTGGTTTTCTAATGCCCTTCCTCAAGGAGACTAACCAAAGGATAGTTACTTGGAAAGGATTCTCACAAGTTCCATCAATCCTACAGTATTAATTTAACATCACTCTTTTATTTTTCCCAACAGTTGTTGCAAATATTTATTTCTTAGCTCAAGCCAGCTACCTCCATTACTGGTATAGTCTTAATTTTTTTTTTTATTTAGAGAAGTTGTGGGTTTATTGAACAATCATACATAAAATACAGGATTCCCCATACACCACCCCAGCACCAATATCTTGCATTGGTATGGAACATTTATTATAATTGATGATAGTACTTTACTTTTTATAACTGTACTATTAATTTTTAACAGTAGAAGCCAGGACTTACTAAGAGATTCTATGTTCTAGGCATTGTGTGAAGCAGTTTACATGGATCACCTCATTTAAAACACACAATAAACAGGTCTGTGAAATATGTCCTATTTAATTTTTTTTTAATTAGAGAAGTTGTAGGATTACAGAAAAATCATGTAAAAAATACAGTGTTCCCAAATATATCCCTATTGTTGACACTGCATTCGTTTGGTACCTTTGTTACAACTGAGGAAATAATATTAAGATAGTACTATTAACTACAGTCCGTAGTTTGCATTAGGTATACTTTTCCCAGATACCACCCTAATATTAACATATTGTATATTGTTAAAATTCATGAAAGAACATTCTTATACTCTTATCTTTAGCACATCATCTAAAATAGGGTTCACTGTGTTATAAAGTCCTGTATTTTATCTTTTAATTTTTATTGTAGTAACATATACAACCTAGAATTTCTCTTTACATTCACATATACAATTCAGAGCTGTTAATTACACTCACCATAATGTGCTACCATTATCACCATCCATTTCCAAAAATTCACAATTAACCGAAATAGAAATGCTGTACAAATAATCATCAACTCTCCATTCTTTACCCCTAAACTATCCTCTAGTAACCTATAGTCTAGATTCTAACTCTATGAGTTTGCTTATTACAATTAGTTTATTTCAGTGATATCTTACAATATTTGTTCTTTTGTGTCTGGCTTATTTCACTCTGCATAACATCCTCAAGGTTCATGCATGGAAAATGAATATGATTAATAGTGCATATATAAGAATATTTTTCTCTGATACTGAGCAAATATATGTTAATGTTACAAGATATAAATAATAGGGTGATGTTTGGGTAAAAATGCAACCAAATATAGTGTTCTTCCATCACTGCTAAAAAAGGGAGAATACTAAGTGAAAGAAACTAGACACAGAGTACTGCATATTGTTTGATGTCAACTACACAGAATGTAAATACAAATAAATTTATAGAGACAGAAATATATTAGCAGTTCTGTATGGCAGAGGAAGGATAGAGGGATTAAGAGATAACTACTAAGGGGTATGGGAATTTTCTTTTTAGAGTAATGAAAATGCTCTAATATTGCTTACAGTGATAAATGCAAAAATCTGTGATTGTGCCAAATGCCATAGATTGTACACTTTAGATGTATTGTATGGTTCATGAATGCATTACAATAAAATTGATTTTAAAAAATTTAAAATCAGTTGGCCATAGATGTGAGGTTCTATATTTAAACCCTCAATCAATTCCATTGGTCAATATATGTAGTCTTGTGCGAGTACCATGCTGCTTTGGCCATGGCAGCTTTGTGATGTGTTTTAAAGTCAGGAAGAGGGAGTCCTCCAACTTTGTTCTTCTTTTCAAGATGGCTTTGGCTATTCGGGGCCTCTTATGAGTCCAAATAGTTTTGAAAATTTGCTTTTCCATTTCTGCAAAGAAGGCTCTTGGAAATTTGATTGGGATTTTGTGGAATCTGTAAATCATTTAAGGTAGAATTGACTTCTTAATGGTATTTAGTCTTCTAATCCATAACATGGAATGTTCTTCAGTTTATTTAGGTCTTCTTCGTTTCTCTTAGCAGTGTTTTTTAGTTTTCTCTGTACAAATCCTTTACATCCTTCATTAAACTTGTTCCGAGATATTTGATTCTTTTTGTTGTGGTTGTAAATGGAATTTTTTTTGTCATTTCCTCCTCAGATTGTTCATTACTAGTGTATAGAAACACTACTGATTTTTGCATGTTGATCTTGTACCCTGCCTCTTTGCTGATTTTATTTATTAACTCTAGTAGCCATGTTGTAGATTTTTTGGGACTTTCTATATATAGGATCATGTCATCTACAAATAGTTTTACTTCTTCCTTTCAAATTTGGATGCCTTTTATTATTTTTTTCTTGCCTAACTGCTCTGGTAAGACCTACCAGTAAAATGTTGAATAATAGTGGTCTTGTCCAGATATTAGAGGGATAGATTTCCATCTCTCACCATTGAGTATGAAGTTAGATGTTGGTTTTTCATAGATGCCCTTTACCATGTTGAGGAACTTTCCTTATATTCTTATTTTTCTAAGTGTTCTTATCAAGAAAGGATGATGAATTTTTTCAGATGCCTTTTATGTGTCGATGGAGATGATCATGTAGTTTTTTTTCCCTTCATTTTGTTAATATTGTATATTACATTAGTTGATTTTATTATGTTGATCCACCCTCGCACACCTGGGATAAAACCGCCTTGATCATGGTGTCTCTTATAACAACTTTTGACTTAAAGTCTATTTTGTCTGATATTAATATATCTACCCCAGGTCTTTTGTGTTTAATATATGCATGAAGTATCTTTTTATATTCATTCACTTTCAGCCTGTTTTTGTCTTTGGGTCTAAGGTGAGTTTCTTAAACAATATGTACTTGAATCATGTTTTTTTTAATCCATTCTGCCAATCTTAGTGTTTTGATTGGGAAGTTTAATCCATTAACATTCAGTGTTATTACTGTAAAGGTAGTACTTACTTCAGTCATTTTGTCCTTTGTTTTTTATTTTTTTTATTTTCGTCTCTTTTTCCTTTATTACTCTTTTGTGATGACTGATCCCTTTCTCATTTCTTTTTTTGTATATTTTTAAAATACTTTCTTTTTGGTTACAGTGGGATTTTTATTACACAAGCCTCATCAATAACATACTAATTTGAAAATATATCAATTTAGCTTCCGTAGCATACACTTTTTCTGCTTCCATATCTCTGTTTCTTCTCTTTATGTTTCTGTACCACTTTACCACTTTATATTTTACCTGATCATTATCAGTAAATATGCTTTTTCTTGTTTCTGAATCAGAAACAAGAAAAGAGTATCAGTAAAGAGTATTCTGACTCTTATAGGAATTATAGAGTTGCATATTGAGGATACACTACATTGGATTTTGCATTTATCTATTTAGTTACCTTTAATCATGATCTTCTTTTTTCCCCACTACTCCAATCCACTCTCTCCTGTCTTTTCCTTTCAACCTGCAGAACTCCCTTTAGCAATTCTTGCAGAGCAACTCTCTTGTTGATATACTCTCTGTTTCTGGTTATCTGTATAAATATTTTAAACTCTCGTTTGTGAAGGACAGTTTTGCTGGATAAAGAATTTTTGGCTGGCGTTTTTCTCTTTCAAAGCCTTAAATATATCATGCTGCTGCCTTCTTGCCTCCGTGGTTTCTGATGAGAAATCGGCACTTTATCTTATTACGGATCCCTTGGACATGGCAATTGCTTTTCTCTTGCTACTTTCAGAATTCTGTATCTTTGGCATTTGCCATGCTGATTAGTATGTGTCTCGGAGTAGGTCTATTAGGATTTTTTTCTGTTTGGAGTAGATTGCATTTCTTAGAAATGTATATTTATGTCTTTCATTAGAGTTGGGAAATTTTCAGCCATTATTTCCTCACATATTTTTTCTGCCCCCTTTCCTTTCTCTTCTCTTTCTCTTTTCTTCTCATTCCCATGACATGTATTTTTGCATGCTTTATGCTGTCATCAAATCCCCGAGACACTGCTCAATTATTTCTATTCTTTCCTCTATCAGTTCTTCCTACTGTATGATTTCAATTGCCCTGTCTTCTAATTCATTGATTCTTTTTTGCCTGTTTAAATCTGCTGTTGTATGGCTGTAGTGTATTTTTAATCTCTACTATTTTACCTTTCATCCCCATAATTTCTGTTATGTTTCTTGTTAAACTTTCAAATTCTTCTTTATGCTCACATGTTTTCTTAATATCCTTTAGCTCTATATCCATATTTTCCTTCATCTCCTTGAATTGATTTAGGAGATTTGTTTGATATTCTTTGACTAGTTTTTCCAAATTTTTTGTCTCCTCTGAGATTTAAATTTGTTATTTTGACTGAAAAAATAACTTCCTGTTTCTTAATATGGCTTATTTTTTTGCTGATATTTGGATATCTGGTTATTTTGATGTGTTAACTCTGAAGGTCAGTTTCTCCCTCTAGCATTGGGTTTTGTTGATAAGCTTATTGTTAAAGCTCTTCTTTGAGGTTTGGCCCCACTTATTCTGGACGTTTAGAATAGCCTATGTTTAACTTTTCAGATTTTCTCTGCTCTTCTTTACCAGATTCTTGCCCTGCATCTGTGGTCAATTTGTAAGAGTGCAATTTTTGTGCAGTTGTTTCACCTCCAGGAGAAAGCTTCTTTTCCTCTGTTCCTTCTCCATGAATCTTGATCTGATCTATTTGTTTTTGTGCAGAATTTTTACCCACATCCTTTGATTTGTTGAAATTCTCCCCCTCACTCTGGGCCCCTTTTTCCTTATGCTTTTCAGATCTACAACCCATCCTGTCTTGTAGCATAGCAGTTCAGTTTAAACCTGCCCGCCTTTTTTTTTTTTTCAGAGGCAGAATGTACTCCTTTTATTAGCTGATAGAGCTATTGAGGATCCTTCTGTAATGAAAGAGAAGGGGGAAGAAAGCTTTAAATGAGAAATTATATTGACACCTTCAAATGAACACTTATCAAAGTTAAAATTAAATTCTAATAATTGAGAGTGACTGGTGAGCACCAGAATTGGGTTAATTTTTTAAAGGAACCTACCACCAAGCAGGAAGGATATAGTTGAAAGAGGGCTTCAAAAACTTAAAACTGCCTTGTGTTTATCTCCAGTGAGTTAAGATATCTAAAAACAAAACAAAACAAAACAAAACAAAACAAAACAAAAAGAACCCCCCCCAAACCCAACAACAAATAATCATGAATACAGTTCCACTCATTTCCTTTAACAGAAGATGAAATCTCTCTCTTCCTTGTGTCAAGTCTATTTCTACCATTTGTGATCCCAATTATAAGGTGTTCTTTCCTCACCTTGCATCCTTTCCATGGGTTTCCTTCTTTTTTCTATTAGGTAAACTCAGGCTGCCCTATTAAAGTCAATACAATGCATTTCTACTACCCTTTGGCACAGCATTCTACTCAAACTATCATATGATGCTTTTGGTAATGAAATCAATAGAAAATGACAATAAGTAGTTTCAAGTCAACCTGCCCATCACTGATTAATTTCGTGAGCACATTTGTTGTTTTATGAAAATATTTTTAAAGCTGCTTCTTTGTATTCCTTTTCTTATTTTTTAAGGTCTGGGTCTATAGGAGAAACATTTTGAACTGGTCTAATTTTCCCTAAGAACTGTCATCTGTTCCATTATTTCCATAAACCCTTTTATGCTGCTATTTTCTAAATCTTCATCTCCAAGTCTTGACCTCTGTCCTCAGGTCTACATGTGTATATCTGGTTTTGTACTTACCTTCTCTAATCCGACCTCCCGACGACAATATTGCAAATGTTCAAAATCTAGCTCATCATTCTCAGCAAATTTAATCAATCTCTTCCAAAGTTCTGTGTATCAGTAAATAACAACAGCACCACTCATTTCCTCTTCGAGCTTGTTTCTTGGCATTTAGCAGGTACGCAGTAAATCTTGGTTAAATGAAATTAATAGATGAATGAATGAATATTAATTTTAAAAGGTAAACCATAATTAGCACGATGGCTGTGGCTTATTTTTTTTTTTTTTTACATTTATCCTTAAACCTCTCTAATTATTATTTGCTTAGCTAAAGAGTTGAATCATAGATTTAAGAAAATATAAAAGACACTTAAATAGTCATTTAATAAATATTTTAAATTTCAGGTAAGGGAATTCATTTACTCCCCCTTAAAAATCAATGAAAACTATTATTGCCTATACCTATGATGTTCTCCACACTTCTTTATCCTTTCCAAATTTTGTATAACTTGTACAATCTAATTCAGATCTCTTCATCTTTCAGGAATTCTCAGAATTTCACTCATTCATCACTCAACTTTAAAATTCATATATTTATTGTATTTATTTCAATGTTAAATTTAATGATTGATTATTATTTTCCACTCCTTTATGTGGGTTTGTCATATAAACTCAATTAAAGTTTTAACTTTTGGGTGTTAAAATTTGATTTACATTTCCCTAGCGACAAAACTGAATACACAGTAGGTATTCAAAAATGCATGGCTAAACCATGTAAAAAAGATATATCTTATTTTCTAGAATCACTTAATGTTGCTTTCTACACCCTTTCTTGAAGTTGGGAAATTGCCCTTGAAGTGTTACTAGTCCATGAACCAACAAAACCATGAGATTTGTTAAAACTTAGAGCTCTCACGAGGTAATGAGTAAAGCCACCCGCGTTCATCTGGCTGACCCACTGAGCCACTGTTTGAGCTGAAGGAAAGCTGTTCCCATTCTCTGCTGAAACACTATCTTCAGTGCCAGAGAGCCAAATGAGATAGGGTGATATAGATGTGCAGAGCGCTCAGCCAGCCTCAGTTTAAAAGGGGCTGATAGAGAGCTCCTTCACTCAATTGTACAATTATCTTCCTAATTGAAAACTGAATTTAAATATTTTCCTGGGGGAAAAAATGCCAATTTAGTGCTCTGTTAAAAAAAAAAAAAGACTGCGCATGTAAAATGAGAAAATTGTATTGCAGGATGCATTGATTTAGCATATGTTAGAATTAAGTGTCTAAAATATCTGCAGGGCTTGAAAAGGTATATGGAAATAAGCTGTTTTCCAAGTTGATGCTTCGGGAAATGACAGCTAAGCTGATCTCTTTTTCTCACCCTTTTAATGATGTATTTCTCTCAGGGTTTGAAAGGACTTTTAGATCTAGCTGCTGTCAACTCTCAAGTGCAGATGATTCACAGTAAAATTAGTCTTTGGTTCTAATATGTTAATTTGGAAGTAATTGGTAGTTTCATTTATAGGTGTTCAATCCCATAAGTAGTATGGAGGCAAGTAGGCAGATTTATTACATGAGAGATATTTAACTCTATTCCCCCCAGCCTTTCTAGTTTCCTGACCCTACTAGATAATTTCTACAATTTCATATCTTTTCCTTCTATCTAAAGACATGCTCTGATCATTCATTCATACTAAGCAGTACGTGCCAAATACGTTTCTTTTTCCTTTAAACCCTCCTTTGTGGTCACGGCAATTTGTGCTATAGAAAGTGAAGAAGGGAGTCAACTAAACTGACTGTAGCTACAAGGGCGACTTCAGCCGCCTGAGCAAACCACGTAAAGCAGAGACACATTCCACTGAATCCTGCCCCAGTTGCAGAAAATAATGACCAAATAAATAGATTTTGTTTATTTTTAAGACACTAAGTTGTAGGCTGTTTTATTACACAATAATAGAACTTTGAAACACAGGAGAGTAATATTTTTGACAGGATATGGGGTTGGAATGAATATCATGGGAAAAAATCTTTATGTGGTGGTGTGTGTATAAAGATTGAGAAATATATATTATCACAAATATTGAAATAAAGGTGTCATACTATATTTGAAATTAACTTTAAAGATATTCTAAACCAAACCTATATTTTGTCTATAAGGTTGATTGCAAGTGAGGCAAAGAGACTAGTTACATGTCACACAGCTAAATTCTGCAGCAATTGCTACTTTCTTAATACCTGAGGATGTACAAAATGGAGGAGGGTAAGAATTAAAGCTCTCCTAGTGACAAACATAGAGGTCAATAAAGATTTAAAAGGTAGTGGAGAATTCAAATATGACTTTCTATTATGTCTGTTGAAAAGATTTATGAATAGACTCGGTTTTAAAAGGAAAAGGGCTGGTGAGATAATGTCATTGTGCAGTATGTCTATATACGGACACCTGGGAAGTATTTTGAGATACATCGTGTATCTGATATCGTAATCATATACCCATAGTACATCACGGAGGGAAACAGGACGATCAGTGGCTACATAGCCACTTATTTTATGTTTAGATTATTCTGTGTGCAAATACATATGAACATGTGTCCCTGCTTTACAACTGTAGTCGACATCACAAAATTGGGAACTTGCTACATCGTAGCAGACAAAAATAATTTATTGAAGTCAATATGTAGGTGAAATTAGAGATATGAAACAGCTGTGAAAGTTCCATCACATTTCTTCTATTTGATTAAGTATTAATCGTAGGACTAGATCAGGGGTTCTTAACCTTTTTTGTTCCATGGACCCCTTTGTCAGTCATGTGAAAACCACAGACCGCTTACTAAGTCCTCACTATACTGTGTATTATTTAATAAATACATCACACCTGCATCAACATGCCCCCGCAAGAAGAATATTTTTTTGAATTTCAATTCAAGTTCTCAGACCCCTTGTTAAGAACCCCTGGACTAGATTTTTCATTCTCAATGTCATCAGAATTGTGAATGTCATATGTGAAACACAATTTGTTACATGCAATTTCAAAAGCTATCATTTTATATTGATAAAGGTAAATCTCAAAAGAAAAAAATGTAAGTATTTTGATTTAGTGGTGTGAAAGTAATCCTATAAGGAAAAATTATCTAAACTAAAAGGACTGTTAATATAATAATTGAGAAAATAACAAATAATACATTGTTGGTGACATTTTTGAGAACAACTCTATACACCCTTGTGCAAATAAGGACTAGTTAAGAAAAATAAGGACTAATTAAGAAACATGTGCTTTTAAAGCTGACCTACAAGAAATTTTTCCTTCTCATGAAATCACTCTTAACTTTTCCTATCTTCAATGCATGCCATCATTTCCCCGCTGTCCCCACTGCCAACTCCAAACCTTTGAGCAGCACTGAGATCCCAGAAAGATAAATGGAGGTGCAGTAAACATGGGGACCATGTGAATTAACCGATGTGGGATTTTTGGCATTGGGTCTGTATCCAGGTGATTCAGTTGTGCTGGACTCATATCCATATGTACTGGCTTGAATAATGTCTCCCAAAAGTTCCTGTCCACCCATAATCTGGGAATGTGGCTTATTTGGAAATTGAGTCTTTGCAGATGTAATCAAGTTAGGATGAGGTCATACAAGATAAGGGTGGGCCCCAGATCTAATATGACTGGTGTCCTTCTAGGAAGAGGAAAATTTGGATGCGCACAGTCATTGACTTAGGGAAGGACATTGTCGTGAGCAATACAGGGCTAATGAATATAAGAACTGTGCTTGACACATAATAAATACTATATAAAGTCTGCTATTATTCGATGTCTCAAGGATCTTTTGATTCTTGTGTAAGACTTAGGAATTTCTCCAAAAAGGTTTATACTACTGTTGCCGGGGCTGGTCGTTCCAGGTCCTTGGTCACATCGTAAGAAAGAATTCAGAGACGCACCACAGTTACAAGGAAGTTAGAAAAGGCTTAATAAGGGGAAAGTGCACACTCGAGACGGGAGTGTGGTGTGCTCAAGGAAGAGCTGCACACGCTCTCCCTAGGGGTTTCTGGTTTGACTGGCTATCACTGGGATCAGGGTCTGCACTGATTGGTACATTCGCGCTGGGTGATTTGATTTCCAGGGCATGTTGGTTGGTTATGGGTGGCTTCTGATTGCTGTCCACGAGCCCTGCAGGGCACCTGTCCAAGTGAGCAAAGCACTTAGAATGTGTTCGCAGCACATTCAACGAACAGTAAATCTTAGCAATCAAAACTGTTACCAGCAGCATATGAGAGAGCCCCTTTCTCTACTAGTAGATGAAATGTGCTAATTTTGTTTTTTCCTTCCTTTTTCCCAAATTGATGTGTGAAATAGCACTTCACTTTGCTTTAATTTGCTTTCCTCTGATTACTATAGAGCCTAAGTCTTTTTGGAGGAGGGAGAAATCTCTTAAGTGAAGTAGTGCAACTGCAACTTCTGTTTTCCACCTCACATGGAATGATATTTTTTATGGGATAACATTTTAGAGTTTATTGCTTGTCTCTTGAAATTTTAACTGAATTTTTAAACTTTTTAATTATGAAATACTTACAAACTTACAGGACAATTACAAACATAATATAAAACACTTACAGAGAACTGAACATTTAATCCTTGAAATGCTCCTGAAACTAATCCCTGGCCAACTCTTTCTGCTTCCAGTAGGCCAGAGGCTTCTTTCTGATTCTCCTCTTACTCCTAGTACATGCAGGTGGTTATCTTCTTTTTTATTCAGGCCATATCTTTAATTTTTTCTTTTATTTCTCATATTTTCATATGACATATCTCCATTTTCATCTAAGTGCTGTGTATTGGATGCAGAGGGCTTTCTTATCGTAAAGTTACAGACCATATTGACTAGAATACATAATTTTTTGGCAAATTGTTTATATTCGCTGTAGACAACATAGAAATAGGTGACAGTCATTAATTCAGAAATAAAATCCATCCATTCTTCTACCATTCAGAAAATATCTCTTAACAATATTTTATATCTCAAAAAAAAACCCCAAAACTCTAATTATCATTATATAGATATTAAGGGTACTACATATCAAAACATGTGAAATATGGAAGAGCATGTTGTCAGAGGAAAGTTACTATTCTTAAACAGTTTAATTACACAGTAAGAAAATATTAAAATAAATCAATTCAGAAAGCAAACCTAAGATTGAAAAATAGGCATGACGAACATAAGAAAAGAAATTGAAAGGAATTTTAAAAGATATAATTAACTAATTAGAAAACAGAATAAGATTTTGTATTATTAAATATAGTCTTGAGTTGGTTCCTTAAACATAATAAAATATATAAACCAATTGTTGATATGAACAAGAAGAAAGACAAAGTAATTGTACAAAATTTAGCATGCAGAGAAAGATCCAAAGGTACTTTGTATTTTATGATGCTAATAAAATTGAATCTGGTTAAAATGAATTCTCTAGGAAAAATGATCACAAAAAGAGATAGGAAGTTGAAGAGACAAAGAGTCTTGGAAAATGTTTGAGAAAATTGTTAGTAACTACTGACAAAAATGATGACCAAGTGCCTTTTTACTGTGAAATAAATAATTCTTTGGCTGTTTATCTTGTTCAGAATATTAAGAAACAAGAAAAATTTCCAATAATTTAAAAATATGTAGCATAACCTTAACAAAATAGCATTACTAAATTTGGCATAAAAATTGAATTGATGGATTTCACTTATAAATATGCAAAAACCTCCGATAAAATTTTAACAAATCAGGTATAGTAAATATCGATTGAATAATATTCCAGGACCAAGTAGAGAATGAGATAATGGAATAAAGCTTAAATATTTAGAAAATCTAATTCTTCATATTAATAAATCAGAACAAAAATCCTATGTTCATGTTAATAGATGACAAAAGTGCAAATGATAAACTTCAATATTCATTCATAATGTTTTTATATTCAAGGAATATAAAAAATAGGTTTGTAAAATATGATAAAAGCTAATTTTCCCTTCATTGTCTTTCTATGCACCTGTATACGTGTATGTATACATATTTTTTTCATTAAAATTCAAAAAACACTCTATTCCATCCCTAAAATTCCTTTTGCTGCAAGATTATGGAGAAGATGTGTATGATTTCAAAGACATATTGGCCATTAACTACTCCCAGCTCATGTCCACCCTTTCCTTTTCTTTCAGTACCCAGTGGTGAACAAGCAAATATTATTAGCTAAGAGGCATCATATCCTGACTTTTAAGCTATTTGTTTTAAGATCAAGTTGAATTTTATTTGTGTATTATAGGATTTTAGCCCCAAATTATTTGTATTATTTTCCTAAGCTGGATATTGTAATTGTGTCTCTTTGGTAGTCTTGACTTAAAGAATACATTTAAATTTGACTTCAAAATGAAATGTATACAATATTGGTATCATAGATACAGAACCTTATGTAGTTGAATGACCTTTCACGAAAGGCTTACTAAACGCCAGACTCCTTTGTAGAAACACAAAATCCAAAATTGAATAAAATAGTCAGATAGAGATTTGGTTTACAGTCACTGTGAGCGTGTAATCTATGGGGTACAGTGGGTCCCAGGCCCTGGCTCCGCTCCTTAAGGGAAACTCAGCCTGCAGCACTCAGCTACCAATGTGCAGATGGTGTGGTAGACTGTAATCTTCTGCAGGATGGACACTTTCCTACAGTAACATCAACAGACCCCATGTATGTGCTTCATGTGACCCTAGCAGAGCCTCTTATGAAATGTCTTTGTTCTGAGACCCTCTACATTGCCCCTCATTTTCTCACCTCTTTGCGGAGCGCTGTCTTCATTCTCTGAACCGTCGCCTTCGGAGACCCTCTCCTGTCTGTAAGTCCCAATAAATAAAGCTTCTATCTGACCACGTGCCAGGTGCATCCATTGGTCTTGTGACTGCCTCGACTCGTGCCCTTCAGGAGCTGGATTGAAACATAATCCAAAACAGTAATTGCTGAATTTACTTAAATATATTCCCTTTCAGTAAATTTTTTGAGAATGCAATTTCAAAATGCATACATCACCTTATTTATATAAGTTATATTCATTTCCCACTGTGCAAATACAGTAAGTGCGTTATAAAACTTAGCTTTTAAAATTTGAAGTTATATAGTATTTATGCTGCATGATCCAATATCTACAGTATTTGTGTGTGTGTATGTGTGCGCACAGATGCTGGGGACCGTATTTTCATGCTCAGGAGAGAGCAATATTAGATTTATACTTTGATCCACCACCAAATTGGTTATCATCACCAACATTTATTGAATACTGGAGAAAAGTAGACTATACTGGGACAGGAACTTTGAATTTGAAAATTTCAGATATGATCGTTGGCAGTTACTTAACTGATTTGCATGGAACATTAAAAGTAATTTACCTCAAAAACTTAGTTAAAAAATAGACACATTTTATTCTAGTATCTTTCAGTTGGGAAATATGAGACACAAAGAGTATACCCCAAAATAGCATCATGGACCTATCTCCTTGTCACCCCTTTTGCTCATGGATAATAAAGTAACCAGATACAGTTTTCTTCCAGGTCTAAGTTATGTGACATATACTAATATTCTATTAAATTACTTTGTCATTTCATGGAATAAAAAAATAAACACTATTAACAAAGCAATGTTTAAAAAAATTAGCTATTTTGTAATTTTGGCATATGGGCGAAATATGAGTTTGGGGAATCCTAAATCAAAACCAATTAGATAGAATCTTTCATTAAACTTTGCAAATTTGCAATAGTCATGGCTGCCAGTTTTATATAAAATTTAATAAAAATTCTTGGAACCAGGCATGAATCATTCCCATTCATGGGAAAATGTGGAGGACATTTCCCTTAGCAATTGATCACCCTGAGGCAAAACAAGAAGTGAACATTGAGTTGTCCACGGAATTAAGGCAGAACTGTGAAGGCTTCATTCAATATGCAGTGCATTACAGCTTGGATCCAATTACCATGGCCATGTCTAAGCTGTCCCTAACCATTTGGGAATAGTATATTAAGATGGTTACACTTTTTTTTTAAGTGAATGAAGGTTTGGTTTCTGCCAAGCTGGTAATGAAACTACTATGAATTTTACTCCCTCACCCCGCCCCCTCCCACAAAACCTGTTGTGAATTATAGCAATGCATTTTCTTTAGAGGCTACAAAACTATGACCTCAAAGGATTCTTATTTAGTGAAGGCACTTCAGTCTCTAAACATATTTAAAGCCAGGCATTGTACCATGAGCCATTAAGAGTGCTTTCTTTGAAATGCATTTAAAGAATTGAAACATTTTATGTAGTCATTTTCTGCTTTGACGTTACATCTTAGATGCAGAGTTGAGCACAGTTGAACAATTTGGTTTCTTGGAAACCCTAAAAATAAATTAGGATTCAGCAGAAGCAAGTCAGTTTTCAGCTGCTCTAAGCATTTTGCTATTACTTATAATATCTGACCACGTGTAATGCAAGCAGATGGCAAGTGTGGCAATATTTTAAAAAATCACAGAAGAGGAGTGGCTTAAAGTAGTAAAAATGTGTTAGGAACTTAAACTCCAAACTGAACATTTGGTAGCAGTTTAATTTGAAATGGAAAAAAAAATAGATCTAATAAATTAGTACAATGAATAAGAATCTAGATGCATAAAGAAGAGTTAGTTAAACCCAGGCAAAGGACACTGTTTTTGCATTTCAATATGAATGCATTGCTATATGCAAACTCTTTGTGCTGTAAATCAAGATGACAATGCATTCTGTAGCTATTATAAATGAATAAACTTTCTTTACTGAAAAACATCACCTTCTTTCATATAAATATTTAATTAGCCATGAGGGGAAAGCTATTGGAGCATTTCCTTCATTTGCAGTGGGATTTAGTGAGTGTTTCAGTTTTTGTTGACTATGGCAATTTCCTGGGGTTTACTAGCTAAAATATTACCCATTTTCAGTTCTCCATCAGAAAAAAATGCAGTATATAATTGACAAACCAGATTGTAAAGACAGAAAATGATTTATATTTTGTTTATCTTGTACTGTTACTTAAGACTTTATTCTTTCATTACCTTATAAGAAGGCCATTTGGAGAAGGAGACAAACAAATTCCCAATACAGCCTGTTCTTTTCCTCTTCAAACATTCTTGTATTTGCCTATATTAGAATGAAATGTAATTATGAATTATTTCTACAGCAAAGGAATAAAACTGGTTTGGATGCTGAATGTTTAAGTCTACTTCCCTTTCTAATCCCATTTTAATAGTTACTTAACCACAGTCTAACAGTGTAATGAAATTTAAATTTCCTTTTTCTCTCTCTCCCAAATTCCATTTCATAAGTGAACCACATGGATTTATCATGAAGATCATCTTTTTAGCACATTGATTCCGAGTCTGTTTCATTTAATATGGCTCCCTTTGGAAATCTGATTAGGTCAACTATTACTGCATTCATTTCTCTGAATTAGTTAGATTGTTTCAAATTCTTTCATCTTCAAAGCATACTAGTTGTGAAACAATAAAATTAGCACATGCTTCCTTGCTTGAATTTGTATGAACTTATTTTCTTGACATTTAGTCAGACAAGATGCCCTGACAATCCAATAAGAAATTTCTGCTCAATTTAGAAAAGATCCTAGAAAAAAATTTAACATATAAAAGTCCATTACTTTATTGCTTCTTTAAACAATTCAGTAGCTCTGGTTACCCCCCTAACCCCCCCTCCTTCTCCCATGACTCAACAATTAAAAATGCCATGCTGATCTCATGTATCTGAAAATCAGTCCAACTCTCTTGCAGGTTGCCTATGTTATCCTGTCATCTTTGATTCTTTTTGCACATCTGGTGCATGCAGCCCTTTGACTTAGCAGCTAATAACAGTGGCTTATACTGCTAAGTTCTGTCCAGCTACAGTTAAATACCCCGTGTTTTCTGAGTCACTTCTAAACCTCTTCAAAACTGAATGCCTCTGTTTGTAAAATCTAAAGGATTTGTAAGCAATATTCTTTCTTTTCAAAAGTTTTGAGTAAAAATATATTTTAATTTATTGCAATTCCTAGTTCCTAAGTATTTAACATCTACATCTTTAAAATGGTATGAATGTATCTGAAATTGGTGATTTGTATTGTTAGGAATGTTCTGGTATATCCCATTATATTTGTTCTGTCATCCCTGATATACCACTGACTCTTTGAAGAAAGGCACTGTCATTGATTTAGTTGTTTACTTACCTTGCCAGCATTACAATAAATGACAAATTAAGGGGACAGTTACATATAGGAGTTGAATTTTTTTCTTATTAAATTATGTGTGTGTGTGTGTGTGTGTGTGTGAAATGAAATCAACTGATAGCCTTATAAACATTATGAACCTTGGCTACCAATCCTAGGTAAAGAATATCAATACTCGTTTATGTAAATTTAAAATTTTCTAATTAACAAACACCATGGGAACAATTACAGTTGTCATCCATAGTTACATAAAAGGATATTTCTTGATCACTTATTATTTGCCAGGCACTGAGCTAGCCACAGTTGCTGGTGGGGGGCTGGGATATAATAAATATCTCCCAATATCCTGATATATGAGTTCAATAGTTGTTCTTATCTCTTAGTCACATATTAGTCTGAGTTTGGTCTTGTATTACATGGTATATGGATGTTATGCTGCATATCAAAAATGAGAAGACCAGAGCCTGAATATTCTTGCCTCTTAGTGCCAGCAAACAGCAGTGACATTGCCTTCATTGACTCTTTCATCCCACAGGCAGTGCCTGACATGTAATGCTACCTTCTATTTAGTATGCTTTTCCTAATGAAGGATAATGAGATTCTATAAAGCAACAAGTATAATTTATGAATCAGCATCAAATAAAGGTTTGCAAGCAAACTAAAGACAAATCTCACCAAGTTAGCTATTCATAGTCTGCCCCTGGAATTAAATCAAAAACATTGAATAGACTAACATCTAAAGATTGTGGGCCAACTGTCTTTTATTTCTGACAAGATGCTTGGCACTACCCTGCAAATCAAAACTTATTTTATCATTTGCCATTTGCAGTGGTCTTGCAAGAATATGCAGTGGAGCTTAAAAAGGAACACCCATGGACCCTTTCAATGGAGTAATTTTAGATGGAAATAGTTCCATGTCTTGTCAGCTGTTTGTCTGGTTTTTAAAAATATATAATTTAAACATATGAATAATTAAAATGCATTCTAAGTCAGGGACATAAATGGTACTCGTGGGTCTTACATGAAGATACATAAAGGTTAATAATTATGTTATCCTAATATTTACTGCATATTTTTTGTCCCATAAATATCACAAATTCAAAATATTCCAAACTGAAGACGTGAAGCTTCTCCACTCCAGAACATGCTCTTTATTCAGAACTTGTGTTGACTTTTCCTAATTTCCTTCCTCACTGTCATCCCTAGCTCAGGTGTGCCCATAATTAAGTGATCACAAAGCAAAGTTATTGCTACTTCTGGTACCACCATATGTCACCAAACTGATCTCTTTTCTCTTTTCATGACAACATTGCTTCATTTATTGCCATCTTGCCTCCTACTTGGAACAAGGGAGAAGAACCTTTATGGGGCAGAGGGGGCAGGGCTATGTCAGTATAACTGGAATAAAAGATATGGGTGGAAACCTGGTGCAAACTGAGGATGGAAATGGAGACCCCCTGAGAAAGGTCCTACATGCTAAGACCTAGGATTTCATCTAGGATTTCAGTTGATGAAACATCACTGAAGGATATTAACAAGTGAATGAAATGAACAGCAAACAGAACTCCACTGGTCATAGGGTAAAGGGTTATTTAGAAGGTGGTAGACAGAATCATGTCCGTCCCCCCCTCCAATAGACATCCACTGTCCACAGATGCCACATTCTAATCCCTGGAGTCTGTGAATATGTTACCTTACATGGCAAAAGTTTATGGAGCTTGAAATGGGGAGATTATCCTGGATTATCCCAATGTAATCACAAGGGCTCTCATAAGGAAAAGAGGGAAGCAAAGGTCAAAGAAGATGAGCTGATGGAAAGAAGGAGTCAGGAGTCAAAGAAAGAGATGCCCTAAAGTTCAGAGAGAAAGAAACTTGAAGTTGCTACGCTGCTGGCTTTGAGAATGTAGGAAGGGGCCATGAGCTGAGGAGTGAGTCCAGCCTCCCGATGCTGGAAAGAGCAAGGAAATGGATTCTTCCCTCTGGAGTCCACAGAAGGAACATATCCGTGGCCTGTGTCTTGCTTCTAGGGCTTATGATCTCCAGAACTGCAGTACAGTACATTTGTAATCTTTTAAGCCACGTTTGTGGTACTTTGTTATAGCAGCAATAGGAAATTAAGTCATAAGGCAAAACTATAATAAGGAAGGGAAAGTGGATAAGATAGGCTTTCAGAGTTAGTATGACTTTGTCTTCCTAACAACTGTGGCATTCAGGAAAACCCAGGTTTACAAGGTAAAGAGAAAATTGAAGCATATCCTTGAATCAAATTGTCTTAGAAAAAAAGAAAATTCTTGACATATTTTAAAGACTCATATTAGGCTAAGACACAGATTCTATAAATAAGACCCTTTTCTTTACAAGATATTTTTCTTGTTTTGGGGGAGGAAGACAAACATGGTGAAAAGACAATTTAATGCTTTATTATAAGACACAAGACATTTGAATTATAATAGTGAATTATATCATTTTCAGAACGTGTAAGGGTGCTTCTTGTTAAATCAAATACAATATCACTAATGTTTGCATAATTCAGAATAATTGATATAAATGAAATCACTCTTGCTTTCATTTTAGACCCCAAATACAAGGTGAAAAGCAATAAAATGGTATGAGTCTATAAATTTTGAGCACTCCATCATCACTTGATGTCTCAGTGCCTAGGTCTTGCAAATGAGAAACAAAAGAAGGTAGAGTTATAGGTGTGAGTATTGGGAAAGGGGTGGATTTTTTGGTTGTTTCAATGTTAAAAGAAAAATCCTTCATAACATAATAGACATGTACAAGGCAATGGTTTACAGGTCAAACTTTTTTGAATTTGAAGAAATTTAGGTCCAGACAGTCTAAGTAACTGGCACAGAGGACATACCTGTCAGCAGTGAGCCAAGCACTGGAGTCTTGGTCTCTACACTTAACCTCTACACCATGCAATTTGCCTTCATATGGTATATGTTGTTGGCGTGTATACTTTTTGCACTTGTGATCAATTATCCAAGTCAGTAAGTGTACTTCTACTCATTATCTTAGTGGCTGCATGATATTCTGTGCAGTATTATAATTATTGGGCATTCGTCTTGTTTGCATTTTTTTCCCTAATGAACTATTCTTCTTACCAAATCGTTATACTTTATTCACCTTCAATTTCTATAAAGGGAATTGGTAAATAAATTGTACCATTCTAGGCAGTACTAAATTGACCTCCAGAAAGGATTTACTTATCATACCTCAATTAAAAATTTCTTTCAATAATGATTCTATCATGTGGGAAAGTTTTATAATTATTTGTAATGATTGGTTTACATCAATACAGTCACATGTCTCTCTTTCCTCTAATCATATTGATATATTTCTGACATACCTAAATGTACCAGTCTAAATTTCAGTTTCTCTAAATTTACAGCAGTTACTTTAAGTTACAAAGAAGGAAACTTCTCTCTGTTATTGCCAAGGGAATTATTAAAATGCCTATCATGTTGAAGTCAGAGACTACTCAGGTTAACGAGGTGTGAACAGCTTTAAAAATAATCTTAATGAGAAGTACTGTTGGGTTAAGTTTTCATGCCTTAACCCAACAGTACTTCTCATTAGGACTATTTTTAAGTTTTCATGCCTGGGAGCTGGGTCAGCCTTGGTCTAAGTCAGTTTCCCTTTTCTTGTCAGAAAGGTATTCAAAATACCCTTTCTTCTTTCTTCCTTTTTCTTCTTTCTCCCTTTCAGTTTTGCATAAGTCCTAGAGGTTGGCAAAGACTTAGTATCTGAAAAAGACACATGCATAACTACAATGATAAATGCATCGTCTTTAATCCTTTCAGCTTCATTCTGTGTTGTTACAGCTTCTGCTTTTCTATTATGTTATAATTAAAAGATTTGGAGTAATTATTGCTTTTAGTCATTAAAAATGGTTTAACTGCATGTTAATTAATATACAATTATCTTATTTATATGAGAGTCTGAATTGAAATCCTCAGTGCATTACCTATTAAAAAATAGGCTCTGGAAATGCAAGACAATCTTCTCCATGCTTCAGTCACTGCAGTCAAATGTATACATTGGCTAACTATTCATTTATTCATTCACTCACTCATTGATTCATTGATTCATACAACAAAGACTTATTGATCAACTTTGATATGCAAGATGCTTTGGGAGACAAAAATTAACAACATATAAGCCTTGAGTCCAACTAATCCAATTAGGGAATAAGAACATTACTTTAAAAATAGCATGCAAAGTGGAATAAAATTAGGTATATAAAGTTTCCTATGCTCTTTTATAGGCACAAATTCTGTATTTTTAAGTAGTAAAGAACACTAAAGGCAAAAGGAATGCATGATCAAAGATATGGACTCAGGAATGGGTGTGGGATATAAAAGGAACAGTGAGTGACTATTTTTGCTTGACTAGAGTACAAAATATATAAAAAGGAAATTTTGAAATATGACAGAAGATGAACCACTGACACATATATTTGAAATTTATTAGTTGGCAATGGGGAGCATTTGAAGATTTCTAAAGTGAGAGTAAAATGATCAAAATGTTACTTCCTCAAGATTAATATGAAATCAGAGAGAAATACAGAACTAATAAAGAGACCTATTTTGAGAACTGTTACCATTATTGTAAGCCTTTTACCCATTTAACAAACTTTCACCGAGTTTCTTATATGTTCCAAAGAGTATTAGATGCAAATCTATAGAGAGGAATAAGGTAAAAGCCTTGTCCACCAGGAACTCATGATCTAATTGGAGAGACCACACACACACAAAAAAATCCAATTATTGAAATGCAATGTGTAAAAGTGAAGAGAGAGATATGCTTGGTATACTGGGAATGCAGAGAGGGAAGTTATTTACATGAGATGGTTCAGGGAGGGAAGGGCAATTGAAGGTTCCAACACCAGAGCCTAAAGGAGCTGGTTCTAAAAATTAATGAAGGGTAGGGGAGTGGATGTGGCTCAAGCGGTTGGGTGCCTGCTTCCCACATGGGAGGTCTTGGGTTCGGTCCCTGGTGCCTCCTAAAAAAAAGAAAAAGAAAACAAACAAACAACAAGCAAAACAAATGAGAAAACCAATTTGGGGAGCTGCTGTGGCTCAGTGGTTGAGCATCAGCTTCCCACATATGAGGTCTCAGGTTCAATCCCCGGCCTTAGTATCTAAAAAAAAAAAAAAAAAAATTATGAAGGCTAAACTTGTTTGAGAAATTGATAAGTGCAGATGGAAGAATTTTACGTACAATAGGACAGAGTATGGTGTTTTTGAAGAGCAAGTAATGGTGAAAGCTAGGAATAGGTGTGGAGGCCTAGCAGGAAAATGAGACAAAGAAAGGACAACATCTAACTTGCCAAGCGAAGAAGTTCAGGTATTTTCCTGAAGACTGTGGGCAACAATTGAAGGCTTTTAGGCAAGGACATGGCATGATCAGATAATTGTTTAGAAAGGTCACTCTAACCACAGAGTGTATGGTGGGCAAGATGGGATCAATGTTCCAATACAGATCAGGTATTTGTTACTGCATTACTCTATGTGAGAAACAATGTGGACTTACACCAAAGCCAGGCAAAAAGAAGAAATATTATGAAAGAAACAATTGGTTCAACAGTTCTTGGAAGCTAATTGGTTTTAAAAGTAGTGTTGAGAGAATGGAAAGACTCAGAAGTAAAAACAAATATTTTCTACAGCAGAAATAAGTCATTTCTGAGTGGTTCCTGACTGTTCTTACAATAAAGCTTCCACATGGAGGGTGGGTCTGAGGTGGTCAGCAGAGGTCAGTGGACCCTAAACCCAGCATTCAGTTACCTCTGTTAATCTTAAACAGGTAAGACTAGGGCTGTGAAATCACCAATATCTGGTCTGTATTATTGGTGGCCATGTTTTCTGGTGGAATTGAATCTTGCCCAGGATTTTTAGAACACTCATCCTCAGCGGACACCTGAGAAATGCTGATTGATGAACTTGATAATGATGAGAATTTGCCAGGTGGGATGGGGGCTCAAGGCAGCAACTCATTAAATTTCTTACCTACTTCCTTTACTTTGCCACCAGCGAAGTAAATTTTATTTCTCCTTTTTTCCAATACAAAGCATCATTAATGAAGAGAAAATATTAACCAAGCTGGAGGAAGTTGAGTAGTTTTATTTCCCAATGAATATTCTGATCTCATGGTGAGATTGTTATTCCATGTGTGACATTCTTCCATTTTTGAGTAGGACAGGATGCAGGTGGCTCTGGTTGGCAATAATTTTGTAAACAAATTGTTGCTTATTCATCCAGTTTGTTGTTTGGGTTTGTTCATTTGTTTTCCATTACATTTAAGGAATGCCATATAATCATTACAAATTCATCATTATTATTATTGTTCTGGTATTCTGTAGATTCTGATGATAAACTCCATCAGTCCTTCTATTTCCTCTGTAAATTCTTGGTTGGAATGTGGGAAAAGTGTCATAAATCCAGATCTTTAACCTAGCACGATTGCTGTTGAAAAAAAAAGGAATACGTGAATGAAAGAGATGGATACTCTGATGATGGGTAGACCAGTAAAAACACACTTACTTTTTCAATATTAAAGGAAAAAGGTGAATCATTTTATGAGGAAAACTTTAAGCATATACAAAAATAGGGAGCAAAGTGTAATGAAATCTCATATGCACATCGGACAGCTTCAATAATTATCAACTTGTAGCCCATCCTGTTTCCTCTATACCCCCACCCACTTCTGCCCTCCTTCCCCAGTGATCTGCCTAAAGTACATGTTGCTGGGTTTTGAACATCGCTTATGAACAAGGAAACATTAGTGACACATCAAGGGATCTGTTATAATTAACAACACTGTATGAATTTGGCTTTAATGCATCGAGCCCTGCATTGCATGGCTCCTGTTCCCTCTCCCCTTTCTTTATCCAATCCCCTCTAATTTAACTCTTCTTTTCAAGGCTCAGTCTTTCTCTCTAAATATGTAATTTCCCTCTCCATATATCCTGCAGCTGCTGTGTCGTTCATGGCAGTTAAAGTCGCCCATTTCTCCATAATGGCTCTTGTTTCTCAATTTTTTTTTTTTCTTTGAAACATTTCTACAGTTACTGAGACAACATTCACCTTGGAAGTAAATTGCTTGTATTAACCTTGTCAACTGTTATTTCTTCAACCTAGTCAACAAGAGTTTTGTCACGGAATAAGGGCTATAAGCAAGGCTTTTGTCTCTCTCTTTGTTCTTAATTACAGGAAAAAAACACAAAAAATTTTCCTTAAGAATTAGATGTTCATTTTTTCCATAAAATAATTAAGTAAAATTGATGTATTTTTAGGTATGAATAGTTAAATTCCATTAAAGTAACTGGTTTTAAAAACTGAAGTTAGTTAGCAACAAAGCCAGCTTAGATATCCCTACAGGGTCATCAAACATGTCTTAGAAATAGGTGAGATTAAATGAAAAAAGAATACACATTAACATGTAGAATGTTGCAATATTTATTAATCATTTATTACTGTTTTGCTAGAGGGTTTAAATCAAAATAAATCATCTTTATGGATGCTTTATAATTTCTCAAGCAAATTTTCCCATTTTAGAAACTTGACTAGTTTTAAAATATTCTGTAAGGCATGAACTTCCAACAGTCTAAAATATAACAGTTGTGTATCTATTCATATATGTATACACCTTATTTTATAGCAATTTTGATTTACGGAAAGACTGAGAAGATAACACAGAGAATTCCTTTGTATTATAGCACATGTTGCCTGTTTGATTAAAGCATGAGTGTAACATATTCACTAAAATTAATGAACCAAGGAAGTAGATGTGGCTGAAGTGACTGAGCTCCTGCCTACCACATGGGAGGAACCAGGTTCAGTTTCTGGTGCCTCTTGGAGAAGATGAGCAAGACAGTGACCTGGCACGATGGGCATGTTCGGTGAGCTGATGCAGCAAGATGACACAACAAAGCAGAGAGCTGAGGTGGCTTAAGTGATTGAGCACGATGTGGGAGGTCCTGGGTTTGGTTCCCGGTGCCTCCTAAAGAGAAACAAGCAGACACAGAGAACACACAGTGAATGGACACAGAAAGCAGACAGCAAGTGTAAAACAATGAAGGGGGGAATAAATAAATAAAATTAATCTTTAAAAAAAAAAAAATTAATGAACCAATATTGATACATTGTTAATAACCAAAGTCCATACTTTTCCCACATTTCCTTAGTTTTCACCTAATGTCTTTTTTCTGTTCCAGAATCCTATCCAGGATATCACAGTACATGCAGCTTTTATGTCTTTCTAGGTGCCTCTTGGCTGTGATAGTTTCTCAGACTTTTCCTGTCTTTGATGTCCCTGACAGCTTTGAGGAATGTTGGTTAGTTATGTTGTAGGATGCCCCTCTACCAGAAGTTTTCTGATTTTTTTCTCATCATTATGCTGCTGTTATAGGTTTGGGGAGGAAGATCCCAGAGGTAAAGTGCCGTTTTCATTACATCATACCAAGGGCACAGACTCTCAACCTGACTTGTGATTCACATTGACCAAGGTGACCTGGCTGAAGTTGTGTTATCAGATTTCTGTCCTGTAAAGTGACTCTTTTACTATCCATACTGTACTTTCTTGAAGGAGGTCTCTGCGCACAGCCTGCAATTAAGGACAGGTGAGTTATGCCCATTGTTTTGGTGCAGAGTATCTACATAAATTATTTGGAATTCTACTGCATGGGATATTTGACTCTTATTCCCCATTTATTAATCTATTCAATCATTTGTCTATAAATATATGGACTTATGAGTATTTATTTTATACTTTAAGTTATAATCTAATACTACCTCGTTTATTTTATTGCTCAGAATTTTCCATTGTTGGCTGTCCCGGCCCGCGGGACATCAACGAGGACCCGAAACCTGCCGAGAAAGAATGGTGGGACAAGAGACGCAAAGAATGACAGCAAGACAGTATTCTGATCAAGCTGCAAATTTTATTTGAGGGAGCAGGGCTTATATGCTGTTTGGAGAAGGGAAGTGAGTCGGGGCACTCCAAGATTGGAGGGTGCTGTTGCTGGGGTAGGGGCAGATTTTACTCTCGATGCTGTTGCTAGGGTAGGGGCAGATTTTACTCTCGTGCCCTGCGCCTGCGTATTGTTACAATCACCTAGGTAGAGGTGGGAACCGGAGAACAAAGGAGCAAGGAGGAAGAAGAACAAGGAAGTGACAAAGCAGATTTTGTGCCTGCGCCATGTTGTGCTATGTAGCCACTGGTTGCTGTCGCTTAGGTTGTTGGCACCTCTCTTGGCAGAGTCCAGTGACGGCTCCCAACAGTTGGCCATTGGGAGCACTCTCTGTTGCTTTTGTGCCTTTTGACATACTTCATCCAAAGATTTTTGTTTTGTTTTCAGAGAAATTCCTGGCACTACAAGATACTTCATGTTCATCTTGTATACTTCCTGCCCCAGTCATAGAACTCGTCATTTCTCCAAGGATTCCTGGTTCCTTTTTAGTGGAGAATGGTATTAAAACCAAATATTGGGCTCTCAGCTGAAAGCGCAAAGAAATAGATTTATGTAAACTAACACAACTGTATATAAACACACCTATAAATATTTCTATTTATGACCACTTGTATCTACATAAGCTAAACGTGAGTTCGTACTGATGTCTTCAGCTGTAATCCATCACCACACGGATGATGCCAGCCTTCCTCTCTTGCTAATCTGTAAACTGCCACTCCAGCAGTGAGATACCCGGTTGCCACTATCTGCCATGCATACACTTAATAGTTTAATTCCAGAGTAAATGTACAGCAGTATCACAATTAGTAACCTAGTGCTTCTAGGAAGTTCCTTTTGCATTTACTCCTACAGACTTTTCATACAACACAACACAGCTATATTCTCTTGTCACACACTGCATTCCTTCCTGGGATCCCCTGACCTTCAAATGATTTTGTTTTAATTTGCATAGATTAATGTTCACTCTTTGTATGGTAAAGTTCTATGAGTTTTGACAAGTGTATAATGTCATGTATGTGCCATTACAGTAACATAAAAAATTGTTCACTGCCCTAAAAATCCCCTGTACCCCACCTATACATTCTTCCCATCCTTGTCCAAAATCTCTTGCAACCACTTACCTTTTTTTTTTTTTTTTTAAGATTTATTTATTTATTTCTCCCCACCCCTTCATCGTTTGCACTTGTTATGTGCTGTGTCTTTAGGTGGTACTGGGAACTGAACCTGGGACCACCAGTGTGGGAGGGAGGCATCTAATCTCTTGAGCACCTCCATTCCCTGCTCTGTTGTGTCTCTCATTATCTTTCCCCTTGTGTCTCTTGTTGCATCATCTTGTTGCATTAGCTTGATGCACTGCCCGTCGCGTCAGCTCATTGTCTTTGCTTGTTTTCTTTAGCAGGCACGGGGAATCTGCTCCCTGCTTTACTGTGTCTCTTGTTTTTTCTTGTTGTGTCTCTTGTTACATCATCTTGTGTCAGCTTGCCACGCCTGCCCATCACAGCAGCTCGTTGTCTTCTTTAGGAGGGAGCGGGGACTGAACCACGGACCTCCCATGTGATAGGCAGGAACCCAGTCACCTGAGCCCCATCCACTTCCCAACCACTTATCTCTTTATTCTGTAATTTTGCCATTTCAACAATGCCATAAAATTAGAATAATACAGTATGTAGCCTTAAGAGACAGGATTCATTCACATAGCCTATGCAAATATTATTCCTCCATGTCTTTCCATGGCTTGATAACTCACTTCATTTTAGTACTGAATAATATTCCATTATGTGGGTGTACCACAGTCTATTTATCTAGTCACATATGGAAAGATGCCTTGTTTGCTTCCCATAAGGAATGAATGAGAGTTTCCATTGTTTCCAGTCCTTGTCAGCATTTTGTTGTCTTTTTTTAAATACATATACCATTAGCCATTTTAATCGTTATATAATAGTATTTCATGGTTTTAATTTGCAATTTCTTAATGACCAATGATGTTGAGTATCTTTTCATATGCTTGTCTGCACCTGTATTATCTTCTTTACAGAGGTGTCTGTTCAGATCTTTAGCCCATATTTTAATTGGGATGCTTGTTTTCTTACTGCTGAATTTTAAGTGTTCCTTGTAAATTTTGGATTCAAGCCCTTTCTCAGATATTTGTTTTGCAAATATTTTCTCCAACTGTGGAGCTTGTATTTTCATTCTCTTTACAGATAAAGTTAAATTGATCATTTTTCTTTCATGGATCATATTTTGGTGTTATATCTAAAAAGAGATTGCTAATACCCAAAGTCTTCAGGTTTTCTCCTATCTTTAGTTCTTGAAATTTTAGAGTATTGTCTTTTAGCTTTTGGGCTATGATCAATTTTAAGTTGATTTTTGTGAAAAGTGTAAGAGCTGGGTCTGGATTCCTTTTTTTGAATATGGATGCCCATATATTTGTGTGGGTCTATTTCTGGACTTCTCTTCTGTTCCATTGAGCTATTCTATTCAATAGAATGTGTCTATTCTTTTACTAACCCACACTCTTTCTATCACTGTGGCTTCATATTTTTCCTGAGGTTGGGTAATGTCAGTCCTCCAACTTTGTTCCTCTTTAGTATTGTGTTGGCTTTTCTGGGTCTCTTGCCTTTTCATGTAAACTTAAGAATTAGTTTATTTAGATCTACAAAATAGTTGCTGGGATCTAGATTGAGATATCATTGAAGCTGTAGATAAATTTGGGAGAATTGACATATTAGCAATATTGTGTCATCCAAACCATGAACATGGGGGATATTGCTTCATTTATTCAGATCTTCGATTTCTCTAATCAAAGTTTTATAGTTATCCCTACGAAGATCCTGTATGTATTTATTTTGTTAGATTTATACCTAACACATACTGATAATAAGTTTATCAGTTTATTTGTGCTAATGCAATTATTATTTTGCTTTTAATTTCAAATTTCAATTATTCATTGCTGGTATATAGAAAAACATTTGATTTTTCTATATTAATTTTATATCCTATGATGTTGTTATAATAATTTATTAGTTCTGAGAGTTGTTGATTCTTGGGGAATTTCTACATATACAATCATGCCATTTGTGAACAAAGACTTTTTATTTCTTCCTTTCCAATGTGTATCACTTTTATTTCCTTTTCTTGTGTTACTGCACTAGTTAGGACTTCCAGTACTATATTAAATACAAGTGGTGGTGTGGGAGGGTACATCCTTGTCTACTTCTCTACCTTAGGTGGAAAGCATCCATTTCCTCTACAATTAAGTATAATATTAGCTCTAGGGTTTTTTTTTGTAGATATTCTTAATCAAAGAGAGGAAGTTTTCTCTGTTGTTTACTGAGACTTTTTGTCACAAACAGGTGTTGGATTTTATGAAATGCCTTTTCAACATCAGTTGATAGGAGTATATTGTTTGATTTTCCTTCAGCTTATTTATGTGATAGATTATATGAATTGGTTTTTGGATGTCAAACCAGTCTTGCATATCTGGAATAAATTGTACCTGCTCTTGTGTATAATCCATTTTATACATTGTTGGATTTGATTTGCTAATATTTTCTTGAGGAATTTGACATATTTGTTCATGATAATTTCCTTTCTTATTATTTCTTTATCTGTTTTTGGTGTTTAGGATAATGTTGGCCTCAAAGAATTAGTTAGGAAGTGTTCTGGTTCTATTTTCTGGAAGAAATTGTAGAGATTGGTGTCTTTTCTTCCTTAGATATTTAGTAGAATTCATTAGTGATACCATATGGGCTTGGAATTTTCTTTTTGGATGGGTATTAATTATTGATTCTTTATATTTTATATAACAGTTTTTCAGTAATTGGGTTTGCCAGTGACACAATCCTTGTCAATTATATACAAGAATGGTGAGTTCTATATTTTTTGTAATACAAGATACATAGGATCAGTTATAAGTCATCAAAAATACATTAATAGAATTTAAGATTAGACACCTTTCTTTTAACAACCCTGAGATTGATTTTTTAAAAGTTGAAGAATGTCACTGATAAAATTTCAAAGCTTCTTAGATCATTTTCCTTTTTTTTCCCCTCTTTTTCTCAGCAGCCTAAATTCCTAGGTGAAACAATGAGCACAAAGTGGTTCCAGAAGAGTTATGCCAAGGGTTTAAATTGAGAATCACATCATTATTTTATATAATGTTCATGCTGAGGATGGCACAAATATATGTATTCACTAACAGGGAAATAAACTTCAGTACTGATGCCCCAATGAAAGAAATGTCAATATAAGAAGCCCCTCATATTTGTGGCATCTGAATTTGTAAAAGGCCCCCAAAAATCGTTTTGATAAAGAGGAGTTAACTTTGCATAGCACTGTATGCCAAAACATCAAAGGGATTTTTAAAAATTATGATATTACAATAGCCATAAATTGTACATATATATCCTGCTTTGCATAAGTTAGTAGAAAGTTCAGTTTCCATTCATTTTACCAAATAAACCACAGAGCAACTCTAATTTAATTCATCCTCCGCAGAATTATCTGAACAACAAGGAGCAATTAATTTGTAAGTTTTTTACAAGTGCTCACTGAAGCACATACATTGCTGATTTATGTGGCAGCTAAAGGTCTGTGAAAAAGGCATTGCTCGCTAATCACAGGCACCTGGGACATTATCACCATAAAATAAGTGACATCCTGAGTGTCTTAAAACTGTCATGGCTGAGCTTATATTCATTAGAGGCAGCTCGTACTTCTTAGAACCCTGAGCACTAATGGCTAAAACCATCTATACCATTCAAAACAAAAGCATACATAAGTATTAAAATCAGCTAGATTGCCTTGTGGCACCCATCTAAGTATTAAGTGAACTCATTCTTTAGCCCTGCATTCAATCAAGCAACATGTCTTGAAATTCTAGCTCATGCGTGACTCTCGACTCAGCCTTGGAATTCTAGCTCATGCATGACTCTTGGCTCTGTCAGCCTCAGAATTCTAGTTCATGCATGACTCTCGGCTCAGCCTTGGATTGTAACTCATGCATGACTGTCAACTCTATTAGCCTTGTTCTTCCCTTCTCCTGTGGCAGGACAGTTACCCTGACCTCCTACCTAATCTTCCTGCCCCCAGTCTGTCCAGGCTCTACACATTCCATAGGGTGATCTATGTAAAACTAAATCTGGTCGGACTACCCTCCGCTTAATATTCTTCCCTCTTCCTGATGCTTCCAGTTTGTGGTTGGAATTTTCCAGCTAATAAGAACTCTGATGATCTGGCTACAACTTATCGTTCCTGCATCATTTCCTGCCACCTTGTCCTTGTCTCCACTGCCTTAAGCACATACACATGCATTACGATTCTGAAGTACCCAAACATTTTTCCCGAACATATTCTATTTCTTGCCTCGAATATTTGCTGATCCCCAGTCTTTGCTCTGGCTTCCCAATTAACTCTTTTTTTTAATTTTATTTTATTTTTTTTTATTTTTTATTTTTATTATGGGTAAAAATCAAAATTCTCACAATACATACAAACATTTGCAAAATGATATATATATATATATATACATATACTTTAAGAGGTGCTTAGATTACCTAAAATATTACACGGAACCCACTGGGATTCCCATGTTGCCCACCTCCCACACCTCCCACCACATCCCACACAAACATCTCCCACAGTGTGGCCCACCAACCTCAATGAACTTACACACCCTGGAGCCTTGCCACTGAAATACAGGGGCTTCTTTGGGAGTTGGAGGTTGACCTGAGTACTGTTGTGGCAATGGATGTAGGCCATTTTAAATCAGCACACACCACTCAGAACTGAGTGGGAGAGAGTGTGGTCTACAGTGTGAACTGTGGTCTATGGTTGGTGGCAAGGCCCCAATTAACTCTTATAAGACTTTTATACCCACCTTACTCTTCCTTTTCTCCTTAATGTATTCTCTGACCCAACATATAACAATTATTTACTCTTTCTATGCCTGTATTACTAGGGGAAAAAAAGTCTTATTTGGTATTAATTACCTACAAACTTTTTATTTGCCCGTTCTTTTCTACTTCTACAGTGTAATTTTCCTGTGGGTAGGGAATATATGTTATTCATCTTTGCAAACCTGGTGATTTGTGTAGAAGTTGCACATTATACGTTGAAATGGGACACTGTAGAGAACATTTCTGCAGTAAATAAAAGGTTAGACAAGATGGCTTCTAATATCCTTTCCAAATGAAAAATTCCCTTACATCACTTTTCTCTTTGTAAGATAAGTCTAGAGAGCTCCAATCTGACAAAGCCAGTCTCTTTCTAGTTTGATTGATTCTCTTTGACAGAATTTTTTTTTACCATTATAAAAAACAAATATTTATTCATGGGGGCAGATCAAATATAAGATTCTCTTCTATTTTTTAATAGTATATAAATATTGGATAACATTCTTCTTACCAATACCTCTAGATCTCCTAGGGCATTCACAATACAAAGACAAATATTAATTTAAGTTCATTCAATTTCCTTATATTTACTCAATCTTATTTATTAAAAAATGCAAAAATTGTAACAAAACACAGCGGATTCACTGTGGTGTAAGCCTATATACTTCCCACTCTTTCATTCAGCAATATTATTTGAATCAATTACCTTTTGAGAAAGGTGTATTTTCAGTAGTATTTCACTGAAGGATGTAAAAAGATTCCCTCAAGCTCTCTTTGTAAAGGTTAAGCACATACACTCACTATGCATTACATGGATCTTGGTGATATATTTTGGGAACACTGATTCATCCAATTTTCTATGTGGATAACAGGCTGAGTATTCTTGCCCCCATAACAACCATCAAAAAAGCATTACACTGAAAAAGGTTTCGATGCCTCTTCTATTCAGTGAGATAAATGTGTAGAGATATGTTTAAACAAGCTGATTTGTCATGACTCTATCACTCATCAAATCAACACTTTCTGCTATTCACATTGATATTTATGACTCTTTCCTAACTTACTTCATGGTGTTTAAAATGAAGCTTATAGCTACTGTCAACTGTTGTAGATGAAACTCTTAAAAACAGAATTTTACCTTCGAAAATATAACTCTCAACCGTATCAAGATGTTCTGAAATCAACTTAAAATATAAAAACAGACTCTATTTCAAGGTGTCTAAATTTCCGTTGTGGTGACTAGATCTATTCCAATGATTAAACAGTAGGTTCAGCCAGCTAAATGCTTGGTTCTAAGACCATATCCTCCACTTGTGCCCTTGTTCCTCTCCTCTGAGAACTTGTTCTATCAGTGTTTGCTTTCTCTTGTTTTTTTCATCTCTCCCTCATCACTAGATTTTTTCTTTCCCTACACCTCTGCTTCTCTCTTCTATCTTAAAAAGTCTTCCTTTGACCTTGTTAACGAACCATTCTCTTTCTTGCCTTTAATTGCCAAGGATCATGAAAAAATAAATCATTCTCATTTTCTTCCCACTCCTTTTACTTCCACCTTGCATACCCAACTTCTGTGACCTTCTTAGCCTCACTGTGCTTAAATGCTCTGTTGGATTTGCTATGCTGAAACTTCAAATTCTTTTTTTTTTTTTTTTTTCTTACTGGAAATTCTTCCTCCTCTAAATTGTATGCAAGTGAACTCTTCTGGTTATCGCCTTTTATGATGTAAATCATGGCAGACATAGGATTCAGACCAAAAAAAAAAAAAAAAAAAAGGTCTTACTCTATGTATTAGTCAGCCAAAGGGGTGCTGATACAAAATACCAGAAATCTATTGGTCTATAAAGAGTATTTGGATATTTATTTAAATTTATTTATTTAAAGGGTATTTATTTGGGATAGAAGCTTACAGTTAACAGGCCATAAAGCCTAAGTTTCTTCCTTCACCAAAGTCTGTTGCCACGTGTTAGAGCATGACAGCTGCCAACATTTGCCAGGGTTCAGGCTTCTTGGGTTCCTCTCTTCCCGGGGCTTGCTTCTCTCTGGGCTCAGGCTTGCTTTGTGCCACGAGGGCAGCTGTAGACTATCAGGCAGATGGCTTGCTTCTCTTTCCAGGGCCTTCTCTCTTTCCTCAATGACCAAGCTTCTCTGTATGCTACTTCCCAGGGCTCTAGCTCAAGACTCAGCATCACAACTCCAACTCAAAACTGCTCCAACACTGTCCTTTGCCATGTCTTTTATCTTTGAGATCCCACCCACCAAGGTGTGGGGCTCAATGCCCTACTGATGTGGCCCAGTCAAAGCCGTAATCATAACTTAATCATGCCCCAGATTTTTCTTTTTTTATTTTTTTCAATTTTACCGGGAGGTCCCAGGGATTGAACCCAGGTCCCTCCATATGGGAGACGGACGCCCAACCATTTGAGCCACATCTGCCCCACCATGCCCAGATTAACAGACCAGTTTACAAGCATAATCAATATCTATTTTTGGAATTCATAACTATATCAAACTGCCAAACTGCTACACTCCATCATCACCAACTGCTGTGTGACCTAGCACAAGTTACTTACCCTCTGCATGCTTCAGTTCCCTCATCTAGTCTAAGATCTTAGCCTTAGAGCAAGTAATCTGTCACTAAAGAGGCAATTTACATTAACCTAATCTGTCTTCTCAAATCTAGTCAAATCCAAAAGAAAGTCCCTAAGCATTACAATTACATATATAGTTACTTTTGAAAATCAGTATTGCATTGTAGGTTATGTGCTGCATTGAACCTCACAAGGTTATTGATGACCAAATAAGATAATGCATGCAAAACTTAAATATAATAAATAGGAATGTTTTCATCCAATACTTAACAAATGTTTGAATACCTATTAAGTATCAGAAACTGTAACAGGTGCCTGAATATCCAAGGATGAGTAAAATGTCATATAATAGATAATAACATTAGGCTCATCCATTCTGGAATTTAACCGGCTCCCCTAGAATTTAAGCATTCAAGCCTTTCACTTAAAGATTGTGAATATGTAGTGTATTAAGGTATGGAATTTACTGCTGCAATGCATAAATTCATAAAATCCAGCAAACAGAAACTGGATTCAGTGTGTGTGTCTCTTGCCAACAGTTCTACCACGGTCCCTCTTTCTTTTCCCCCGGGGACATTGTATGCTGCACTCCTCATACAAGTGTCCGCCCTGGGTCTATGCGGACTTAGGTCCTTATGCCTGGATATGCTGGGGCTCTAACTCGCTGCTGGGAGGGAATCTAGGATCTGTGTCCGCAGCAGGAGACGCCCGGGCTGGGCTGTGTTGTGTGACAACCGTATTGCAGGAACGGAGTGAGCGGAGGCATCCGGCTGGCTGCTCAGGACTAAGTTCTCCTACCTGATCTTGGAGATGGTTGTTCTTTTTCTTGGATTCGGCAATTGTGGAATCCTTTTCCAGTCGCTATCATCCTCCAGAGTTCCCAGAAAGTGGGATTTTCAGATAATATATAATATATTTTTGTTTCTTTTTTGATAGTATTCTTGGATTCAGAGTTTGGGAAATAACTGCATAGGTACAATATCTGGATTTCAATAGCGCTTTAATCCGTGAAAACATTTCTCAGGTAAATTAATAACTGATTAAAAGACTTGTATTTTAAAAGTATTGATTAATCATCAATGTTCTCCTGGAGGAAAATTATGACTGGTAAACTCATGTCATAATTTCATTATGTCTCCTGTTTATAAATCTAGGCCACGATCCAATAGGCAATAGCTTACAAGGGCTGTGCACTGCTGAGAGGAACCACAGAAGGATGAACTGGAGACATCCCAACAGATTATTCATGTCATGGCCAGGCAGAGAGAGAGAGTTGGTATCAGTGACCAAGAAACAGCTGGGGTCAGAGCAGCAGATGACCAGAGCAGACGGTCAATCTGGAGAGAATAAATACAAACAGAAAGAGCAGAGGTTCTATCAGCCAGAGACTTTGGAAGAATAAGGTAAGACACATATCTGCACGAAGAGTTGTTTAGCATCTCGGTCACGTGGACTGATTGTCCAGGTGCTGGGAACACGGGGCCAAGCACATTGGGGCAGCAGCAGTCGCATACAGGGGTCAAATCTGTCATACCCTCTCCCGTCCTGCAGAGCCTCCCTGGAAACCTGGGTAGTGGCCATCCTTGGGTATCTGTGGTCCCTTCAGGTCCTTGGAAATCATTGAGGGACTCTCAAGTTAACAATTATTTTCATAGTAACACTCAGGTATTGTTTTTTGTGTTTGTCTTTACGTGCTGAAATTTTCGCTGATAGTTAAAAAACATTGGTGGGTACAACTCCTGGCAACTTACCACAAATCAAGGGAGTTACAACAAACTGTACTTGCAGCTTTGTGTTTCCTACTACCATGCCACACAATTTAAGAAAAAATGTTTTACTTAGGAATGTCTTTTTGGAGTTGGTGTAGCTCAGTGGTTGAGGGTGTACATCACATGTACAAAGTCCCGGGTTCAATCCCCGGTACCTCCTGAAAAAAAGAGAATGTCTTTGATGAAGCAATAAAACGTATTAATTTTATTAAATCTTGATTCTTGAGTAGATGTCATTTTATTATTCTGTGACAAAATGAGAAATTTTCATAAAGCTCTTCTGCTTCATGCTGAAGTATGATGTTCCCCTTTTCTATTGTCATATAAAATCAAATAAACACACATCCACACATCTATTCCTATTATGCAACATGCAAATCACAATAACCTAAAACATCACATTATCCTACTATTTCCATTGTCGCTGTTGTACAAAGAGAATCTTTTCACATCAATTGTACCTGTAAAGTTTCTTCATTCTATTGCACTGATGTGGCCCCTCTGCTGGTATACCTGTAGGTCTTTACTGTGGAGACTGCTGTCTTCTGCCTTATCCCAGATGTCCAGATAATCACAGTTCAAAACAAACTGGAAGATAATATGTTTACTCTCCATGACATTTCACACATTTACTACCCACCACTACCCTAGGTATGTCTGACCTCTCAGTAAGGATGTTCTCTTCAGAAATAAATCTGAACTTTGCAATACCCACAAATATAAAATTCTTTACAACAAACCATCAGTTTGCATTTATGATGTTACAATGTAAACAGCTTCAAAATCTCTAAATCCTCCATAGAGTTTTCTTGAAGTTATGGAATATAAGAAGTGATCTAGGGGAGCGGATGTAGCTCAGTGGTTGAGCTCCTGCTTCCCATGTACAAGGTCTTGGGTTCAATCCTCAGGACCTCCTTAAAAAAAAAAAGTGACCTAAAACTGGCTGTTGCATCTTGATGTTTCTACCATCACTTTATAATAACTCACTTGTGAAATTATGAATAATCCAAATCTTCATCTTACTTCAACTTTGAAAATATGATATCTGATCCAAATTCCTTTTATTAGAAACAAATTTTAAAATTAGAAAATCATTAGGCCCATTCTTTTGTCTCTAGTTAGGAGAGTTAGCTGGCTAAGCAATTTTGGAAGGTGTCTAGACATGCCTAAACACAAATTTTTGGTTTATTTGACAATGGATCACTCTAGTAATCAAGCATATTCAACTTATACCTAAGAAATTCTCAGGGCAATTTATTTTGCATTTTGTATTTTTCAGATAGATTGGAATTGGTCAACATTCTCACTTAATAAATAAAACTTAATATACTTATAGAGAATTAAGAAGTTACCCTGGTACTTTTTTTATTTTCCTTTTGATAAGCAACTCTTATTCCATTATCCTTTCTCATGGAGCTTAAGTCTATACATTTAATCATTTTTGTTGCTTGTTGCTGGATGCGCTCAAATTTTGTTTTTAAATACCATATTAAAATCCATGCAAAAACTTCGAGCCATTCCATTCATGGAGGCTAGATGCCAGTTAAGCAGCATTTTTCTACCATAGGACAGTTGGTTCCCACCTCTACCATATTTAAAAAATCCCTTCCTGGAGGACTTTAAGAACGAGGTAAATCAAATCCACATGCAGTACCTGAATAAGATTAAGGAAGAAAATGATAATCAGACCATGAATCAAATGGTCATTCTAAATATTTATTTACTTTAATTTATTGTTTTTGGTAGCATGTTTCAAAAGATTACCGAAGACATATTTCTTAATCCTGAGAGTGGTTGATTTGTTCTCTGTGGTATTATTCTAATGAAGCAACAATCACATCCTCTAACACTACCTCTCATCCCATCTTGTAAACCTTTTAATTTGATTCCGATTGATTGCCTCCAAAGACCCATTTGCTAAATGTCTAGTGTGTATAAAGAAGTTCCTTAGGTTTGTGACCTGAAAAATCTCACAATTTATTGGGAGAGATAAGAGACAGCTCTAAATGTAAGTTAGACACATAGAAGAATAAACAGTGGAAGCACTGGTATGGAAATAATTCATTCTATCTAGGAAATTAGGAAATATTCTCAGGAGTGACAGTTGGGTTGGACCTTGAAGAATGTGATGAATCCAGGCAAAAAAGCAATAGGAATAAATATATGGGGAGTTAAAGTATGTGATACATTTGGGAAAAGGAGAGTAACCCAGGGATAAAATATAGTATGAATGGAAGTAGCAGAGGCATGATAGAATCTAGGGCCATAAAACTAAATTAAATGTAATATTACATATATAATATTTGTGGGAATCTATGAAGATCAGGTATATCTGAAACAAAAGAAATATGGGAAAAAGTGGTGCAAAATCTGGAGCGGTCCAAGCCAAATACAGAACTTTGCATGGAATGATAAAGAATTGAGAGTCAGTCAGAAGAGTATGAGGAGGTAAGTGTAATGATCAGATTTGTGTTATATAAAACTGTAGTAAGGAGGGAAGGAGAAAGAGAGTGGAATCAAGGAACTCAGTGATCATTTTATTAGAGGAGGCCAGGTGATCTATGACAAGGTTATGGAGTACGACAGTAGCCATAGCATGGATGCAACACAACAGGTGCTACAGATACCTTGTGGTAGAGCAGATACGAATTGATGTTCACAGCAGATACTGTCAATGTCCCACCCATAACTCCTCATAATTTACCTATACTCTGGCCCAAGTACAATGTCAGCATCACTTGCTCCATTTTCTTGATGGATTGGCCAGAAGCAGTGGTTCATCATTAGCCCTTAGAATCAGTCATCCCTTACCAATAGCTAAAGGAAAATTTCTGGAAAATTACCCCTTATCTTTTGTTTCTTTGGTAAGGTAATTCTGGAGTGCTTTTTCTTTTCTGTTTTCCTAAATTCCTCAAAATGATTAAGCTCCATGTGCCCAAGATAGCAATGCACTTTTTACTGGTAACCTTCCCTTCCTGATATCACTTATCCTCTCCTAATATTTTTTCCTGAGATAACATACCAAAATCACTACTTGACTCAAATTATACTGTCAGGATCTGTTTCTAGGAGAACCCACATTACGATAGTTGTGCTTAAAGCAGTGCTACAGATTCTCAGAGTGAGATGCTAGCAAAGAATTCTGTAGGTAGTGATGATATCTGATGTGACTCAATGTCAGAACTGCAAATCCTCTCACCTGAGGAGAGTTAGGAAAAGAGAGGGGTGAAATTCCTTTTCTGGAGGCTCTAGGGCAGAAACATGCCCTTGCCTTTTTGAGTTTCTTGTAGAGTTTCTTTCTACATTCCTTGCCTCATGCCCCCTTCCTCCATCTTTAAAACCAACCATGTCCTTCTCTCTGACTATTCTTCTGTGGTCACATTTCCGTCTGACGTCATCCAGGAAAGATTATTTGCTCTTAAGGACCCAGATTGGCCCACCTGGCTAGGATGCTCTCATCTCAAAGTGCTAATTTAATCACATTTGCAAAGTCCCTTTTGCCTTGTAAGGTAACATATTCACAGGGTCCAAACATTAGGATGTGGATGTCTTTGGCTGCCAAGGAGATATGAGGACAATGGTAATTCCAAAGACTGTGTGGTGTGTTGGTTTGGGTTAACTGCCATCAAAACATTAAAGGAATAAAATGACAGACTCAGGGCAGCTAATTACGAATGCAGACCAGAATGTAGAAAAAAACAAGATATCTATAGTGACATTTAAAAAGACTCTCATCCCCTGCAGCCAGAGGACAGACTAAACTGAAAATTAGACTGGAATCCTTTTATATAGGAAAATAGTTAAATTCACAGCACCAAAAACTCTCCTGCACTAAAGTCAAGGACACAACAGGGAAAGAGTGAGACACTGAGTCATGGGATTGCAGCATAAGAATGGATGTTCTTTGAAAACCTTGAACATCCAAATTCCCTGAAACTTCTTGGTCTGCAAGACATAGTGGGCCATGTGGTTGTTGGCATGCTTCATGTAATTACTAGCTGTTGGCCAGAAACATCCGTTCCTTGTCACGTAAACATCTCCATGGTGAAACTCACAACATGGCAGTTTTCGTCCTCCTAATAAACTGTGAGATGATGTGTTTTAAGCTGCTATGTTTTGAGGGTAATTTGTTACACAGCAGTTGATAACTAGTATAATGCTCAAAAGAAAGATTTGAATACAATATATTTTCAAGTGATGGTCAGGCAGACTTTTGTCCTTCACTATGCCACTGCTTTCAAAATAGGCCAATGAATGGGCTAGTTTTGGTGGCAGAGTTGAAGACTATACCTTGGAAATGTAAGATGGACTTCCTCTCACCAAGATTGATGTAGTTACTGCTTCTGATGAATAAATGATCTGTCAGCATCAGAAATCGACACTGAGGCCTCAATATGGTACCATTACTTTGTGATGGTAAGCAACTATGCATGGCAAGTTGATTACATCAGACCCTTTGCACCCAAGATTGGGCAGTGATTTGTCTTTACTGAGTCTGATATGCTTTCTGGGTATGGGTTTATCTTCACTGTCTCAGTTAGCATCACTACAAGGCTCAAAAATGTCTACTTTAAGATCATAGGAGATTACATAACCTGGTGTTAGCCTAATGGACCTGCTTTGCAGTATGGGCAGTAGATGAGGGAGATTATGAATATCAGTTATGGACCTGGGACAAATTGTTGCAGTAGAGACTATAACAGCTCTACTAGCCTATCCTCCTTTTTCTTATATGTGCATATGGTCACCTACTTACCATCATGAATAATTAGTGACAGAATGGAGCAGAATAAACGTAGAGTCTGAATGGATCTGTATGTGCAGGGGGCAGAATGTTAGAATCCCATCCATATGTCCTTGCAGATATTATTTTCCTGCTCTCCACATGGCTTCCAATTGCCAATAACTGTGAGCATTGCCTGAGGTCTTCTCTGGTCTCTGTTGAATGCTATGCCTAAATCTTAGACAAGCTAGTAATGCTAGAATTAATGTTCTTAGGTGTCCACAGTGTAACTTGCTTCATTAGGTACCTTTTAATGGTTTCCTTTTCTTCGCTATCTCATTTTTCCATTCTCATGGTGTTTACTAGTGTCAATTTCAAAATATAGTTTAAACAGAATGAAATTGTTGATATTTTATCTTTTTTTTTTTTAATGTAAAAATGGCAATTTCATTTGGTTTAGCCTAATCGCTTCACTCAAATCCTAGTTTGTTCTGAAGGACTGAATCTAAGATAATGACTACAGAAACAGATGTGAGAGAAGAGGAGAAAGAAATTATTACTAAATGAAGCAAACCACATGGCAATGCCCCAAATTACAAGAAAAAGGTTAAGCATATAGAGAGGGGTGAAGTATTGACACCATTTTTTGTAATCAATCTAAAACATCAGCAAAGGAATTTTTCACCTAGATTGATAAAATGAATTTTAACTCTAAATATGTACAAAAATCAAGAAGCACCATTTGAGGAAAATCAATACCATAAAGGACTCGCATCAAAAGCAACCAAATATAAAACTTACCCCTAAGAAATAATAATGGCTATAAGAAAAGATTAACTTTAGAAAAATATAAGTAATATCTAAGCAATCTACCTGACTGTATCACAGACAGATGCATAGATTAAATTTTGGCAGAGACAATTCTATATGTTCTTCATCACATATGTTTTATTTTCCTTTCCTCTGAACCCTTCTCCAAACCTACTGGCAGTTAGGTTGAATGGCCGGCAGTCAATGGGATGTGGATGCAAGCGTGAACGGCACCCCATGCTTTCACTCAGCCTTTCCTTCCCTGCCATTGTGGCCTTGAAGTCTGCATGGTCCTGACTTCATAGCCTCAAATGGAAGGCGTTTCCGATACTGACCTCAGATTATTGAGTCAATAATGAACTATTACTGTTAAAACGGCCACTAAAATGTCAGAGTTGTTACTACAGCATAACAAGCCTAACTACAAACATCCATTATAAAAAAGAAAAGAAAAATAAATATCCCAATAGATGGGCTTCATAGAATGAACATAGCAGAAAATTAAATCAGGTGGTAGAAAACTGACCTAAGCAATTATCTCAAAGTGAAATGCCAAGGGGTGAAGAGATGTGATGTGAGGGGAAAGAGTTAATGTATACAGAAAATTGATCTAGAGTTTCCAACATTGTCTAATGTGTGTTCAAGAGAGAAAGAATGAAGATAAAACATCAACAATAACCAAAGAAAAGTAGAAGAAATCAATGCACTGAAGACTGTCTCAAGGCTTCAAATTGAAAAGTACCACAGAATGGCAGAGCACAAGTAATGGAGTGGAAGGGAAAATCAACCAGCTGGATGACCTAAGATAAAGGGTCATTTGGATTTCAGGATTGAGAACATGCCATTTTAATAACATGTAAAAGAATTATGACTATGCACAGAAGAGAATCTATCAAAAGAGGATAATGGAATAAACACAGAGAGAAGCAAGAATGAGAGACTCTGTATTCACTGGAAAATAAAGAGAGCCTCAAGATCCCTGTGGGATTTCCACTGCTTATCAGGTCTAGCTATACTTTGGTTTCTGTCCTTATATTCCAGGAGATTTCTTTTTATCCTTCCCTTAGTTTGTCTATTTACTATGCCTTGCAACAAAAGAGCAATGGGTAGAATAAGCATGTACAAGATTTGTTGATTTAATCCATGTCTAAATCTCCAGTCTTCTCCCACAACTTTCTTTAAATTTATTCCTTAATCATTCCTAATAGCTCACCACTTTCCTAGCATAGCCTGTCCTTTCACACATTTGCTTTAAAACGTGCACCTTCTTCTGCCTGAAATGACTTTTTCTCTTCCTCCACCTGGCAAATTCATATTTATTTTTTACGGCTAGGATTCATTTTTTTTCAACTCTTGTGAAACTTTTCTTAAGGCCTTGAAGCAGATTTAGGTGCTCCTTTCTTTTGTTCCATGGCCTCATGATAGCATACAATATCTATAAAACTTCTCTAGGCAGCGGTGCAGTATCTTTGCTACATTATCTGTCTTCCTACCAGATGTTGAGTTCTTGGGTGAGGGACCATACCTTGTTGGTTGATGTACACTCAGCACCTACCACAGTGCATACTCCATAAATGAACAACCAAAGAAATAGTTCCTGGTTCAATTAAGCAGCAAGACAAACTGCTTACTTTCAGTTATTTGACTCTATGACACACGATTCCTAATATATTGAATCTGGGAACGGTGTCATTTTATTTCATTAGATTCCTAGAATTATAAAATGATTTTAAATTTCATTTCGTTTCGTTCATCCATTTATTTAGCCTGATAATATAAACTAAAGAATTTTGGGTCAGGAGATTTGAGAGGACCATTAATTCAAAAACCACCAAGGCATATGACAGCCTCAAGGCAGTTCAAGAGCTGCTAGTTCCACCAACTGCTGCTGGAAGAGTGTGCCAAATAGTAAGGCACTGTGGAAAAAGCAATTGTCCTCCACATGACATCTGCAATTTCAGGTGGTCTACAGACTTTCCTTGTGCCGGACTAGAGTCGGAGATACTCTTTTACTATTTTCGTAAGTATTTGAACAGAAAGCACATGCAGCCATTATTTAAACCTTATTTTTTTGTCACCCCGAATAAAAGGTATAGTTGTATTTACCTGTATGCAAATAATAATCAAGAACAATATTATAGAAGGCTAGATATCTATTTTTTTAGGTGCTGGTGATAGAACCTGGGACCTTATACATGAGAAGTAGGCACCCAACCACTGAGCTAACCCTGCTCCCTATATATATATATATTTGAGGAGATCAAGGGCACTGCCTGTTTTTGCATTTCACAGAAAATTTAATCTTTTGTACAGATTTTGCCTCAGGCTATGAAAATGTTAGATTATCACACACATACACACAAATACCTTTTTGGCTTGAATTTTACATTATCTTACTGCAAGGAAAATGTATTTTTAAAAATTATATGTTAGTATCTTTTATTTAAATTCTTTATTTATCCTAAAAATAATGACACAATTAAAAACTAGAATTCTTCCTCCTTTTGTTATAAACAATATGCACTATTTGTTGAGAATATTTCTGCAAATTTAAAAAGATCGGCCTAAATTGCATCCCAAACCAAGGGGAAAAATCAACTTGCTGTTTTGAATTGAATTTGCAAATAGACTGCTTAGCCACTCACAGCTCAGTTTTAAAGAAAAGGGATCAAAATTATGATGAGAACTGTAACTTTGGTATTTGGTTGACCTCTGAAAAAGAAAATCACTTTGCATGCTTCTCTGTTCACTCATCAACCAGGCACAGCTGCTCAGTTTTTCAGAGAGGAGGTTTTATTATGTTATTTAACTTTTATTAAGGTATAATTTATATACTGTAAAATCAAAACATTTTAGTGCATAGTTTTGTGCATGATTTTGACAAATGCGTGTATTCATGTAAGTGCCAATAAGATAAAAATATAGGATAATTTAATTTCATTACCTCAAAAAATTTGGCCAAGTCCCTTTATAATAAAAGCCTAACCTGCCCCTAGATTCCCTCCCAAGCTGTGCAGACCTCTGATCTGTTTTCTATCCCTACACTTTTGTCTTTTCCAGAATGTAATATAAATGAAGTCATTTGTACGTGGCCTTTCAAGGCTGATTTCTTATGCTTAGTATAATGAACTTGAGATCCCTCCATGTTGTTTTTGTGTATCAGAAGTTTGTTTCTCTTTGTTGCTGAGTAGTGTTTCATTTTACAGATACACCACAGTTTGCTTATCCAGTCACTGCTTGATGAATATTTGGGTTGTTTCCAGTTTGGGGCAATTGTGAATGAAGTCATTATAAATATCCACATATAGGTTTTCGTGTGAATACAAGTGTTCGCTTCTCTTGGGTAAATACTTAGAGTAGCTTGTTCAGCTGTACTGTAAGTGCACGTTTAACTTTGTAAGATCTTGCCTAAAGGTCTATCCAGGCCTGGGCCACCAAGGGAGCTGGCCCTGGCCCCTTGCCGTGGCCCAGGCTTTCTGGTGAACCCCAGTGGAGGGGCGTGGAGCAGGCCTGTGGGGTGAGGGAGAAAGCCCCCAGTGTGGCTCTCCTGGACTCCTGGCCTGCCCTCCCTAGGAAATGCCGAGGGTTCTTTAGAGTTCAGGCTACTGGATTGCCTGGCAGCCCCAGCATTCTAACGCCAGTTATATAGGCTCAAGAAAAGTTGTACTTCGTAAGTCTACCCCTTTGTTCCTTGCTGTTAAAGTGGAAGCAATTCTCCTTCTAGTTTTCCCCATCCTAGGGGTTGCTGAGCTAAACTGAGGTTTTTTTTCAATGAGACCAAATTATAATTTGTGGTGCCTCAAAGCACGTTTGACTTTAACCATCTTTAGGTAAGGGAGCTGCCCCGTGAAGGTGAACCTTGGCAGAAATGCCTTGAAAATTTTAAATGCAAATTTGTCTCTTCAGCTTAGTCATCTTGGGAACCTAAGGAGGTAGCCTCTGGAGGTGACTTTGAGCTTTACAAAACCTAAAAAAAAATTTAATAAAGAGAGGAAAATTACAACTATGACCATTGTGTATTCTCACCATGAAGACAGAACTGAGTATAAAATGGAGACTTTTTCATAGATCTTAGTTAGGGGAACTTGTTTCGAAAACCTAGTGAGGAAAAGCATCCTTTTACTGGACTCAGCCCCCTCCTTGTCATGGTAGTTGGGTATGATACTTGTTTTTCCTTTACTTTTCATATTGTTTGACAATATCGAGATCTAAAATTTAACATCACCATATTGCTTGTGAAATCCTGCAAACTAAATATCATTTCATATGTTCTTCCTTTTGCTGGAAATCCAGCATGTACTTGTATTTTATAGTTTGGTATTGTTCTCTCTGCTTCCTTTTTAAATTACAGAACTCCTGTTTTACTCACAGCTTTAAATTTCTCCAAAGCTCCCAAACACCCCCTAGACCGAGTCCAGTCCCTTAAACGTGGAATGCAAGCGACTCCATAGCCTCTCTCCTTCTAACCTCTCTGGCCTCCTCTCTTGCCATCCCCTCACTTAAACATTACTGTGCACCGACATGGGCTGGCTTGTGGCATCCTTCACAGACCATGCTAGCTCTTTTCTCTACAGCTTGCCTCGGGATGCCTTCTTTGTTGCAAAGTCTTTTCCTCACTCTCTAAGGTATTTTAAATTTCAGCTCTGAAAGTACCTCCTCCTGGAAGCCTTCCTGGTTCTCTACGCTTTGTTATATTCCATGCTGAATAGGAACCCCTTAGCACCCTTGACATAATACACATGGTAAAGTAATCATCTGCTTTTCTTCTTATTATTAAATCTGCCCCTTTGTATTCTGGGCTTCTTGAATGGACAATGCCCGACATTCAGTGAATATTTCTGTTGGATGTTTCACTTATGAAACAGATCTTGATGCATAGGACATTAGCTATCCTCCTCTTGAGGTGCCTGAAAATGGGCTTGGGAAATATTTTGAAGAAAATGTCTAATGTATCCTAGAGAGAGATAGATGGCCTGGGAATGGCTGCAGGACAGCAATGGGAACACTGGAATCAGCCATAGATCATGAGGATAAGTGGGATTAGGCCTTAAGACGCCAAGACACATTCTAGGTTTTTGTAAAAGTAGATCCGTGCCTGTTGCAGCACCACTTAGAATAAGACAAAGTGTGAGGAATTGAAAATCAAACAGCAAGTTTGCTGACCTCCTCGTGACTTTTTAGTACACAAAGAGCCTTTTCTTATTCAATCGCTTGTTGAACTTCCAAAATACTTAGAACATGTGTAGGACAGACATTATTAAAACCATTTTACAGATGAAGAGACTGAGGCTCAGTGTGGCTTAGGTAGTAACATGGGTGCTGGGCTCCAAGCCCTCCAGGTAAACTCATTCATACCTGTCCCACTATGAGTGTGATACATGCACACCTATGAACCTACTCATCTCTCTCTTCCTCTCCAGCTGTGAAGCTTTAGGGGCAAATAGTTACTCTAAAATAAGCTTAGTGAAATTTTAGGAAATGCATGTCTCACTATTAAAAATAATAGTCATAAGTTTAAGATTTGTCCTAGGAAGGATACCAATTTATCTTTCCACCTATATTTTTGATTCAATGTACAGTGAGAACTCATCTTTTCAAGTCCTCTTTGTCTTCATCCTCCTTTTCTTTGTCTTTCTCTTTTTCATGTTATTTATTTATGTAAACCACTCTATTGCTCTTTCAAGTACGTGTTTAACTTATGTATACTCAGGAATATTTGTTCATGTCATTTTTAACCATATTTATTTCCTTTATGCATATACAAAATTTCATATAATTCCAATTTAAAAGAAATTTGATAGAATCAGAGTAAGTAATTCAGATTTACACTGACTCATTTTAGAGTTGATATAGGACTCTTTTTAATTCTTTTTTTTTTTTTTTATTAGAGAAGTTGTGGGTGATATAGGACTTTGACATACGGAGAACAATAAGAGTTTTGACTAAGATAGATTTTTGTGTTGTCAACCTAGAGGTATGGAAAGGATTAGGAGAGAGGCTAGAAACCAGAAAGTGGTTAATTAGCATTGGTAAATTCCTTATATTTAAGGCAGCACTGTTAAAAATTTCATAAACAAATGGAGATTTCTACTGGCTCAAACTTTTTTTTCCAAATATGTACTCCCGAGAAATTTGAAATCATGTTCAGTTGATAAATGTATCTTTACAATACCTTTGTAAGGGCGGCTGTGTTAAATTCAAACCACTGGGAAGCGGCTGTGGCTCAATCAGTGGGGCTCCCGTTTACCATATGGGAGGCCCTGGGTTCGGTTCCCGGGGCCTCCTGGTGAAGGCAAGCCCGCCCGCATGGCGTGGTTGGCTGACCCGGTGAGCACAAGCAGCAAGGGGGTGATAAATGAATAAATAAATAAAATCTTTAAAAAAAAAAAAAAAAAAAAAAAAAAATATTCAAACCACTTATGTATACAAAGCATTCAAATTTGTAATGTAAGTTTTAATTATAGGTTGAGCTAAACTATAAGATCTATGCAGAATATAAAATTACACTAATGTGATCACTATTTTTACATTGATTGTTAAAATTATTTCACACTAGAGATTTGTTACAGTTAACAGGACTGAAATTAGAGTATATCAATTAAGTATATTACCCAGTAATTAAATGGAAGAGATAATTGAATTACAATGTTTATTACTGTAGGGAAATATGCTGTAAAAACCAAGTTGATATTCTACCTTGAAAGCACAACAATGCACAGCGTGCAGCTTTGTTGTGCCTGATCTGGAAAATATACCTCCTGTTACTTGTAGTTTCGCACATCTCCACATTTGCCCATAATGGCTCTCTTGAGTGTTCCATTATGAGTTAAATTAACTAGTACACATTTTTACAAGATCATGAAAAGAAGAAAAATCTAAAGCTCCACTTAGCTAAGTCACACCTCTCTACCTCTTTTTACATTTATGTTCCTCCTGCGACCAGTGATTTTAGTGCAGAGAAGAGCAAAAGCCCTGAACTCCACACTTGGGTCAACCACCAGTCCTAGACTGACATTTGGCAAACTCAAATCCCCTGGAATGAAGTTTCCTCATTACCCATTCTTTAATTATTCATTCATTCATTCAACAAGTACTAACTGAGCACCTACTATGTGTAAGGCACTGATACGAATATAGGGGATAGACCTGTAAAGAAAGCTGACTGAGCCTTTGCCCTCATGGAGCTTATGCGTTAGTTGAAGGAAGAAGAAAAGAATCAAGTAAGCAAACAAATGAAAATTATGGCATGAGGTAATATGTATATGAAGGAAAATAAGGATAAGAGTGAGGTTATGTTTCCCATAGTTGGTCAGGGAGAGCATCTCTGATGAGGTGACTTTTGGTTAGAGAAGAAGGTGGGGGCTGTTACGAAGCTCTTTGGGAATTGCCCAAGGCTGGGGCAACAACGTTTGCAAAGATCTTAGGGGGAAAGTTGTGCTTGTTGTACAGGAGCAACAGCAAAAAGATGTGGGCCAGAGAAGAATAAATGAAGACTAGCAGAGGATGACTAAAGAGCGTAGATGAGAGAGTAGATCACTAGGGCCTTGTTGGCCAAGGTCAACATTTTAGGGATTTGGGTAAAAACATGGGAATCCTTTGGGAGGGTCTTTTTTACAGATCAGAAAAAAATGTCTTTCTCACTAGAGGTGTCTTCTAAGAGTATTCCTGTTTGTTTGAGATAAAAGCGTTTATGAGAGTTTGGGAATGCTTAGTGGTTACAGAATCAGCCACATAGCATGGTGTTGGTGTAGGTACACAGAAGCAGAGAAACAGTATTCTTCAAAAAGAATATGTAGGGAAGTGGATATGGCTCAAGTAGTTATTTGGCGCCCACCCAAGTTGGGCACCTGGTTTGGTTCCCGGTGCTTCCTAAAGAAGACGAGCAAGACAGCAAGCTGATGTGATGCGCTGGTGTGGCGAGCTGACTCAACAGTATGACACAATGAGGAGAGGGGACACAAGGAGGAAACACAACGAGAGACACAATAAGGAGGGAGCAGAGGTGGCCCATGCAATTGGGCCTCCCACATGGGAGGTCCTGGGTTTGGTGCCCAATGCCTCCTAAAAAGAAGACAAGCACACAAAAAATAGACACAGAGAGCAGACTGTGAGCGCAAACGAGGGGGAGAAGAAATAAATAATACAAAACAAATAAGTCTTAAAAAAAAAAAAAAGTAAACCAAGAAAGGGCATGACCTCAGGGCACAGGGATAAAGAAAAATCATGTTTGGGGCATCCATTACAGCTAGAGGATTGCATGATTTTGAGGCAGCAACTTAAACTCAGTTTAGTAAATGGAAGCACCATCCTGGAATAGAATAACTGCAGAAAATGGGCCAAAGAAAGGTAGCTTTATTGATTTATTTATTACCAACCTCATAAAATGACTATGGTAAATAGAATGCAATTCTATTATATCAGCCCTTCTTTAAAATAGACATTCAGTCTAGTTAAAAGATCCCAGAATTAGTTAATTTAATTGGACCCTGGAAATCAACCTGTCCTCTGATTTTGGCCTTGACAGTATATTCAGTTACCTAAGATGTTTTTTAAAATACTGATGCTCAAGCTCAATCCTATATATCTATTAAATCAGAAACTTGGGGAGGTAGGGCCCTGGCATGCGTACATTTTATTAGCTTCCTGAGTGATGCTATTAGCAAGCAGAATTTAGCACTACTGATCCATTTCATACCCCTCTCTCTCAGTTCCGTTTTTCAGGGATTCTCATGAAAATGTCCATTAGAATCTCCTGATGAACTTTAAAATGAGGTCCTTGGTGGCCACTCCAGACTTACTTAAGTCAGTATCTCTTACTTGAGACCCAGGTTTGTGCATTTCCTAAAAGCTCCCCAGGGGATTCTCATATAAGCATCTGTTGAATGGCTGATGCTTTACTTAAGTCTGATCATCTGGATCAGGAAACATCCAGATGAGGCAAGAACATTTCCAGTGGTATTGCACTCACTCTTTCACAAGCCAGCCCATTCTAACTGCATATTTTTAATTCTTTCTGAGCCAACATTTGCCTCATTGTAAGTTTTATCCTTTTTCTTTCCTGTGGAGTTATACAGAATAGTCTGCTTTAAAATGTCCCAATGACAACGCTCACTTGCCAAGAATTTCCCAGCCCCCTCTTCTCTGAATATAATATTCTCAGTTCTCACAATCCTTCTTCCCAAGGCACTGTTTTTAGACCACTTTCCATCCTTAAGTCATTCTGCTCCTGTGAATACACTTCCTGTAACTAAAGCCTGCATTGGTTTACTTTAACAGTACTAAATATTTTATTTAGTTTGGGTTCAACTTAAATCTCTATCCATGTTTTTTGCTCCTATGAACTATTGTTAATCCAAGTCTCCCCACCCTGTCATACAGATGTCAAGGTTATTTCTTATTTAAATGTAGGCAGGTTTAAATCAGAAGCCCTTCTGAGAAATATTTCAAACCCAAATTTGTATCTCATGGCAAAAATATCCCCAGGGAGCCCTTACATGAGAGATCTGAATTTCAGAACTAGTGAGATATCTGGACACTAGAAGTTCTGCTTCTGGCTAGGATATATAAACCTGGAAAAGCATTACTCCCAACAAAACAAGGAGAAAGAATTGGGTGAACTAGAGACTCACAAGACCAGGTGTGGTCTGGCCTACAGTATAAGACCCTTGAGATGCCCAGACCTAAGTGAAGCTCGCACTCATTCCCAGGCTCTTTCCTATGAGCTTCCACTGGGTGCTTATGAAAAAGGGTGGAAGGTTCAAGGGCACCACCTCCTGATGCGGATGCAGAGGAGATTGTGGGGCTTGGTAATGCATCACCTGGGCCAGGATAAGCTACATTTCATGGAGTTACTGTGACTATAGGTGTCCAGTTAGAATGGGCCACATGAGATATTTTTAGGAGCTTTGAAGGATGCAAAGATATCAGTAGCCCTTTTGTAGCTCACCCATTGCTGCTACTCATTTGATTCACATTGATGGCATGAGTTTGCTTTATCCTTCCCTGGATCCTCCTTCAGCAGCTCTGTATCCTGGGCCAGCTGTGTGGTAAGCTCTGTGACGAACGGCCCAGTTTCTATAGGACACACATACGATCAAGGTCAAAGGCAACCTGAACTGACAGGATCTCAGTCTACCCTAAGGAGCCTCTGCTTTTTGCTAGAGCATTTCAGTTGTTCTTGGTCTCCCCACTTTAGATCCTGCGGATTTCAATCTCCAGCAACAGATGCAAAGACAACAGTCTCGTCAGGAATGCTTAAGCAGCTCCAAAAATCGATTGAGGCCAACATGCCATAACAAATTCATGTTTATATTCCAGGACTTCTGCTTCACCGATTGAACCCTGCCTGATCCAAAAGGAAGCAGCTTGCTCTTCCACCCCCCACCCACTACAATGTCTACTCTCTCATAAGGAACAAAATGTTTAAGCTGCTGGGGAAATGACAGCAAACCATGCCCCCTCCAGGGAAGAGGAAGAGGTAAATATCTGTTGTTGCTGGGGGAAGGGTAGAAGACAGAATATCCTCCAACCCTGAGCAATGCAATTAGAGGTCTCCTATTAATGAAGAGACAGAAAACACTCTTGTAGAAACCCACCAGAGAAACAAGGTAAAGTTTGCATCCCTGGGGAAGAATGGCAGGAATGCTTGCAAATCCCCACCCCATTACCCAGACATGCAAGGCCTACTTAACACTGAGGTTGGACAAAAATATCAGAAAATCCCATTACACAAACCTAGCAAGCCCTAATTAAGTGGTAAATGGAGTCTACTGCTCTTGGAGGGTAAAGAGCATAGAGAGAGAGAATCCTTTGGGCTGAAAGCTGAAAGTGGAGCCCAAACATTGAGAATAAGCTTTCAGCATCCAGTCCCCACCCTAAGTACAGGAAAGCCATGAGATGCAGTTAAAGCCTTAGTTTTACTGAAGATAACCTTAACAACCAAAATGCAAATCCCAGCTCAAATCCTGTCAAGATTGGGGAGTGGATGTGGCTCAAGCAGTTGAGTGCCTTCTTCCCACATGGGAGGTCCCGGGTTCAGTTCCTGGTGCCTTGTAAAAAAAAAAGAGCAAAACAAAACAGCAAGCAAAACAAACGAATGAAGAAAACCAACTCAGGGAAGGATGTGGCTTAGTGGTTGAGTGTCGGCTTCCCCATTAGAGGTCTCAATCCCCAACCCCACGTATCTCAAAAAAAAAAAAAATTCTTGTCAAGATTGACTGCATGGAAGAACAGTATTTGCTGGTGTTAAACCTGCTTGCCCCAGTCTCTATTTCTTCTTTGATCAAATGTTGGGCATTTAAGCAAAAATGACAAGATTCACAATAAAGCAAGAAGAAAACAACTCATTGTTTAGAGATAAAGGAATCAAAAGAATGTGGGAAAGATAACAATGGTGCAAATACCAAACCAGTACTTCACTTTCTATGGTTAATGTATTAAAGGACCTAGTTAAAAGGTAGACAGCATGCATGGGAAGATTGTGAATTTCAGCAAAATAATAGAAACTATGAGAAAGAGGCAAGTGGAAATATAAGAAATAAGAAAAGCAATGAAAGAAGGAATCGCAGATGAAAAATTCCTTTGATGGGCTTATTGGTAGATTTAACACATGTGAATCAATTCAGAGACCGTATGACAACCCTAAATGTCTATCTACCTAACAGTTAGCACCTCAAAGTATACAAAGCAAAAGAACTGTTAGACTGGACAGGAGAAATATACAAATGCACAATAATAACCGGAATCTTCAACATTCATTTCTTAATAATTAATAGAAGTTAAAAAAAAATCATTGAGGATATAAAGAATTTAAACAACACTATCAAACACTGTGACCTAATAATATTTACTGCTAGTCTACCCTAAAAATAGCAGAAAACATACTGTTTTCAGGTGCACATGGACTATTCCATTAGCTAGACCATATTCTGGTCCATAAAATATATCTTCAAAAACTATACAAAATCAAAATCATATGAAGTATTCTCTCTGAGCAAGATGGAATTAAACCAGAAACGAGTAACAGAAAAATACATGGAAAATCCTCAAATATTTACAAATTAAGCACTATACTTTAACATATCCTGCGGTCAAAGAAGTCAAAAGTTAAAATAGAGAATATTTTAAATTCAATTAAACTGAAAATGCAATGTATCAAAATTTGTGAAACATACTCAAAACAGTGCCTAGAGAGAAATTTTGCAACATTAAATGTAAATTAAATATTAGAAAAGAAGAAAGGTTTCAATTAATGATTTGATATTAAGAAAGTAGAAAAAGAAGTACAAACTAAATGCAAGACAAACATACAAAAATTTAAGGATAATAGCATGAATCAATAAAATAGAAAATAAAAATAAGGAGAAAATCAGTGAAACCAAAAGCTGGTTCTTTGAAAAGAGCAATAAAATTGATACATCTCTAGCCAGAATTATGAAGAAGAGAGGGCAAAAATAAACATTTTCAGGAATGAAAGGGAGATATTGCTGCTGACCTTAACATGATACTGAGAGAATATGGTAAAGAACTATATTCCAGCAAATTTGACAGATGAAGTGGCCAAATTACTTGGAAGGCACAAACTAACAAAGTCCACTCAACGAAAAAGAGATAGTATGAAGAGTCCTTTGTCAAACAAATAAATTGAATTCACAGATAAAATTCATTCCAACAAAGAAACTCCAGGACTGGTTTCACTGTGAATTCTATCAAGCAGTTACAGAAGAATTAATACTAATTCTGCTCAAGCTCTTCATAAAATAGAAGAGGAAACATATCCCAGTTTATTTTCTAAGGCTCGTATTACCTTTATACCAAAACCATAAAAAGATATAACTAGCAAAGAAACTATGGACATGTCCCTCATGAATTATACATAAATTCCCTCAACAAAATATCAACAAATAGAACCCAACATTATATAAAATTGCTAATAGATGATTTCCAAGTGTTTTAATTCTAGGAATGTAAGGCTGTCACCAAGTTAAAAAATCAGTCAATCAATTCACCATATTATTAGCCTAATTAAAAAAAACACAAAAATATGGTCATTTTGAGAGGCAAAAATAATCTATACCCAGACTAGTCAAGACATTAGAAACCAACATATATCTCATCTGATCTCAATGACCATACCAGTCTCTGGAAAAGTGAGCGTCAGAGTTTTAAAAGGCCTTTCCTGCAATTCTTTTATTAAGGTGACTATTTCTACGGGTATAGGTAGTTCATGGTCAAAAACATGCACAACTAAGGGGAACCCTTCACCTTGTAAATTGTAATGGTTCCCGTGGGTTGAGCAGCCACAAGTAGTGGCCTAGAAACTTATCTGGAAAAGTGGAAATTTTCCCAGAGATCTGAATATAAAGCCTAATGTCTAGTCACATGGGGATGATGAAGATCGTATTCAATAACATAATAGAAAAAAACATTTCTAAAATAAAAATTGGGTCTTCCATTTGAAAGGGAACAAGAATGGTCAAGCACAAGGCATGTTTTCATAATATTTCTAGAGTTTAGGAATAAAGAGAGAGTTTTATGGTCATATACATGGTTAAACTGAGTCAAGTACAACAAAGAGAATCAAGTTGCCCTCACATATCTACATAGTAATATTTAATGCCAGAAGAAAATATCTGCAAATTTCTAATTTTAAAAACTATCTTATACCCATACAAATTAATTTCAAGTTTAAAGTCAAGTGCAAAGTCTCTCTCTCTCTCTCTCTCTCTCTCTCTCTCTCTCTCTCTCTATATATATATATATATATATATATATATATATATATATGTCTATGAGTTTTCCTTTTTCCTTTGGTAGTGGTGGTGGAGGGGGCAGAGGAGAAAAACAAACTGATGCTGAAATTCACTCAACTGAAATGTGCTATGATATAGGGACTGACAGTGAGTACTGATTCCATTAAAATATAGACTAGGAATGAACAACTGTTGAAGTAATGGTGTATAGAACAAAATACAACTATTTAAATATTTGTCACGGTAGAATTAACAATATAACTAATAACATTAGAATGTGGAATGCAAGAAGTAAAAGTGTGCTAATATCTTTATTTTTCATAGTAAGAATTCATTTGATGCTGTCTAAATTTGGAATATATAACCAAAAATTAGAATAATAATGGCCATGTCATTTCCCCCATAAATATGTGTGTGTATTTAAATTTACTGAGGATTTTTTATGAGCTGATATCATGTATGATAGAAAAATATATCTGAAGTTTAATAAACCCTTTCATATGTTTCCTTTTAAATTCAAGTAAAATTAAATTTAATGTATTTTAAAATAAATTTATATCAAATTTATAAAATTATATCTGTATTATATACAGATATAAATTATATCTGTAGTTATCAATCTATCGTTCCATCATTCATCATTATATCTAAATATAGGCCTGGAATCACATCTGAAATTATATTTACCAAATTTTGATGATAAAAAGTATTTTGAGATAAAAATTTTGGCCTGTGTGTATAATAGGCATGTGTTAATTTTATACAAATAAACAGATTATTTTCCTTAAACATTTTAAATAAAAATTTGTGAAAGAGAGAAAGGCAGAATTTCTAAGTATAAATATATTGTTTGTATTTTTAGCAAAACTAGATTTTTGGATGCAGGAGCTTATACTTTTAATTCTGTATCATTCCATACTATACAAAATTTGATCACATGTTTATATTATTATTCTAATGTGAAACTGAAGATAGGCATCATAAAGAGTAACTAATTATAAGTCTTCTTCCCATCCCCAGACTTCAAGACCCTTAGATATAACAGAAAAGTCTAAACCATGTCAGAGAGACCACACTTCTTAGAGTGGTAATGCAAGGAACTACCTGGACAAAATGGTCAAAACTCTTTAAAACTGTATTGATCAATATCTAATATATAGTCAATTGAAGACAGAGAACTAAAAACCCTCAGGAAAAATGAAATTTCAAATGCTATTAGAAAAACTGATCTGATAAACTACAAAGAATATGATTTTGCCTCTTGTCAAGCTAGTTTGACCCCTGGGATACTTTCTTAGTCTCCTAGCTGCTGAAACAGTTGCTGAAACTATACAATGGGTTGACTTAGCTGTAGGAATTTACTGGCTCTGGGTTTCACAGGCTAGAAGACTGGCTTCCTCCTGGGGTCAGTTTCTTCTGGCTGGCTGACAATCTTTGGGATTCCTTAGCTTTTCTGTTACATGGCAATGCATGTGGTGGCATCTTCTCTATTTTTCTGGTTCTATTAACTTCTGTCTTCCTGCTTCTCCTGGCTTCTCTTTCCATGTTCAATTTCCTTTGCTTGTAAGAACTTCAGCCATATTGGTTTATGGCTCACCCTCATTCACTTTGGGCACACATTAGCTAATAGTATCTTCAAAGTTCCTATTTACCAGTGGATTCACACCAGGGATTTAGACCTGAACACCACTTTTGTGGGGGACATGATTCAATCCCCAGCAGATACTGTCTTTCTACCAGCCAATCTTGATCTCTGCCTTCTTTACACCTTGCCCAAAGTGAATCTCTCTGACCACAACTTACCTATCTTCTCCATATTTGGACTGACCTCAAAATGTGCCACTTGCTTTCCCAATTCATGTGTGCCTGGACTTCATTACTGTCTACATCTTAAACAGGCTTCACCTATGGCAAAAGTTACAATCTGCTTCACTAGACAGATTCCCTTTGATCTCCTAATGGAGAAATAAATGAAAGGACAGTTCAAAATGATATATGAGAAAATGGACAAGGGACCAAGATATAGATGGTTATGGAAGGGATGAAACAATGTATCAGAAAATATTTGTGCCATCGTGGAGGCTGCTAGGTTGGTGAATTGTTTCTGAAGATTAGAGAGCATTCAGAGTCTGAGCTACTGATTCAGAGTTACCAATGATAATGTGATTGTTGCAGCAGTGTTTCAAGATGAGAAAAACAAAATAAACCATGTAGGGAGAGTGAGCCAAGGGAGATTTTGGAGTTTGTATGAGGAGGAAGGTCCTGGGAGCCATAAAGTATTATCCGTGAAGAAGTAAATGAACCAGGGTAGTGTAGAAAAGCAAGGGAAGACTACTTAAGAATAATTGCCATCATTTATTGAAACGTGAGTGTGGTGAACTTAGCATTGTTAAGCACGGTGCTAAACACTCTATAATGCATGACCACAGTTAATTTAATTCTTAAAGGAAACTACATGAGGTGGTAGATTAAATGGTATAGATAAGGAACCTGGCTTAGGTTGGTCAATGCCCAAATCACACAGCTAAAAAGTAGCGCAACTAGGATTCAGACTCATTCTTTCTTGCGTTTCTGTCTAAGCTTGTAAACCACAGTGCTATACAATTTCTTTACATTGTCAAACCTTATAGACACTGAAATTAGCCAATGGAAATCCATTGGCCAATTTCATGAGAGTATTTCCAATTCAGCCTGAGGGGCAAAAACAGATTTCAAGCAGTTAAAGAATTTAGGATTATAAGACAATAGCTCTGGGAACAGACTCCCTGGCTCAAAATCCACCACCTCCACTAATTAGCCATATAACATTGGCCAAGTTAGTTAATCTCTTTGATTCTCTATTTTTCTTCTATGTAAAAAGAGAGTAATAGTAGCATCAAACTCTGGGGTTTATGGTAAATATTAATCAGTTAATGCAGGTAAACATCCTGGCCCATAGGAAAAATACTACCTCGCTTTTTTTTTTTTTTTTTTTTTTTTTTTTTTTTGAAGATTACAGTGCAGAAAGGAAGAGATTTTTAAAAAGAGACAACACATTAAAGAGAATTTTTGTTAATTTTTTTTAGGTAAGGAAATGACCTAAAATATATCTATAGCCAAATGGAAAAGGAGTCAATTGCAAATAGAAGCTAGAGTAAAGAGGCCAATGGCAGGGATGAAGACTGGGCACTTTGGGACAATGGCCTAGAGTGAGATCCTTATTTAGGAAGCCTGGCGCGACAAGACGAGCTGCACAGAAAAGGAGTTGTTCTTAGAAGGAAGTTGAGTTGGGCTGAAATTGAAGCAGGAAGACGTTTACGATAGTTGATGATATAGTGATGGTGTAGAGATATGGGATGTTGGGGGGGAAATAACAGAGTTAAGGTTTCCAAATAGCCGGAGTAGGATGTGCAGGTTGTCAGCTGGGTGTGAAGAATTGCTTTGAAGCAGGCTTTTGAATTAAAGGGTTTGCTGTTTGCAGTGAGAGCCAATTTGTAGTTAGCACAAATGTAACTTCCAGGTAGCTTTGGGATACTTAAACTGAGTCTGCTTGAAATTGCTCTCACTGGATCCCACAGAAGTAATTGTTCAAGAAAACATCCTTAGCTTGTTTCAGTTATTAGTGAGGGCCTATCTTACCAATAATCATTTCTCTTAGCTGTGGTTCTTCACTGATTCCCTTTACTGAACATAAAATTTCCCTTATCTTACTACTTTCATAAGAGATTATTTCCCCCCCTCAATGTGTTATTTTATTTAATTACTTATCTATTTATTTATTTTAATCCTGAAAAGATATTGGATTTTGTCATGCTTTTTTTCTGGATCTATAGAGATGATTATGAGTTTTTCCTTCTTAATTATGTTCATGTGATGGCTTACGTATATTGTTCTTCAGTGTTAAACAATTCTAGCATTTTTTATATTTTTATAAACTCCACTTTGTAATGATGAATTACCCTTTTACATATTATTGTAAGTTATTTGCCAATTTTATCTTAGAAAAGTTTATACCTATGTTCACTAAGGATTTTGATCCAACATTTAATTTTCTTCTAATGTCTAGTCAAGTTTTGGTATCAGCTTCGTAAAACCAGCTGGGAAATGTTCCTTTCTCCTGTATATTCTGAATCTTGGATACAATTTGTAATAGTTTTCCCCTTTAATGTTAGAATTCATCAGTAAAAACTGGTTCCAATGATTTCTTTGTTGATCTACCATTGGTCATGCAGAAATTTTCTTTAATTTTCAAATAATTTAGGGGGTTTTCAGATCTTAATTTGATGATTTCTAATTTATTTCTGCTCTATCCAGAGAATATACCCTGGTGAATATTTCCTGTGACTTGAAAAGAATGTGTATTCTACAATTTTGGGGTAGAGTGTTTTATAAATGTCTGTGAGGTGTAGACATTTGTTTGACCATGTTATTCAGATATTCTGTATACTTACTGATTTTTGCCCAGTTTGTTATCATTTTTTAAAACAAGGATATTAAATTCTCCAACTCTGATTTTGGATTTATCTCTTTCTCACTTTACTTCTTCAGTTTGACTTCAAATATTTTGAAGGCACTTTTACGTTTTTCATGTCTATACACTTTTAGATTATTTTTGGCCTTCCGTTTGGATTGACCGTATTATCTTTATGAAATATCTCTATCTCTGGTTTTACTCCTTGCATTAAAGTTGTTTTGTCTGTTATTTACATAGGCATAACAGCTTTCTTATGCCTAAACTTGCATAAGATACCTTTTTGCATACTTTTATATTCCACTGAACTTGTATTTATATTTAAAATTCTTCTCTTATTAACTACATAATGTTGAATCTTGATTTTTCATCTAGTAAGAGAATATAACACTTTTAATTTGGTTGTCTAATTCATTTACATTTAATGTAATGTAAATACATGTAATTTAATCTATTTATCACTGTAGCTATTACTTATTTTTTATTTGTCCCTTTTGATCTTTGATCTGCTCTTCTTTTTTTGGATCTTGTTTTGCATTAACTGAATATTTTTTCATCATTCAATTTTAATTCCTCTTTCGCTTTTCAGATGTATTTCTTCTCATTATTTTTTCAAACAATTGTTCTAGGGGTTAAAATATGCTTCCTTAATTTATCATAGTCAATTTAGATTTAATATTATACCACTTCATGTAAAATATAAGAATCCTGTGACAGTTAATGCTATTTAACACTTATCCTTTGTGCTAGTTCTGTCATTTATATTAATTCCTTTGGGAAGTTTACTTCTACTCCCACCTAATTTTGTTGGATGTGAAAATGGCCACAGAATATGGGAATAAAATATATTGGCAGCAAGGAAGATCTAAACATCCACTCTTTGTCCTCAACATCCTGTCTGATATCTGGAAGAAGAAGAGCTCTTTATCAGCTTGTGAGAATGATGAAAATCAATAGGAATTTGGAATAACAGAAGTAATATCAAAGAAAGGAAATCTGTTATAGTGGAAAAAAACAAAAATTTGGGAAAGAAACTCTCTGATTATGAGTCTTGGAACATTAAATATTAGTGGTATTTTCCTGAGACTCAGCCAATCTTCATTTTCTCCCTCCGTTCTCCCACCTCCCTCCCTCCCTCCCATTAACACTCAATGAACTATATCTTATGCACTGGGGAATACAAAATCTTGAACATCAGATTCCTCTCCTATAATTTGCATTGAATAAAAATCCTAACATGTTCTTATGGAGATTAAATTAAAGGGAAAAAAATCTGTGTATCATGCTAAGTACAGTCCTTGCATTTGGTAACTTATCAGTCAATGTTATTGGCTCAATCTTTTTTCCAAAGATTTAATTATTTATTTTACTTTTATCCATTTTAGCCGCCCCCCGCCCCCCTACCCCGTTTTTGCTGTTTTGTGTCCATTCACTGGGCAATTCTCTGTGTCTGTTTTCTGCCTCTCTTCTCATCCTTCTCTCCCTGTCTTCATTTGGATTCGATCCTGGGAACCTCCGATGTGGCAGAGAGGCATTCTACCACCTGCGCCACTGAATTTCCTGATTTTTTGGCGTGTCTCATCTTGGCTCTCCCTTGTGTCACTCTCCTGTTACGTCGTCATCTTGCTGCGTGGCTTGCAGGGACTGGCACACCCACATGCAGGGCCTGGAGGCTCACCTGCTCGCGGGGCCTGAGGGCTCTCCCACTTGTGGGGCCTGGCGGCCCACGCGCCTTCTATATTTTTTCTTTTATTTTACTGGGAGGTCCTGGGGATTGAACCCAGGTCCCTCCTTATGGGAGATGGATGCCCAACCATTTGAGCCACATCTGCCCCCATCAATTTTTCAACAAATATTAATTTCCTCCCCAGCCCCTAACTGCAGTGAATTATGCAGGGCCTTACTTTGCCAAGTAAAAGTCTCTAGGCAATTGCTCTTTGCACTGTGCCACTCAGAAGTCAAGGAGTTGTCATAGTAGCCAGAAAATATCAAAATTTTGAAACAAAAGAGCCCATTCCAGTTTAAACCTTAAAATCCAAGTTGTTTAAAAGCCACGAATATGATCTTCCATAAATAACAGAGCTCCAGAAGTATGGTCAAGCAGGAACTCTATTGTTTTATGCCCATTCAGTTTTATTCTTTCCGTATGTATTGCTAGTATCACTCATGTTGGGTTTAGCAGTGGTTCTTAGAAGGGTTTCTATATCTTACATTTGCAGAGCATCGATACTGGAAGGCACCTAGCTATATGTGCTAAAACATATGCCACCAAGCATGACTAACATGACACTTTCATCAAACCTGCTGCCAGAAACTCTTTCGCCAACCCAAAATTTCCTTACTATTCTTGACATGATAGATTTTTTACTTCCCAGGTGAAATCAGAAATATTTTTCCCTAATATTTTCCAGAAGGCAGACAAAAACAATCTAAAAGAAATGCCTAAATAGATTCCAGTAGGAAACTCAGGCTTTCTCTAGGTTTTATCAAGGCAATGTAGGGGAGCCCATATCTTAAATGAGACCAATCAATATGCTTATTAGACAAAAATATCAAGTTGATTATTTGTAGTATGGATTCCAGTATATTCTACTTCATGGAAACAAATTGTTTATGCTGTGGAAAATTGAGTTTAAAGAAATTACTTTCAAGGTTTGCTTAATTTAAATGTTTCCTCCTCGTATGTCACCATATTTTCCTTGTACTCACGTAGTCATTATTACTAAACAAATTCTTTCCTGGAAGATAGGTCTGATAACCTGAATTTCCTTAACATTATTTTCATATTCTTATCTTTTTTTTCTCTAAATGAATGCTTGATGCTGAAAATCAGGTAGTCAGGATGAATTAAGTATCTGGGAAACACTAGGTATAACACCAACAGTTTATCCAAATATGGTTTCATAACACAACTCCACCGCTATCTAGTGTGTTCCAGTGTGCAGGGCTCATGCTCAATAGTGACCAGGTCACTATTGGCTCAGACAAGGGCATTCACTTTCCTATTCTTTCTTCTCAGGGGTTTCACATCACCAAGCCATCCCATAGGACTCTGGGTTTGCTGACTTACTAATTTTACACTAGGTAGTGTTATTTTTCCTTCTTCTCCAGAGTTCGAGTGTAACGGTTTTGCTATGCTGAAAGTTCTCTGAGACACTTGAAACTGGAAATAGTTCTAGGATTATGTTGCAACATGAGCCTGCTGTGAGAGTTATTTTTCTCTAGTTCCCAATAACCAACATAAGTAAAAGAGCAGATACTAGAGTATTCTCTTTGCAATAAAGTACATATCTTACTTCCTTTCTGTGAGAGTGCACTCAATTATTCTTTAATGCATCACTGCCCTGGCAGGTGGTGATTTTGCCTATTTTACCAATTTAATTTTCTAGACAATTGTCAGTCATTGGAGAATTCCAACCAAAATTTGTTTAATATCTCATCAAAACACTAACAATTCACACAATGGTTCTGTGATTTTATGGTGAGTCTCATATGTTAATGTTATTTTTCTAATATATCTTTGATTTAGTATCTAAATGCTGCTTGGACTTATTTCTCTATGGAGCACAGCTATGCCAAGATCATCAGTACATGCATCAAGATGGGCATTTCTGAATTACTGGGAGCAGAATTAAAAGATACAATTTTATTTTAGTGGAGCTGAAAAGAAACAAAACACCAAAGTAGATTTATTAATGCCTTGGTGTTCTCAGTACTCAGCAGGATCTGATCAGAAATCTTCAGGCTGAGAAAGATGTTTACACTCAGTTACTATTAGTCTAGACTATGGGGTGAGAATTTTCCTCCCACGTACCCTGATCTTACCCAATTATTAACACATTGTGCGTAATATGATTTTTGGCAAATTGTGCCTTGGAGACTTAAAATTTGGGAGAAATGATGATGAGGCTGATAGCCAAAATAAAGCAGAAGGCACAGAGCAAAAGTTAATGCAGAGGCGAGAATGGAATTGAGATCCTCTAACATCCAGTCCAGGGTATTTTGGTTTATATAATGCCATATAGAATACCATGTACCTAATTTTTCTGAATCTGCCTAAATTCCTTACAGTGATATTTTTCTAAACAGAATAATTTCAATGCTTTGTGGTTATTCTTTTCACATCAAAATGTACTCCTGGTTTGCTGGCTTTTTTCTTTTTCTTTTTTGTTTTATTTCCTTTCCTTTCCCTTCCCTTCCTTCCCTTCCTCCTCCCCCTCTCTTCCCTTCCTTTCCCTTGTAATGTGAGGTTTTATTATGTGGTGGCCAATCTCCAAAGAATTTGTATTTGATAGCAGAACACTAAATTCTATCATGCTGAAAATGCTGATCCTTGTGGTTTGAATTATATACATGAAATCTCTTCATCACAGCCATCTCTTGAGCTATAAACAGTACTATCAATGAGACACAAAATAAGAAACACAATAAAATATTAAAGTTGCTAAATGCATCCTGAAGAATTGCCTTTTTTCACTAAATTACCTGTGTTATTTTTCTTAGTTTAAGGGTACAAAGATGTGAAAAGAGCCATATATTTGAATGATCTAATATATGAAACACAGTCCAAGAATTTGTTTGAATTTCTGTGCTTAATTAGACCAGAACTATTTAGAATTAAGAAGATACACAGAGCATTTTCATTTTTCCAATAATAATAAAACAAACAAACAAAAGAAGATACGCAGACAAAACAGATGCTTGTATTTTTAGCAAGGTCATGATAAGGCTGTTTGACCCAATCCAGATGTGTTCATAAATCTTGTGGTAAAGTTCTGAAATCCCCAACTGTATAAACAATTTCCAACCAAAAGACTGAAGGAATTGTCTGCTTGTAGCCATCTATGAGGTGTCTAGATAGTATTTTTATGATCCATAATGAAGTACAAAGTGAAAACCAAATAGAGGATAAAGAAAATCAAAATTTGCATATCTTTGCCAAGTATTTAAGGACCAGATTAAAAAAAAAAAAACAAAAAACCCAAAGAAACAAAAACAAAGGGAAAGTCATAGTTCCAAAAAACTGCACAATACAGCGAGATAAAGGGTTATACATTTGCCAGAGGTCAGACTATGTTCAGAGGTGCGAACAGCACCAGTAGCAATTGAAGTCAGAAAACATGGTTTCAAATCTGTTGCTCTTCAGTAGTTTTATGACCTTGGCCAGATGTTGTCTTTCTGAACCTTCCTTCTTAGCCCATTGTAATACTAGCAGACGGGATTGCTGTAGGGATAAAGAACATAGGCATCCTGGTAAGAGTCACCAGAGGACATGCACTTAAAAAAAAAAAAAAAAGCCAACCATCACATGCCCTGCTGAAATGACAGTAAATGGAGAGGATAGGCTAAATTAGTAAGGACAAAAATGATAGGAGACAAGATACCCAAGACAGGACACATGGCAATTACCTTATCAAGGTTGGGAAGGCTGAAATGTATGTATCTGCAGGAGCAAAATAACAATTGTAAGCTGACTTGTGCTTCCATGATTTCAGAAAGATGAGAAATTAAGAGCAGGTAGTACCTCTCAAGGTGACCCTGCGGGGTGAGACCACACACAAGGAGTTTGGTCCATGGACATTTAAACCACCTGATCCCAAAGATCAGCCAGCATAGCTTTTTCCCTCTCCCTGTCTTCTATGCCAGCAGATGGGAAGTTTCCTCTCTCTCTTTGTTTACATAAGAGGCTTTGACTTCAAGGATACCAGGCAAACTGAAGGTGGGTATTTAGTCTTACTGAATACAAAGAGGCTTCAGTAAAATCTGTATTCTGAAGGCTTGTCGCCCTCTAACCCTTTTACCAAAATTCTGCAGAATGCTGACAAGCAGGCTCCTAAGCCTCGTAGAAATTGACTGATCTAAGAGAAAAGACCTAAATATACTGATATAAGACAGGTGCCCACCTCATTTCCATTTCAACACAACCAAAATATACACGAAGTTTCCACTAAGCTTCCTAGTGTCTCACTTTAAAAATAAATAGTCAAGAAATTCATATTTGAAAAATGAATCTAACATGAATAACAGAGGCCCCCCAAAATGAAGAGACTAAAGAAATTTAAAGAAACAGAGACCATACAAGGAATAGGGTAAAAAATAGCTTCAAAATGTACAATCATGTCATCAGAGAATTGAAAGAAGATATTGTATTCATAAAACAAGGAGAAAATGCTATTATAAAAAGGAATATTCAAAGAATAAAAAGGAACACAGGGAAATTAAAAACATAACAGTGGAGTTTAAAAATTCAATATAGTTGAAACACAAATTCACAGTAATTCAAAACAGTGCTTCACAGATTTTAATATGCATACAAATCACCTGGGGAATTTATTTGTTAAAATGCAGATTCTGATTCAGTCTGGGGTGGGGCCTGGAAGTTTGCATTTCTAATAAGCTCCCAGGTGAAGCTGCTGCTGCTGGCCCTCCAACCAGCTCTCTCTGGTATAGAATAAAGAAAGAAACGGGAAATAGAGAAGACATAGCGGATCTGTCTCTGTGAAGGTCTAGGAAAAGAAAGAATAGAGGAGTTGGAAAATTTTAAAGATAAAATAAAGTTTTCTAGAACATCAGTTTCCAAAATTAAAGGACCACTTAATGTCCAGCTCAGTAAGTGAAAAGTGACCTACACCAAGGCATGTGAAAAAATTCAGAGTATCAGATAGGGATAGAAAGATCATAAAACTTGCACAATACCATTCATGCAAACTTCAAAAATCAAACTGCCAGATAGCAGATACTGCAGTCATATTTCCAAATCTAGAACACTATCTGCAGCCTACTTCACAATTCAGTATACTAGAAGAATGAATATGAATGGTATCCAAATATTTTGGAGAAAATAATTTAAGTAATTTCCAGGCATTCGTTTTCAGGTTGGGTATGTGCCCTCCCTCCCCCCCTCCCCGCCCCTCCCCCCCAAATGAGGACATAAACTTCTTGGGATGTAGGAATTAGGAGATCCAACAAAAGAAAGAGGTAAATGGAATTTCTAGATGGTAATAAAGGTTAAGTCAAGGTTGACAGCTGTGGAATAGGTTTAGAGAGCAATCAATCAGACTGGAGAAGAGAACACACTGAAGGGAAGTCTCAGATTGAAGAGTGCCACTGAAAGAGCCTCAACCTGGGTCACCAGAAGCCCAGGGAATGAAGGAGGAGCCTTTTGGATTCAGTAGGAAGAGCATTGCCTTTTTAAGAATAGAAGATGGATCACTAGTGATAAGAAAGAACTCATGGCAAATATAGGAGGCTGGACATTTCATTAACTAAAATGAGACTATTATTGGAACTAAGTGTAACTGGAAGACTTTTTAATGTCCAAGACACCCCAGACAAACCATGAGATCTGCCCTAGCCCTGAAGAGTAGGTTTTGAATAATCTGTGGGAGAAAAATAAAGTTGTTTTCTGATTGTATCTTACAGCCCTCTCTTGTTCAATATAAAGGCTACAGTAGAATTTTCATGAGCTCAGTTTAGAGGAGTGTCACAAACGCATGGCATTTTGAGGTCATTGGGCAGAGCTTAATAGAAGCACGACTGCGTAAGAGGGAGGAGGTGAGGTGACATTCCATTTGACGCCAGAGTTTGGAGCAACTGCTGCCCCACTTCTTAAAGAAGCTAGATTCCTTTGACCTTCTGTATTTTAAAACCGTTGAAGTCAAGAGAAAAGAATAGAAAAAGATTGCAGCATGATAGTCCAAAAGGGGCCTCACCATCAACCTCTGCCCCATGGAAACAACTGATCAAAATTTTAAAACAAATTAAAACATACCACAACAATTTTGTATACATTAAGTAGCCACCTTGAGAGTACAAACTCACTACTCCAATTTTAAAGTAGATTTTAGAGATAATTTTTCTTAGTGATCTAGCTATAGTTGGTGATAAAGGTAAGTAGGATTTTCTGGGGACCTCATTAATCTTAAAGGTTGATAACACCCTCCAACATACACATCTATTGATGCCATTTTCCAATGTAGGGCTGTGTGAGTGAGGTTTATAGGAACATACAGAATGAATCAGAACTTTCCGAGAAGCAACAGAGAAAGTAAAAGTATTTGAAGAGGTCATTCATTTATTCATTCAACAAAAATATATTGAGTATCTACTCAATCCAAATACCCTGATAGCAATTAGCAGGACAAGAAAATAAATACTAAAAAAAATTATATTTTAGAATAAAAAGTAAAAAAGAAACAAAAACCATAGGACCGAACAACACAAACAGGGAACCTTAATGTAAACCATGGACTATAGTTAATAGTACAATTAGAATACTGTTCTTTTATCAATTGCAACAAATGTATCACACTAAAGCAAGGTGTTAATAATAGGAAAGGAATATGTGAACTCTATTTCTGCATGACTTTTCTGTAAACCTACAACTTCTCTAATTAAAAAAAGTCTTTTATAAGTCTTATAGAATCCTGTCATTTTATTGCATTATATTAAAAGAAACAATGTCAATATATGTTGAAATATAGAAGATTATAAAGGACAAGTAATTATAAACCACCCAATGGAGGAAATAAAATCTGATACATAATTACATAGTTACTACATTTAGATATTTACATTGGGCATATGGGAATTTTTACAATGAGATTCTACTTGATAGGGATCCATTCGTGCCCTGCTCCCATATTTCTATAAGTTTCCTCTGCATATTTATTTATCTTTTAATAAATATAAAGGCAGATGCCAAGAAGAAACTAAATACTTAAAATAAAGAATGGCTGTAAGGGACTTTATGACGTTATATCTATTTCTGTGCCCCTGCTTCCACAGAGGCCTTCCTTGTTTCTTACCCAGTTTCCCTTCCGTGCTCAAGGTCAATCAGTAGAGCTTAAGCACGTCCTGCAGGGACACCTTGTTTTCCATGCCTTGGGGATATATGGACGAGAAAGTGACCCCACCAGTTTCAACTGAATCGTCCTCTAGCACTCAATAGTCTTCTTGTTAAGAAAGTTTTGCCCTATGGGGGGATGTAGACATTTAAAAATAACTATGGGGGTGATATAAATCTAAATGAGGCCTTAGGAAAAACTTCTAAAATATTTTTCCAGTAGATCCCTGGGGAAACGATGTATAAAATCTCTTCATTCTGCCTAGACCCAGAAAGATTTCACTAAGGCTTTCTGTGGCCCCTGTTTATACCTTGATGATCTCACTTTTCTCTATATCTGAATCACTCTTTGAATCTGTGTGCCCTCTTCCTCATTTTCATTGATTAGATCCTAATGCAAACTGCCCCCTCACGTGGATTACAGCAATCACCTCCTAACTGGCCTCCCACCGCTGGTCTCTCTATATTTGCTTCAAGGCTTATGTACCTCCAGTGAGTCTCTACGCACTGCCAGAGAAAGTTCCTTCAGAATAGTTCTGACCATTTACCCGTAACAGCTTTCATTTTGATTCAGGTGAGCAATCTAGCAACTGGAAAATATGTCCAGAAAGATAAGGCCAAAGTCTTATCAAGTCATTCCCCTGCTAAAAACAGCTGTGGTCTACTGAATTAAACATATGTCCTCAGGCTACCTTCAGAACTTGGGCTCAAGCTATGGGCTATGTCTAATCTCCCACCATTCTTTACCCTGATTCTCTGTTGAAACTACTAAAAGCTACTCGGTGGGGACCAAACACAGTGAGCACTGCTCACCATTCCTCAGGGCCTGTTCTCTGCGTAAGGTTTCCTTAACCTGCTGTGGCCTGCTGTATTTCCTTAAGATAGCCTCAACATCCTCCATGGTCTTCTGCAATGTGATCTTACAGCTCCTCCATCATGAACGGGAGGCTCTTCCACCACTGCCTTGAACTTGGGCAGATTTTCACAGTGTTGGCAAAGAATATGGCAGAAATGACTCTGTGCCAGGTCCAGCCATGGATCTTAGCTGGCCAGGCAGCTTCTGCTTCCTGCCTTTTGGTAGCCAGCCTCCATGTGAAAAATGCCATTACCCTGGAGAGAATGGAGGCCAGGAACACTAAGGAAACAGGTTGTGGGTGAAGAAGCCACCTTACAAATGGCTTCTCCAGCGCCAGGTGGCCAGCAGATGCCCTGTGTGATCAGACCACCGTGCAGATGAGCCCTTTCATAACTCCTGACCCCCAAAATCATGAGGAAAATTAAAAGGTTGACCTTAGCTGTTAAGCTTTAGAGTTGTTTGCTGTGCAGTAATAGATGGTGCAAGCATCTATCCATCTTTAGATTTTGCCAACTTTGCCTTTACGAAAGGTATCAAAAGTCATCTAGTCTCCAAATCAAATATCTTCATTTCTGTTCACCACCAGTTAACTTCTCTGTAGCATTTTTCACTGTTCACTCCCTTTTCTGTAAATATTATCCTGGGCTAGTTTCTATTGTTGATGGTTCCTCCACCCTCTACTCATCTCCCCAGTGTTGTTTTTTCCTGAGTTCAGTCCTAATGCCCCAACGATCTTCTCTCCATACAACAGTCAGGAGCATCTGCATTGGCACAAACCACGAGGTCAACTCATCTTATGATACAGCTAGAAGAAGCACCTCCATAGTTAACATCAGAAAGTTGCCTGTGAATTTCTATTTTTAAATTATTCCTGAATATTAACATCTTGTCTTGTGCCAATTTTCTCATTGACCTCTGCACTGGATGGAATAGGAACTGACCCCCGCCCCCTCGCCCAAATTCATGTCCTCCTAGAATCTGTGAATGTGACTTTATTTGGAAATAGGGCTTCGCAGCTGTAGTCAGGTTAAAATGAGGTCATATTGAATTACTGTCAATCCTCAATCCAGTGTGACTGGTATCCTTATAAGAAGAGGAAATTTGGACCAAGAGACACAGGGAGAACACCCTGTGACGACAGAGGCCAAGACTGGAGTGGAAGCGTCAGGATTGCTGGCAGCCACCAGGAGCTGAAAGAGGCAAGGAAAAGTCCTCCCCTAGAGTCTTTGGAGGCAGCATGGCCCTGCCAATGCCTTAATTTCAGACTTCTGGCCTCCAGAACTGGGAGAGAATGGATTTCTCTTGTTTTAAGCCACCCAGTTACTGATACCCAGTTACAGCAGCCCGGAAAAAAGAATACAACGTCCTATTTTAAATGAAGAAGGTAATTTAAATAAGCATAAATATTTCCTCTGTTTCCACTGAAGAAAACTGTTATTACTTTTAAATAGAAAAACATAATCCATAAATAATAGTTTATCTCCTGATTTGGCCTTTATGCCAGAAAGCAAAACAGAGTTGCATACCTCTCTGTATATCCTGAGATGTTCATTTCTAATTTCCAAGGGATCGATAATCCATATATATTGTTAATATCTGATTTATTTGTTTAAACCAGACGTTTTATTCCAGAGCATGTTTAAAATAGTCTCCTGGGCCAGTGTTTTGCTTCCTGCTGGAAGAGTAGATGCTCTTCCTTCTTCTCTCCGTCCTTTATAAACTCTCTTGATTGCTATCAAGCTTTTATTAGGGGTGACTAAAAGTAGGGGCTCTGGAGTCGAGGCTGCCTGGATGCAAACCTTTTCTCTGCTTTTTAGGAGCCAGGTGATTTGGGGCAGGTTACTTAATCTTGCTCCTGATAGATCATGAGCCCATAGATGACAGAAAATTAGTTTATTTATCTGATACAGAGTTGACATTCCATAATTATCTGTGGAAGGAATTAATTTATTAACCCTTTAAGACCTTGCTCCAGTGGTAAGATGTTCATAAAACCTTCCCTCATGTTTCTAAAAAACGACTTCTTTGCTTTTCTAAAGCTCTGTGTGTCTTTGATAATCCTTTTTGTGTATGCCATATGTTAGGATTACATATATTTGCTTCATTTACATAATTTTGTGGAAGATCTTTGAGAACAAAGACTATGGCATATTCATCTTTGCATTCTTCACAAAAGCTAACATAATACCTAGCTCGTATTAAGTGCTGAATGAACATTCATTACATAAATTATTAATTTTTTGACCTGTGTAGTATTGTCTTTTATGTTAAAGAATTGCTGCCAATCAATATACTCTAAAGTTCTTTATATTTTTTGTCTCATTATATTTATATCTTTCATGAAAAGCTTTTTAAAGTTACCTTGTTGGTTCTTTTTTCTTTTTTTCTTCTTCTTTATTTTATGGTATCTTTATCTACCAATTATTTGGAATACGAGCTATTTTTCCAATATCTGTGTGTCATGTGAAATAATATCATCTGTTACTAGAACATGACTAATGAATAAAATCAATTTAACTCAAGTGAAAAGCTTGGATTGATTATACTTCTGCAGTACTAAATTCACATACACTACTAAGTAAATACCAAGTGTAATGACATGCTTCCTTTAAGAATTTCTTTAATTATGTTAAATATAACATTCCATATTTTCATCTTAGATTCATTTTTAGCATCAAAATGTTCACATGGTCTCAGAGCCCTACTTCTGCATTTTCACTCTGCTTGAAAGCATTTGTAGATTTTCTTCTATGCAGCTGTTGCTAATTAATTAAAATCTGCAGTGGAACTTTCTTTTCTTTCCCCAAAATGGTGGTGTTTTGAGCAAACCATTCCCTATAGCATGAAATAAATGAGTATTTATGGACCTATTATTATTATTCTTTTTTGTAGTAATATCTAATTTAAAGGCTGTTTACATTTCCAGGTATACAAAATCAAACCAATTTTTGAAAAAATATTTTATGAGTATCAATTTATTTGCTGAAAATGAATTAATTTATTAAATATATGTTAAGTGTTCATTGAGCTAGATTAAAGATACATTAAATATAGAGATTGACTCCATTAATACTTATTAAACACCCATTTATTTTTATCATAAGTTTGATGAAAATATTTTATCATATTTATAATAAGATAGTTATCCATCTATCAGCTACCTACTTATCTGATCTGTCCATCTATCTGTCTATCTCTATGAATATTAAGAAACTACCCAAGATCACACAACTAGGTGACAGCACCTGTGTTAAACACAGGACCTCAGACGCTATGTTGTACTTTATTCATTACCCCTGCCTACCTCCCCGGAGTTTGACTCTTGGTAGGAACAGGTCTATCAGAGACAGAAGTCTTTTTACTGTTTGAAATGTTGTTGATTCAGTAAAAATACATGAAAGACCACCTCATGATCTTAGAATCTTGGACAAACTGGACTATTAGCACAAGCTAGGTTTTTCTGACAATTTTTTCCCTTTCAGAAAAGATATTTATCAGAATTCCAGGCAAACGTCCTTTCAACATTTTTCCTAGTGATGGCTTTTATGCAATTGTGAGGAAGGAATTAACGTAGTAGGTCTATGTAATTCAGTTCTCACGTGTCTCGGTAGCCATGGTGATTCCCTTGGTCAAACTCTAAGGAGTAAACTGCTGGAATGTTCCCCTATTTACCGGGTAGTAATTCTCTTCTGCACACCCAAAGCAGTGTGTCAAGGTGAATGAGGTTGTCAGCATGTTTACCCTAAACATGAAGATTTGTGATGTGCACTTTTGGCCTGGTTTGGAGCCCACAACATGGCAGCTCTTGAGGCAGGTATGTGACCAGCTCCCTTTAAGAAGTTTGCACCCTAAGACTCTAGTGGACTTTCCTGGGCAAGAGCCTCTCTCACATGTCCCTGCAGTTCACAGCTGAAGAGAAAGACGTCTGTGCAATCTGTGTAGAGGGAAGACAAGAGTCTATTATCTGACCTCTCTGGCCTTTGCCTCTGGATATCTTTTCCTGCAGTTCTCACACTGAACCCTTTGCTGTAATAAATCTTAGCCACGAGTATAACGTTATACTGAGCTGTGTGAGTTCTTCCAGCAAGTAACTAAACTAGTGTGTGGGACCACCAAAACAGCAATAAAGTTTTTTTTTTTTTCCCCATAAATGCATTTTTAATTTTTTATTTTAATTCCATGTAAGCCCATGTGACTTGATACTTTTAATATCTCAAGACATTAAAATTCTAAGCATATTGAAAGTATATTTCTTTTTGCCCTACTATTTAGATATCAGTTTTTATGATAGCTACCATTTTCATATTTTTAAAATTGTTTTACTGTTTCCCCAAGTGAATCAAACTTTCATATCCTGTAACAATACTTGTTTATAATGCATAAAAGGATAGGCATGTTTTATCAAAGATATTTTGAGTCTATTAAGATCTGTAGAAAAAAGATTCATTAGAATATTAAGACTATCATACTTTACTCTTCTTCCCAATATATGTCTAGTAGGAACATGATGAGCTTAAAGTCCCCCAGCCTTGCCTATTGCCAGCTGGGTCATGTGGACACATAATATAGGAAAAATGTCCCCTACTTCATAAAGTTGTTTTGAAGATTAAATTAGACCATGTATAAAGTACTATCTGAGGTACAACATTCCTGGAGACTGTCAAAAATGTCCATAAACCTAAGTAAATATAAAAGCCGCAAATAATTTTTTCTATTGCTATTGTAAATTGAATTTTTGAAATTTTATTTTCTAATTGTTTGCTTCATTATACAAAAAAAAGTTGATTTTGGTAAATTAACTTTGTGTGCTATGATTTTGCTAAATCCACTTATTCTAGTAGATACTTTTAGATGACTTAGGATTTTTTTCACATAAACAAACCTCGAGTACAGCACTGAATAGAACTGGTGAAAATGGAGGTTCTTGACTTGTTCCTGATCTTAGCGGGAAAGAATTCAGTATTTCATTATTAAGTATGATGTTGACTGTAGGCTTTTCACAGATGCTCTATCAGTTTGAAGATGTTCCCATCTAGTCCTAGTTTCTGCAAAGTTCTTTACATGAATGAGTATTGAGTTAGTCGATGGCCTTTTATGTATCTATTAATATAATCATAGAGCTTTTCTCCTTTATTCTGTTAATAAGGTGAATGACATTGATTTATTTTTGAATGTTAAAACAACTTTTCATTCTTTAGATAAAACCTACTGGAGATGATGTGTCATTCTTTTTATATATTGTTGCTTAAATCTATAAGACTCCTTTTTATAGGATAGAATTATCGTAGAAGTATGTTTATTTGCAGGTGGTTATACGTTGATTTCAAAGCTTGACGTGGCACCCATGATTATCCCTCATGTAGTATCTTAGTAGTTTGTTTATTTTCCTGTCTCTTTCTCCTTAAAATCCACTGACTTTTTGGCTATGACATGGGTTGATTTTTATCAAGCAGCCTAAGAACTTCCTTTCAAATATGCTGGAAATTTATTGTGAAATTTTTGGTGCTGACACTAAGAAATTTAAGTCCATTGCAAGTACAGTTGCAGGACAGATTACAAGCTTTGAGTTCATAATGAAATCTATGGCAGAGTAATATCTCCTGGTAATGTAGGTCATTAAGGTGGTGGTTGGTTTTTCCGCTGAGATTATGGCTTACTGTGTACTCCACATTTTATATTAAAAAACAAACATATTATTCCTTGTCGTCTGATGACAAAAGTATATGTATTGACTTCATATCCACATTTTGATCAGCTTATCTGGCAAGTCTCCTTTCCTAGCACAAATGCCAAATATCCTTAACTAACTGAGGAAAAATAAAAACACAGCAGCAAAACAGTATTTTTTCATTAAAGATATAAGATTATTCTTTGGTAATCAGAAAAAAATAAACTTCTCTTAAGGTTCACTATTAACAAAAATAAAATGGGTTATTCAGAAAATATGTATTGATCATATACTATGTGCAAGCACTGAACTAGGACTCTAAAGGAATAAACAATGGAAGAGACTTAAGGTGCAACTAGATGTGTTCTTAACACACCTACATTAAGTTAGAAGTTTTAAAAGATTAAAAGCATGACTCATGAATATATAAAATGCAAACATGTCAAAAATTTTTTATATTTATTAATTAATGAAGAGACCAGTGTGATGTGTTAACTGGTTCAAAGAGCATTTTAGAGCTGCTTATATAGAGACAATATTATGTTAAGATCTCTGAGTTAGATACCAAACCAGTTAATGTCCAAAAAGAGCCTTAAAAGTTTCGGGTCATCTGTGCCAACAGTGAGAAATTATTACATCTCCCAAGCATTTAAAATCTAATTTTCTTAAGAGTAGGACCTTTGATGAACATTGAATTTAAACATGAACTTTCACATAGATAATTCTTTTGACTCTTATATGAAAATGAAAAAAATATGCTGTTTCTCATTTTCCCTCATTTTCAAGGTTTAGATCATTTTTCCTACATCGATAAATACAATGCATTCATATTATACATACATAGTGTTAAAGCCCGAAAAAGCATGTGAGGTGAAGTTTTACTGAATGTTCAGAAGATGGAAATGTGTTTAGACTTGGCCTTAATGAATAGTAGATAGTAGAATAACAATTGGCAGGGATGGGGATTAGATGAAGAGATCAGAAAAGGAAATACTGAAGCCACCAAGGCCCGGAAGCACGGGTACACATTTTTTTTTTTTTTTTTTTTTTTAATTTTGGGTAAAAATCAAAATTCTCACAATACATACAAACATTTGTAAAATGATATATAAATATATATGCATATATGTGTATTTGCTTACAAAAATGTTATTTATATATATATATATACATATATTTTAAGAGGTGCTTAGATTACCTAAAATATTACATGGAACCCACTGGGATTCCCATGTTGCCCACCTCCCACACCTCCCACCACATCCCACACAAACATCTCCCACAGTGTGGCCCACCAACCTCAATGAACTTACACATTCTGGAGCCTTGCCACCAACCATAGACCACAGTTCACACTGTAGACCACACTCTCTCCCACTCAGTTCTGAGTGGTGTGTGCTGATTTAAAATGGCCTACATCCATTGCCACAACAGTACTCAGGACAACCTCCAACTCCCAAAGAAGCCCCTGTATTTCAACTGCTCATCCCCTCCCTACCCAAAAAACTGTCAAGTGGCCACTGGCTCCACCTCATTGTTATAATTTCTTGCATTGCAAGAATCACCATATGTGAGCAAGAGAATACCATCAAGTCCACTCTAGTCCATAGCTCTTCCCCCAATCCAGAGGCGACTGGGATGGTGATGTCCACTCCAACTCCAAGTGAGAGAGGGCTTATATCCCATGGATATGGTGGGTGGGATGATCCTGCCTGCAGATGCAGGCCCTCTCCATTCCCTGGGATGGCCATTTCCCATCGTTGTCTCCTCACCAGGTGACTTGGATGAGTCCATTGAGCTGTAGGGTAGGAGTTGCAGCTCCACCTAGATTTCATGCACACCTGGCACATAGGTAGGCGGGAGGCTCCAGTCTCTGGAAGTATACCTAAGAAACTCCAGCATCACATGTAGGTTTGAATAGAAGGGACTGGTGAACCATGTGCAGGGAGGACTTATTTAAGTCTAATTCTGTCACTCTCAGGAGCACAGATTCCAAAATAGAACCCACTGATAAGGCATCAGTCTCTGGGGCTATCCCCCCTTATATAAGACCAGGGTGTCTCTGGAGCTCTCAGGAACCCCACTGAGTGGGGTGATAGGCACTTAGATGTTCTATGAGCTCCTACTGAGGTGTGCGTAAGAGTTACCTCTGGGATGACCTCCCGACTCTCTTTGAAGTCTCTTAGCCACTTGAACTCATTTGTCTTTACCGTTTCCCCCTTTTATTCAAGGTCTTTTTCCAGTTGTGTTGCCAGTTGGCACTTGGGAAAAGTTTTCAATTTAACCATAACAAGGGCTCAGTTTGTTTATAGCATAGAAGACATGGAAGATAACAGCAAACTGTAAGACTGAGAAGAAAGCTTGTGCCTACTTTCTTTGGTAAGTAATGATGATCCCTAAAGGTTTTAGATCCTGGATGAGACTGAATCAGATCTACTCTTTAGAAGAATTAACTAGCTATAATGTGTTTACTAGAAATTACAGTTACAACCAGGGACTCTTATTTCAGTCACAGCCTTATTGAGATAATCTTACCAAGCAAGAGCTTGCTGCCCACAGGAGCCAATACTATGACATCAGGATTTTGAGAAAAGAAAGTTTTATTGCAAGGTGGGCCATCAAGGAAACAAGAGGCAACTCAAATCTGTCTCCCCGATCCAAGAAATAAGGAAGACTTATAGGATGGAAGCAAAGGGAGTTTGGCATATGCTGACTGATTGTTTATAGGACTGTCTATATATGGTAGGAATATGCCACTGGGCTGCATCTTATCTCCCTTTTGAGGGACAGTCTCACATTTTATTTACCTAACATGACTCCTCATCCCCATACTCTCAGTTCTGAGGAAGTCATTTTTGTTCCTAGTGTGTCAGGGGTCATTCAGTAGGCAAGGGCACAGTGTGTGTCTGTGTGTGCTCCATTGGCAGCTGAGTTTGACTATGGTTAATTCTGACTGCCTATAAGATAAACTCAGGAAAGAATGTTAGGAATGGGAAGGGACAGAATTCTGATCGGCAGCAGGTTTTGGTATGAATCTGGATTTTTAGTTAGGACTCCTGGTTATCTGTCTGTGGTTTCAATGGCATGCATCTGTCCACCTAATATGAATTGGGTCTGTCTCGATCCAGGTACTGTGTCAGACAGTGAGGATGTAATAATAAATAAACATCCTTGCCATCAAAACACTTCTGTATTGTGTGGGATAGAAACTAATAAATATACATTATACTACTTTCAAAGACAACATTGAGTCTGAGACAAAATCAGCTCAGGCTGTTCATTCATAAACTTGCAGCCGTCACATTTGTTTCAACATGGGTTCAAGGATGTTAGAAAAGAGAGTAAGTTTTATGAAGTAAAAAGAGGAACTAACTGAAATAGTCTCTGATCTGTAAGCATTCGATTAAGGTGGGATATGGAAACAGAAGAGACGTTCTCATTGTACCTTTGGTAATCCCTGGTTGGCTACAAAGGGCAAATGAGGAGTTTGTTCAATATTAGAGACAGAGGGTTTATAAGGCCAGCTGTTTCCTGTAACAGGTGAGGTTGATGTGGTGATTTTTGCAGTCAAAGTGTTACAACATCCTAAATGGGAGTGGATTTGGAAGACTCCCTTAGCTGGCACTTTCTTACTATCATGTATTGAATGCTAAGATCCTAGCAGTTTTGTATAGAGAAATCTGAATTTACAGATGAGATGAATTTGGTACTGATTGGCATTATAAAAGGACAAACTACAAAAGTGGCCACCCTTGAAATATCAAAAGACCAGAAAAAATGTTTGCATTAAATACAGTTTGTGTATGTGATTATATATATGCATGTTTATTCAAAAACACAGAAAATATAGAAAGCAGGGCTACAAACTGGCAGTCCATGGCCTAAAGCTTTGTTTTATTTATTTGTACAGGCTAAAAATTAAATTTTCATGCCATTAGCAGGACCTGCATATCCAGCTTGCCAGAGCCTCTACCAGTGGACATGTTCTTATACCAGTGTGTTTTGCGTATCCATGATATCACCTTATATGGGAAGATTTTTTTTAAAGTAGTGTTCTTTAACAATGGCAATTGCTGTGCAGTGATTCTAAGGCTCTAATTTCAGGGAATCACTTTAAGAGCTTTCCAAATGCAGATTTTAGGCCCCTTGTTCAGTTACTGATTCTAAAGAGCTGGAATTCAGTTTAAATATCTTCAGAAACTCTCCCCAGGCTATTCTTAGGCAGGTTATTCCTGATCACTCCTTAAGAAACACCACCTAAGGCTAAGGAATCACAGTGAAATCTTGCTTAATCTTAACCATTAATCTTGCTTAGTGGTTTGGGTTTTTTTTTTTTTAGTTTTGAAGTTGCTAAAACAGATACATACAATGAATTGGCTTGAACACTGGGAATGTATTGACTCCCATTTTTAAGTCTAGGAGAAGTCCAAACTAGAGGTGTCAGCAAAGCAATGCTTTCTCCCAGAAGACTGGCATTCTGGGGTTGGCTGCCAGGGATCCGGGTCCTTGGCTTTTCTGTGGCAACACATGTGGTGGTGGTGTCTTCTCCTTTCCCCTCTGGGTTCCATTGACTTCTGGCTTCTGGTTGTCCCTGTGGTTTCTCTTTGACTTTCAATTGATCAAGGACTCCAGTAATCTGGATTAAAGCCCAACCTGATTCACCTGGGCCACATTTCAACTGAAGTAACATCTGAAGAAATTTTATTAGCACCCGCCAGTATGTGGACCAAGACCAAGACCGTGGCCAGACTGGGTCACACAATTCAATCCACCACAGTGGACTCTGGGTCACCCTTAGGCTATTCACATTTCCAATATAATTAATAGTTTCTAATTAAGCTTGGAGCCACCGTTTTCATTTTGGGAAATAAGAGATATCCCCTGTCTAGAAGGGAATGATTATCATGTCATCAGTAATTAAGAGCATCATCTGTGAGCACCAGATCCATAAGAAATGCACTGCTGTGATACGGCCCAAACATATTGTGGTGGTTTGAAACTGTATGTACCCCAGAAAATCATGTTCTTAAAGATGATCCATTCCTATGGGTATAAACCTATTGTAAGGACCTTTTGATGAGGTTACTTCAGTTAAGGCATGGCCCAGGGTGGGTCTCAATCCTCTTACTGGAATCTTTATAAGAGAATGAAATTGAGAAAAAGAAAGAGAAAGCCATAGGAAGCAAGAAGGTGAAATCAATGAAACTTGGAAGAAAAGGGAGAGACGGAGCCAATGTGACCATGGGCTTTGCCCATGGCAGAGGAGCCCAGGATCGCTGGCAGGCAGTCTTCAGGAAGAAAGCATCACCTGATGTGCCTTGATCTGGATACTTTTCTCAGCCTCAAATCTGTAAGCTTGTAAGCTAATAAATTCCCACTGTTAAAACCAACCCATTTTATGGTATCTGCTTTTGGCAGCCTCAAAAACTAAAACACATATTTTGAATCAGACATAATTTTCAAAAGAAAATAAAAAGATCATCATTTTAATATTTTAATATAAACCACAAGGACAACTAAAACTAATGAAAGTTGACTGTTAAATTGGAAATATATTTGTGCCATGCTGCTAATTCAATGCATAAGCAAGTGACTAGCTTTCAAAAATTTCCCTGACTTTTTCTAGTAATCAGTGTCTCAGTTAATTTCCTCTTTATAGTACAGACTAACCCTTTAAGCATGGCTATCTTCAACTTCAGTGCTTCAGGCAATAGGTAGCAAAATTACTAACATGATGATGATTAAAGTGTCATTTAAAATTGGTGACACCTACTTGTAATCAGCAGAATTGATAAAGCTTTTTTAGTGTACATACTGCAACGGTAGCTTTAGAATTATCATAACCTATGTTGGGTAATGTATAAGTCAGCCAAAGAGGTGCTGATGCAAGTACCAGAAATCTGTTGGCTTTTATAAAGGGTATTTATTTGGGGTAAGAGCTTAAAATTACAAAGCCCTAAAAGGTCCAACTCAAGGCTGCTTTCTCACCAAAGTCTGTTGCCACGTGTTGAAACAAGATGGCGGGCAATCTCTGCCTGGCCTCTAGGGCCTTCTCAGCTGCTCGGCTGATTTGTTCTCTTCAGCTGCAAACTATCAGGCAAATGGTTCATCTCTTTTCTCAGGACTTTAGCTGTTTGAGCCTTTTCCTTTCTGTCACAAGGCAGGACCGAAATGACCAAGTTCTCTCCCCTTCCTTGTGTCTTCTTGAGTGACTGTCCATTTATATCAGCCCACCAAGGGGGCGGGGACTCAACACTGAGTCACGCCCTACTACTAGTCAAATCAAAACCCTAATCTTAACATATAATTTAATCAAAGACATCTCAGGTGAATCTAATACAATCAAAGGGGATCACACCCAGAGGAACAGACCAGTTTACAAACATAACCCTTCTCTTTTTGGGATTCATAAATAATCTCAAACTGCCACAGGTAATTTATTAAAATATTTAATAAGATAATGTGCTAAGAAATAAAAACCTAGATATTTAAGGAAAAGAGTATGCTTTAAGTAATTCTTTTAGAAAAAAGTAATTGCATTTTCTTCTAAAGAAGCGTATATTTTTTCACTTCTAAATGTATTTTAAAAGTTGGAGAAAAGTCACTCAATCATTCACCTTTTTGCATATATTCATGGTGGTTATTGATTACAAAACTTAGTGAAATAGGGAAATATTTCTGTAAGGCATGTTAAGTCTATAGGAAAATGACAATTATTATTGATTTTATTAGGGCAAAAGCCTATAGTTTAATGAAAACATGATGCATTTCCTGTAGGTTATGATTTTTGGGCCACCTAAGGTCATTGTTTCTATTCTCTTTTCCCAACGCCAACCTCCAATCTCCCTCTATCTTCAGGCACCACAAAGCAAACCAAAAAAACAGTTTTACTCCATTCATGCTATCCTCCTTCATGGTCTTCAAACCCTTTAACCAGGTTGTCCCATGTGACTTATGTAGGCCTTTCTTCCACTACTTTCTCTCCAACCAAATGCAGACAATTCAATACAGTTTACTAAATATCAGTTTCCTTTCCAGACACCTTGTCCTTGGTTTTGTTGGCACTTCTTTCTAGAAGACCCTCATTCATTCTAGTTCCTCCTTGTATGAGGGCAAATACAAATTTAAATAATAAAGGGCTTAATTCTCCCTGTTGAACTTAGAGGAAGATACTTCCTCTTCCCTCCCATGTCTCTGCATTTACTTTAGAAAATTTGTAATTATAAATTCTTTTTCTCTGTCCTTAACAAATGTATGTAAATTTAAGCTGTAAAATGTTGAAGGAACCTTTTGCAAATTTCACCACCAAAGATCTCCATTTCTTTGTAATGCAAACAAGGAATATGTCACCCCTACCTTCCAGTTTCCTGGGAAGAGAGGATCGTAACTTCCAGGGAGGACCTTAGTCCTAAATTATAAATCTACCTCTGAAATATCTTGAGAATGAGTATGTGTTGGATTGTATTCACTTAGCCACATAAAAAGGGTAAGAGTCCTCTTTCTGACTTTGCCATCTCTGTGCAGAATGCCATCATGTTCTGGTTTAGTGCTTACTCAATAATAAAATTGTTTTTCTTTCCTTTCTACCCTTGTGGAAGGCTTTTCTGGGTGGGAGATGATTTTGTTGTTAATTATATTTCCCAATACTTGCTGGATGGTATTGGCAGCTCTTTCAAGACCCAGGCATATGCTACTTCTTCCCACAGTCAGAAATGATCACTTCTAAACTACCATAGCATCACATTTATATCACCTTTTCATGCATCCATTCAAAATGTAATTACTGAATGCCTACTACCTGCCAGGAAAGAGCCTGGGGACAGAGTCTCTGACCTCATGGACCACACAATTCCCATGGGTATTTTTCATAGCCTCTAGTGTAACGGGTATTTTTCATAGCCTCTAGTGTAGTTATCTGAATCTACAATTTCTCCAAGTGGACCGTTTTCTCCCTGAAGGTGAGGGTAATGCCCTACTCATCTTTGCATCCTTACAGTACTTAGCACAGCACCTGAATGTAATTGACAGATGGACACAGATGATCTTACTGAGTGAAGAAAACATGCTCTATTTCAATTAAGCACCTTTGAAAGTATGTTATAGCTCAAAAGTGAGTCCTAGCCCAGACATCAGCCAGTAGATACAGGGATTTTGAGAAGAGAAGAAGCTTTTTAGCAAAGGCCTCGTGGAGACAGGAGGACAGTCCTCAAATCTCTCTCCCCCACTAGAGAAACAAGGCATCTGGGTTAGAGTTCAGTGAGAGTGATTTTTGCTATTATAATTAGGCGACGCTTCTCCTAAGTCAACCTTCTTTTAACTGCACATGTCTTTGCAGTTAAAGTGGGTTTAGGCTGGTCTGGCTGGGGCTGTTTAAGATAAGAACTTATTTATGGTTATCTATGGGCATGGGCGTGCAGGTGTGGAATTTTGAGAGTCGGGGGTGGGCTATGAAAAACAGGTCGTGGTCCACTACAAGTGCAGATGGCCTCTCATTTATAGCCTTATTATTTTTCCACTGTTAAGTAAAATAAAATGTGTGCCTGCACTAGGCTTTGCCAGATCGAATCCGTTTACTAGGAAGAGCTTTTCCAGAAGACAAAAACAGTTGACCTGTTTGGACCATGGTTTGTGGTAATAGTCTGATGACTATTATCTCATAACCTGTAATAAATGTTCCACTGCGGTGTGGTATGTTGATAGAGGGGTGTTGTGTAGGAATTCTACACATAGCATGATTGTTTTGTAAGATCACAACTTCTGTGATAAAAATACATTTAAAAAATAATAATAGGGTGGGTTGGGGGAAAAATACACTAAATGTTAGATATGGACTATAGTTAGTAATAATGTTTTGACGAAGCTCTTTCATAATTTGTAACAAATGTTTCACAATGCAAGGTGTTTGTGGGGCGGTGATGTACGGGACCCCAATATGATGTTATGCATGATTGTTTTGTAAGTTCACAACTTTTTCTATATACTTATTCATGTTCATGTACTTTTTTTTTAAATACTTTTTTTAAACACTTTTAAAAAAAATTAAAAACAAAACAATACTTCAATACTTTTTTTAAAAATTAAAAACAAAACAAATAAACAAACAAAACACCATAGTTGACCTGCAGGGGTTTTCCCCAGAAAATGGAACACACCCTACAGGCTTGCTGATAAATTATCTAGTAGAGCTAGCTTATCAAAATGGACAGGCTTACATACTAATCAGTGCATATCTGCTCCCCACTTTGTAAGATCCCCCTTATATAAAATGGAAACTTAACGTCAGCCAACCAGAACAATTCCTCCCTTGCATCTGTGTTTGCTCTCTCTGAGCTCCCCTTTTGGCTCCCTCCGCCAAGCTCCCTTCTCCTTGTGACTGGGAGGCTGCCCCATCCTACATTTCAGGAGAGGTTTTTCTTGTAACTCCCTTGAGAAGGCCCCTTCTCTATCTTTAGCCGGAACACAGCCTCTATTATCAAAGGCTCGTGACTTACTGTAAAATAACTTGAAGATTTTAGAGCACGGGTGGGGAGCAGTTAGAAATATAGGAGGAGGGTGAGAGTTGAGGAGTAGTAAAGGGAACTAGATCCCACACTGCAGCCAAAGTGGATTTTCTGCAATACAAATCTGACACTCCACAGATTTTACAGCTGTGTATAGATTTAATATTTCATGAGATAGAATCTAAACAGATACGCCTTACTAGGATTTGCATAAAATAGGGTCTGCTGGATATTTTTATTTTATTTTTCTGTCTTGTAAATGTAGTTGTGTTAACAAACCAAAAGCAGATTGAGATCGAAAGTGAAGTTAGCACTTGAAAGCAGATCAGATATGATTCTGGGTCGGATGCTCAAGGCAATTTATTTGCTTGCTTAAGTGCAAGCTGCCGATATAACCAATGCACAACAGCCAATCCAGGTTACACAATACATTTAAAGGTAGAGGTTACCAGAGTCTCAAAAATCCATAGGCCTGAGGCCAGGTAAAAAGTAGGTGTTATCTTTAAGGAGGGTTCTCAGGAGCCACTCGTCTTAGCTTCAGCGAAGCTCTCCGAAGCTGACGGCAGGAAGCATCACAGTGCAGAGGCTAGTGGCCCAGGCATTGGCGCTGAGAGTCACAGTGGCCGGGTGTCAGCCTCCTCTACCTGCTGCTCGCAGAGGCAGCGTCTGCACTAGATTTCATAGGAAGTGCCTCCGCCTGGCATCAAGCAGACTATATTACATTCTTGCATAAATGTTTGGTTATCACTTGTTACAAACACATGTTTTTCCCAATGTGTTTACATTCAAATTGTGGTCAACATGTTTATAATTTATTTGAGTCAAGATCATTAATATCATTTAAATACACAACATTTTTGCTGCCTCCATTTATCTGGCTTATTTTGTAGTAAGGTTTGAAATTGGCAAGTGTGAATTGTCCAAATTTGTTCTTTTCCAAGATGTTTTTGGCTATTCTGTCCCTTGCATTTCCTTATGAATTTTATGGTCAACTTGTCAATTTCTACAAAACAAGCTGAAATGCTGATGGGATTGTGTTGAGTCTATAAATAAATTTGGGCAATATTGGCATCTTAACAGTATTAATTCTTCTGATCTTTATTTGGTCTTTAATTTCTTTCAATAACGTTTTATAGATTTGAGCTTTATACCATTTGTTTTAGTTTCCTGGACTGTTTAAGCAAATATAATGAAATGGGTTGGGTTAAATAACAGAATTTATTTGCTTATGGTTTTGAGGTTAAAAGAAAGCCCAAACCAAGGTGTCATCAAGGCGATGCTTTCCTCCCAAAGACTGGAGTTCTGGTGCTGGCTGCCGGCAATCCTTTATCCTTGGCTCCTCTGTCACATGGCAATGCATATGGCAGGCTCCCCTGCCCTCTCTGTTCTCTTCTGGTTTCCACTGAATTTCAGCTTCTTGCTTCTGTGGCTTTCTCACACTCTGTGAGAAATTCAAGTAATAGGATTAAGACCCATACTTATTGGGGAAAGTCCTACTTATAATAGGTTCACATGCACAGGAATGGGTTAAATTTAAGAACATGTTTTCTAGGCTACATACAGTTTGAAACCACCACAACTTTTAGTTTAATTTATCTCAAAGTGTATTATATTTAATATCGTTTTGTTTTCTTAGTTCCATTTTCACATTGTTCATTGCTAGTGTACAGAAATAAAGTTAATTTTATATATTGATGTTAGCCTCTGTAATCTTGCTGAATTCGTTTATTATTCTAATAGTTGTGTAGTGAATTCCTGAGGGTTTTCTATGTATATCAGTCATCTACAAAAAGTTAACTTCACTTCTTCTTTTCCAAACTGGATGGCTTTTACTTCTCTTTCTTGCTTCATTGCCTTGACTAGAACCTGTTCTTACAGAGACTTTTTAGATTTTCTTGAATAAATCTTTATTTTCTATTTATTTTATTTTTTTATAAGATGCTTAGATTGCATAAATGTTACACAAAAATTAGAGGGATTCCCATGTTCTCCACCTCCCACACCTCCCACAACCTCCCACAACCTCCCACTTAAACATCTTTCATTAGTGTGGCACATCACCTGCAATGGATATACACATCCTGGGGCTTTGCCACTAAGCATGGATCACAGTTCACATTGTAGACCACACTCTCTCCCACACAGTTCTGCATGTTATATGCTGATGTAAAATGGCCTATCTCTGTCATTGTAATGTCACTCAGGATAATTCCCAAGTTCCGAAAAAGCTCCTGTATTACAACTGCTTTTCCCTCTCCCTGCCCCCAAAGCGTCCATGGCCACTGGCTCCACATCAATGTTGTAATTTCTTCCATTGCTTGAATCACAATATGTCTACAACAGAATACCAGTAAGTTTACTCTAGTCCATAGCTCTTCCCCCAATCCTGAGGAGTATGGAATGGTGATGTCCACTCCACCTCCAAGTGAGAGGGGGCTTATATCCCATGGATACAATGGATGGGATTATCCTGCGTGCAGCTGCAGACTCTCTTCATTCCCTGGGATGGCCATTGTCCATCATCATCTCTCCACCAAATGTCTTGGGTGAGTCCATTAAGTAATAGGGTAGGAGTTGCAGCTCCACCGAGATTCCAGGCCCAGCTGGCACATGGACAGGCCAAAGGCTCCAGTCTCTGGAAGTACACCTACAAACCCCAGCATCACATATAGGTTTGAATAGTATGGACTGATGGACCATGTGCAAGGAGGACTTATTTGAGCCCAACTCTGTCACTCTCAAGAGCACAGATTCCAAAGTATATCCCACTGATACGGCATCAATCTCTGAAGCTACCCCACTTATATAGGACCTGGGTGTCTTCAGAGCCCTCAAGAGCCCCTCTATTTGGGGTGATATCCACTTTGGTGTTCTTTGAGATCCTACTGAGGTGTGTGTAAGCATTACCTCTGGGATGACCTCCCGACTCACTTTGAAGTCGCTTAGCCATATGAACTCATTTGTCTTTACCCTTTCCCCCTTTTATTCAAGATCTTTGTCCAGTCGTATTGCCAGTTGGTACTTGGTAGTAATCCCTCATTGCCAGGGAGGCTCATCCCTGGGAGTCATGTCCCACGCTGGGAGGAAGGTAATGCATTCATATGCTGAGTTTGGCTTAGAGAGAGGCCACATTTGAGCAACAAGGAGGTTCTCAGGCAGCAACCTTTAGGCACCCCATAACAATAGGCTAACTTTCAGTTTCAAGAGCAAAGACTCGTAAGGCTAGTCATCAATAACAAGAACCCATCAGTGGATCATCCTCCTTAGCCAGACATTGCCCCTGCACTTGGGGGAATGTTGCTGCTCCCTTGGAGAATGTGGCAGAACTCTCCAGGCTGGGAATTCAGTATTCTTTCATTTATTGAGTGATTCTCCACCCACTGAGACCATGCCCCACCCCATGATCATTTGAACAATTTTATATATCTTCCTAATCTACCCACCTGTCAACCCTGCACCACCAAACCCAGTAATATCACTACCCACCTGTCCTATCACTTCAATACGCAACTATATTCTATCACTTTACCATAGATTATGTCTGTATGGGTGATGGCTCACAACCTCCTCCTTTCTCTTTCTTGTAAACCTGTCTTTCAGACAATGGTTCTCGGAGACTGCTCACTTTCCTCAATTCGTATCAGTGAGGTCATGTACTGTTCATCCTTCAATGCCTGGCTTGCTTCACTCAACATAGGGTCTTCAAGATTCATCCATGTTATTCCATGTGTTAGCACTTTATTCCTTCTTACAGCTGAGTAATATTCCATTGTATGTATGTGCCACATTTTGTTTATCCATTCCTCTGTTGATGGGCACCGGGGTTGATTCCACCTTTTGGCAATAGTGAACAATGCCGCTATGAACATTGGTGTGCATATATCTGTTCGTGTCTTTGCTTTCAATTCTTCTGGGTATATACCAAGCAGTGGAATCTCTGGATCATATGGAAGATCTATAGTTAGTTTTTTGAGGAACCACCAAACTGTCCTTCACAGTGGCTGAACCATTCCACAATCCCACCAGCAGTGGATGAGGGTTCCCATTCCTCCACATCCTCTCCAACACTCCTAGTCTGCTGTTGTTTTAGTAGCCGCCATTCTAATGGGTGTAATATGGTATCTCATTGTAGTTTTGATTTGCATTTCCCAAATAGCTACCGATGTCGAGCATTTTTTCATGTGCTTTTTAGCCATTTGTATTTCTTCCTTGGAAAAGTGTCTTTTCAGGTCATATGCCCATTTTTTAAATGGTTGTTTGTCTTTTTATTTTTGAGGTGTAGGATTTCTTGATATATGCAGGACAATAGGCTCCTATCAGATATATGGTTGCCAAATATTTTTTCCCATTGGGTAGGCTGCCTTTTTATTTTCTTGATAATGTCCTTTGAGGTGCAGAAGTTTTTAATTTTGAGGAGATCCCATTTATCTTTTTTCTCTTGCTGCTCGTGCTTTGGGTGTGAAGTTCATGAAACCATTTCCTATTACAATGTCCTGTTGATGCTTCCCTACATTACTTTCCAAGGTCTTTAGGGACTTGACTCTTATATTTACATCTTTGATCCATCTTGAGTTGATTTTTGTATAAGGTGTGAGATGGTGTTCCTCTCTAATTCTTTTGGATATGGATATCCAGTTCTCCAAGCACCACTTGTTGAAGAGGCCATTCTCTCCCAACCGAGTGGGCTCTGTAGCCTTATTGAATATCAGATGACTGTATATGTGAGGATTTATATCAGAACTCTCAATTCAGTGCCATTGGTCAGTATTTCTATCCTTGTGCCAATACCATGCAGTTTTGACCACTGTAGCTTTGTAGTATGTTTTAAAGTCAGGTAGTGTGATACCTCCAACTTCATTTTTCTTTTTCAATATGTCTTTGGCAATTCGGGGCCTCTTACCCTTCCACATATATTTTGTAGTTAGTTTTTCCAGTTCTTTGAAAAATACAGTGTTGATTTTTATTGGGATATGGATTAAATCTGTAGATTAGTTTGAGTAAGATAGACATCTTGATGTTTAGTCTTCCTATCCATGAATAGGGAATATTCTTCCATTTATTTAAGTCTTCTTTGATTTCCTTTAATAGCATTGTGTAGTTTTTCTGTATATAAGTCCTTTGCATCTTTAGTTAAATTTATTCCTAGGTATTTTATTCTTTTAGTTGCTATTGTAAATGGTATTTTTTTTTCTTTATTTCCTCCTCAGATTGCTTGTTATTGGTATACAGAAATGCTACTGATTTTTGAGCATTGATCTTATAGCCTGCAACATTACTGAACTCCTTTATAGGTTCTAGAAGCTTTGTTGTAGATTTCTCAGGGCTTTCTATGTCTAGGATCATGTTGTCTGCAAATAATGAATTTTTTACTTCTTCTTATCCAATTTGGATGCCTTTTATATATTTTTCTTGCCTCAGTGCTCGAGCAGGTACTTCTAAGACAATGTTAAATAGGAGTGGTGATAGTGGGCATCCTTGTCTTGTTCCTGATCTCAGAGGGAAGGCTTTTAAGACTTCACCATTGAAGATGATGTTAGCTTTGGGTTTTTCTTATATAACCTTTATCATGTTCAGAAAGTTTCCATCTATTCCTATCTTTTGTAGTGTTTTTATAAGGAAAGCATGCTGTATTTTGTCAAATGCTTTTTCTGCATCTATACAGATGATCATGTGATTTTTTTCTTTCAATCTGTTTATGTGGTGTATTACAGTGATTGATTTTCTTATATTGAACCATCCTTGCATACCTGGAATGAAACCCACTTGGTCATGGTGTATAATTCTTTTGATATGTTGTTGAATGCGATTAGGAAGCATTTTGTTGAGGATTTTAGCATCTAGGTTCATTAGAGAAATTGGTCTGTAATTTTCATTTCTTGTGATATCTTTGTTTGGCTTTGGTATTAGGGTAAAATTGGCATCATAGAATGAGTTAGGCAATGTTCCTTCTACTTATATTTTTTTGGAAGAGCTTAAGCAGGATTGGTGTTAGCTCTTTCTGGAATGTTTGGTAGAATTCAGCTGTGAAGCCATCTGGTCCTGGTCTCTTCTTATTTGGGAGGTTTTTGATGACTGAGTCTATCTCTTTACTTGTAATTGGACTGTGGAGTTCATCAATTTCTTCTTTCGTCAATGTAGGCTGTTTGTGAGTTTCTAGGAATTTGCCCATTTCCTCTAAATTATCATTCTTGTTGGGATATAATTTTTCAAAGTATCCTTTTATGATACTCTTTATTTCTGTGGGGTCAATAGTGATATACCCTTCCTCGTTCCTTATTTTGTGTATTTGCATCTGCTCTTTCTTTTTCTTTGTTAGTCTGGCTAAGGGTTTGTCAATTTTATTGATCTTCTCGAAGAACCAGCTTTTGGTTTTGTTTATTTTTTTCTAGTGCTTTCTTATTCTCTATTTCATTTAGTTCTGCTCTAACGTTTGTTATATCCTTCTTTCTACTTCCTTTAGGTTTAGTTTGTTGTTGTTTTTCCAATTCCTCCAGGTATGCAGTTAGGTCTTCAATTTTAGCTTTTTCTTCTTTTTTAATATATGTATTTATGGTTATGAACTTCCCTCTCAGGACAGCTTTGGCTGCATCCCATCGGTTTTGATATGTTGTGTTGTCATTTTCATTAGTTTCAAGGTAGTTACTGATTTCTTTTGAGATTTCCTCCTTGACCCACTGTTTGTCTAAGAGTGTGTTGTTTAACTTCCATGTCTTTGTGCCTAATCTGGTTCTCTGGCCCTTAGTGATTTCCAATTTCATTCCATTGTGGTCAGAGAAATTACTTTGTATAATCTCAATCTTTCTGAACTCATTGAGAGTTGTTCTGTGGCCTAGCATGTGGTCTATCTTGGAATATGATCCTTGTGCACTCAAGAAAAATGTATATCCTGCTGTATTTAGGTGTAGTGTTCTCCTGCTGTATTTGGGTGTAGTGTTCTGTATGTCTATTAGGTCCAAGTCCTCTAATTTATTATTCAGAGTCTTTGTTTCTTTATTGATTCTCTGTCTAGATGTTCTGTCTAATGGTGCATTAGATAATGGTGCATTAAAGTCCCCCCACTATAATTGTAGAGGCATTTATTTCTCCATTTAGTTTTTCAAGAGTTTGCCTCATGTATTTTGAGGCACCCCATTTAGGTGCATAAATGTTTATGATTGTTCTCTCTTCTTGAGAGATTACCCCTTTTACTAATACATAGTGTCCATCTTTTTCTCTTACAATAGTTTTGCATTTAAAGTCTATTTTTTCTGATATTAGTTTAGCTACTCCTGCCCTTTTTCTGGTTATTGTTTGCTTGTAAATAGTTTTCCAGCCATTCACTTTCAGTCTCCTTGAATCCCTGGATCGAAGGTGGGTTTCTTGTAGACAGCATATAAATGGATCATATTTCCTTATCCGTTCTGCCAATCTGTGTCTCTTGACTGGTGAGTTTAATCCATTAACATTCAGTGTTATTACTCTCAATGAATTTCTTACATCAGCCATATTTTCTTTTGGGTTTTGTATGTCATATGTTGTTTTTATTTCTCTTTTTGTCTTTTTAGTTGTTCTTACACTCTCCTCCAACTCTCTCTCCCCTGTTTTTTCTTTTCAACTTGTAGAACTTCCTTTATTATTTCTTGAAGTGCAGGTTTCTTATTAGCATACTCTCAATTTCTGTTTATCTGTGAATATTTTGAACCCTCTATTGTTTTTGAATGCTAGTTTTGCTGGTTAGAGAATTTGTGGCTGGAAGTTTTTTTCTTTTAGTACTTTGATTATGTCATACCACTGTCTTCTTTCCTCCATGGTTTCAGATGAGAAATCAGCCCTTAATCTTATTGTGCTTCCCTTGTATGCGATGGTTCTCTTTTCTCTTGCTGCCTTGAGCTTTCTCTTTGTCTTGAGCATTGGACATTTTGACAAGTATATGTCTTGGAGTTGGCCTGTTGGGATTTATACTGTTTGGGATGTGCTCTGCTTCCCAGACATGTACATCCATCTCCCTCAATAGGGTTGGGAAGTTTTCAGCCATTATTTCCTTCAGCACTCCTTCTGTTCCCTTTCCCTTCTCTTCTCCTTCTGGGATCCCTATAATGTGTATGTTTGCAAGTTTTGTGTTGTCAGTTAAATCCCTAAGTCCCTGTTGGATTTTTTCTATCTTTTTATCTATCTGTTCTACTATCTGTTTGCTTTCAGATGTACTGTCCTCCACATCACTAATTCTTTCATCTGCCTGTTCAAATCTGTTGTTATGTGAATCCAGTGTCTTTTTGATTTCTTGGATTGTGCCATCGATCACCATCATATCCGTTATCTTTTTATGTATGTTTACAATTTTTTCAGTATGTTCTCCCAGTGTCTTCTTAATATACTTCATCTCTTCCTTCACTTCCTTAAGTTGGTCCATGATATTTGTTTGGAAAGCTTTGATTAGTTGTTCGATGTTCTGCATCTCTTCCTGGTTTTTAGTTTGTTCATTGGACTGGTCCATGTCTTCCTGTTTCTCAGTGTGGTTTCTAATTTTTTATTGTCCTCTAGTCATCATTTTATCTTGATGGGTTTATTCGGTTGATTACCTTCTCTCCCTGCTGTAGAGTTTTATTTAGCTGGTGGTTCTGTGTGTGTTAAGTTTTCTCTTTGAAACTGTGTTCTTCTTATTCTATTTCCTTGCTTCTTTCTATGTTCTCTTGAAGGCAAAAGATTAGGGCCAGAGGAATCGAAAGAGGTGAGGAGGGATGAAGGATAATAGTAATATTGATAAAAGTTAGAAGAGGGGCCATATAAGGCTTAGTAAAATTAATATTTAACTCATGTAGGCAATGTAGAGTAATAGGGAAAAAAAGGGGAGTAACTGCAATGAACTGGGAAACCAAATAGAGGAAAATATATATAATAATTTAGAAGGCCAGAATGATGAGGAGAGAGAGAAAGAGTAAAGAAAGGGCTGAAAAGAAAGAGTTAATAATAATAAAAAAAAGAAGAAAACAGAATAGATAATATAGAAATTGTCATCCTTGAAGTTGCAAACTAATGAAACAAGGTGGTATGTAAGAACCACAACAGAAAGCAGAAGGTAGAAAGATGAAGGAAGGAAAAGAGATAACATTGGGAGACAAAATCACTATAGACAGAGAAAGGGAAATCACGGAAGAAGAAGCACAGCAAAGAAGAGACAAGCTAGCAGGACCTAATTAAAAAAAAAAAAAAAGAAAGAAAGAAAGGAGGAGAGGAAAGAGGAAAAAAGAAAAGCAAGAAACAAACAAACAAAGAAAAACCAAACAACTACACAAGCAAGCAGTCAAACAAAGCTAAGGAAGAACAGTGTTCCTTCTTGGGCCCTTGTGGAGCCTCTCAGCCTGCTTATGTTCATCAATCAATTACCCTGCAGGGTTCTATCTGCAGGTTTTGAGGCAGATTTTAGCAATTAAACTAAAGTTTAAAAAATATTTTATTTTTTTTTAAAGTGACCATCTTTTTTTTTTTTTTGGAGAAATAAGGGAACCAAAAGAAGTCCTCTAAAAGACCACCCCCTCCACTGAGGGGACCTTAAATAGGCTTGTGGAAACTTATCAAGCACTTCCCACAGCCTGGCCTCCCCAGGGGAGCTGAAGCTCTGCTACTTGTCAGTGCAGTGCGATAAAATTGGCTGACTCCACCCCCTCCTGAGCCAAGCCTCAGTGTCACAGGGCTTTTAGGTAAATCAGCCTTCCTCAGCAGATTCGCCTCTCCCCTCAGCCTGCTGCCGCTTCAAGCCGGCTATTTTGCTCCCCAAAGCTGCTAGGGGGTCCAGGCAACCAAACCTACAGCATGGAAACCCCTCTTGACCCTCCGCCAGGACCCTCCCACTCTCGGAGAACGCTCCCTCTCACCGGGTTGCCGACAGGAGGTGGGACTTGTCCCAGCCTTTTTCCCTGAGGGTGGGGCTCAGCCATCCCTGTCCACTACCACAGCCGGGGAAAATCTCATGATTCCTTCCTGAGCAATCCACCTCACTGTCCAGCTCCCTCCAGACTGATGTCTCCAAGGTTCTCGCCCCATGGGTCCCCAGAACAGATCACTCAGGCAGGATCCTGTCCCCAATCAGCTGTCCTCCGAGAGTGAGATGGTGAGTGCCCACCTAAAGCGATGCCATCTTACCAATCTTGAATAAATCTTTCTTTATTTGAATAAATCCATTGGACCATTTCCAGAGGATTTAAATGTTGCTGCTTTTAAAAATATATACTTTTCACCAGTGATGGTTGTTCCACTGGGGAGTGTATGCTCAGATCTCCTCACACCACCGTTTTCCCATGTTACATTTTTAATATCTATATTCATTCCTATTTTCCTGAATGCAAACATGAGGTTTCTAAATTAAGGCATAATGTTATTACTTATATCAATAACCACATCATTTCCACAGGCCCCATTTCTCTCACTTCAGGGAGACATGATGGGAGTCAAATGGATAAACCTTCATAAGTAAGGGCTGTACCACAAGAGAGGAGTTCTGAAATTACGAATCTGGGAGTTTACACAGGATGGCTTGCACAGTAGTCTTCATTCCCGCTTGAGAGAATGAGAGGAGCCTAATTTTCCTAATGAAAACAAATTCTATTTACAATAACATCAAAAATAATAATATGCTTTGAGATAAATTTAATAAGAAGGGGTAAAGTTTATACTCTGAAATCTGCAAAAATATTATTGAAATTAAGGATGACCAAATAAATAGAAAGACATCCCATGTTTAAGGATCAGAAGAATTAATACTGTTAAAATGGTAATACTCCCCAAATAGATTTATAGATTCAACACAATCCCTTGTTATAACCCTTTGTAATGTAAATAAATCTCTCTATTGGGATATTTAAGTCAAGAGTTTGAGTTTAAAATCCCTGCAATGCCTCTGAGTTTCTGGATTTTACCTGCCTTTGAAACTTAAATACATATCTCCAGGAATGTAAATTACTCTGGAATTTTCTCACTCTTTTATCAATCATCCCTTTAATATCCAAGGTTAATCATTCAACCCAGGTTCCAGTTTTCTTGCTCAAAAAGTCCTAACCATAAAGATACATGAAAATATTTATATTTTTCCAACAACCAGTAACATATGTCTAATCTACCAACTGTTGATATTCTTTAAGGTTAGAAATACACTAGGATATATTTCTAACCTTAAAGAACATACTTTTCTCTTCTTACTTTTTATTGTACTATCGAGTTTCCAGCTGGCAGGAACCATAAGTCACTATAATATTAGCATTGCCACTTCAGGAACAATGTCACATTCTAAAAAAATACTACCTTGGGCAATTCAGAACCTCTCTGGGTCATAGTGTTTTCATCTTGGAAATTAGATGGTTGTCTAGATGATTTTTCAGAGCATAATTGTGGTGCCTCATGAGGCCCGATTGATTGTACTTCCTGCCTTTGTTTGAAGAACCACCGAATTCATTTCTTCTTATATAATGTAGTTTGGGTGAGTTTTCTGTTACAGTCAGTTCTTCTATAATCCAAACTGTGCATTCCTGAAAACATTGGTCTATGCAAAATGGTGCAATAAAAAATCATGGGGCTTGTGTGAAAGTGAAGTTAGGGGCACAACACCCAAAAACTTAATCAGTAACACATAAACAAAGGTAGGAACCTAATAAAAAGGGTATTTTTATTATACATGCTAAAAGGTTAAGGAAAGCATCAATACTACAATAAATATTACACTTTGTGGGGGGAGATCCTGACATTTGCCTGTAAAAGTGGGCATCAGATGTGTTGAAGCATGTGAGTTGTTGTGAAATGGTGAAAGAAGGGTGTGGTGGACTGAGATTTGTACCCCCCAAAAAACAAAATAAAACATATCATGTTCTTAGTCATAACCCATTCCTGTGGGTGTGAGCCCATTGTAAATAGGCTCTTTTGAAAATTTATTTTTAGTTAAGGTTGGCCCAACTGAATGAGATTGGGCCTTAATCTTGTTACTAGTGGCTTTACCAGGAGAAAACTACATGGAGGAATAATAGCTAGAAGACAGTGTAATCTGGAAGAGAAAGGAGAGGACATCGCCGCCATGTGACAAGAAAGCCAAGGAAGGATGGCCAGGCCTCCAGAACTTACCAACCCTGGGAGGAAGCAAGCCCTCTAGCCTCCTAAACCATGAGCCAATACATTTCCTGTTAAGCCAGCCATTTTGTGGCATTTATCTTAATAGCCTGGAAAATGAAGACAAAGCGTTACCAAATTTTTTATCTTTTGCAGTCTTAAAGCCTGGGGCATGTTTTCCAGCCTCTGAGATATCGGTCCTTCTAAGCATGTATTTAACCTAGGAACCTGTTTCATTTAAATTGAAAATGTGATCCAATGTATAGTCTTCATCAGTTAACTTCTGTATTACTGTTGGAAATTTCTCTGTTACTTTCTCATCTGCACTCAAGCCTTTGATCAACAGCTGAAGGCTTTGGAAATTTTAGTGATGTTTGAAACCACCAAATCAGCCACATTTAAAACTAAAAGGAGTCATTTCTACAGGATTTGGCCATTTCTGTTTTGTTTCTAGATATGCTTTCTCTTTGATTGTGAGAAAAAATGTTCCTGACTTTTTGAGTTTTGTTTTCAATGCATTAGTTCATCAATTTTACATTACTTTTTTTTTTTTTTTTTTTAAGGCTTGTTTATTGACTTGCAGCACTTCAAGTTATTCCACCATAGATATTTCTTCTTTATTTCTTTTCACATCATTATCTCTGGTGGTCCCCAGTGTGTATCCCTTTATGTCTATTCTGTTTCTTTCAAAACACTTTATTATAATTTCAAGTTCAATAGCTAAAGCTTTATTTTAGCATGCACTGCTTGGTGTTTTTTGAACCAGGACACTTAGATAAATTTTAAATGTTGAACTAGTGTTCACAATCATACACAAAAACAATAACAAAACATAACCTTTTATGATAACACACAGTAAACAGTTGGCTGAGAGATATTTGAACTGTATGTGTGTGTCTTTTGTGGATTCCTCTGAGGCACGGTTCAGTTGGATACCATTTTCTGTGTTCACCTTATGTTTGTTGAAAATGAAATTGTATATAAGCAAATGCAAAATTCACATCATGCTCAAATTGTTTCCTAATACATGGTCACATTGGAACAAGTTTGTCTTCCAAACGAGCATTATAGCAAAGCTGACTACACTTGCAACCCAAAGCACTTTCATTAAGATTCCTGCTTCTGTCTGTTTTCTAGGCAAGATATACCTTGTGGCTCTTTAAAAAAATACATTTTCTAAATTTTTAATTATAATTCCACAAAAATGCAGGATTCTGAGAATACAAATGATCTAATTTAAAGATTTCCAGGAGCTTTAGAGTATGAAATGTTAAAATTAGTGATTATCCTGTAGGCAGAAGTACCTTTGTTTTGTGGATAAGAGCCCAGACTTCAGAGATAGGCTTTATATAATTAAATCAGCATTTTACTATGTAACTTTAGGCAAATTACAATAATTTTTTTCTGTTATAATCTTTAATCACTAACTCTTTCAACTGACTTAATGGAAAAAATGATAGTCTAAATTTACCTATTTTCCTTATAGTAATTGAAAAATGATCAGAAGAGGTCATCTTTAGTCAATACAGTAATAAATGCAACACAAATGCAAATAAAAGAAAAGAAATCTTGCTTATTTTAGAATTTACCCCCATCTTTGCCTCCTCTTAGGTTTTTCATATTGAAATACCCCATAAAGAGATGGAAGGAGAGCAACTAATATTAAACACCAAGAATAAGTACAATAGAATGAAAGTCTTTGACACTGAAATAGAACTTGACAAACATTTTCTGGAAAGGGATAGTAATTAAATATTTATGGCTTTGTGGATCATTTAGGCTCTGTTGTAAATACTTAACTCTGTCATTGTAACTTGAAAGCAGCCACATAAGCAAATGGCCATAACTATGTTTCAATAAAACTTTATTTACAAAAACAGTGAGCCCCATCTGTTCTGCTGGCCATAGTTTGACAACCCCTGGAATATATCATTTAAATCATGTAGCTTTAAAATTTGATTTTTAAGATACCTGCATTTCTATTACAGTACTCATCTGTTTGGAGAAGTGACCAAAGAGCTTCATTTTGACAGCCTGACATCCAATACCAGCAGGTCATCTGTATTGATTCAATAATTCCTATGGAAGCTCCACTTTAATGATTCTTAAAACCACTTAACTTGACCCTTTGAACCATACCAGATCTGAGCCTCACTTTCTTAGTGGCTGATTTAACTGTTCTTGATACATGAGCCAAACATCTGTACTGAACAAAAAAACAAAAACCTTCTACAGATCACTCAAGGATGCAGGCAGGGGTGAGAACCTGTGCTGTAATTAGTAAGCCAGTATTTTGCTGCAGAATCATGGCTAGATGTTTTAGACTGCATTCATTAATATCCCTATTCTATTGCTGCTTACTTTTTTAACTTTGGGCAATTTACTTAGTATCTCTGAGGCAGAGACCTAGACAGTTTCCTTGTCAATAAAATGAGGAAAATAATGGTGCCTAATTCATTGGGTTATTATAAAGATTAAATAAATTAATCCATGTGAATCATGTAGACCACTGCCTAACTTAGAGCAAATGCTTAATAAAATCTAGATGCTGATCTTCTTATAAAATTAGGGGTGCCCAGGCTTTGCTGCCAGAGATTCTGATTCAGACACTTTGAGTGTGGTGTGGGAAACCCTGTTTTCATTTGTTTATTGTATTTTCTGAAAATGCTACAGAGTTGATTTTGATAGACTCTCTTTGCTAACAAATTTGGTTCCTAACATGAAAAATATAGTTGATTTGAATGCAAGAATACATTATTAATCCAAGAAGAATGAACCCTGTCTCTAATACTATCACCAATTATTTCCCTGTTAGGAAAGTTTATGAAATATGTGGAGCCTTTCCCAGAAAAATACATGTAAGATATGGCCCCACTCTCCAGATACCGGCACACACACACACACACATACACATACACACATTTTCAACTAATATTCTTTCTGCAGACATAGATCCCCTGAACTTTTTATGTGGATTTCACATCAGGAATTCCTACTTTGGAATAAAAATAGAGAGATGACTGGCTCCTGTATATATAGATATAAGAGTTGTGCTTCAGATTAACTAAACCAAGTCAGCGATTGTGTACAATGCTAATTTTGTTGTGTTGTTTTCTAAAGCTTGAGCATAATTTAACTGCAGAGCAACCCAGGCTTTACAGATTTAATAATTAGTAATCTAACCTAATTTTATTATTTGCCATTGTTCACCAGAGTTTCTAAGCCTCAGTGGTATTGTCATTTGAACTAGATAATTCTTTGTTGTGGGGGTTGTCAGTGCATAATGGAAGTTTAGCAGCATCCCACCAGATGCCAGTAGAAAACCCCCCAGTTTTGAAAATCAAAAGTGTCCCCACATTGCCACATATCAGGGAGAAAAATATCAGTGGAGAATCACTGACATCTACTAAAGCCATACTTGTGGGATTCTATGATACTTTTATATGGATGACTGCAGTAGACAGCCTCTTAGATGGTTCCCAATGGCCTTACCTCCACGGTCCAGGCTCTTGCATGATCTCCTCTCCTTGAATGCCAGATGGACTTTGTGATTTGCTTCTAATGAATTGTCTGTGACAAAAGTGATGGAATATCACTTTTATTCAGAGGTAAAGTTACAAAGAGACTCTCTTTTTAGACTTCTGTCTTGCTCACCCTCTCTTGCTCTGTGGCTTGCTACTCTGATGAACTTTAGCTACCAGGTTGTGAGTTTTTCCTAAGGAGAGGCCCACAGGGCCATTGTTGCAGTTTTTCTGGCTGCTGAAGCAAATATCATGTAATGAGTTGGTTTAAACAATGGAAAATTTTGAGGCTCAGAAGTTCAAAATCAAGGTGTCTTCAAGGCAATGCTTTCTCCCATATGATTGTGGCATTCTGGGGTTGTTTGCTGTGAATCCTTGGTCTTGGTTTTTCTGTCAAATGGTGATAAACATGGTGACCTCTCCTAACTTCTCAGTTCCCTTGACTTCTAGCTTCTGGCTGCCTCCTCAACCCATGGCTTCCTCTCTCTGTGACCTTCCCTATAAGGCTTTCAGTAATAGGATTAAGACTCATCCTGATTCAGTTGGGCTACACCATAACTGAAGTAACCTCATCAACAAGTCCTACTTACAATGAGTTAATATCCACAGGAATGGATTAAGTTTAAGAACTTGCTTTGTCTGAGGTACATATCTCTAAGCCACCACACCAAGGAACGGAGGGAAGTGTCTAGTCAACAGCTCACATGGAGCAGAATCCAACTAACCACCACTTGAGTGTGTTTAGAAGTGGATCCTCTCCCAGGAGAGCTCTGATATGATGCAGACCCTGTTGACACCTTATTTGCTGCCTTTTGAAGGACCCTGAACTAGAAGACCCAGCTCCACTGCACGTTGGTTCCTGAACCAGAGAAACTGTGAGGCCATAAGTGTTATTTTAACATACTAATTTAGGGAATATTTTATTATGCAGCTATAGATAACTACTACTGTGCATTGCATTTAATTATAAATATAGTTATATATTTATATTTAAAAATATAGTTTATTAAGGCTTCCTGATTTTGTCATCTTTTTATAAGGTGATTTCTAGGGATCTGAATCATCAAGCTCTCAGCTCTCGTCAGGTTTTTTATTTGCCCATAGTGGGAGGCCTTTATTTCATTTTTATAATTTAACTAAAATTTCTGATTTATGTCTCTTGAGATACTTGACCACTAATAAAGAGGTGAAATATATAGGAAACAGAATGTGTTTGTACAAAACAATGTACAAACACTTACATAATGCTATACGTTATGCATGTATAGCATGCATAATGTAAAAATATCAAGAGACAATTAGTTTGCATATATACAGTAATATGCTGTTTCAATATAAGAAAAACATCAGAATTTCAAATGAAAAAGAATGTCTTTGATGTCCATCAAGAACAAACAGTACAAATATATAATCTTAAAAATTGAGGAAGAGAATGCAGAACTACTCCATCTATTTTGCTTCCAAATTATTAGAAAGGAGAATGACTTACAAGTTATAGAAAATTAGAAAAGCACATGGCTAATACAGAATTAAAGACATTGAGAGATCTGGGCAAGAAAGCATTAACTTAGCAGGCCTGGGATGCTCCAACCCTGTACATTCCAAAGAAAGGCCTGCCTTCAGGACTGGTCCTTGGCCAGCTCCTGAGAGATCACCTCCTAGCCCTTGGGATATTCTGCCTGATAAGAGTATTTTGCATGCCCAATGCCTTGGGCCATGCCTTACCAATTTGATCAGATAAATTGATCTTAACTGTGTGATTTATGGTGGATGCTTACTTTTGCTCTAGGGTGAAATGGGGGAGGTGGTATCAGAAATTGGAGTCTGAGTGGCTGCATGCCTATTTGGCCCCCAGTAAAATCTCTGGACACCAAGGTTCAGGTGACCGTCCCTGACTGGCTACACTTGCACGTGATGGCTGGGAGAATTAAGCATGTCCCTGTGCAATTCTACTGGGAGGGGACACCTAGAAGCTTGTGCCTGGTTTCTCCTTGACTTCGCCCCATGTGCTTGTTCCCTTTACTGATTTTAATCTGTATCCTTTCACTATAATAAACTGTAACCATGAGCATAACAATTTTCTAAGTCCTGTGCGTCCTTCTAGGGAATCATTGAGCCTGAGGGTGGTCATGAGATCCCCAATACAGAGTAAATAGTAGAATTATTATAAATCCATTTAGGGATCCCATCCCAGATGAATTACACTATAAGATACTGAAGTAATTTGTAATAATGTCATCAGTATCACTGCTGATACTTTTAAAGGTGTCATGGAAAATAAGATAAGTACAAGAATAGCTATAATCATCAAATGTAATCCCAGTTTTCCAAAGAATCAGAACTAGAAGCTGTTAGAAAGAAATCTGGTCCTGGAAGAAATAAAGCTCACCTGATGGTGGAGAAGAAAATATTTTATTCTTAATCTTGCAATAAGGTGCACAACCAAAACATGTGGCTGGCACCCCAAACAAAAGAAAGTGGCTTTTTATTCCCCTCTAAGCCTAACACGCAAGCCCTCCCGTTTCTCCGTTGACTGGGTACTCCAGGGGTTACAGCCTATCGGAGTGGTCTAACTTTCCCGCAGAGGTCCCCCAGTCTTTGATTAACTGTTTCCTTTATCACATTCCAGCAGTTTTGGCCAGTTACTTGCCCTTTCACCAAATAAGGAATGGAATTTAGTACTGATCTTTGAGTTGTAATTCTTTCTTGTGTGCCCCTTTTACTGGCTGTAGAACCAGTCTGAGCTGTTTTCCTTTATCCCTGCTTAACTTGGGTGTAAGTGACTGATGCAATAGCCCACCAAATGACATTAATCTTATTCCCCTTGCCCTTTATTACTTCTATGTGAAAACTAAACTTTTGCACATTTCTTACCGAAGCTATGGCTCCATGAGCTTGATATCAGATCCTGGAAACATTCTGTAACATATTATGGAACAAATAGTGAGCCTACTGAGAGCAGGCATTATAGAGTAAATATCTTTAAAACCACGGAAACTAACATAGAGCCTGCTACACCATAGTTGGCTCAATAACTGTTTGTCAAACCAAATGGTTGCTAAGAATCTAAAAATAGAAGGGATCCTCCTAGACTAGGAATAAGGAAAAGGTTCAGGATCAAGATGGAAAGATGACCAACCCCATTGGCTCTTTAAATAAAGTGCCATCTAATAAGACTGGCCTGATAAGGAAGTGCTGGGACCCTAACCCCCCTCAGCAGAAACATACAGCTTTAGGAAAATAAACTCCCCTCTGTCCCTTTCTCCCCTCCTCCCCCGCTTTTCTCTATGGAATCCACTTCAGGAAGATAAGCACTCTCCACCTGCCCCTTTGAACTGAAATTTACAACTCTAAACAGATAATGACTCTTTTCCTCCCTAATGGCCCTCTGCTTTTAGGAAGATAAGCTAACCTTGCTCCTCCGCTTTTGTAACCCTGCCTGCCCGCTTGCTTAGGAATTTGCCCACTTAGTGTTCCTATATAAACTTATGAAAATCGAGAAAGAGGGCTCAGAATTTGGAGACTGAATTCTCCTCTGGGCTCATGTGTAATCAAACTTCATTCATCCATACCCTCAAGAGTGCCGCTTGGGTTTCATTCCACCAGCTGCAACAGGCCAAGCTGAGGAAGGTCACAGGATGGGCTTATCTGGATTTTAGCAAGTTATTAACTTCTCTCATGATTTATTTGTTTACCAGTTAGGAGAAATGTAGGCCAGATGACAGAAAAATCAAGTAATGTCAGAGTTGGATGATAGTACATTTAGACGATTGAATGTTTCCCAGAGCGATCATGTAGGACTCTGTCCTAAACCTTATCCTACCTAATATTTTTATCAGTGACTTGGATAAAGACAAAAATTGTGTGCTTATAAAATTTTCAGATGACAAAAAGCTGAGTGAAATAGCTAATCTGCTCATAACAATATTTGAAAAGAACTTGAAAGTAATTTCTGCTAAAAAGACTTCAAGATTTTAGTTGACTGCCAACTCAAAATAAATCAATGGTGGCTGTCAAGAGAGTTAAATGTGTATTGTATGTAAATGCAGTCACTTAAAAAAATCTGTGTATTTCACTCATGACTGATAGAAATTAGCTTTTCCAAAATCAATGGAGTTAATAGAACTCACCCACAGAGGTTATCTTAAAAGAACAGGGGTCTTGGGTTTCCTCTCCTGTGGCAGCTGTTCTTAGGTTTGTGAGTGACCATGAGATACAGGACCGTAACTGCATGCTTCAGCAATTCCTGGGAGTCCTACTGTGACCAAGAAAGCAGTTGTCATAAATGGTTTTATTAATTCAGGAGCACAACCTGGCTAAAGTATTAAGACTCATTGCAATAAGTATGTGTATTAAATTGTCTTAAGTGACCCACTTTGGCAAGAATTGTGGTTAGTAGTAGCTTAAAGGCCTGGGGGATGGCCTGCCATGGGGTTTCTCATAATACGCAGAGAAAAGCAGAAAGGGATATCTAAAATATCTGACTAAAATAAAATAAAATGAAGTCTATGTGGAAAGGGGAGGAGGACAACTCATAGATCACCTTGAAAACCATAAAATTAATAAGCAAAGAGGTTTGAGAGGCATACAGAAGAGATACAGGTAAAAAATGTCTTGGGGCAATAGAGGAAATTCTAGCATGCGAAGGCGGTCCCTTGTGACACCCACCACCCCGCCGTGCACTGTGAGGACCTCTAAGGCTCACAGGCTGATGGGGGAGGCCCTTTGGCGAATGAAGGGCATCACAGCCTCCTAGTTGGCTGCCCTTACTGCCAGGAAACTTGCAAGCCAAGCATATGAGAATGTAATTACCTTTGCTGAGAGGGGCCTGGGGAGGGGGCTGCAGGTGAAGACAATGATAAGCTGCTGCATGTAGGCTGGGAGGAAAGCTGGATGTATTTCAGCAATGCTGGGGTGATTGCTCCCTACTCAACTGAAAGTTGGTAGAGTGCTTATTGTCGCCATGTTTGTCTCTAAAGAGAATAAATCTGTAAGGAAATGTGTACAAATCAGAGGCTGGCTCCTGAGGAAGGGAACCAGCTCTGGAGCAATCAAGTTTCCCTATTCTAAATGTGACAGCGGAGGTGGGGACCTAAAAGCTGTCTTAAAGGAGGACTCGTGATACTACTAATAGCACAAGAGTAAAGAAATCATAGTTCCCTCTAATTATTATAAGGGCAGGACAATAATTGCTGCTTGCAGCTCTCTCTGAAAGTTAGAAGTTTAGAATCATTCATTTATCCATTCAAAGTTACTCTAATTCTAATATATATTAGGAATTAGGATTTTATATGAATCATTTACCTTTTAGAGTGAGTCTCATGGGAGGAGAGAAGGAAGTAAAGCCTCAGTTAAGAGATACTCACTATTAGTAAATTGTATCTAACAACTATGCCCCTATTTTCCTCAATGGCCTGGCTTCTAAAGGGAGAGAAAATGTGTGTATGTGTCAGGGAGAAAGAGAGCAGGAGAGAGATAGAAGGTTGAGAGACCGGCTTTGCAATTTCCTGTTTAATTGAATTAGCTTGTAATAACATCAAATCACCAATTAAACAAGGTAACTAATAAACAGACTTCTCTATACTTCATTGTGGCTGATTTGCCTTCTAGAAGATTGGGAGAATGGGATTTGGAAGAGGAAGGTGATTATACGGATAGCTTAGTGGAAAGGAAAAATACCAGTGAGGTTTTACAGAATTAAATGTGGTCTGCATTGATTCATTTTGGCAGTAGGTCAGTGCTCTGGAAACAGACCCTGAGCTGGCGGGAGGCTTATTGGGGAATGCACTCAGGAATGGCAACTGTAAAAGAGCTGAGGAAGGAAAAGTGGGTGGAGGGAGAATTTGAACTGCAGGACCGTTACAATATAGGCCTCAGCTGATCCCACACAGAGATTTGGGGTTACAGTGGCCCTTTAGAGTTGTACCAACTTGGAGAAGAGGGAGCCAGGCTTTGTGTCTGCTCCCATCAACCTCTTGCTGGATACCGGCAGCCTCTGGAGAAGGGACACAACATTGGGTGAGGGCACTCCTTTCAATTTAAGGCATTTCCAGGGGTGGAGGGGCTCACTGGTGAACAGTCAGCAGTCTGCAGCCAGCAGCTGGGAGAACAAGTAGGGGGTAAGGAAGTGGGCATCCACCGGCGCTGGGCAGCACAGCGTCCTCCACAAACGCAGGGCTGAATCCCGTGCACTAGGCTGTCATTCAGCTATCCCCAGAACTTGGGCTGTTGAGCCGAGTACTCATCAGCTTTAAAGAGGCGTATCTCCTCAACTCAGCCTCTCAAAATTCAGCTGGGGAACTCGACTACAGAGTTGGTAATGGAAAAGCATTTGGAGGCAGTTTAGAAGATGAATTGCAAGGGAAAAGTGGTAGAGGTTTTGAAAAGAGGAATATTGGTCACAGAAAACAGAATAGTGGAGCCAACATCCGTAAAGTTAGTGTGCCGGAGGGGATTGCACGAAGAAACCTGACTGCAGTTTTTTCCCAGACCAACTTTCAGAGGTGCAGCAGACAAATTGCAGGAGATAGAATTAAAATTGATTCAGCTCATGGGGTCTGCCTCTATTCCACCTAAATAATATTGAAGAGCCAGGAGCAGGCATAATGAGAATTCATAATTTCACAGCTTAAATGAAAGGTATGAAAGTCATCAGGATCATAAACTTGCGAGGAGAGAGAGAAATGTGCTTTTACTTTTTAAAAAATCCTTGGTGCAGCTCCAAAAAGAAAACAAAAATTTCTCTGAGGCCAAAAATGGAGGAGCAAAGGTGGCCAGTGGGGAAGGTAGCACATCCCTGAGAAATGGCAGAGACTTCTTAAGAACCAGCTATTACCAAAAATATTCCCTAGGAAGGGATTTATCTCTGGCAAAGCCTAATTAAAGACTATGGAATTAGGTAAAAACAAACAAAAACAGATCTTTAAATGCATATGAATGTCTGTGAAATATATTTATTAGGATATGTTTCAATTGTGCAATTATTGTAGACTGCTCTGTGTTGTAAGGCTGCATAATTGGTCACATCAAAATGTATACTGAATGACACCGAGATTTAAGTTTTCTTGCAAATGGACTTGTGTGGGGATAAGTGTACCTTACAAACTTGCGGGAACAACAACAAAAAATCCAACGGATACTTAGTGTAATGTAGAGACCATATAGTAAAGTAGTTCAATGCACTGGCTCTGGAGCCGGGATGCCTGTGTTCAAACTTCGCCTCCATCACTTACTAGATGTGTTCCAACAACTCACTTGAACTCTGGACTCAGTTTCCCAATCTGTAACATGGGGATATTATTTGCCATTACCTAACAGTACTGTTATGAATATTCAACACACTGATGCATGCTTTTGGCTTATTATAATGCCTAGCACATTGTAATCATTCAGTAAACAAGAAATATTATTGTTGTTATTGCTGTTAACTATTGAGGGGAGCAGAAATGTAATGCAATTATTTAGAATAGAAATGTCTTAGAGTAATAGTAAGTGGATATGGAGAGGGACTGTGAGAGTTTAGTGAGTAGAATCAATGAGGTGAATAAAACAGTTACCTGAAGGGTAAGAAGACTAAGAAGCTCAGCATATTTCTCCCCAAGAAATTGTTTTTTATTTATTTTTATTTATATTTATTTATTTATTTAAAGATACTTAGATTACATAAATGTTACACAAAAAATATAGGGATTCCCATATGCCCCACCTTCCACAACCTCCCACAAAAACATCCTTCATTAGTGTGGCACATTCATTGCAATTGATAAACACATCCTGGGGCTTTGCCATTAAGCATGGACCAAGAAATTGGTTTTTATTAGCGTTCTGAGAAAGCACTCCAGGAGGAGCTTGGTGGTCCTCACAGCTCTTCACATTTGACTCTGATAATAACAACATTCATTAATCGCCCAAGAGTGTGCCTGCTACTGTTCTAAGCCCGCTACAAATAGGGACCCAGTTAACCTTCCCCCACACCTTTCAAGGCAGGGTCATTTACCTAGCATTTAAAGAGGAAGAAAATATAAGACAGTTGTCAGTAACTTCAGATATTAAAATGTAGAGTCGAGTTATAATCCCTGGCAGGCTGGCTCCAGAGTCTCTGACCTTACAGGGTACACTGTCCTACCGCGTGTCTACGTATGTGTGAGCTCACTTTGTTCATTAGCGCAAACTGAAGAAAATTCTCTGGTTTTAGGGGCTCTACTATTATATTACTCTATTACTACAACGTCTTGGTAATGTTTATAAACAGTGAAACTGAAGTAAGGTGTTTTGGAATTGTCTGCATTTACTCTGAGTCCCTGAATGGTTTACTTGGCCAATGGGAAGGGTGGGAACTGTGATTACACACACAGCACCTAACGATGGTTCATGACTTACCACATGATTTTTGGAATCAACTGGTGAGAAATAAGGATGCCACAACCCAAACAGCCTAATGAGTCAACTGTGAAAAACATTGACTTGGTTGTCCCAAGGATAACACTAAAGATTTTACTTTTTTTCCACCATCTTATAGTCATGCACACTCGAAGTCATTGAAATCATATTTTCAGATATCACGTTTTATTCTGTAACACTAAACAGCAATTATTTTTCCTAACAGTAGTGATGGAATAAAAAATATACTCTGTGCTACATATTGTATGATTCCATTTATATAAAATGTAAATATAAATCAATTCATAAAGATGAAAGATTAGTTGTTATGTAGGTCTTAGGAAGGAATGCTAAGGGGTGTGGAGTCTTACTTTTTGGAGTAATGAAACTGTTCTAGAGTTTTTAAGATGATGAATATACAACGTTGTGATTATACTAAAAGCCATTGATTATACGCTTTGGATAGAATAGCCAGAAACAACAGCTATGAACAGTGGGTGGAGCATAGAGAGATTGAGAAGTGATGAATTTCATTGTTTGTTTCTTTGTCTGTTTTTTTGTTTATTTTTATTATTATTGAAATAATGAAAATGCTCTAATAATGGTTGAAGGGATGAATGCACAACTATATGATTATAGCAAATACTATTGATTGTACACCTTGGAGGAACTGTATGCTTTATTAATATGTATCAATTAGATTGATTAAATATGTATGTATATCCTTTGCTCTCCTACATTTGAATAATTATTCATCTACTGCTATCTATCCTACACATTACTTAAATCCAGCAGCAGCTTCAAATTAAGACATAATTTTAAACAAAGTTCAATATGGTCTACTAATGAACCAGCAGCACAAAAGCGAGGTGGAGTCTCTTGCCCATGTAGCCTTTTGTTTCTTTGATGGGAAATGACAAAGAACGAGGCTTCACAAAGTCAGACTGCATGCTACATATCTATTTGAATAAAAGACAAATGTGCACAGTGTACACAGATGAATTGGATGTCTGACCTTGCTGTCACCTTTATTAGAATGTACTAAGCCTTTTGTTTTTCATCTAGCAGTAGCTATGGTTACATTGCTCACATTTCTAAAATGCCTTGATCAGAGCAGTGATGGACCCAAATAGTTTCAATCTTAATGATTTGGAATACAGATGACTGGGTACTAAACATTTAACACAACAGGGTCCTCAAAATACTGCCATTTGACTGAAAGTGAAAATTAAACTCAAATGGTGTCTACAAACTTAACTTTTAAGTTCAAGTCTAGTAATTTCTTACTACCCAAAAAATAATGGAAGTGCCACTTGTCTTCATGTATCTGAAAAGTTGACTTCCACTATTTTAGCCTGTACTACTTTATTTTTGTCCCTAAATATTACTGAGAAGGAAAGAACAGATGAAATTAACTTTCATGTTTAAATAATGAGCTAAGGAGTAATCCTTAGTCTAAACACAGTTAGAATTCCAGTGTGTTTAGTAGAAAACTTCCATAGCTTAGGAGATACTTTCACCATTATACAAAAAAAGAGAGGATAATATAATGATCCTCCATGCACCTACCCCTGAGAATCAACAGTTATTAAATCATGACAGATCTTTGTAGTTGTTCCATTACTCTGCCCATACCCCCATTCCTGATAATTCAGAAATGAGTGCCAGTAACTATAAAATTTTGTAAGTATATAAGTGTCTTTCTCTAAAAGAGAATGGCTCTTTAAAAATGATAACGACAATGCTGTTAATAAAATCCCCCAAATTAACAACTTCCTTTTTATTAAAATAGGATTGAGTTCATATTTCCCAGAATATAAACTTATTTAAAAATTAATACAAAACTCATCTATGGAAACTGGTTGATATGCTCCTTAAGGCTTTTATTTAACTACTGCTCTATTTTGTTTTTCTTGTCATTTTTTTGTTGTTTTTGTTGTTGAAGAAACTAAGTCGTTTTTTGTTCAGAGTTCCCACAAAGCTGCATTTTGCTGATTGCCATCCCTGTGGTATCTTTGCCAAGTTCCCCTGACCCTTGCATTTCCTGCAATTAGGCTATTATATCTAGTGGTTTGATCAAATTTGGGTTTCATTTTAGGGAGAGCAAAACTTCATAGGTTATAGTAGTTTTAAAACGTATTTATGAAATCTTTCACACTCCTCCCATGAAAAAGTGGAGTGTAATTTCCCTCTCCTTAAAGATGGGCTGGCTCTCCTGACTACCTTGGCAAGTACAATGCAAAGGAATGCTTGACTTCTGAGGCTAGTCTGAAAGGAGACCCAGCTTCTACCTGGCTCTCTTTCCAAGACTCTCCCTTTTGGCAAACCAGCTACCATGAAGTGAGGAATCTTAGACTAGTCTCCTCGCAGAGGGAACACTCAGACCAACATGGAAGAGGAGCTAAGACGTCCAGCTTTTAGCCAGTTTCACCTGCCTGACATATGAGTAAATGAGACTTCAGAGGATTTTAGCTTCCAGTTTTCAAGTTTTCCAGCTGAAGCCCCAGACATCAGGAAACAAAGAGAAGCCATCTCCTCTGCACCTGGTCTGAATGCCTAACTGACAGAATTTGTCAACATGATGACTGGTGGTTTTATACTACTAGGTTTCAGTGTAATTTGTTACATAGCCATGGTAACTGGAACAAAGGTTCATACTGTACATAAATTGCTACCATAATAAAAGCATAAACCATGTGGAAAAACCTTTGGGACTGGGGAACAGGTAAAAGCAGAAACTTGAGGAGATGCTTAATGGAAGCCTGACATTCCCCATAACAGCCTGTTGGCAAGGGCTTATTGGAAAGTACGGAAGGGTTATCAGATGCCGCAAGAAATGTGACCCTTGTTGTGCAATGGAGGAAAGTATAGCAACTCTGTTGCCTGCAGTTATGAGAAGAGAAAATTTACTAAATAAGTGGCGTGATGTAGCTATGCAGATTTCCAGACAAAATATTGCTGATACCATCTGGTTTATTCTCAGTGCTATGATAAAATGCTAAAGAAGGAGAGAACCAACCTAAAGAAAAAAGATGTTAAGGAGTCATGAATTCCTGGGTTCCAAAACAAACCTGTTTCTCATTTCAATCTTTTCCAGATGGCATATGATGTAAAGATTAAGAAATGACTTCTGGATAAAGATAAATCAAGGATGTTGCCAAGAAAAACACGATCTAAAGATAGAGTCAAATGTGTGAATATAAAACCCCTTGTTAAGAGCTCAGACTGCTTTCAGGTGGTACCACAACAGGTAAATGTCTCCATGAGCATGTTAAGGATGTGCCTTACATATTTTCTTCTTTAAAAATATGGCTTCTGGGGAGCATCTGTGGCTCAAGCTGTTGAGCACCTGCTTCCCACATGGGAGGTCCCGGGTGCCTCCTAAAACAACAAGCAAACAAGCAAGAAAACCAACTCAGGGTATCCAATGTGGCTCAGTGCTTGAGTGCTGGCTTCCCACTTATGAGGTCCCAGGTTCAATCCCTAGCCCCCGGTACATCAAAAAAAAAAAAACACACAAAAAAAACTATATATATATATATATGTATGTATAGTATGAACATATATATATGGCTTCTAAGAATCTTAGTTTTTTTTTTTATTCTTTATTTTTATTTTTTTAAGATTTATTTTATTTATTTATTTCTCCCCACCCCCCTCATTGTTTTGCGCTCACTGTCTACTCTCTGTGTTCTGCTGTGTCTGCTTGTCTTCTCTTTAGGCGGCACCAGGAACTGAGCCTGGGACCTTCCAGAGTGGGAGAGAGGCTCTCAATCTCTTGCACCGCCTTAGCTCCCTGGTCTCCTGCATCTCTCATCGTCTCTCCTCTGTGTCTCTTTTTGTTGTGTCATCTTGCTGTGCCAGCTCTCTGCGTGGGCCAGCACTCCTAGCAGACCAGCTTGCCTTTTTTTTTTTTCCCCCACCAGAAGGCCTTTGGAATTGAACCCTGAACCTCCGATATGGTAGACAGGAGCCCAATCACTTGAGCCACATCCGTTTATTATAGCAGCCTTACAGGAAGCACAAAGTAAGGAATGGCTTAACTTGGCAATAGTTGTGATTTTGGCTTATGTCTAATGATGTGAACCCTATTAAGATTTCTAGTATACCCATTAAGATTTTAAGAATCATGCTAGAAGAAATACTACACACTTGGAATAAGAGGGACACATACAGTACAGAATGAAAATAGGACCTTGGATTCTTGAACTACTAGAGGCAGAAGGAAGACTGATTAAAATTTTTAAAAATTCAGCAGCAGACATCAATTCTTTCTCATGGAAAAGGAGGGATAACTCAGAAAGAAGAACTGAAAGCCCAGAGAGTAGAGTCAACAACTGTGTAGAACCCCTCCTAGGGAGTAGGGCTGATTCCTAATCAAGGAATAGGGCAACATGTGCTGGCTTCATTGGGGTATTGCTACGGACCAGTGACTCCTATATTCTTCTCACCCCTACCTGCTTTTGAATTGGACGTCTGTAATTATTATCCTATGTCTGCCTCATCAGTATGGGGCAGAATATAAATTACTAATTACAATAAGCCAATTGCCTAAGCTACCTGCAATTGATAAAAGTAGAAGGAAGAATGCAGAGGAAATGTTCCTTGGTGTTAAGGATTATGTGGAATACAAAAACAGCCCATCACTGAGGCCAGTATGACTCTGAGAATTAAGTTTGACATTGGACAAGTCCTGGATATTTCTGAGTCTCAGTTTCCAGGTGTGTAAAACCACATATATGTACATCATAGTTAAATTCTTGAAAAGAGACCATCAAAAAATGTTGTAAAAGCATCCAGAAAACTAAATGTATTACCTATAAGTAATAACAATAAGAATGACAGCAGACCTCTCAACAAATTTACAAAACAAGTTATATTAAAACAATTCAGAGTTAATGCTCAGTGATGTTAAATGATACAGTTTAAAGCTTTGGTTGAGAGCCAATAGATCCAAGATCAAATGTCAGCATCATCATTTTCCTCCTATAAGAAATCTACATTAGCTTATCCTTAATTTCTCTTATCTCATATGGATATAACAATGTCTACTTCACAGGGATGTTATAAAGATTAAAAGAGAAAAAATAAGTAAGAAGCAATAAAAATAACTTGCTTGATAAAAGTCATAGCTACAAAAAACTGTGAATTATGATTAGAGGGAAGAAGAGGCTACACTAATGGTGTGTAAATGCCAGTTCAGTGAACTCATCTCAGCTTTCCTTCATCTGCATGTGTGTGTGTGTGTGTGTGTGTGCCAGGTTGGAGAGACTGTTCTAGTCACAGTGAACCCAAGATTTTAAAGAATTCATTTGAATGACCCCTGAAATAGTTTATTTGCAAATATTTTATAGCTAACTAATTGAGTTATAATTTAAAAAGAAGAAGAAGAATGGGAAGATACAGTCATAAAGGAGTCCACAGGAACTCAGGCTCTATTGACGAATGTTGATTCCTTGGCCAAGGGTGGGTACACGAGTGTTCACTGCATTATCCTCCATGCCAGGTTCTGTATCTCAGGTGCGTCATAATAGCTGTGTAAAATTATAATTTAATAAAAGTAGCTAACCCTTGAAAAGGATAAGTCTTTAAAAAAAATGGTGGTCAGCGTCAGGCTCCAGTTGATGTACGGCAGTGTGCAGAATGTATTAATGATCAAGGCAATGTTATGGCTATTGATTATAAATATGTTCACATCTTGTTCTCTGCTCTTTATCAGTTTAATTACCTCTCTCCTACGTACCAGAACTCGTCTCTTCCTTTATGGATATTAAGTCTCCTTTTCAGTTGGCAATGTTATATTGGTTGAGATAATTTAGGAAGTGAGGCCGAAAATATATAGAAACTATGGCTCCTGGCCTGCAGCGGTATTTGGCTGGAATGAGTCAGGAAATATTTCTTAGACCATTGGAGACTGGAATTGTTTTTCATTAAATTTCAGATATATTCTGATTAGTCAAACCTGTATGGAAAGGAAAAATTGCCCACAAACAGTTATAATTATTAGTTTTGCACTATCCAATTGTTGTTTTAATGAATGATAGTAGAATTATTTTTATATGCTTATCTTACCTCATTAATTTTTAAAAACTAATTAGTCAGGCAAGCTCAGAGATGAATTACTGAAAGTCTATTGATTTCAGCCGATAGGCAGAAACCCTCTGAGGTGTTTACTAGATTTTGCTTCATTATATTTTTAGGGCTCATAGTTCAGGTTCATTCTGGTGGCATTGCTCACTCAGGATACGTGTTTATTTATTTGAAGGCTCTGTTGTTTTGTAGAAGGTCTTAGAAAAACTTTTTATAAGAAATTATAAGATGTCTGAGATGAAATAATTTGGTATTTTCTGAAAATGTTTATTTTTTTGTTACCTAGAAGCTATTCCTTTTTTTGTGGGCCCCAATCATTCAGCCCACGTGCACTGACTGATGCTGATTATGTCACCCCTAGAGGAGGACAGGATAGAAGGACTAAGCCAGTTTGTACCTTCACTCCTTCCTCTGACCATAGTGATTGGTTCACAGCTGGTACATGGCCTGCATGGAGCCATCGGAACCAACAAACTGCATTTGGAGTCATAAAACTTTAAATTCTGGGACAGCAGTCATCCTTTGTAACAAAGGGTAGACAGCCTCTTTGATAATGAAAAAACAAATGGAGGGAAGATGAAAGGACAGAGGGAGAGAAACGGGTATTTTTTGGCATTACCTGAGCTCCTGATCAAACTGTGTCTGAAGCTATCATATTCCTTTTGCCCTGAAATCAAGTTTGGTTTAAATATCTTGCAGCTTTCCTGTAAATGAGTCCTAACTGATACAATGTCATTGGTAATGTTCAAAATGAAGATGTGTTCAGAAGAATTAAGAAAAATAGTTTTAATGGACTTTTAAAAATTTTCTATATGTTATAACCATTATTTAAATATATAATTCAGTGGCATTATTACACTTACTATGTGCTTCTGCCATCACTACCTTCCATTACCAAAACTCTTTCATCAACCCAAACAGAAACTATTCACCTATCAAGTAATAACTCCCTTTTCCCACCGCCCTCCAACCCCTGGTAACTTCTCATCTACTTTCTGTCTTCATGAATTTGCTTATTCTAGATATTTTGCATAAGTGAATCATATGATATTTGTCCTTTTGTGTCTGGTTTCTTTAACTCAGCGTTCGGTTTTCCAGGTCCATCCATGTATCCGAAGTCCGTTCCTTTTCATGCTGAACAGCATTCCATTGTGTGTGTACCACATTTTGTTTTCCATTCATCGGTTGATGGACACTTGGGTTGTTGCCACCTTTTGGCCATTGTGAATAATTTTTCTATGAACATTGTCATGTAAATACCTGTTTGATTCTTTCAATTCTTTTGGATATATATCTAGGAGGTTTTATGTCTATGTGAAACCAGATTATTGGAAACATATGGTTTCTGAATTCAGCTTTTTCGTCTTCATCTGATGTATAATGCAGCCTCAAAACCAGTGTCTACTTTGTGGCTACAGATTCACAAACATGCATCAAGACTTTTAAAATTGCAATCTGGTTAACCCCTCTTTTAGTTTACTGGGGCAGCCATAACAAATTACCACAAAACAATAATTTATTCTTTCACGGTTCCTAACACCAGAAGTCTGAAATCAAGCTGTTGGGGGTGGGGGGTGGGGGGGACATAATCCCTCCGAAGGCTCTAAGGGAAAATCTTTCCTTCCCTCTTCCAGCTTCTGGTGACTTCTGGGGACCCTTGGCTTGTGGCAGCCTGACTCCAACCTCTGCCTCCATCTTCACATGGCCTCACTCCCTCTGTATGTCTCTGTGAGTTCTCCTTTTCTGTCTCTTATAACACCACTAAATCCAGGACCATTTACTCCCTCAAGCCTTTATCTAATTACATCTGAATATGAATGTAGCCGTTTGGCAATTTGATGTAATTATGAATTCCAGAAATATAATTGGATCATGCTTATAAACTGATCTGTTAATCTGGGCATGATTAAGTTATGATTAGGGCGTTGACTGGGCCACGTCAGTAGGGTGTTGAGCCCCACCCCTTGGTGGGTGGGAAATCAAATATAAAAGGCAAGGCAAGAACAGAGTTGAAACAATTTTTGAGAAGCAGTTTTGATGTTGGAGTTTTCATGTTGGAGAGAAGGCCCCAGGAGAAAAGAAGTGAGCTGTTCACCTGATAGTCTGCAGCTGACCTTGTGGAGGAACCAGAAGAGCTAAGCCCGGAAAGAAATGCAGCCCTGGGAAGAGAGGAACCCAAGAAGCCTGAACCCTGGCAAACGTCGGCAGCTGTCTTGCTCCAACACGTGGCAATGGACTTTGGTGAAAGAAGAAACTTAATGCTCTATGGCCTGGTATCTGTGGACTTCTACCCCAAATAAATACCCTTTATAAAGACCAACCCATTTTTGGTATTTCACATTAGCACCCCTTTGACTGACTAATACAATGACCTATTTCCAAATAAACTCATATTCACAGATACCAGGATTAGAACTTTGACATATATTTTCAGGAGAAGCAATCCAACCCCTTATCATTAGTTCGAGCCACTTTGCTCTTCACCCAACATGTATATTCCATGAAAAGTTTTACTCTTACGGATTTATTAGTTGTTATTATATAGTTATATGGCTACATAGCTTCAATAGTCTGCGCAACATTATGTAAGTCACCCGAGTTTAGAAATGCCACAGTCCCAGTGTTAGGCATAAAGAGCCTTTCTTGTTGTGAACATTTCTTTCCTTGACCCTTGGGGGCATTAGGGTAAGAATCAACTATACTCCTATGCTCAGGCCCTTTGGCAGAAGAACTAATTCATGGCAACTGGTCTTTCAGTCTCTCTCTCTCTCTCTCTCTCTCTCTCTCTCTCTCTCTTTCTCTCTCTCTCTCTCTGGTCTCTAAAATGATATACTTCCAATGAATGGCACCCTAAGCAACAAGGCTTGGTGTGTTTCCTTGTTCGTTTGAAATTAGTTGAGAAGAAGAAATAAAAGGCAGTTTAGGAATGCATGTCGTTTTCTCTTGGATTTATTACAGAAAAATATATTTGTCTTCTCATAAATAATTCACTTCCTGAATTGGTTTTCAGGCTGAGAGACAATTTGTGTTTCAAGAGGTATAAGCAAGAGTGATGATTGAGAGCTTAATATAGACATAATCTCTGGCTCACACTGATTAATTCTCCATTGAATTTTGCCATGGATTAATGCACAGCTACAAAATGTGTGCAGTAATCCCCACCTATGCAATTTAGTGGCAGAGTTTTAGAGCTGTTGTGCCTACAAATAATAAAGGCATAGCATGTATCAGTATTCATATTGATAGATCAACAAACGAAACACAATAGCCTCAAGATACAAGTAAGCCAACACCGCAATAACATCTGACAATAAGATGTGTTAAGTATTAAAAAATTGGGTTACAGTCCATTAAGTGCTGTGGAAGTCAGGTGTGGGAACAGTCACTTTGAACTAGTGTGGTAAGGAGGTTTCATGGCAGTGATAGGATACTAGTTGTACCTCACACATTGATTTGGATTTGGTGAGAACTATGTATTCCCAGTACGAGTAGAAATGTCATGAGCAAAGTATGTGAGGCATGGTTGGGGCCTGTAGATAAAGCCTGACGGAACAAAGTGGGCATGCTTGGAAGAAGTGGAAGGTAAGGCTAGAAATGAAACCAGAGCACAATAATGTGGAGGATGTGTAAGTCCAGTCACAAGATTTCAGAATTGATCCTGTAAACAGTAAAGAGCATTGCTTTCAGTCCTTCTCAGGTAGCTACTGTGAAAAAGCAATTCAGGTTGACATGCATTATTGTTGCTTCTGGAAAACCACATAAGTGAGCATTTGAAAAAGAACTTTTCATCAGAATAGCTAATTCCAAACTGACAAAATGGAGTAGAAAGTGGGCTGCGTGCCCTTCTCTTTGGCTGTGTGGTATTGATAGTATTAAATTCAATTATAGTTTTCAAATCAGCTGCCAGGACTGGAAGAGGGCATTGTTATCTCACACCCTTGATTGATCCTAGGATGGAAAACAACCTTATAACAACCTGGTTTTGGGAGAAGACCTGGAACTGGTAAGATAAAATTATGCAGCTTTGCTGAGATGCCTTAATGTAACCAAATCACAGCTTCAAATATTAAAACACAGCATAGAAATTCCAGGAAATAGCTGCTGTAAACAAAGGATTATGCCATGCAGCAGACAGGAGGAAGAGGAATGAACAATGTCCTCTTTAAGACATGCAAAAGGAATGAAGGGTCCAAAAATATCAGCATTAACCTAGAGCTATCACACAGATCAGAGACCACTATGTCTGAGGAATGAAAAGGTATTAGTCAAGCAAAGGGCAGCAGAATTGTAAGGGAGGAAGTGAGGAGTGCTCCAGAATGGTGTATCCACATGAGAGAAGATCTCAAATTGATGGAGACCATGGTGCCTATTAGAAACCAAAAGGCATGCATTGTATCTGCAGTGGAACTAGATGAAGAGAGATGAATCTAGAGAATTAGTTACAAGCCGTGAAAAGCTTTCTCCATGTGATAGAAAGATACTTTAAATGCTAATCTCAAGAATGAATTGTCTTTCTAAATATTTGTAACTGTACAAAGAGGAGATTTTTAAAATTATTTTACTAGGTAATTTATCCTGCCTAATAAAATTTCCTGTTAACCTGGCTTTACTATATCCAACCTAAAACTTAAGCCAATATATTCAGTTTAACACGTTTAACAAAAGAGAAATCTTTCATTCTGGTAGTAGCATAGTTAGTATGTTGTTCTTTTGTTTTTTATTTTAAAATATTTATTGACTGCCTACTTCTTGAAAAATTCAATGCTAGTTAACTGAAGATACACAGAGAAAAAATAATGTGAGACAAGAAGGTCCAAAATATAGAAGATGAGATCAATTCATTAAAAATCATCTAAAAAGTCAACTGAGTTTTCAATTTCACAAGACAAGGTTCATAAATACAAGCATCAATGTCAAAGTCCTGGTGTAATGGTCTGTCCTCCTTCACTAGGCACTGCCCGTGTACTGGAGGGATCTTTTTGCTCTATTAGAGGATGTAGCAGGACTCCCCAGGATGGGAGTTTAATATTTTCTTGTTATTGTGTGGGTCTCCACCCACTGAGATAACACACTATGACAAGAAGAACACTTTCATATTCCATAGAGGCATGCCCCAGGTGCACCCTATTCCACATATCCCCCCACCCACGACCCCCTGCACCAGTAACCCTCCCTTGCCATATTTGCCAAAAGAACATTCCCAGCATTGTAGTTTTAACCACAGACCTACACATTCCCAGAATTTACCGGCTCCTTCCTCCAGCCCTCCCCCCAGTTCCATAGATGGTCCAACCCACTCCCACTCACATTCCAGCACCATCGAACCCACTCACATCACTGCACCACTATCACCCCCATCCACTGCCCAACCATCCCCTTCCACCTTATCATAGATATTGGCCATATTGAGTATCAGTTCACACCCTCTACACCCTTTCTGTCTCCTGATAACCTACCTTCAAGACTCTAGCTCCGTGAGTCTGCTCAATTTGCTTAAGTCATACCAGTGAGGTCATGTAATATTTGGCCTTCAGTGACTGGCTTACTTCATTCAACGTAAGTTCTTTAAGATTCATCCATGTTGTCCCGTGTGTTAATACTGCATTCCCTCTTACAGCTGAATTATTTTCCATTGTACTATATATTGCCTAAGAGTTACCTCCTGAAAGCCTCCTTGTTGCTCAAATGTGGCCTCTCTCTAAGCCAAACTCAGCATATAAATACACTACCTTCCCCCCGGCGTAAGACATGACTCCTGGGGATGAGCCTCCCTGACACTGAGGGATTAATACCAAGTGCCAACTAATAATGCAGTTGGAAAAAGATCTTGACCAAAAGGGGGACATATTAAATAAAAATGAGTTTTTAATGGCTAAGAGACTTCAAAGTGAGCTGGGAGGTCATTCCAAGGTTACACTTATGCACGTCTCAGCAGGATCTCATTGACTGCCACAGTAAACAGTACCTCATATAGGGGACTCCTGAGGGCTCTAGAGAAATCCAGACACTATAGGCAGGGTAGACAATCTCAGGAATTCGGCACCCTGTCAATGGGCCTTACTTTGGAATATATGCTCCCCATTGTAACAGAGTTAGACTCATTTATAATTTCCCTACACATGGCTCTGCCCCTTTAATTTGAACCTATAATTAGCACTATACTCGTTAAATATATGTCCCAGAGACTTAAATCTTCAGTCTGTTCCTATGACAATTGAGCCCTGAATCTCAGAAGAGTTGCAACACCTACTCTCCAATTCATGGACTCACCCAGGACAACTAACAAAAGGATGATGAAGGACAATGCCCAGCCCCCCAAAAACAGAGTATTCACAACGGCAAACAAGACAGTTCCATCCATCTGCCCCATGGGATCTAAGCCCCCTTTCAATCAGAAACAGCGTGGGCATCACAATCCCCAAATCCTCAAGATTGAGGAATAAACAAACAAAAGGGGGGAATGCAGCTATTAACTAAAGTAGACTTATTATTATTCTAGCAATGGAAGAACCTGTATCACTGATATAAAGGCAGTGGCCACCAGAGGTTCTGAGGGGAGGGAGAAGGAAGAATAGGTGTAACCTGGGGCATTTTGGGGACATTGGAATTGTCCTGCATGACATTGCAATGACAGATACAGGCCATTATACATTTTGTCAGAACTGTAAAATTGTGTGATGCAAAGTGTAAACTATAGCCATGGTTAGTAGCAGTGCTTCAGTATGTGCTCATCAATTGTAACAAATGCACCACACTAATGAAGGATGTTGTTAATGGGGGAAAGTGGGGAAGGGGGTGAGATATATGGGAATCCCCTATATTTTTGATGTAACATTTATGTAATCTAAAACTTCTTTAAAAATAAACAAAAAAAAATTTTAAGTCACCTGAGTTTGTGAGTGGTGGAAAGGGGAGGAAGTAGCACAGCGCTTAGTGTTCTTGAGGCTCAGTTTTAAACACTCATATAATTGTGAGTAAGGCCTCTCTAAATTTCAGCTCAGTAGAATCTTTGACAAAAAGTCCTATATAAGCACAGGGAGGGAGTTCACAAGCTGAAATAAATAAAAAGTACAGAGAAATGTCAGAGGGCATTATGTAGTAGAAAAACACAGACAATGAAGTCAGTCAGAATTGGGTTGAGCTATTTATTGATGTGTTATGCATTCTTTTAGATACAACAGTGAATAAAACACAGTCTCTGCCTTTGTGGATCTTATATCCTAATGTGGGATTGAGCTAATAAATAAATAATTACAGCACCAGGTGGTGATAAGATTTAGGAAGGAAAATAAAGTAGGGTTACGGGATAGAGAGTAAGGGTATATTTTAGATAGCATGCCAGAGAAGAGTCTTCAGAGGAGCTGGCTTTTGGGCAAAGGCCTTGATGAGATAGGGGAGCCCTGCAGGTATCTCAGAGAAGAGTTAGTTACCTGGGCAGAAGGAAGAGCCAGTGGATCAGTGCTGAAATGGACTGGGTTTTCAAGGTGCAGAAAGAAGGCCAGGGCTCAATAATAGCTGCTCAATGAAGATAATGGGAAATAACCCATACATCTGTATTAGCATATCTATATGTTTAAAAACGGGGTCCATCCAGTTTTTAGCAAAGCCTCTCAAAAAAGTAAGACACTAGACATTGAAGCTAAGGTAGATCTTATTACTGAATCCAATAACTTCCATTAGCAGGTGAGAAAACTAGGTGCAGAGGACCAAAATTATTTGCAGGGAGGGGCTGGGACTAGAAATCAGCTTCCTTCAACCTTAGTCAGTTTGTCCTTTTTCCATTGTGCCTGCTGACACGTAGATAAAAGGGCTCAGGAGTTCTTCTGATATAGCATACATCTTAGCAATGAACACAATAGTTGCATGGTTCATGCAACTTGTTTGAAATGACTCCTCCTGTCGTTTTCTCCATGAAATGCCACATTATTGAGGGCAGAGAAGCCAATTTTCACATAGTAAAACTGCTTTTAACTTAGACCCACCACCCCGCAACATGAGCTGCATAAAACGTTTTTTTTAAATCTAGGGAAAATTGGATTTCACCTTTGGAAAAAACTTTGGCTTCTTTAAAAAAAAAAAAAAAAAAAAAGGCATTGCTCCACAGGCTCCTGTTAACTCTCCAGGAATATTTAAGATGACTAAGCCTGACCTTTTGCTTATTTTTGAGGTTTTTGAAATGTGAATTGTTTTGCCATTTTCTATTCCTTTAGTTTTTATGTGGACTTTGTGAATTTGCTGCAAGGTGCCTTTCCTCAGTGTTTGCCTCCACTGTAGGTCCAATTATCATTGCCTCACTCCCCAACGACTGCAGCTGGGCTGGAACGTTGGTGGTAGGACTCATGGAAAAGTCTCGGCCTGGCACTCATCTAGTTCTGCTACCCTACAAAGAGTTCAGGTGTGTCTCTGCCAACCTGACGTTGAGGGTCAGTCACCTTGGGATTAGCAATACTTATTTGTCCAGGGTTACTCAATACATTCTTACTGATGACAGTTTCTTTCCTTCTTACCAACAGGTAAGGTTATAAAAAGTTTGTAAACATTCTTAAAGAAAGCAAGCAAGTGATAATGGTGGGAACTTCCTGGCAATCCTACTAAAAGTCCATTTAATTTGTAACATACTTCCACCATAGGACTAATAGGGCCATTCTGAGAGCTGATTCTGGTGGAAGAGGCATTTGAGGTAGAAAGGAAAAAGCACGTGAATAAAAGAAGGCAATATTGTGAAAAGTGAGCTTTCATACCCGTTCCTAGTGGTAGAGATGGGACTAAAATTTTCAAAGCAGTGAAGCTTATCATTTTTAAATCATTTTTCCTCTTCTCTTTCCTGAGAGTCCAGTCATCCAGGGGTGAGAGGTTTCAGTGACTGTGCTAGATTAAAGATGGCTGAAAATTCTTTTACATTCTTCCCATGAGTAGGTGGGACCTAGTTCCTGCCCATTTTAGTATGCCAAGGCTACTGTTACAAATACCACAGGCTGGTTGGCCTAAACAATAGGAATTCTTTATTTTATTTTATTTTTATATCAATATTGCAAGTTCTTCCACTAACACAAGATAATAGCTACATAACATAACAATAAGTCTCTTTATATTTGTTCATTCCTCAATCTTGAGGGATTTGGGATGATGGTCCACTCTGCTTCAAGTTGAGAAGGGACTTAAATATTATGGGGTAGAGGAAAGAAATAATTTTGCTTATAGTTGGAGATACTCCTTGTTTTGGGGATTGGACTAACTCATCATCATTTTGACTGTTGTCCAGGTCAAATCCATTTCTGCAAAAAAATGCTGTTGGAATTTTTATTAGGATTGCATTGACACTGTAAGGCAAAATGGGTAGAATTGGCATCTTAATGATATTTAGTCTTCCAGTCCATGAACATGGAATATTCTTCCTTTTATTCAGGTCTTCTGTGATTTCTTTTAGTAATGTTGTGTAGTTTTCTATGTACAAGTCCCTTACATCCTTAGTTAAGTTTATTCCTAGATATTTCATTCTTTTAGTTGCTATTGTATATGGATTTTTGTCTTGATTTCCTCCTCAGATTGCTCATTATTAGTATGCAGAAATGCTACTGAGTTTTGCGTGTTGATCTTCAATCCTGCCATTGCTGAACTCATTTATTAGCTCTAGTAGTTCTGTTGTAGATTTTTCAGGACTTTCTACATATAGGAGCATGTCACTTGCAAATAGTGAACATTTTACTTCTTCCTTTACAATTTGGATGCCTTTCATTTCTTTTTCTTGCCTAAATGCTTTATCAATAATTTCTAACACCGTGTTGAATAAAAGTGGTAACAGCGGGCATGCTTGTTCTGGATCTTAGAGGGAAAGCTTTTAGCATCTCACCTTTGAGTATGATGTTGACTGTGGGCTCTTCATACATGCCCTTTATCTTGTGGAGAATGTAGCCTTCCATTCCTATCTTTTGAAGTGTTTTTATCAAGAAATCATGCTGAATTTTGTCAAATGCCTTTTCTGGATCAATAGAAATGATCAGGTAATTTTTCTTCTGATTAATTGATTTTATAATGTTGAACTATCCTTGCATACATGAGATAAAATCCACTTGATCATGGCATATAATTCATTTAATATGTTGTTGGATTTGATTTGCAAGTATTTTGTTGGAGATTTTTGCATCTAGGTTCATTAGAGAGATTAGTCTGTCATTTCTTTTCTTGTAGCATCTTTATGTGGCTTTAGTATTAGGGTGATATTGGCATCATAGAATGAGTTAGGTAATGTTCCCTCCTCTTCAATTTTTGAAAGAGTTTGAGTAGAATTGGAATTAGTTAGTTCTTTTTGAAATGATTGGTAGATTTCACCTGTGAAGCCATCTGGTCCTAGGCTTTTCTTTGTTGGGCAATTTTGGTGACTGATTTAATCTCATTACTTATGATTAAATAAATTGTGGGATATGCTCTACAGTGTAATGATAGGAAGCTCTCAAAAAGAATGAGGGAGCACTTTATACATTGATATCGAAAGAGTTCCAAGACTTATTATTGAGACAAGCAAGGTACTGAACAAATGTTTATACACTTTTCTATTCCTCTTATAGGAAAATAGAAATTGGTATATGAGTGAGGTTTTTCACTATATGCTTTTTTTGAGTAATTTTTAATACTTAAAAAATACTGTGGAATATACTACAGATTTCTATTATTTTCCATTCAAGAAATTAAATAAATACTTGACTAATTGAAAGAGAATAAAGTTGGGAAAACTGAAGAAACGTGTAATATGTTGAATTACCTTAGAAGAAAAACCTTATCTTAATCCCATTTCTATGGATGTGAACCCATTGGAAACAGGACCTCTTGTAGAAGTTATTTTTTGTTAAGGTGTGGCCAACTGAATCGGGATGGGTATTAACCCTTTTACTGGAGGCCTTAGAAAGAGAAAGCCACAGGGAAGGGCCAGAAGCAGGACGCTAATAACCTAGAGGAGAAAGCAGAGGACATCACCATGTGACAGGAAAGCCAAGGAACCCAAGGACTGCCAGCCAGCTAGAACACTATCGACCCCAGGAGGAAGCCAGCCTTCCAGCCTCTGAAACTGTGAGCCAATAAACTCCTCTTGTTTAAGCTCAGACCAGTTTGTGGCATCAGTGATAGCAGCTTAGTAAAACTAAGACAGCAGGAATATGAGTCTGGATATTGTGGTATACCACTCAGAGTCAAAATGCAGCCACCCAGTTGAGGTGAAGCCTCCACTAGCCAAGAAATCAATGCCATAGCTTTCTGGTCTAGATTAATTATGATTTATTTAACACCATCATTACCATTTACAGTGGAAGGTTAACAGGATTCCTGAGTCTTATCAGTGGGGAAATGGTGGACAGGGGACTACAGGAGGGGACAAGGCTTTCGGGTACCTGAGAGTTTGTAAATTGAGCACATCTACTTTCAAGGTGCATAGAAAGAAGCTAGGGTGCATGTTGGTCCATGTTTACTTTCATTTCCTTGCAAAGTCAGAAGAGTTTTATTAAGTATGAGTCATTTAAACTGTTGAGGTGTTATTTATTAGACTGGAAGGACAAGAGAAGTTTATTGACAGAGTGTTTCCAAAGGATTTGACAATGCCTAGTATTTTCAAAAGGATTTGACAATGCTTCCAATGTTGTTCTGATGAACATGATTGAAATATGGCATCTCAATAACAGTATATTTAGGTAGATTTAGAACTGCTTAAATATTATATCCACACAAGAATTAACAAATCATTGTTTAAAAAGAGGAAGACGGCTAGTAAGATTGGCAGAGTTCTGCTGATCCTGCTCTGTTTAACTTTTTAAAATTTTGACTTCTACATCTATTTATTCTATGAACATGTATTGAGAATCCACAATATTTGAGACTCTGCTAGTGTACTTGGGATATAAACAGAGTCACTGTTTCAACACACAAAATCATACATCATGAGGGTTACCAAATCCAAAGCTAGAGTCAATTTACTTCTTTGAGGTTTAAGTACACTGTGTGTGTGTGTGTATGAGTGTGTGTGTGTGTGTGTTTTCCTTATTTTCCCCCACTGCATTCTAGCAAAGAGTATGTCTTCCCCTATAAATGGGGACCTTAGGTTCTCTTATCTCTTAAAACCTGTCTCTGGGACAAGTGATGTTCAAAATGTATTAATGTGTTTTCTTAGTATGCTAAGGTTTAAAAAACATACCCTTGCAAATAATTAATAATTATAGTAACTTAGAAATTTGACAAATATCACATTCCTAGCCAAAGCAATCTGTAGAGTAGTTCAAGAAATATATGATATCTGTCCATTCTTTCCTTGTATCCCACATGCTGATAATGGAGTTAATGGAGTTTTGTTTGATTTTGAACTTGAACTAAGTACACCATGCTCTCATAATTCAAAGATGGTCTTATACCTGAGATCTTGAACAAAATACACTATATGGATCAAGGCAGTGTTATTATGAAGTCGACTTTAAGGCCACTTGTACAAAAAAAGTTTATTGAGTAACTCTTTAAAAGGTTTTCAAGACACAGCATATTTTTGAAGTTTTCTTATTAATTAAATACACTTAATATTTTCCAGTGATGAACTGTAAAACAGTTGCTGTTACCTTCAGGATTAGTATAGGAAAAGATTATATTAATTTTTTGGAATATTAAATATTTATAGATAGAATATGATTTAAAGGGAATCATCTTCTGCAAAAATTTAACCACTGTACCTCCTAGAAACTGCATACTTACAAGCTTCTCTGGACAAATTCTAAAAAATAGGCCAGGAATCCCACAGGATGAATATAACAGGTTGAATATAATTCAAACCATGCCTTTGATGCAGGAAGGAGAACATATTCATTCTCATTCCAAGGAACTGGAGAACAGTCATTATGTTCACTCACATTTTCCTTCACTGCTTACATACATGGCTCTGAGAAAGGAAATGGATACTCAAAACCAAGAGTCTGAAGTTGACAACGTAAAGTTTCAAAGTGATATAAAACGTAGAAGTGGGCTGTATTTTTGATATCTATCTCAGGATGATGGTCAACGGGCATTGCTTTCAATTTTCACTCATTTGCAACAAGTGTAGCTCATAGACACGCACCCCCTCTTTAAACACTTACTCTTCTTGCATAGGCACAACTTTGGACAATGGTAATGTAAAGGTAGATTGAGGATTCCACAGCTACATATAACAAGTCACATCGAATTACAGGTGAGTAGAAAGGCTTGAGTAGTGGGCCAGCAGCCTGGGTGCCTGCTGTGGGGCCCTCTTTATGATCATGATCTTAACAGTGAAAGCACGAACTCGAGTATGGAAGTGAGTATTTATTTAGAATAAAAATAAATCATGTTATACTAAAGCCAAAAAATCTCAGAAGTAGAAAATATCGAGAAAAATAGCAACGTGTTCTTACTTAACCATCCAGCTCACCTCCACAATACTTTTAATCCCACATGTTTGGCTGTTTACCCTTTGGTTGCTTCTTCACAAGACAATACTTTTTGTGATATCATTGGAGAAAATGAGAAGTTAATCTACCTTTCTTTTAGTGTGGTTCGTTGAAATGTACTCTTTTTACTAAGTGTAGAGATCAGAGATTGGAAGCCCTTTTCAAAACCTGGGGAGGGATCATAGCAATGTGTTCACATGTTTTTTGTAAATTCTGGAAAAGTGAGATATTTTAAGCTCAATCAGTTCAGACCTCTGTCACTTTGGACTCCAATGTAGATCAAGGAGGCTTAAATTGGTTCAAAAAGTAACTAGAGGAGTCTATACAGTCCCCCCTCCCCCAAGGTGGCTCCCTCATCTGTTTTGCCCATTGTTTGCGTGTTGTCTTTTTTCTTTAGGGGGAACTGGGAGCCAAACCCGGGATCTCCCATTTGGGAGGTGGGAGCTCCAATGTTTAAGCCACATCTGCTCCCCTGAGAAGTCTGTATTTTTAATAGCTGAAAGGACTTTTAGGAGATGGGTCAGATACCCTAAGTAAGTACTCTGATTCACTTGATCTGACTTAGCACTTATACTTATTCCAAGAATTTCTGATTTATTTGCAGATTGGATGTTGGAGGAGAGGAAAAGGAAAGAATTAGGAAGGATTAAAAGAGACATGTGTGTGAAAATTTTAAAATAACATCTCACACATAGTAAGCGTGTAAGAGTCCGCCCACCCGTTCTTAGCCATACCACGAAGTGCCTTCTGATATAAATAAACACCGTTGCATTGGATAATATTTAAGGAGTATATCAAGATAGTAGTTCAGCTTCATGACCAATAGACTAATTTTCTTTTGCTAGTTTCTGAAAATACTTTCTTTGAATAAGCCATTTAAAAATACCATCACTGTTATGCAAAGTTACACTCTAATTTAACTGCAAAAGAACACCTTTTCTTTCCTGAGCCAGCTGCCAAAACATTTGAGAATGTTCTCAGTTTAAAAGGCTAATATATTTTACTGCATGGAAATATTTGGTGCACACTCAAGAAGTTTCCAATGACACCCCGTCAAATGGTACAACCGTTCCCTTTGATCCCAGCAACATTAGAGCAATCTGCTGCTTGCCGCTACAGAAACAGGGTAACTACGATTTGCAGCACAGACTTTGGAATAATTCAAACCTGGGTTTGAATCCCATGTTGTCAAAAATATGACTGCCTGGCCTCCAGTAAGTTAACTAATTTTAATAAGTCTCAGTTTCCAAAACTGAATATCAGAGATAACAACACTACCACAAAAGACTTTGAGGAGAACATGAAAAATCATATGGGTAGTGATTGGCGCCCTGGCTGGGACATAGGAGATGCTCTCTGACGACACTACTGCGATTGTCAGCATGATAATTTTCCACCTAAGAGATGAAATACATCATAGCATGTCACTCCCAATCATAAACCACGTAAATGGAAGTCAATAATGCCGATCCACTGGGAAGCAATTTATAATCAGCTTGAAAGATTTGAAGTTCTGATGAACATGGAACAGGCTTGGTTGGGCCCTAGACAAAGAGTTTCTAAGAAAAATTCATAGCCACTTGAAATTGCACATTTCAAACAGAAAATCAGAGATGGAAACACATTTTGCATGCTAGAAAATTACAGAATAAGCAGTAGATTAGTATGTGGTTCTCATAAGGATAAAATGTTCTTTTCCTACTGTATGTCAATGTAAGTTAACTTTACAGGACATTTTAAGTAATGCTTTGACAACAGACCTCTGGCTTCTGATTAAAGCATGTGATAAATGCTTCTGTGAATTGCAGTTACACAGGGCCATCACTTTGGAAAGTGTGCAAAGGTGTAATGAAGAAGTTGACAGTTTTAATAGTTGATAGTCACTGATAGGATATTGATGAGATCTCAGTCCAAAGTAATAGTTACTTAGTGGGCAATGGCCATGATTTCTATGAATGAATACAAGCTATACTTAAAAATTGATCCTCTGTGGATGTGCTATTAGACATGGTAGCTGCTAACTACATGTGACTACTGAGCATTTGAAATGAAGCTACTGTGAATTTAGGTGTGCTGAAAATGTAAAATGCACACGAAATTTGAAGACTTGTGAAAATAGTAGAATATAAAACATCACATTAATAATTGTTTATATTGACTAAAGGTTAAAATGATAATAAATAAAATATACTATTAAAATTAATTTCACCTATTCCTTTTTACTTTTTAAATGTGACCAGAAATTTTTTAATTACATATGTGGCTCATCTTTGAGGCTCTCATTATATTTCTATCAGACAGCATTGCTCCAGGAAACTAAAGAAAGTATTAGTAAATTAGAATCCATTTGACAGTTTCAATAACCTTCTAAACACATTTAGGTTTAGAGAGATAGAAACAGAATAGAAGCTATATATGGCAGGGGAAAGAGAGAGAGATTGAGAGGTGATTATTAAGGGGTAGAGTTTTTCTGTTTGTTGTTTATTATTATTATCTTTGGAGTAATGAAAACACTCTAATATTGACTGAAGTGATGAATGCACAATTCTGTGGTTATATCAATTACCATTGATTGTGCACTTTGGCTGGATTGTATGCTTTATGAATATGTATCAATAAAACTGATTAAAAAAATACATTTAGGAACTTCCACACTTTGCCCAGTAAATCTCTCTTTTAGGTTAACCATCTCTATTTAACCTATACATAGTAAATAAATATGCACATGCACTTTCTCTCTCTGTCCCTCCTGCTCTCTTCTGAGAAGGAGGAAGAACACAATAACTGGAAGCAGACTGATGTGCCAGAAAGAAAACTGGAAAAGAATCAGAAGATTTGGATTCTATTTAATACTTCCACCAATAGCTGTCTCTAAGGACAAGTCACTTATTTGGCCTGATCCTCAGTTTCTCCATCTATCAGTTGAATGTATTCCAGGCTCTCAAAGACCTTTCCTGCTCTGACATGTGATGACGCTGTTTCTTAAAAATGAGACAAAGGTGCAGAAGTGACATGAGACTTGATTCAGGAAACTGGGCTGGGGTGGAGAATATGGGGAAAAGACACCATTGGTGCAGAGAGCAAGGTAAGTTTCGGTGAGTGCAGCAGCCGTTCCTACTGTGTGGCTAACTTCACATGTCACCTTGGCTAGGTTGTGGTGTCCAGGTGTTTGGTCAAGCAAACACTGGCCTGATTGTCACTCTGAGGGTATCTGGTGGATTTAAATCGTCAGTCAGTCAATTGCATCTATGGCTGATGACATCCTGACTCAACAGAGGAGATCGCCTTCAGCAATGAGAGAATCCTCATGCCATCAGTTGAAGGCCTTAAAGGGAGAACTGTTGATTTTAACAGGCGGAAAGAGAGAATTTCTGTCTCCAGTTCAGCCAGCCAGCTTCTCCTGAGGAATTCATTGACACCTTCATCACAGTTCCCAACCTGTGGCCTCACTATGGAACTCAGACAATCACTGAAGTCACGTGATCCAATTCCCATAATAAATCCTATAATAAATAAATATAATAAATATATATATGTATGTATCCTGCTGGGTCTGTTTCTGTGAAGAACACTAATATATTTTCATATCTAGACGTTCTCCCCCCTTTTTCGTGGAAAAAATAAGTTCAGTTATTTATGGTCATAGCTAAAGCCAAGTAACATATCAGCCCTCTTTTCTGTGGCTAATTTTTATATGGTAACTGAGGCACTAAGCCTGCCCCTTCAATGAAGACTGCCAAGTTTGTGGGAGTCATTGAAAGGCACCTTCAGATATGGCCCTCACTGTACAGGTCATTTTTGTTATCCCGGGGGCTATGTTTTTAAATATAATGCTATTTTGGGATCACTTACTTAGTCATGGCTCACCACTAGTGAGGGAAGCTGTATGGCACAGGAAGTACTTAGAAAAAGAGGAAGATAGAAGCTCATGAAAGGTAAAAACTTTGTATTGTGTGAAGAAAGACCATGGATTTCTTCAGGTTTGGAGTAGTAAAGGGCTCAGGCATAGAGAAGCCTGACCCAGGGGCTCGCTGCCATGCGAGCCTCCAGGAGGAGATGGAGACAAAGCCAAAGGCGGCCTTCTGTCAGTACAAGTAACTGCCATGTGCATTTTACTAGGCAGTGTGTGATTTTCCTTTTTCCCTTCATTCAACTTACATTTCTGTAACCCGCAATAAGATATGATGAGAACTGACCAAATAGTGTGATCCATGACATTTATAACCTACAGACTTCCTGAATCACATGTGTGCTGCCTTCACGCTGTTCCCTACCTTCCAAAGCAACCCAGAAGGGTAAGGAAGTTTTGCCAGAGCAAAGATATAATGGTTTTGCATTTGAAAGTGGTTCTGGGAGGAGAAGGACTCCTTACTAGTGGTTGCAGCCATTCCTTCCATGTAACAGTCCCTTGCGCTGAGGGCCGGCAGGATGCAGGGAAAGTCTTCATTCTCTCCCCCGCTCGCTGTGCTGTTCCGGGGAGGACGTCACGGAGGAGAGGAAGGGGCAGAGTTTGGACGGGCCACTTGAATAGAGCAGACGGAACATCATACTTGTTATCCTAATTCCCATCATCATTTTTATTTCTTCATGTAATAGAGCCTTTGAATTCAAGAGAAATTATGTTGGTAACAGTGTGACCACTTGACATAAGTTTTACAATATTGTAAGACAATTCCTCACCCTTTGTTTACATATTATTGTCGGGGTATTTATAACGGAAAACCATCTCTGCTTACTCTTTTGTGTTTAGGGACAATGCTATTACCTTCAAATATTTAATTGTGTCTCTTTCTCTTAGGCTGAGCTACATCTTGGATAAATGCATTTTAGCAAGAATATTGCATATTCTACTTGCGCTATGCAGAAGAAATGGGCTAGCACTGAATGATATACTTATGTCGTAGGTAAAGTAATCATTGCTTTCTTACAAGAGATAAAATTACTTTGCTTACATGAGGGGATGGAGAAAAATAAAACTAACAAAGAATGCTTAGTGGAGATTTTAAAAACTGTTTAAACCAAAAAGCATGTGAGAGAGCAGGAAAGAATTATTGCTAGGAGAATATAGACCACACTTGCAGAAAATTGAGTGCTGGGGTTAGATTTGGGCTGGTCTAAAGCAGCTTGCAAAGTCAGTGAGGAGGAAGCAGTCAGTGTTCAATGATTGTCAGGCTTTCAGACAACTACAGTAACCTGGACTGTTTACAACGTCATATGATTTTAAATTAAAAAGACCCTGAGATGCTCAGAGGTATATAGAGATGACAGATTAACAGCCTTCTCATGCAGCCTAATATTCTGGCAAATCCCTAATGCTGCCTCCCCTTAAACTAACATGAAAGAGGGGTATGACTCTCAACAGTCCTGCCGCTTTAAGCTATCCCTTCAACTGGTTTATGACTTGCATCTGGATTATGACTAAAGCAGAGACAGATGACTGGTGCAACCTGTTTCCTGTAGAAATCAATAGTACACATCCTGATCCCATCAATCCTACACAGCTGCATCTCTCCTTCTAAACTTCCTTCTTGTGTATAACTTAAAATGTCAATTATTTTTCCATTTGTCTCATTTGGGAGGTTAATGAGAATTATATAAACTGATAATGACTTTCCCTTAAGTATTAAACACACTATTAATAGACCAGAGAAATGACATAAATCGTGCAAATAAGGTATGAAAAGCTGGATTTGCAAAATTAAGTGTTGGCAGTAGACTACCTTCAAGTTACTAATAATTAAAGACTGTGAGCCTCAAGATACTTTTCCTTATTATCAAAGAACCTATTTTCTGTATCATTTTTATTTTATGTTATGAGGCTAATATTGTACTTGATTTTGTTGGTACATAAGCATACAATAAGGAATCTCTGTCAACATGGTCCATCCTAATCAGATTTTTCTCACAACCCACAGCATTTTAGATCCAAACAGAAATCCTTGTTGAAAACTAACCACATATAAACAGCCTGTCATCCTTCTCAGTCCTATTTTTCTTGGGTAATAAGCAGGGAAGTCACTGTTACTGACATTATTGGTGATATCCACATCTCTGAGTAATCTCTTCCTCTGTGATTATATACCTTCACATCCATACACACAAATGCATGTGTGTGCAAACATACATTCATACGTATTTAGAACATATATGTATACAAGTGCAGATGTATATGTTTGCATAACTATTATGCTCAGCTTTTACTGTCACTGGGAAAACCAGTATCTTATGAAGAACTCTAAGAATTCCTAGGGGGATAAACAGAGCATCTAGCCACTCTGCTTTCAAAATAAAATATTTCAAGTCTTTCGGCAGACTATGTTAGACTTTAAGAGATTGGGTGTCTAGTTAACCATTTCCATGTTCACATACATTCCCAGTTACTGTAATGGTATGAAAATTTGACAATCAATTCACTTGAGGTTTAACTGGATGCCTACCTAGAGCAAACCTAGATGCTTTGGAAAAACACAAGTATGTGACATGTTTAAACAATTCTCTCCTGATTAAGTAGCACATTCTAATTCTAATCATAAATATAACTACATCTATGAACTTAGATATAGTGCAGGTGATGAACGTTTGTCAGGTTTATCTAGCATCAAACTCCTAGATCAACACATGGTCAACTCAACCTAGATGTTGAGGTATCTCTTAGCACAGGGAAGTTTGCACCAGTCAGGATTGCCTATATTTAAGTCATATCATCATAAGCATACTTCCAACTTTGAAATTTATCCAGCTGTGTGACAAACTGAGAGAGAGCAAAGCTTTTAAAATTATTTACAAAACTTTATCCAGCTTTAGACACTATCGCCTAGTAAAGGATCAAGGAAGAAAGGAAGGAAGGCACACTGCCTGCTCCGAGGCAGCATCTAACATTTCCCTTCTTTGCTGAGTCTGTCTGAGAATTCTTGGCAGTCTAATGGGCAGTCTAACAGAGCTGACAAGTGCTGAATTTTGAGAACGTTCGCAATGCTACGGGAGCTGATAGCAGGGACACATTTGATCCAGAGCAGAGTCATTTGTTCTTAGCCTCTTTAATGTTCAATTGGATTTAGCATTCCTAGTGCAAAGTTTAAAACCTCCAATGCCTCCAGCGGCAAGCAGTTAATATAGCAGGATTAATATAGGGCAGCAAGTGCTAAAGCTGCATGTGTTATTCAGTACACGTTAACTGTCAAATTAAATTGCTTTTAATACAGTGCAGATTAAACAAAATCACTCAAAAACATATCTGCAGGACACCAGATAGATTCAAACCTTTCACTTTACCCTCTGAACTTTCTTTCACTATCTTATTAGTCTTTTGCTGACATTGTCTTATATTCCTCCATCTCCTTTAGATTCACTTGCAACTCAAAACCTAGGACTCCTTCTCAGGCTTTTTGCTAAAGTGTCCTCCTCTTCCTGTCCTCTAAATGCTGGAATTCACCTGGGCCCAGACCTAAGACCATGTCTTCTTTTGTATTGACAATTACTCCAAAGCCAGTGGATCACAAATGTTAGCATTTATCAGAACCACATGGGAAGATGATTAAAAATCAGGTCGCTGGACGCCCCCCTAAAGACCATACTCTGAGAACTTCTGCCCTCAGAAATTGAAGCAAGTCCCATGACTCTAGAAACCACATGTTTATTCCCAGCCTTGGGCCTCTTCTTGTAAACCATATTCAACTGCATTCAAGACATCTCCATTTTTATTTTTAAAAGAAATCTCAGGTTCACATGTCCCAAACTGAATCCTTACTGCTCCCTCAAAACTACTCTTTCACTAAGACTTCCCGTCTCAGTAAATGTAAACTTTTCCCAGTGTATTTGTAACTTTATAAGAAACTGCCAAATTGTTGTCCAAAGTTGGTGTAAAATTTTGCGTCACCACCAGCAACATATGAGAGTTCCAATAGCTCTTCATCCTCCCCAGCACTTGGTATTTCAGTCTTTTTAATTTTAGTCATTGCAAATTTTGTATAGTGGCACCACTGTGGTTTAATGTGCATTTCCCAGATAAGCACATCATTTCATGTGCTTCTTTGTCATCTGTACCCCATTGTTCTTGAAGTGTCTGTCCAAATCTTTTGCCCATATTTTAGAGTTCTAAGAATACTTTGTGCTTTTTTATATATAATTCCTTTATTAGATAGTTCCTCTCAGTCTGTGTATTATTTCATGCCTTCATAGTATGATTTTAAATATCAATATCCTTCACCCAAAAACAACCAGGGACATACCTGTATTTGAACTTAGTTGCAGCAAGGGAGAACACTAACCATGGGAAATCATTAAGAGACCTCAAAAGGAGGATATTAGAAATAGCCTATTATAGGGTTTGGATTTTGGTAGGGTGATATAGGGATTTTCTCTAGATTGGCTGTTGCCAGAAAGTGGGAGCAATTCTATGCTTGAGTATCTCAATAAATCGTATCTATAGGGAGAGAGATTAGAACAAGAGTAAAATTGCAATTAGTAAAGAAATAGCAATCACACATTTTGCCAAGAGAGGGAATGTTTGGTATTTCATGGTTGGCTCAGAGATCGATCTTGTATTTGCCTGTGCTTAGACAAAATTACGAAATGGCCTTTCTTTGTCCCACTTTATCATGGTCTCAGAATAACCTTGGCTGAGTTCAGGAATCTGTGACATTGTTTACACACAGTAAGAAAATAACATGGTTTACCCATGAGTGTTAAGGCAGCTTCCGAATCCCAGAGACAGCTCTTTTTTCCTTTCTCAGAAGAGAAAAATATATTTTTAAATTCAAACATTATATCAAATTCAAAAAATTAAAATAGAAAAAGGCAGCTCAACAAGTTATGGAAGCATTTTTCCTAAAAACTTCTGTCCAGGTGCTTTTATCTAATCTAATTCCAATTTGAGTAGTTCTTAGTTGTTCCTTTAGTGTCCAGAAAGAGATGAAGACAGATTAGTTAAATGACATAGTCAAGGTCTCCTTATTAATGAAAAAAATGAAGAGAAAAGCATGCTTAATTATATTCATATCTCAAAAACCCAGCTCCATATTCTTTTTTTAATTGAGCATTAATATAGTGCCAACTTTGCTTTTTCTACAAAAACATTACAATGTTGTTGTTATCTATAGTCTATAAATTATATTAGTTATATTTTCCCCATGTACTAGAACACTTTTATCACCTTGTAGTAGTGCATTCCTATATTTATATTATTAACCACAATCCTCAATCTGCTGCCAAAATTATTGTTATACATTCCCTATATTATCCTCCAGCTGTCTTCCAACTAACATTAATCTCCCTCATTTCATTTTAGCCACAATCACATCCATAAATCAACAGTGTTCATTACACTCATTGTAATGTGTTACCATCAAGTCATTTACATTTGACCTTATTAAACATTCTACATACATGCCGCCTCATCTCCCCTTTCTCATCCCACATGCCATCTCCCAACAGCCTACAGTTCATAGTCCAACTGCATAATTCTACTCATTGTATTTAGTTCATATTAGTGAGACCATACAATATTTGTCCTTTTTTGTCTGGCTTATTTTACTCAATATAATATTCTCAAGGTTCTTCCATGTTGTTATGTGCTTCCCCTATTGATTTTTTCTTATAGTTGAATAATATCCATCATATAAATATACCATGTTTTGTTTATCCATTCATTGGTTGACAGGCACTTAGGTTGTTTCCATCTTTTAGCAATTGTGAATAACACCACTATGAACTTTGGTGTGCAAATATCTGTTTGCGTCTTTGCTGTCAGTTCTTATGAATATATTCCTAGTAGCAGGATTGCCAGATCATATGGAAGTTCTGTATTTAGTTTCCTGAGGAACTGCCAAATAGTCTTCCACAGAGACTCCACCATTTTACACTCCCACCAACCGTGAACGAATATTCCTATTTCTCCACATCCTCGCCAGCATTTGTAGTTTTCTGGGTTTTTTGTTTGTTTGTTTGTTATAATAATGGCCATTCTGTATGGTGTGAGATGATATCTCATTGTACTTTTTTCCTCTGAGATGGCTCCTTCATCTGTTTGCTTGCTGGTTTTTTCCCCTCTTTTTTTTTTTTTTTTTTTGCTCATTGTCTGCTCATTGTTTTCGTTTGTTGTCTGCTCGTTGTTTTTTGCTCATTGTCTGCTTCTTGTCTGTTTGTTTTTTATTTAGAAGACACCCAAAACTGAACCCGAGACCTCCCATGTGGGATGCAGGCACTCAACTGCTTGAGCCACACCCACTCCGTGCTCGTTTGTTTTGCTCCTTGTCTGCTTGTTTGTTTTTGCTTGTTGTCTGCTCATTGTTTTTGCTCCATGTCTGCTCGTTGTTTGCTTGTCTTCTCTAGGAGGCACCAGGAACCAAACTCAGGACGTCCCATGTGGGAGGCGGGCATCCAACTACTTGAGCTACATCCGCTCCCTCTCATTGTACTTTTGATCTGTATTTTCCTAATAGCTGGTGATGTTGAACATCTTTACATGTGTTTTTTGGCCATTTGTATTTCCACTTCAGATAAATGTCTATTCAATTCTTTTGCCCATTTTTAATTTGGGTTGCTTGTCTAGTTGTCTTTAAGCTCTGTGATCTCTTTATATAACATTAAGATCAATCACTTATCAGATATATGGTTTCCAAAGATATTTTTCCCATTGAGTTAGCTGTCTAGTGTATAGAAATGCTATTGATTTTTTCATATTAATCTTGTATCCTGCCATATTGCTGTAATTGTCTATAAATTCTAATAATTTTGTTGTGGATTTTTCACAATTTTCTAAGAAAAGGATCATATCATCAGCGAATAGCGAAAGTTTTACTTCTTCCTTCCCATTTGGGAGCATTTTATTTCTTTTTCTTGCCTAATTTCTCTAGCTAGAACTTCTAGCACAATATTTAATAACAGTGGTGACACTGGGCATCCTTATTTTGTTTCTTTTTTATACTTGTGCTTTTTGCATCCTATGAAAGAAATCTTTGTATCACTCTAGAGTACAAAGATTTTCTCCTATGTGATTGTTTGAAAAGCTTTATAATTTTAGATATACATTGAAATTTATAATTCATTTTTGTTAATTTTTGTATATGGGCAAGGTAAAGATTGAGGTTCAGTTTTTTGCATGTTGAGGTCCCATTGTTTCAAAACCATTTGTTGAAATACTATTGTTTCTTCTTTTCTTCATTTCTCTGGCACATTTGTTGAAAATTACTTGGCCATATAAATATGGATCTATTCATGGACTCTCAATTTTCTTCTACTAATTACACCAATGTCTCACTCTCTTGGTTATTGGAGCTTAATAGTAATGCTTGAAATCAGGTATTTAGAAACTTCCTACTTTGTCCTACTTTGTTTCTCTCTCTCGCTCGCTCACTCTCTCTCACTCTCTGGCTGTCTTGACTTGTCTAGGTTTTTCCACTTCCAAATAAATTTTATAATTACCTTCTCAAAAATCACAAAACAGGTCAGATTTTGATTGGGTATTTGAATTTATATAGATTTACATGGGTCTATTTGAGAAACCTGCATCCTAAAATAAGTCCCCTGATCCATGAAAATATCTATTTAGGTCTTCTTCATTAATTTCTCTCAGCAATGCTTTGTGATTTTCAGTGAACAAATATTCCATGTATATTGCTAGATGTAGTCCTAAGTATTTAATGTTTTCGATATTACTTTATTATTTTCTTAAATTTCAATTTTCAGTTGTTCTTTGCCAATATACAGAAATAAAATTGATTTTTCCATAATCAAACATAGAAGTGAGCTTGTTAAACTCACTTATTAGTTTTAGTTTAGGTGGTTTTTTTTTTTTTTTGTATTTGTAGATTCTTTGGGATTTTCTCTGTAGACAGCTACTTCATATACTAATGAAGTTATCTGAATGTCTTTTTTATTTCTTTCTCTTGCCCTGTTGTACTGGCTGAAGTACAGTGTTGAATTGAATTAGTAAGGGGACACACCCTTGCTTTTTTTCCTATTTAGAGGAAAACAGTCCAGTTTTTCACCATAAGGTATGATGTTAGCTGTAATATTTTGTAGATGCCATTTATTAGGTTGAGGAAGTTTCCTTTATTTCATGACTTATTGAGAGTTTTGCTGTGCATGTATGCAAATTGTGCATGTAAAGTAATAAGAAGAGTTTTGTTCAAGAGAAAAGAGGGGTAGCTTTGTCTGTAATTCCTGGTTGGACTTCATTTAAACTTAAAAACTTCTCTGAAAAGCAAGCCATAGACTGTCAGAAAATATTTGCAAAACTGATATCTGACAAAGGACTTGTATCCAAAATATGCAAAGAACTCTCAAAACTCAATAATAAGAAAACAACCAACCAAATTAAAATAACTGGTTGTTTCAGAAAGTGAAAGAGGAAAGTGAAAGTCAAGGGAAAAACTTGAATTGATGTAGAAATGTTAGAGGGCAATTGAACTGGTATTGGTTAATAATTCTACATCTGAAAAGAAACAATGGAATGTGTTAAATTTTGACAATATTGGCTCCATCTTTCTCCAGTGAAGAGTATATTGCACATACTGGAACACCTCCTTTCCAGTTCTGGGATTCATCCCAGTTCACTACCCGTCAAAGTCTTAGTAATAGCCTTGCTCTAGCATGGCACAGGACACAGATCCTTCACTTACTACCAGAGAAAGCGTGTTTGTTGCCATCTTCAGAGTCCTCTTCTTATGGCAGCCTTCTTCAGGTTGTTGAGTACCATCTCTCAGCCTGGGTTCCTCAGAGACACTCCTTGAAATGATTTATTTATTAAGAAAATTAGGGGAAATTAGTATGGGAGGAAGGGAGGAAGGCGAGGAAAGGGAAAGAAGCCGAGCATGGGGGGAGGGGGTTTCAGGTAAAGCCGGCCAGAAGGTAGCTTTAGCCTCATCCTGCAAGGAACTCTGGAGTATACCTCACACTTCAGAGCCGGCCCCACCCCAGGGCTGGCATTCTACACCTATCACTCACTGCCGGGGAATGCTAACTCCCAGGCCCATGCAGCTTTCTGAGTGTGGGAAAAGGGGGTCATGAACCTGTGGTGGTTCTGCAGGGAGGAGTTCCAACAGCAAAAAAACACCAGAGCCTGGGAAGGGTACACAGAAATGAGAAAAAAATTTTAAAAAAGAATTTGAGGACATCTGATCACAGCACTGACAGTGACTGCTGCACATGGCACAGAAGTTGATCAGCTGTGTGCTGTCTCCTTGCCCTCACCATCTCCCTCACCTAAATTCTTCCTCCCTGATCTCTTACCACTCTCCCTTGCTCGCTCTACTCCACACACATTCACCTTGTCACTGTTCTTCAGACACAATGCCCGCGGGTGTGTTTGCTTTGCTGTGTGTCTGGGTGGAAAGCAACCCCTAGATGTCTGCCTGACCCCTCTCTGCTCAGAGTCACCTCCACGGGTGACCACCCTGACCACAGTTTCCAAAATTACACACCACCACCACCACCTTTTGCTCTAGACTCCCTTTGCCTGCTGCACTTTTATTCACGACTTGCATTACTTACAATATCTGGATTCCAGGCCACCTGGTTTCAAAACCCCAGCTTCCTTAATGGCTGTGTAGATGACCTCCTCTTTTCCTCAGTAGTCTCATTTGTAACAATGAAGTAATGCTATTACTTGTTCCAGGGTTTTTGTGGAGATCAAATGGAGTAATACATTTAAAGTTCTTAGAAGAATGCCCAACTGCAAATTAAATGTCCAGTAAGTGTGAGTAATTGTTTGTTTACTGCCTTCCACACTCACTAAGATATGAATGGCCCAAGGAGAGGGGCTTTCATTGGCTTTCACAACTTCTACTCTCTCAGTAAATGGACCAGGGCTTGGCAACTAGTAGATGTCCAACAACTCTGTATTTAATTAATTTATTAATCAACTTGCATGCTGCTGATCTTTTTAACAAAGGATCCTTTCACTCCATTAGCATTTCTTTCAGCTTTTTCATAATCAGTAATGATGTGTATGGCTGAATTGATCTCTAAAGCAACTGAAATCAACAAAGCAGCCATGCCATGAAAACACAATTTTCTAAAAGAATGCATTGCCCCTGCACTTTGCCACCTATGTGGATGACAGTGAGAAAATTAAATTAAAAGCAACAGATGGTAGATGAGTGTCTGTGCGTGGCAATTACCATCCTTTCAGACAATTGGACGCAATGATTATTTTGGCAATAATTTTTATACCGTTTTCATATTGTTTTCTTCCTGATAACTTGGTGCAGTCTCCATGTTTCACAAAATGACATCAGTAATTAATTGGAGAGTGAGTAAATGACTAAGCTTTCCTTCCTTCTGCTACTGCCTCACAGCCACCTTGGTAGTTTGATTCAGGAGCAGTTAATTTTGTCACTTTCATTTTAAAAAAAGGAGTTGTCATAATGGCAAAAGCTTCACCCATTAATACCATTTATCATTCGTAGAGCACAAATCACTGAAGGGATATCATTTGGTCCCCAATATTTTCACATCATCCTTAGAAATCTTTAGGTCAACAACAATAAAATTTGATCTACAATAGTATATTGGCCCCAGTGAGCACCAGGTTCTTTTGTCTCTCCCTCCTAACTAGTTTAACATCTTTTCTTCCTTATTTCAGAAAAATCCAGAGCTCCATATAAATATATATGTCTATTAAAAGCAAACAAAAACTTTATTTATATTATTAATATTATATTTATTTATATTAATAATAATAATAAAAATATTTCCCAGAGGACGACAGCCTGAATGCTCACCGAATTCTCCAGGTGCTCGGGACATCTGGGCATCTGGGCTGCATGCTAAGGCTTTAGATAAAGTAAATAAGGAACCAGACTGGGCTTTCATGGTCAATGTTGAACATAATTCCCATTTATGGTGCTTAACAGTTTATTACATTTTTTTAGTTAGGCCAAAGGAATGAAACATGATAGGATTTAATGCAAAAAAAAAAAAAGAAAAAAAAAGGAAGAAAGCAAATATTAAAAAGGCACTGCAGAAGAATTTGCCTTCACTCTAGAGGGTTCAACTTAAAACTCCAGAAAAAGAATTTTCCTTGTTTTTACTATAAGCTCATTCTAAGAACTGAACAAACATCTGTTTAAAAGTTTGCAGGGAACATGTAATTGTTTCTGAAAAACTTTGTCTTTGTTTACTATACACAAACATCTTCAGTTGAGAAAAGATTAGAAGTTAACACAGCACAAAAATAGAAAAGCTCATATTCAGAGACTAATATTGTCATTTTTTGCCCTTAATTCTCTGATGAAATTAATTAGTACCTTAGTAACTTTTTTTTACATATCCCTCTCCCTTCGATCCTAAATATGATTTTCTGGATGTCTTCTGTCAAAATCTTCTGCGCCCTTACAACTGGTATAACTTTTATATTCTAGTCCATATTGTCATACTTCAAAATGATTCTTTTCCTGATTGTCTTAAAGACTTTTGATTATATGCATTAGGGAAGATTTTCTCAAACTGCCCCCCCCCCTTTTAATTTTATTTTTACCTTGTGACATGCATGAAATTTGATGTTCAGAGAGTAAGCCACTTTCATGGGAAGGCCCAGGGTTATGTGAAATTACTTCCTAAGAAATCCCAAAAAGAACTATGAGGATTTAAACATGCTGTTATTCCTCTAATTAAACAGTGTATTCCTGGTGAATGAATAGGCAGGTAGACCAGTGGAAGACAGTAAAACTTACAGAAATAGGCTTGATGAAGGACATATGAAAATTTTAGGACATGATAAAAGTGTCTTCACCAATCATTGGCACAAAGTAGACTTTTAAAATAAATGGTGCTGGTACATCGGCAAGATGGCGTTGGTGTAGGAGGGCGCACACTGCAAGCTCCCAGAGCAAGGCGGATTGGGGACGGGGTCCTGCCCGGGGGTCTGTGCTGTGCACGCGTGGAGTGAGA